>OZ022580.1:23223511-23486011 GCA_963669155.1 Arbacia lixula | reverse complement strand
CACGATCACCACCACCATCATCATGACCATCTCACCTGTGACAACCCTGGCACTCTTCTTCATGAGTGTGTACATGTCTTGCTGAAACACCTGGTCTTTATCCACGGCTTGATTGGAGCTGTCATAGATACGGATGCTGTCCTTGGCAGCGCTCAGCTTCTCTCTGATCACCTTGGCAATTGCCTCATCTTCCTCACTGAAGGACAGGTACACATCATACTCCAAAGGGACTTCCTATGAGCAAGAGAGTTTAATTGTGATGCTGTGATACAAAACATTACACTCCATAGGTACATGTACTTCCTCTAAGCAAAAGATATCCCTAATGTCTGGCAAAGCCAAATTGATGAATGTCAATGACTGATTAGTCTCTCTAATAGACTTAAACACTGTTCCTGAGCTAAGGAAAACAAATATGCGGAACAAGGTGTTTTATCTGTGAATTTATCTGCACATCTGCATATCTTGTTCATCAACCTCGCTAATAAATTTCTCTGCCTTCATTTATACCTTTGCCTTTCCTCACCTATTTCTCTTCTACTTTTCCACATCTTTTGATTTCTTTCCCTTTTCCTCCTCTTTCCATTAACTACTCCTCTCTACACGTTTTCTATTTTCTTCACATTTATATCTCTTTTGATTTTCTCAGTTGTATTCTTCCACTAATTTGTGTTTTCCTTTTCTCCCCTCTCCTCCATCACAATGAAAGGTTAATGTGAAATAATTAACCTTTGGCAAGAGCAGCTGCATCTCGTAACGCTCCTTTAGAGAGTTGAATTTGGCGATGACGTCATCAAACTTTCTGAGATTGTGTTTGACGAGCTTGCCATCCTCCACCTTGGCGTACAGGACCAGTTTGAGTCGTCGGAGGGGTAGGCCAGCTTTCATCCAGTTTACCGCACCCTCCACCATTCCCTGTAGCATGCTTGCCTCCCCATAACCCTGGGAGGAGGGAGGGGGTGGAGATAAAGGTCAGGGGAAATAGAAGCCAGGGGTGGGTGGGGATAAATAGGTGAGGGAGAAGGGGGTAGAGGTGAGATTATGGAGAAAGGAGGAGGTATAGATGCCCAGAGAGGGATAGAATCCATAAAGGATGGAGGTGGGAAGGATGGGGGGGGGGGGGGGGTTGTATTGAGGCCATGGAAGGGGGTACAGGTGAGGTTAGTGAGCAAGGACGGGGGTATTGATATCAGGGGAAGGGTAGATGCCAGGTAGATGGGAAGAGGAAGGGACATAGAGACCAAGCAGGGGGTAGAGATAGAAATCAGGTAGCAGGGAAGGGGTATAGATGCCCAGGGAAAAGAAGAGTCCATTAAGAATGGGGTGGGGTGTATTGAGGCCAGGAAAGGGGTTGAGGTAGAAGTCAAGTAGCAGGATAGGGTGTATAGATGCCAGGGGATGGGTAGATGCCAGGGAGGAGGGAGGGGGAGGCATACAGGCCAGAGAAGGGGGTAAAGATAGGAGTTAGGGAGGGGGTAGAGATGCCAGGGAAGGGGGAGTAGAGACCACAGGGAGAGGAGGAGATAAAGGCCAAGGACACAAAGAAAAATTAATGACTAAATATGAAAGGAGAGGATCAAGACTTTACTCACAGTCACACCAGTCTATAAAGATGACTCAACTTGAGTCCCTTCAGAGCAGCTCGCATGCAATTGCCCCTGTCCACAATGACTGCTTATTCTGTTTCATTGTAGGCGTCATTAAAGGGATACACTTCACCCTGAAGTTATGTTGGTTTCAATAAAAGCAGAAGTATGAAAGAAACTTATTAGTGAAGGTTTGATAAAAATCCATCAAAGAATAAGAATTCATGATCTTCTGTAATTTCAATTTCTGTGGGGTCATGTGCGAGGTGCGCTCTCCCATATGTTGTAAGCTGTAAAATTCCTTAAATTGCTCTTTTTCTGCTTTTGATGTCAGATTTTTTTTTGTCTGAGAGGTATGTGTGTGAAAACATGTGTGTTATGATCAAATACACAAGTAGATTGATGCACACCCTTTTGAGAAAATGGACATTTCCAAAAAAAGGTGTACACAACAAATGGGAGAGCACCTTGCACATGATATCACAACATCAAAACTATAAAAGATCATTATTTTCTTATCTTTTGACGTTTTTTTTTTTTTTTTATAAAACCTTCACTAATATTCTTCTTTCATGTGTCTGCTTTAATTGATACAAATTTCCTTTCAGGATGAACTATCCTTTTAAAGATAGCACTGAGACCACATCAAAACCACTATGTGGTTAGCCTGGCTTCCAGGCTCCAGGACATTTATAATCAATTCAAACTCTAGAATGATGTGTACAGCAGGGTCTAGCATGACTCAATAGTCCCCTGCAGCCAGACCTGTTTGTAACATATCCCAATGACATACACCCCCCCCCCCCGAGAATTTGACCTTCAAACATCCCATAGCATAATAATCCAAAGTGGTAAATGATTTACCTTGTGAGTGACAAAGTTGATGTCTTTCAATGTTCAGTGCAAATGTACAGTGGAGCCTGGGATCAAATGCACAGTGATTGCAATCAGCTGTGACATTGATCTCAGGCCCAACAGTAAGTATGTGTCATAAAATGTTTCCAATGATTTAGATGCACTGATCAATGTAAACAAACACAGGGTAAATGAATTAATATATCATTATATCAGTGTACATAATCTCCGTCTGAAGCAACATGACATTAATCAGAGCAATCATGCAAAAAAATATAATAACCACTGAATCAGTGCAATGAGACTGGTACCTGATCTCCGGTGTTTAGGAGTGGTGTGATAACAGTACCATCTTCATTCTTGAGGATCGATACCAGGCAACGGAAGACATTCGCCACTAGCTCCTGAGGCCGCCCATCAAGACGCTTTCTGCAGAAGAAACAAACACCATTTTAGAGGGATTTTGTTATGCTTTGTATTGTTTTTTTTATTGATTTGTCTAGATATCCACTATCACCTATTATATACCCCATCTCCACAATCCTCTAAGCTGATTGGTTGACTAAGATTAAGCCATCCTAGCAAGAGGACACCATTTGCGTAAGTATCAGTTAATAGTACTTTTATTTGCATAAAAAGTGGTCAATGGTACTTTTCTTGCGGAAATTAGCACAATGATTGGCGACCAGCTGGTGCACGAGACCCTATAGGATTTTGCATGTTAAATCATTTGCGTGACTGACGTTAAAAAGACGTTAGACTTCTGTGTAATACTGTACTGACAAATAGCACTGTGTGGCGAGCTGTCCAACATGACGTCACATTGTTCTTCGTTTGCTTGGCTTTTGCAAAACAAATACAATGACCAAGTAATGTGCGTGTGGTACTAATACACAATGACCAATGCGCATTTCCAATATACAGCCCAATTTAACATCAACGCGCCCCATTAATGAAAATAAGGCAGTACCTGAAAAACACAATCCTTTTTAATGATTGTGGGGTCAAAAAGTTATCCATCATTACTTTATTTGGTATATAAAACAAGTATTAACTGCTTTGATACTCATGACACTGGAAACTATTGGCCCACAGTAATTTAAAAACAGTTTGAAATTTAGATTTGTTGTGTCTCATCTAATGGGGAACTTCTGAAACAGTATCCACTCAATAAACATTGTAATGAGTTGAATATTCCTCTCAGCTTTTACAAGATGCATGATTTAACAAATGGGTTATTCCATGGGGTTGGGGCAAAGTTTTCATGCAATGTCCATGTAATGGAGGTATCAACCTTTGCAGTTCACCATGAAGATCAATTCAGATGTGGTTAAGTTTTCAGCTGTCAATGAAAAATTGCTCTCTTTTTCTCAGTAATAGACGTTAAAAATGGAAATCTTTTATGGATTTGAAGCAACAGGCATACAAAAGTCTACCACCATTACATGGACAATAAATTTTCAAAAGTCAAATTGCGATATGCCATGGCCTTTGAGAAATAATACTGGATGGGACCCTATTTTTTTGCTCATGCCATTAGTGGACTATATTTTCCTGGTTTGAAAAAGATATGGATTTGTGGTATGTACAAAAATTGCCCCAACCCCGTGAAATCATATACAATATCTTTTATTAATCAATGGGTAAAATCAATAACAACACAAAATGGTCATAAAATTGGTCTATAAAGTTAAACAAGGGAAGCATTTTTCCATTTTTCTTCTCCATATATGGTTAGCCCACACCCTAATCCCGTGTCTCCACATGGAATGCTAAGACAGGCAGGCACAATTAAATTGCGCCATCCACAGAAATAGAGTATGACTAGGCACCAGTCATGCCCTTATATGACATCCTGTTTTCGCTGGAAGTATAAGGATTTCCTTCCAACGTTTCCTTACAGCTTCTGCCAGGGACTCGATCAGCCAATGACATGGAATCAGCGGAAAAAATAACACTTGATAATACATTTCTTTGCAGGGCGAGTTTTCACAGAATGGGACACCTTGATCTATATTTGCATTACCGGTATCCCTCATTGAGGAAATAACAAATTATAGGGGCTTGCTACCGAATTCACGGGGGATCGCCATTTGTTCCGTCTCACGCTACTGTGCATGTACAATGGAGTACAATGGGGGCATTGTGGTACAGTGGTGAGAGCTCATAGCTGATGCTTGAAGAGAGCTGCCTTCAGTTAACAGTGTTATTAACAATGATGATACTTCTGGCTAGTACTTTGTACTCCTGGGCTTTATGTTCTGGCAGACCATACATCGTTGATGTGCACTGATGAATTCTTAACTAATTATCTTATACAAACATACTTTTCGGTCCTGATTTGTCAAAGAGCGTAAATATTCAAAGGATTATTATAAGAAAAATATGAAATGTCATGAAACTGAATCCCGCTCCTTCGAGTTTATGATGAGTAAATGTCAGCTTGGTTTGAGTTGTCATTTTTGAGTTATCATTTCCCAGTACATGCTCGGTATATCGGCCAAACATGTACGGTATGCACATCTGATTGCAGCTTTTAAATATGTTTTAAATAGTACCTCCAAATTTCTTCTCTCTCTCTCTCTTTCTCTCATTCCTCAGGGAGCTATGTGCAATCATGCACCTCCGTGATTGGGGGTAGTAACAACTGATATATTCAAAGTGTACTCGATCCATTGAAACTGAATCATTAAATAGAGACTGTAAATGTCATAATGCATTACTTTGCAGTTAGGGGGAAAGCTTCACTTGAATTGATTAAAATACAGCTTAGAGATGATACTATTTCATATTACGTGCTACATAATAACTGTGTATCATTGCTACATTAGGAAACATGGCTTTTTGAATTCAAATCAACATGATTACCCTCTAGTCTCAAAGCAAAGGAGTCTCTTAAACGGGAGCTCTTTCGACAGGGGCTTCGACCACCAGCAGTTATAGAGGGAGCGCAAGTCTTCCTCTTTATCCTGGGCTAGCGTTGCCACGGAGATGTTCAAACTGTGACTCAGCGCCCCTATCACGGAGGTGCGTGATTCCGCGTAGCTCCCTGAGGAATGAGAAAGAGAGAGAGAGAGAGAGGGGGAGAGAGGGAGAGGGAGAGAGAGAGAGAGAGAGAGAGAGAAAGAAAGAGAGAGAGAGAGAGAGAGAGAGAGAGAGAGAGAGAGAGGGAGAGAGGAAGAAGAAAAATAAGTGATTTCTCTCCTGGCTCACGATCATCCAAAAAAGAGCCACCATGATAATAAGCTGAAATGCATAAAATTTCAGCTTTCTGGGGAGTGTTTCACCAAGCTGTTTGTAAGCTACGCACAACTTTACGCACAACTGATGACCTGTTGTGGTGCTAAATGAAATTTGTTCCTGCTTTCACATGGACCACTATTGGGAGTTAATTTCCAACAATCCTAATCAAATTTGACATATTTGTATTCAGATACTTGCTACTTGCTAACAACAAGCTTTCTGGGGAGTGTTTCACCAAGCTGTTTGTAAGCTACGCACAACTTTACGCACAACTGATGACCTGTTGTGGTGCTAAATGAAATTTGTTCCTGCTTTCACATGGACCACTATTGGGAGTTAATTTCCAACAATCCTAATCAAATTTGACATATTTGTATTCAGATACTTGCTAACAACAAGAATTTTGATTTATGAAGGCCAGAATTAAACTTTAGCTAATGGGAATCAAAATAATTGAGAATCTGATTTAGCACAAGAACAGGTATTCAGTCATGCGTAAAGTCGCTTGGTGAGGCAACTCCCTGGAGAATGACAGAGGGTGATAAAAAACCAAACCATTGATCTCTCTATGGCTCAAATTCCCAATGCCATGTTAATTAACTACTTTAAAAAATAGAAATTCTGTTGCCTTTTTTTATTGGAGAAATTGAAGTCTGTGTTCATGTCAAATATGAAGTATAACATTAAAGATGGCCCGTCCCTTTTACAAACAACTGCAAACTTCATGAAAGTTTGCACATATTTAGCATGTATCTTTTGGATACCAACTGTGAAATTTTAAGGTCAGAGGTACTATATCTCCTGTAGATTAAATGAAAATCTAACACTGAGATATGATTCCAAATGATTGCAAACTGTTGACTTTTTGAAATTACGACTATTTTACAAAAAAAGAAAGCTTAATCAATTATGGAAAATTATTTCCTCAAAACTGAATATTACGCTTTGTCAATTCCAGGGAAAGGTTATATAGCCACTCTCTCTCAAATGATGACAAAGTCAGGGAACTTTCAGAATTTGGTTGGGAAAAGGGACAGGGAAATATATCAACATTCCTCCCCTATTCTGCATATTTTCTTTTATTTCTTTTGTGGGTTGTCACTGTGCTAAAACTATGTGTTATTTATTTATTATTTATTTCATTTATTCAGACATATATTTAAACACAATGACAAGATCAGCACAAACTGTTTTACATCAAGGTCCTGTGTAAAATATTAATACAACAAAGATACAACAGTCAGGATAACCAGTAAAAACAACAAATAATTTCAAAATGCTTTACCAGCAAAGTTTCTTTATTGGTGTTAAAAGAAATGAGTTCCAAGTAATATTGATATTTACAACTAAAAATAAAAAAGATGTATGATGTATTATTAAACATACAGTGAGTGAAGCCCTTTTTTCCAATCAAAATGATTATCGTAGCTTGGCAACAGCTTCCTACAGTAATATACATATATGGTACTTCCTTCCATATTTATGCATACATACACTCTAAAGCTTTTGCATGATTTACGTCAAATTCTACACATGATTGACATGGTCAGCCATGGTTGCGCATTAGCATGTGAAGAATGTCAATCTGTCATTCCAATTACAAGTACAGGCAGCTTACAAATGGCAGGGGCCTTAGACTCCTCTGTACATGGTCATACACAAGTGGATATTATATCCTTGTTTCTCATTTCATATAAACTGAAAATGCTGGGTTGTGCAAATACCAAGTTGATTTTGTAATTCATACTAATTTGTATGCCTTCAGACTTTGCCAAGATTCCATTCCACGTTTGCAAAAATGTCAGAATTATTATTGGGACAGTACTAACCACAGTAAATAATTTACTTCCATTTGACAAATAAAAACATCACTGAAATGATACATTATACATAATTCTTTCAACACCAGGAAGTTATGAGCCCCTCTCCCCTCTAATCTAGAGAACAAACATGCAAACAAGCAATATGGGCTTGCAAATCTTTTTACTTGTTAATGGGGATTTTACATGGAACAATATTTGAAAACCATTGAAAGCTGCGAAATGGAAAAGGGTTTCAATCATAGCTGTGAAATACATTGGAAAAGATCTAGATGCTACATGTATACCCACTTTATGGTCACTTGATTCCCTTCCATTATCATGAACATGGTTTGGCTTTAATTTACACTACAGCTCAAAGGAATTGGCATAGGGACAGGGAAAGGAAAGAAAGGGAGGGAGCCGTAGTTTTAAACCGTGGTATATTTTGTCCAATTCAGCATGAAACACAATGCTTTAGCCTAAAAATCATCATGTTTCATGCTGAACTGGACAAAATATACTGCAGTTTAAAACTGAGGCCACTTAACTTTCTTCCCTTTTCCTTTCCCTATGCCAATTCCTTTGAGCTGTAGTGTACATAACACAAACAAAACACATGTGAGCCGTTTTCAAAGCACTGTAGTACATGCACATTATTTCAAATAACAAGTGTACATCAGCAGCATGATTACATTTGGGCAAAACAGGTATAATTTGAACTACTACGTTAGGGACGATTCAGGAGAGCGCAATAAACAACTTGTGCAGGTACTCTGTCTTGCATGTGATGTACAATGTATTGTTTTATTACCAGGCACTGGTTATGCAGTACAGAATTGTCAATACCCTGGTATCAGTCTAGCATGGTTATTTTGTCATTTTCCCATTTTGTTTATTTCCTCTGTTATGTTTTCTTTGCCAGCTGTTTGTCATTTCTGTTATGTCAAGACTTTTGTTTATTTGCATTTCTTATCAGCACTGCCCTTGCAGTCTGAACTTAGGTTGTATGAGTTTAATGATATTCAGTTGTCATTCATTCATTCTACACTCTGAATGCCTTTCTCCTGATTCTTCAGTCATCTTCAATCCTTATCTATTCAGGTGTTCCACTCATTCCATCCCTCATCTGACTCCTTAACTTCTAGTCCCATTATTACATTTTCACCCAGACATCCTTTATCATCTTCATCTCATTCCTTATTGGTTTATCTTATGAATTGGGTTAAACATGTTAGTTTGATCCTTCCACTTTCTTTAGTTTATTGGTTGTTATTTCTAATTTAAATATTTATGTAAATTATTCTATCATGAGTTTCACTGAGGCAAAATAGCCCAGATAGTAAATCAGTGCACTACCAGACTTCTTCGCCTTCAGTTCAGTTTATTTGCGTCTTCTTACTCTTCTAGGTTCACTTATTTTCCCTTCAATTCATTTGAGCTGCAACTTTGAACTTGTATAATTTTACACCCTACATTAGTTTCCATATAAATGATCAAGTCTGTAAAATAAAAAATGCAAATAAGTGAAACAATAATTTTGGCTTATTATTTCTCACCTCTGAAGGCGGAGACTACCAGAACATCTACTTCATCTTCCTTCTTGAGCTTGGTAATGTCGCCGAGGCAGAGGTCAATCTGACATACTCCATTCTGGGTCAGCACCTTGATGGAGCTTTCCACAAATAAGCCTGATCCACTTGCCATGCTCGAGCTTTTCTTCTTTTTTACTATAATACATAAAAATAAAAGACAAAAAAGAGAAACGTTCATTTCAAATGTAATGTAAAAATTGCCTTGATCATGCAGTTTTCTTCATGTGGAGCACACAATCAATAGAATAGGGGCAATGTCGACAACTTCAAAAATGTTGCATTCACTCAACAGATGTTACCAGAATGGAATATACTTCCTAGCACAGTGTGGTAAATGCAGTCTCACTTGATGAATTCAAAGATCTTGTAACAAACCACTAGGCCCATGCACACTCCTCCTTATTTGTACGTTCATCTTCAAGATTAAAGCCCATTAAAGATTATAGATACGAAGAAGAAAAGGATTTCTTAATCCTCTTTCATCTTCTCAGAATTGTCCATAAGGGAGAAACAAATTAGGCAGTGTTTGGAGTTATAATCCTTTTGCAAACAATCATGTTTGGAAATAATCATTCAAGATTACTCTTCATTTTCTATGTTTGGAATAAACGATCTGCAGTACATAAGACCTAGTTTTGATTAAAACATGCACTTAAAACATTTTGCACACATGAAGGCTTATAGAAACATACAATTGGAATGCAAAACCATAAATCTTTCTTCTGAATGTCCTTTTTCAAATACAAAAGTCGATTCTGGGTATAACGAATGAAGATTTCTACTTGGGAATGCTTGCGCCTTTGACTTCAAGACTGAGCAATTATTTTGCCAATAGCTGTGGCTCTGAAAGCACCGCTGTAAGATGGCTGTGCGCAGACCGACGGCACCGCTGGTGTTGCCCGCTCATTCTTGAGTCGAGTACCGGCTCGACTAGACAGCTAGGTGAAGCACAAAATCAGTTTAAATTCCGTTTTACATTTAGTTTTCGTATTTCAGTTATTGGTTCACTGACGGTGATCAGAATTTAACGTCCATGCTATCAAAATATAATTATAAATACACTTACCGAAGCTGTCGAATGTTTATTTAATGCGATATTATAGTTCCCGACCGAAGTAGGCCTTTGCTCTCTCAACTCACACCTCCCTGGGACAGTGTGACCAGTGAAAAAAATGAAATTATGCCAGGAGAGCAGCGAAATTATGCTAAATGGCCAAAAATTATGCCGAACCCTTTTGGACCCTCACGTTACGTAACACGCGCACGCGTACGCACGCACACGCACACACACACACACTTACTTTTTTTTGTTTTTCCATATTCTTTATTTGACTTCATTCCATGATAAAATAAACAATTTCACTGTATAACATACAATAACAAATACATAAAAGTAATATTTCTATTGATTCGATAAACACAAATCATATTCCTCTAAAATAATAATCATTATATGTATAAATTAATGATAATAAAACAATTCCATAAGAATGAAATCTTTTCTGATACCTCCCCCCCGAACATATCCACCCCCACACAAAAAAACAAACAAGTCCACCCTACCCCCACCCCCCACCCCCCACCCCCCCGTGTCCGGTGTAACTGCCCCCATTCCATCACGCGCTCAAGAAATACGGAAATGGAACTGATGCTGTCAGGCGAGCATTATGGATATTTAGAAGGGTAACCACCCAGAACAAATAAGAAAATACAAATGCTATAAGTCCTCTAAATTCTTCCCATTTCTGTAAGTGTAACCCTAATTTGCAACTTTTGATCGCTAACTTCTCTTCCCTATCTTTATAGTCCGAAATCATTTTTAAGATTTTGTTCATGGAAGGAAGCATTCCTTTTGTTCTCGAAAAATATATGATGTATTTTATGATAAGGATAATGGAATTGCACATTTTTATTCTTTGAGAATTTCCTTGGATCCCCATGAAAATTAATTTCCAGTTATTGATGTCTAATTCCTTTAAATTCAATCTATTTGTAATTTCTTGCCAAATTCTTTGAACGTGTGCACAAAACAGAAAAAGGTGTGAATATTTCTCATCCTCCTTTTTACAAAAGGAACACAATTTATCAGTTACAAATCCAAATCTAAAGAGGTGATCTTTAGTATATAGGGCCCCATGTAATAACTTAAATTGAAATTCTCTATGCTTACAACAAATGACTGCCCTTCTCGGTCTTAAAAATATATCCTTAATTTCTTCCTTATTATAGTTATATTGATTATATCCATCTCGCACTTGTAAATTATATTCTTCCTGAAATGTTTTAATGAAGTAATTGTACAATTTTCTAGATTTTAAGTTAGATAATTGACCTATTTGTCCTTCTATGTTTAATCTTATGCCAAAATTATGAATATCAACTTGCATATGTTCTCCTGTTTTCCAATCATCAGGAATGGCTTTAAACAAATCAAGAATGTTAAATAATCCTTTGCTTTCAATTCCTAAATTAAAAAAATGAGAACATGGTTTGATTTCTTTTCCATTAGTTATATCATCTATTTGAATAACCCCTTTCTTCCATAGATCCTCATCAAATATCATTTTGTTTCTTATGCAAATGTGTCTATTATTGAAAAGAATGGGATTACGTTTATTTTCTTCAAAGTGTCTACATTTATCCAATTCTTGCCAGACCTTTAAAATTTCTCTATAGAAAGGTGGCAGGTTATTCAAATTCAGTTTATTCATATCGTAATCACATAGAAATATGAACCTTCCCCCTATTGACCTGCAGAAATATTCAAAACAAATCTTCCATCCTGACAAGTTATCTCCATATATAAGCCGTTTAAGCCACATAACCCTTTGAGTTTTTATAAATGTTTCATAATTTGTCATTCTTACACCCCCAAACCCATAATCCTAATATAAAATTTTCCTTTTTATTCTGTCCTTTCCACCCCAAATGAAATCAAAGGAAATACGTTCTACTTCTTCCAGAATGAGTTTTGGAACAGTAATGAGAGAAGAGACATAATTGAATTTGGACAAAACATAAGTCTTCAACAGTTGAATCTTACCCATTATTGTAAGATCCCTTTGCTTCCACCATCCTACCAGTCGTTTTATTTTGCTTAATATCTCTTTGTAATTTAAATCCTCTTTCCGTTTTAGATTTCGTGTAAAATGTATCCCTAATATTTTCACTTCTTCTATCCAATTCCCAAACAATTGCTCCCCAGGTATTTCAGATTCTTTACCCAAGCACACAAGATTTGTTTTTTCCTTATTAACTTTTAAACCACTAATCTTTTCAAAAGCTTCAAAAGTCTGTTGTACCCTTTTGATAGATTCCTTGTCTTGTAAAAAGAGTGTTATGTCATCTGCATATAACACTTGCTTAATTTCATTCTGACCCAATTTAATCCCTCTAATATTCTTATCATTTCGGATGCACAATGTAAGTATTTCTATGGCCAATACAAATAAATATGGCGAGAGTGGATCTCCTTGCCTTACCCCCCTTTTGATATCAAAGTAACCAGTTGAGTGTCCGCCATTCATCACGCAGC
The DNA here is from genome assembly GCA_963669155.1 of Arbacia lixula. Taxonomy (NCBI): domain Eukaryota; kingdom Metazoa; phylum Echinodermata; class Echinoidea; order Arbacioida; family Arbaciidae; genus Arbacia; species Arbacia lixula. The sequence goes on along the minus strand of OZ022580.1, from coordinate 23,473,398 downwards.
TACTTACGTCATTATACATAGTTTTAATCCATGAGCAGAAAGTGTTCCCAAAGCTAAAAGCTTTAAAGACATGCAAAAGAAACTGATGAGAAATCGAATCAAATGCTTTCTCAAAATCAATTGCAGCTAAAAACCCTATGTCATGGCTTAGGGAGTGAAAAAACAAGTCGTCTATAAGGCGTACTGCCTCCCCAATATTTCTGTTGTTAATATATCCCACTTGATCAAAATGTATGATTTCCCCCAGAACTTCTTTAATTCTTTTAGCTAATACTTTAGACAGAATTTTATAGTCTACATTTAAAAGTGTTATTGGTCTGTAATTCTTAATATGGCGATTGTCTTTACCCTCCTTTGCAATAAGTGTTATTACACCTTGCCTTTGTGAACTAGATAAATACCCTCTATCAAAACCTGCGTTCAAAGCATCAACCAACATACCTCCCAAAACCGGCCAAAACGTGGTATAAAATTCTGTCGTAAATCCGTCATTTCCAGGCGATTTGTTCCCCTTTAATTCTTTTAAGGCATTATAGCATTCTGCATTTGACATTTTACCTTCACAATATATTTTGCTATCTTCACTTAATTTCTGTATATCTTTAAAAAATCCGCTCTTACTAATATCCACATTTTCTTTTGAATCATAAAGATTTTTATAGAAATTTCTTATTACTTTTAATATTTCAGATTCATCTTTTTTCATTTTCATGTCATTATCATAAATTTCACAAATTACACTTCTTTTTTTATTAGTTTTTAGAAGCTGTTCAAAATACTCCACATTAGTTTCCCCTTCTTCCGACCATGGTGCTCTGGATCGCACTTTAACCCCCTGTCGCACAAAATCATATAATTGTTCTAATTCCTCTCTTTTCCTGTCCATTTCATCACTTATCGTCTTCACAGGCCTTCCCAACAACTGATGTTCTAAATCTCTAATTTCACCTTCTAGTTTTTCAATCTTATTCTTTCTTATTTTTGCCTTCTCACTAGAGTATTTTATAATAAACTGTCTTAATTTCATTTTCACAAAGTCCCATAATACAATCTTATTAGATATTTGTCCACCCCAGGTATTCTCCAATTCTTTTATTTTGCAGTTCACTTTATCTACAAATACCTTATCCAAACATAAACTACTGTTAAATTTCCAATATGATTTTCCGAAAGAAAAATTTACTTTAGAATCACCGAGCAGTAAACTTATCCCAGAGTGATCAGGCGTAACTGAGACTAATATATCACACTTTTTCACATTATTTTCTAATGCAGAGGAAATAAAGATGTAATCTAATCTAGTCTGAACCGGTGGATTTTTTTGCCTAAATGTAAATTGTTTTTTATTTCGATTTACTTTTCGCCATATGTCTACAAGATCAAATTTATCCACAATACCCATTAACACATCCCTACTCTTAGTTTTCATTACTCTTCTTGAACCATAATAATCTAATTCTGTATTCATTATGACATTAAAGTCTCCTCCAATCATTATTTTGTATCCGTTCTCAGCTAATCTAGACATAACTTTATCCAATTCTAAAAAAAAATCACATTGCATTTGTTCTTTGTCTCTTGTGGGAGAATAGATATTTCACAAAATTATTTTTTCACCCTGAATTTGTCCTTTGATAAAAATGTATCTGCCCTCTTTGTCTATTAAGGAATATTCTATGTTTAAGTCTAGATCCACCCCAAACATAACTGCTACGCCTTTGCTATGATTCGTGCCGTGACTGAAGACTCCTTGGCCACCCCAATCTGACTTCCATTTTTCCTCAATGTCCTCAGTACTATATGTCTCCTGAAGAAAAACAATGTTACTTTTTTTCTCTTTACACCATTCAAAAACTCTCGCCCTTTTCGTTGCATCTCTAATCCCCCTTACATTAACTGAAGTTAAAGTAAAGTTAACGTCCATTATGGGCACTTTTCAAAAAGACATTCCAAACAGCTTCCCTGGCAGCAAAAATTCCATGTTCACTTAATTTATTCAAGACGTGCGAATACGAGCAGCCACCGGACCAAACACCCAAACCCCTCCCTTCCCACACACAAGGACCTGTCCTTGTAGCTCGGCTTTTCTGAATAAAATAAAATCTCATGTAACTATTCCGCCTCCCCCTTCCCCCATTAACCTCATGCCACATTGGAACCGCCCATTTCCTAACATAATGTGAGTTTAATTCGACGCTGATAAGCTATAAGTGGATAATAATAGAAAAACAAAACTCCAAAATCAGATCAATTGGATTCTACATATTCAAATAGATATATAGATAAAACTCAAAACATGACCTCATCCACCTTAAGATTAGGTAACCCTTTAAGGTTTTTCCTGTGAAACTGAAGCCTGATATTTTGCAAGACATTCATTATTCTAAACAAGTACATTCCGTTGGCACGTTTTGAATATTAAACACTTATTTCGCTTTAACATTTAACAATGTACTACACCCAAAGCACGCCACTAGCCCGTACTTCATTTCGAAATTCTTGCCTTATTCAAAAAATTTAAATTTAAGAACAGCCTTTCCGCACTGTAGCCAAAGCCATGCCTATTTAATGAACTGGGAATCTTGGCAATTCAAAAGCCATATCACACACACACACACGCACACACACACACACACACACACACACACACACACACACACACACGTGCGCACACACACACACACAATACACACACACGCACACACTACACACTCAACCATTTTAACAACTTAAGTTCACACGCGCGCGCGTACGCACGCACACGCACACATACACACACACGCACACACACACACATACACACACACTCAACCATTTTAACAACTTAAGTTCACATTATGATTTTTATCAGGATTGGTTTGAAGCCAATCAGTATTCATTCTTCAGAAAAAAGTTGCCCCCTGGAGGCATTTTTTTTTTTTTTTTTTTTTTGGGGGGGGGGGGGGGGGTGAGGTATCCCCTCCCGGCCCCTTGCCATTTGTGTACCCCTATTTTAACAAGCTAAGGTCCCTATTACCTAAGGATGATTCCTATCAAGTGGTTAAAATACAGTTATTTATTCTTGAGTACAACCTTTTTTTTTTTTTTTTTTAGAAAATAAGAGAAAGTTTCCTCCTGGAGGGCATTTCAAAAAAGTTGTCAGCTCTGACTAAATAGTCAGTGCTGACAATTTCAGTGAAATCCTCGGCTTTGATTGGCTAAGAGGCATTAGCCTCTGACTGTTACTATAGTAACTGTCGGAGAAAGACAACTTTTCAGACGAAAAATGTTGATGAAATGTCCCCTAGGGGAGTCTTGGGGGCTACCCCCCCCCCGCCCCCCCCCCCCAAGTGTACCCCAAGTTTAACAACTTAAGTTCCCTGTTACCTAAGGATGATTCCCATCCAGTTATCTATTATTAGGAACAAAAATAAGAGAAAATTGCCCATGATAGGGGGGGGGGGGGCGTTTGGGGAGCCATCCCCAGGCCCCTTGCCACTTGTGAACCCACACTTTAACGAGGCAGTGTCCTTATTACCTGAGGATGATTACTAATAATTTGTTTTCAAGTCCGGCCATGCGTTTTTGAAAAGAAGTAAAAATAACATATTAGGGCCCCTGTGGCACTTTGGGGGCTGCCCCCACGCAACCCTGAAAATATTTTGAGATGCTTCTATATCTAATATTGTTTCAAATATGAATTTGTGCCAAATTTGGTGCTTGTAGACAGAAGTGAACAATTTTCCACCATACACACACCACTAATAAAAGGCAAGTTTTGTTTTGTCTTTTTTTTTTTTACAAGACATCCTGGTTCACGATTTATGTTCATTATTTAGCACATGCATAGATCAATCAGTAACCTAATAAATTTGGCATAAAAGGCAAGGATTCTGGCCGAAATCAAGGCAATTGTTTTATTACAAGCAGCTAATATAAAACAAGGCCCATCTGTTGTTTTCGGGTTATTATACAGCTTCTTCCTAAAGCATTGCATACTGTACGATGTTAGGAAATTAAATAAAAAAGTTATCGCACATGTGTCTTTTAAATTCAGTAACAAGCGAAGAATGTAAATAAGATCAATGATGTATTTCCATAAATTACAGGTACACCAATCAGTAGCATAGTGATTTTGTTATCAAAAACAAGTAGGGCTACAAAACATCTAACATTAAGGCCAAACTGAGAACACAATCCTGAGCTAATTGTCTTTTCTTATTATATACAACTTCTTCCTAGGGCACTGCATATAGTATTTCTTAACCAATTTAACATCATTTAAGATAACAAACATAATGATTTTGGTATAAACGTCAAGTAAGGATTGTGTTTTATTACAAAATATAAATTACAAAACAAGGCCCATCTGAGAACACATCCTGAGTTTTCTTTGGTCATAATATTCCTTTTCTTCCGAATATGAATTGCATAAAATATGTCACACATTTAAAAATGAGAATATATGAGAATATATCCTGAGTTTTCTTTGGTTGTTATATACAACTTCTCCCTTAGGCATTCCATAATATAATGTTATACATTTAGTGTAGAGCATTTAAGAACATTGTTCATTATTTACCACATGTAGATCAATCAGCCCCAAAGTTTGGAACTTTGGACCATAAGCATAACCACTGAACTAGAACTTTCTAGTTCAGTGACCATAACTCTATGCAGTACAGCCACCCGCGCGCCGCACGCAGTGGCCGCACAGTACATACACCAACACTAGCTAGATCTACTATGTACTAGGCTGTGAGTTGCACGGACAAAACATACATATGATCCCAACTCCCTGATATAACCGCCGTGTGCATGTTGAACGATTTCCCGCACTTCTGTCGGTGCTGGCGCCGTTTATTAATTAGTGGAAATGTGAAAAATGTAAAACAAAATGTGAAAAAATGATATATTTTTCTATCAAAATTATGCTAAAGAAGCTCGTATTATTCCAGATCATTTGCTTAAAAAAGCTGAATTATGCCAAAATTATGCCGGCATAATGAATTATGCTGAAAGTGTCCAAATTATGCCAGAAAGCATAATTATGCCAGTTCTGGCAACGTTGCCCTGGGACTTTAACCAATTTGTATACCGTGGGCGTAACGCATACGCGCGAAGGGTAAAAGGATGCATGTCGGTGTCACATCCATGTTTGTGTGTGTGTGACTGTGTGTGTGTGTGAGTGTGTGTGTGTGTGTATGTGTGTGTCAAGAGTACATCATTTAGACATAAAATTTTTATCCAATTAGTCGCTGAAACAATATAGAAAATTTTGAAAAACATAAAGGCCGCAAGATGCACCCTTTCCCTTTTCTCCACAAATCTACATGTTTGAGAGATATGACTTTTAATTGCCATAATGTAAAACATAATGCTACATTTTGACTGCAGCGACGCATCATTACATGTATCAGCTGGGGACATGTAAGTTGTATCATATGCCACTTTCAGCTACCCTTATTTTGTTTCTGTTGGTTTATTCGTTTCCTTCATCATTATCATCTCATTCGTCTGCATTGAGTCATCATAGGCCTACCATTGTCCAAGAGAAAGAAATCTATATATGATATACCTTTACAAGGTAAACTATGTATTCCCTTTTGAGGAAACCCTTCGAATTACAATTGCAATGTCAGATCCCTATAAACATGCAACGTGGGAGGCAACCCCACCCCCTACCCCACCCCACAGGCTATCCCCACAAGGATTCGACCGACACCCCTAAGCACAAGGAAATGTCATCGTTCTTTTCCTTGTACAATGTACACTATTTCTATTATCACAATACAATAATGTGCATCGCGCTTTGCTTAGACTAGCCTCCAAGAGAGAGCCAAATATTGGGTCATTGAAATTATGTCAAAATACTTACGAATATATATTTTAAGAATAACGATAATGTTTTGAAAGACTAAATATTTAAATGGTATATTTATGTTGTAAAAGTAAATAAACATGTTTAATATAGGTAATCAACAATTAACATATTATGCTTAAATAAATTAGGAGCCTGAAAATAGACTAAAGACGGATATTGATTGCGCAATAACTTCCAGCGTGGAAGTGAATACGAGAACGAGAACAACTGAACGTAAACAACGCATCGTCAACACGCACACGCAATGGAGGGAACAAGCAGTGGTAAGTGGAAATTATCAGACCTTCAAACATTTTCAAGCTCTCCGATCGAAGCAGTCGCACAGTCCGCAGAGCACTTGTTTCTTCTTAATGGTTGATAACTTCATCACCTGTTGAGAAATTATTAAAAGTCTTGACTTTAGCTTTGTGAATGCGACTGGGTGTTAATTGATTGACTGTACACGCGCATTTACTGGACTGCGGTATATTGTTGCAGTTTTACATTGTGCTCGTTGTGCATGCGTGTGGCTGTGCTACAACTTTGTTACACTAGTCACTAGTAATATCGGTGACACCAGCTCAGTCTGCTCAGATGCTGTATTTTTTTTCTTCAGAAGGCAACTGTCGGTCGATCTAGACGATACATAGACAGAGTCAAACCTGCGTGCTGAATTAAAAAAAAAAATTGTCTACAAAACTGAGTGATATAGCTATAGTGTACTTCACTGTGTGTGAATCATGTTTGGGAACGAAAAGAACCTCCTTGAAATTGAAGAGGCATTATCAAAGCAGCGGAAGAGTCTCGGCCTGGAACAGATCGTCTGCCAGGTCCAAAATCTTAATCTCTGTAGTCTTCAGCAACAGTGCATGTCTCTTTTCAACCTGGATTTAAATTTTACTCCAGCCTCGCATCCATGTGGAGTCGACTCTGCCACAGGAAGTGATGGCAGTTGTAAAGCAGGTGATGATGTTGCCATGGAAACCGAAGACGATTTTCAGCCTGGATCATCTACACATAGTGAAGGAAAGACTACTGCTGAGGAAACGGGCATTCTGGATATTCCTGTGAGTATTTATTTATGATCAAAATTCTGTGATGTATCGTCTTAAGTTTAGATTTAGTAATTGTATTTCTAATCATTGTCACATAAAGTTTAATTTAATTTTTTTTTATTCACATTTTCAATTTTCTTTTTCATTCGTTTACAGGATGGAGCATGCTATCCTTACTACTGGGTGTATGCCTAAAATTTCTTTGTAAATTGAAATTACCCCAGAAAGCCCTTTGACTAATATCTATCCAAAAATTAATTTGTGTTCTTCTTAAAATAAACATCATGTTTCATGCTGAACTGGACAAAATGTACCACCGTTTAAAACTGCGGCTCCTTCCCTTTCTTCCCTTTCCCTATGCCAATTCCTTTAATAATAATGGTTATTTATCTGCGCTATACACAAAAAGTATCACAGCGCTTACAATCAGATATAAAATATAAATATATACATTAAATTGCATCAACCATTGGAGTTCTCAACTGTGCCAGATGAGGCCTGGTGGCCTCTTGCTTGCTGCTTCGTTCACCAACAATTCAAGGGACAAGCCCGGTCAGCACATTATTCACAGAAGCTCTAGTATAGCACTTGAGGCCACCAGGCCCCAGATGGGTTAGCCAAGTCAAACCAAATAGTGATAGCAAAAATCATCAAAACAAATACACATTAAATAAATGAAAATATAAAACTAGATATTTGGAAAAAGATATGACTTGAGTTGTCGTTTGAAAGATGATATAGTCGGTGTTGTTCGGATGGAAGAGGGGAGTGTATTCCAAACTCTAGATCCAGCTATACTAAAACGTTTTTCTGCTATGGAGAGGTTAGTTCTCGGAATAACAAGTTTGGTGGTATCATTTTGGGAACGTAGATTACGAGCAGGTGTGTAATGAGCAATTGTGTTTACAAGATATGAAGGACCAGTACTGTTAATCAATTTATAAATGTACAGACAAAGTTTGAACTTGACACGTTGAGAAAAAGGGAGCCAATGGAGTTCCCTAATCAAAGGAGACGTATGTATATTGCGACCAACTGAAAACACTAAACGTGCGGCACGATTCTGAACACTCTGAAGTTTTTTCTGATCTTTAACACAAAGAACTGAAAAGAGACTGTTACAATAGCCAAGTCCAGAAAGTACAACTGCCCGAACTGCATGATGGCAAGTTTTCTCATTGATAAATCTTCTAATGCGCCACAGATTCTTAAGATGGAAATTACAGGTACGTACAGTATTACTGACGTGAGATGAGAGTGTAAAGCACGAGTCAATACATATGCCAAGATTCTTAACTTTAGAGGATAGTGCAATTTCATTATCACATACATTGAGTTTTACGTTGGATAGATTTTCATTGAATTGGTTTTTCCGACATAGTAAAGTGAATTCAGTTTTAGAAACATTTAGTTTGAGGAAATTTGAAGTCATCCACGTGTTTATCTCAGCAATACATAACGAAATTCTTTCTAACACTTCTTGCATACTTGATGGTAAACGAGGATCAAACGCATCATATAGTTGAATATCATCGGCATAGATAAGATAGAAAAGATTGTGCTTATGAATTATAGTTGACACAGGAGTGATATAAACATTGAAGAGTATAGGGCCCATAACAGACCCTTGGGGGACACCGTATTCGCAAGTCCAAGGAGCTGAAACTTGCTCTGATATTTTAACACGAGATGTCCAGCCAGTGAGATATGAGTGCAACCATTGTAGAGCAACATTTGACACCTTAAAATTTGATTCAAGTCGTTTTACCAAGATCTTGTGGTCAACCGTGTCAAAGGCTGCACTCAGATCCAGAAGCACAAGAAAAACCGCCTTTCGTTGGTCGAAATAAGATAATGTGTCATTTTGAAGCTTTAGAAGAGCAGTTTCAGTACTAAAATTCATTCGATAGGCTGATTGCATAGGATCATATAAGTTGTTAGTGGTGAGGTATTCAACCAATTGAGACGCTGCAGCTTTCTCAATAACTTTAGCTACAAAACTTAAATTACTGACAGGTCTATAATTTTTCAGATCTTGATAATCTAGTGTAGGTTTCTTAAGCACAGGTGTGATTAAGGCCTGGTGACATGCTACTGGAAAAACTCCTGATTGTAAAGAGGAATTGACTACCTTGGTGAGAGCCGAGATATGATACAAAACATATTTCTTTAAATGCCATGTTGGTTCAACGTCCAACGAGCAAGAAGCATTAGACATTTTAGTGATGATAATCTTTAAATTTTCTTCAGAGATAACATCAAAGGCAGAGAAAGAGCATGTATTGTCACTCTGAGGACATTGATCAAGTTCCTGATTATTGGTACTGTCTAGGCTCTCACGAATCCTAACAATCTTCTCAACAAAGAGTTCTCTAAATCTTGATACCAAGGACACAGGAGAACAATTCTTACTTGGAAGTAGTTTCTTGTCCCTGTTAAGAAGACTATCGAGAGTGGAGAAGATAGTTTTAGCATCAGCATCAGTAAGTCTATCATCTAAAAATGACTCTTTAGCATGTATTATTGCATCATTGACAAGTTTATTTGCTGCAACATATAGTGCATGGTTATCATCTGTACGATGTTTCTTCCATCTTCTTTCAGCTTGCCGCCTAGACCTACGTGCAGAGAGAACATCTGCATTTATCCAAGGATTGCGGATACGAACAGACTTCACACACGACTTTTTAGGTGCATGCTTGTCAAGACATTCCTTAACTGCCGTAGTATAATCCTGCAAGAGAGCATTCACGTCACCGCTGTCCACAAGTGTTTTAAGATTGTTAGAAAGCATCAAAGAAAAACTATCAGGATTAATATCTTTGAGCTTTCGGACTGTGTGCCGAGACCTCTCAGCTGCAGGAATTTCTACTGGGCTATAACAAAAATGTACACAATGATGATCAGAGAGAAAATTCTCATGTATAGTGACGTCATGTATCTGACGATCAATCAAAGTGTTATTGGAGTTATCTTCTAGTACAGAGCAACCAGGATTTATGAGTTTCCTGGACATTACAAGATCTAAAGTGTGGCCAAATTTGTGTGTTGCGCCATTAACATGCTGGATCATACTACCAGTTTCAATGATTGACAAGAATTGTTTGACATCGGACCTGGATGGGTCGTCGATGTATACATTGAAATCACCAGCCATGATAACATGACCAGGTAAAAGAGAAATCTCATTTACCAGGGTTTCAAATTCAACTAGAAAATCACTAAGACGTAGACCGTTTGATGCCGAAGGTGGAGGCCTATAGATCACAAATATATGAATGTTACCAGTTTTGTGTCGATAAACCACACGGGCAAGTTCAAAGCTCTTGAACTTATTTTGAATGTCAATAGGGCCATGAGAATTGACAGTCAAGTTCAAAAGAGATTTATATAAAATAGCAATTCCCCCATGGTGGTCAGTAAGTCTAGGTATACTGAACATGGCGTACCCAGGGGGTGTACATTCATTAATGACTACTGGATCATCAACATGGAGCCATGTTTCAGTGATCATCATTATATCTAAGTCATATTCTAATATATAATCGTGGAGGAGAAGAGTTTTGTTTCTTATTGAATGAGCATTCCACAGACAAAGTTTAATATTTGGTGAGTTACATGGGTCAAATAGCTTGATTGGTACAAGATTATTCTTAATGACACCACGATGAATAGACGGTCTATTAGGTCGAGTCATGGAGACAAGCACTGGAATCTGACGTTGCTTTCTTTGACCGCCACGTTTACCCCGATGCCTATGTTTCCTAGGTTTTCTTTGTACACATGGTTTACGAGATATCCCAAGTAGGCTAATTTTATCAAGTATTTCATGCTTAAGTATACAATGAAATTGTTTGTGAGAGAGGTAGTAAACTCTTAACAAGGAGTCCCTGTCATAGGATAAACGATGTATACATGTTTTGTTCTCATCAACCTGTGAATTGTGATGAGAGTTATTCTTAGTATTTGGTGGTCTCAATGGGCCAGGATTTGACTGTACATCACCTGACGTGAGGAGACTCAATTGAAAAGTAGCAGTTGTATTGGCATAATAAGTAAGACGGGACCCAAGAAATTTGGTTGGTTTGGTGTGTAATATGCCATTAGCATACTGCTGCAAGTTTATACAGGGGTAGTATAGCACATGAAGGTGAACCTGGGCTTCACCTACCTTCACAACAGTACACAAAAGAAGACAGAGGATTAGCTTGGGTAACCCCATTGTCCAAAGAAGGATTAATTTGCAACAGAAAAGTGTCAGACACAATAGAGCTGAGGACTACAATAGAGAACAAATTCAATGGCAAGAGAAAGTAGTATGGAGGATATGGATAAGATACAGTTTACCTCAAAATTCTGTCCGCTGTTAGTGTATCCTTTCCAAGAAATAGTATTTACTGAAATCAGCCTACCACCTTCCACAACACACACACAATCCACTAGTAAACAACTGAAGACAGATAACTCCAAATAGACACAACAAAATTCACAAAACCAAGAGAGCTCAGAGGGGCGACCTGTCAGGCGCACACCATCCGAGCATCCGAATTCCTTTGAGCTGGAGTGTATGTTTCTTTCATGTTTCTGCTTTTATTGCAATCAAATATCTTCAGGGTGATTTGTCCCTTTAAAGTTAAACCTTTAATAGCTCATGAAGTGTGAACTGTCTTCTCGCTGTTTCTTTCCCCAGGTCCAGGCTTTCCTCCACATCCTGCAGTATCTCGACGCCAAAGACATCTGCTGCCTCAGCGCCACCTGCCAGCAGTGCCATTGTTTCTGCAGCGACCAGTTGCTATGGAAATCAGTCCTCGACAAGGACATGGCCAAGTGGTCAGAGGTCAGCAAAGGCACATACCCCACAAACTTCACTTCTCAGGATGCACAACTTCACTACAAGGATATGTGAGTTATTTTATTTTTTGAAAAGTAGAGATTCTGAAGAACTAATATCTCCTTTCATAGGAGAGCGTCAAACGACTACTATAATATCTCAACAGTCATTCAGTGAACACTTAACAATATCCATTGTCTTCCATAATTTTTTGATCAAATGCTATGGTTTCCATTGTCTCCATCATTTCTTGAAGTGGTCTTTTCAAGGAAGCATACCAGTAGTTGCTGGCGGTCATTCAAAGAAAGCTCAGTGATCGCCAATGTTACTTTGCAGTTCATGTTGTTCTCCATGAAATTTGCTGAAAATTGAATGTTCGAACTCAAATGAGAGCTGAAGGATCTTCCACAGAGATAATTCATATGTCGGTCTTGGAGACTTCCAAGAGATTTTGCTAAGTTTTGGTTGCTCAACGGTTATGTAGTGGTCTCCGTTCTGTGGAAAAGAGGCTTAACCATTGAGGAAAAGTAGTACACTGGAAAGAGAAGTGTTTTAAATTTATATTGATTGTATGCTAAATGATCAACTAGGGCTTGGAGAAGAATATGATGGGATGAACAATCACGATAAGAGCACCAAAGTGTTGCAATTGCAAATGTATGTTATCCTATTGTGTTTTTAAAATGATAATCCTGGCTTGAAAACTTCACTATTGTCTGTAAGGAATTAGTCCTCTTGCATCATGCAACTCAGTCACTCAAATCCCATAGAGCTTTAGTTTCCCCTGCCCCAAAAAGCTTGTTTACAGCCTTGTCATAAGTATTTGCTTGTATAATCCATATGTTCATGTTACTATGAATTGTATTGTTTGTACACAGGAACCTCAGGGAGAACAGTGCAAGTTCATAATGGGGCTACCCTGTTTAAGAAAGCCTAAATAAATAAAGAAAATGGCTCAAGCATGGCATATCTTCTCTATTTCTGTTCAGCTATATGAGATGTCACCCAGAAAGGCAGCGTGACCAGGCGTTTAACTTCTCCTCCATCCCTCGCCTCCTGTGGTCTTATCTCCCTCACCCCGCCCCGCTCGTCGTCATGTTTGGCCCCGGCCTGGAGTCAGACACATCGTCAATCGTCAGGAAGTTAATCACAGGTCACGGCTCAGACATTATCAAGGTCATGGGGATCTTTCCGGCCAAAGCCAGGTTTCAAGGTAGGTTGTGGCAATTTACCAGTTATTACGTCCCCTTTGTATTCGCGTAATTGTAGCATATTGTTTCATGATTGAACAAATTGTTTTTACTGTGATCAAAGTTTCATTTTTTCCCCCACCAATAAAAAACAATTCAGAGGTGTATTTAAGCAACATCTGTGCAATACATTAATCTCCATTTAAATTTTACCCAAATGCATTGTTCTCCTCTTTCCCTTTTTAATGTTGGTTGTTTCGTTTCTTGTTTTTCTAATGCTGTATTGTAATGTATTATTTATCGTTTATCGTAAACGGTGTCATTTTCACACAAGTTTCCTTAACTTTCTTTATGACTCCACCACCATGTCACTTTATGTCTGTCTGTTTGTTTATATCTTGTATGTTTTGTACAAGTGGAAATTAATAAAAGAAACACAAATTACAAAATTGAAATGTAATTATCTGTACCAGAACCTGTCCTTGCAATTATCCTTTATGTGTGAAATATCATCCGTATTTGGAATGTGTCTACTACTAGTGATAATGATGATAACATCAATGTTTGGATTTCCTCTTGCAATCTACATTGTATTTCAATGTTATGGATGGGTAGGATGAGTGTAGTACATAGATTTTTTTAATGACACTACAAAAATAACTATTAAGATCTCTAAGGTTTCAATCATTCTGTATCCTAGAGTTTACACAGCGACAGTGTTGGAATATGTGAGGATGTATGTGTGATGTAATGGTATTTCTAACTTGAGTCCTGATTTTTTTTTATGTTTCAGGTTTGGGAAGTGGCTTTGAGCTAATGGTGAATAACAAAAGTCGGATACGGCTTGTGGTTCTCTACTCGGCCGCAAAGTAAGACTTATATCTCTTTTCTTCATTTCTATTTGTTGTGTTTTAAATAGTTGAATGCATTCACAATCAGGTAAGTAACAGTGACATTTACTTTCTTATCTTGCCAGTATGTCCATTAGAGTTTAAGTCACAAAATGCACATACATTTTGAGTATTTCTCTTTATTGGGGAGTGGGGTGGGAGCAGAATTTGTTATTTGGCAATTTGCATCAAATACCCTACTGATGAATCTCGTTTGTGCTACCATTAAGCTAGCTGCAAAACATTTCCATTATATTGTCCAACCTTACAGAAGGTGTAACATATAAAATGTCTCCAAATACTTGATAAGTTGATGTCTTTTGGATAATTTAGAGTGCAGGATAGCTATTGTCTCCCTCTAGGTTTTGGGAGGCGTCCCTCAAACTTCATCCTAATGTAGTCAGTGGCTTTTGTCCCTTCCTTTCATAGATCCATACTACCACAGTCTTTTCTATTAAGCCTATATCTCTCCACTGCTGAAGGAAGGCCTCCTCATCATTTCTCCATCTTGATCTATCTTGTGCTGTTCGTTTCCATATCACACGACCATATTCTCTAATATCATCACTCCACCTCCTACTTTGTCTGCCTCTTCTTCTGGTGTCTACCAGCCCTTTAATGACACAATGAATGAATGTATTTTCTGTTTTTAGGAAGGAACGTGAAGCCGCCAGAGGAGCCAATGATGAGCGGCTCAGCAAACTAATCAAACGCATCGAGCCCGATCCAAACAGCGATGGTGAGATGGCTCAACAGGGCAGTAACCGTGGCAACGATGGAGAGGAGGGCCGGGGAGCAAGAGCAGAGCCTGACGAGGATTTCCTGAATTTTGAGCCGAAGGAGCATGTGAAGTCCATGTGTGGCACTGTCGGGGGTTTTATCTTTGTAGTGAATGCGTCGCAACAGCTGGAACAAGGTAAGGAGCATTAGGTTCCAAATAATATCATGTATCTATCAAGAAAAATAATGCTGCCCACCCCCCCCCCCCCCCCCCCTTTGGTCTTTAGCTATTCATGGATAATGGCCCTCTCCCCCCAAAATTGATGTCACCTCATTTTGGTTGTGGGCGAGTAAAGAGTAATCGTACCTCCCAAAATGATAATACCACAACCCTTTTTCTTAATTACCATAAATGCATGATGGCCCTCCCCCCAAAATATTGATGGCATCCCCCTTTGGTCATGAGCAAGTGATGAACTCCACGTATTTTGCCCAGTCTATCCCTTCATGTATATTATGGCTAGGACTCTGTATATGCAATCATTACAATAATAAAATACATGTATAACATTTATATAGTGCTTAACACAGTGTTTCTAATACCTTACCGCTTGTTAACTATTTGTGTCCCACCTGAAATGCAACTCTATTATGTTTGTGTATCATACTGTAATAGTGGCACATAAAGAGTAAAGATTGTTTTAAAAAAATGCAATTTGAAAATGTTATGTTGTCCTTATTGTAAATATATGTAGCCTGGCACTGCTCTGCATTGGTTAGATGGTAACAAGAATTTTGGAACTTTTCACACACATCTTCTAGAGACATGCTCTGCAAAGGCAGAATTGCTATATCATATAATATCGTTATCCTAGTAGTATCTGGTTTAACATTTTGTAAAGGTCACGTCATCAAACCAGTTTGATCTCATTTATAAATTCTCTACTTTTCTTTTAGGTGCCTGTGCTGCCGGGAGACCAGAGCTCTTTGCTTTCATGAATTCAAAATGGACGCCAGAACGCAAACCACTCCTCGTTCTGTCCAGCATCGCCACGTCCACCACGCCTCGGTTACCGTGTGTGAAGGTAGCAGACCAACTCTCATTGTCGAGACTGCAGCGGCCATGGAAGGTAAGCCAATTAGATCGTTTTTAGAACTATTTATTCTTCCTTTGTACATTAATTGAGGAATTGATTGGTTTAGGACAATTTAAGATTGTGCTTTCTAAAGGTGCTTTATCCCTTTGAAAGCCCAAAATAAAATTTGTATAAATGTGATGTTAAATGGATGGAGATACTGTTTGAGAACTTCCCTCAAAATAAAGGAATGGGAAACTTGCTTTTAATGCAATCATATCAACCATTGCATTTCAAATGGAATGATGTTGTTGGGTCATCTTAAGAAAGTATAGTCTATTCATTGCAGACCATTGATCTAACAACTTAGTACATACATACTGTTAACAGGGACATTGCTTGACAGATATTATTCTGTAGACAAATATAATTGTTAGCAACTTACACATATTCAATATCTTCTTGAATAGCTATAGGAACTAGAATTTTAGTGTTATATGAAACATGTCCAAATATGCTGCAAAAAGTTTCTTTCCTGAGAAATATGATTTTGAACGAGAATTTCCAAAGCCAGCATATATCTGTGCCCCTCTCCTGCTAGAGAACATCTCCTTATCATATCAATAAAAATTGTATTTAATTTCTTTCCCTCTTTTTTTATTCTGACAGGTTGTTGACTGTGATGTATCATCCCTCAAAGGTGTCTCAGAAGGCGTGGAATGGCTCGTTGGTGCTGCCCAGAAAGTATGACCTTTGACCTATACCACGACGCAAGAAAAGACTTGTTTGGATGCCACAGATATGCCTGCATCATATGTGAATACTGCTGAGGCTGTGCTCCGTTGGAAGTCGATGGTTCTGTCATTTGGCCTTTCTTTTAAAAGCCATTGAATTGATTAAATTCCTGGATTATGATTAATGTGTTAATAGGAAGTCAATAGTTGTGTCATTCGATCTCTCTTTTAAATGACATTCTTTATTCATTATTACAATTTGCGCATGAGCAGATTATTGCTGGGAGAACATGACCTGAGGTCAATTTCACTACTCACAGAGTAAAATGAGAATTCATGAGATAGTCGACCACATTGCAATTTATTGTCATGCAAATATGGCAACAGCTATCCAGCCCCAAGAAGGTAGTGAAAGAACATTCCACCATGTGCACTTGCTCCTATTGCTGTTCCAGACACACTGTAAAATGTCTTAACATCCATCATCCAACACAGCTTCATGAAACAATCCCAGTCAGCCGTCTAGTAGTATTTATTCAGTGGATTGTCCGACCATGGTGTAATTACGAACTGGTCTATTGGTTACATTCCTTGAGTATGAATGATGTGTTAATTGATATTCACCAGACAGCAGTTTGCGGGTACAAACCCTTGTCAGTCATGGAATCATGGCACATTATATCTGGAGAGAAGTGGACAAAGACGTACTGTGGAAGTATTTAAAGGTAACAAGTAATAGTGGTAAAAATATTGGATCCTTTATCAATGGAGTGCCATTCTTCCATGATGGTCCATTCAAGATTGATTTCGTAATACCAGAAGAAATTATCTCAAAATGGAGAAATCAATTGAATTAAACAAAATGTTGACCCCGATGACGGCAGAATAGCTTTACTATTATTATCACCTGTAATCAGTACCATTACCTTCAGATTTGTATACATGTATGCAGAAGAAAATATGTGCAATTTTATAAGAGTGTAACAATCTTATTGTTCACACAAAGGTGTGTATTATTTTTGTATGTACATAATAGGTTACTCTGTTGCATTTTATACAGAAAGGATTTATTTTGTAACTATGAAAAAACCCCAAAGTGAACCACTGACTGATTAAATGTAGCCTCTAAATATTAGTGTTTACTTGATGTCAAACTTTTTTTTTTTTGATAGTGAATGCAGGCTCCAAAAGTGTAACATACTGAAGAACCCAGGCAAATCAAAATATTGGGCATTTTTTGTATTGGAAGTATATTGTCTCTTATATTTTTCATAGAATGTACATAATTTTATCAATATATATAGTCACAATACTATCTCATATGTGTGTGAATTACATTTTGTCTTTCAAATGAGGATAACTAAAATAAAATGCTTTACTGTGTTTCTTTACCCATCTTTGTACATAGATATTTTGTGAAAATACTGTAAAGGCTATATGAATACTCTTCTGGCCAGGGAGTACCAAAATGACAGAAAATCAGGCAGCCAAATCCACACTCGTCATCAGCAGCCAAGGTGTGGTAATGATTTTACAAATTGGATTAGTGAATTGTGAAGGATTGGCACCACATTGAGGGGTGGAGGTGAATTATCACCCCCCCCCCCCACAGTCCCATACACACACACAAAAAAACCCCCTCTAACACCACATTCAAATACACTAACGCACATGTATATCAATTGGAATACAGTGCTAAGCTTAAGATGGAAATTCAAGGTGCTTGATATGCGAAGATAAACTCACTAAGATTCTGAAGACCTGAGACAAATTATAGGTTTTTTCATAGTCAAAATGTATATTTTATTACACTCATGATATTCACAAAATAACAACTTTATGGTATATTCTTGCAGAAAAAATAAATCACATAATGAATCTAACATGAACCTTTCCCCTTGTGTCCTCTGCTTAAGAATACATACTCGTATTTCAGAAAGAAAACTAAAGCAAATACCAAAATTCAAACATGGAAGATAGATACATGCACACAAAATAGGTTCATGGGTTTACACAAACTATCAATGATGTCTTAAGGGTGAGGGGTAGTCGTGGTAAAGATCACAGGACCTGGGGGTGTTTTACCAAGATGTTCTTCAGCACGATTGGTGACCTGTTCTTGGGTGCCAAATCAGAATCCCAATGATTTTGATTCCCATCAGCTAAAGTTGAAATCTGATCTTTAATTTATTTTTTAATAAGCATCTGAATACAAAGCTTAAAATTTGTCTTATGTGATTAGGATTGTAAGAATTTCACCCCACTATATTTAAATAGAAACAAATTGGGGTACCGGGGGGTGTTTCACCAAGCTGTTTGTAAGTTACGAACGACTTTACGAACAACTGGTGATCCCTTCTTGTGCTAAATGCGATACCACACTTTGTTCATTGAGAATCTGATTTAGCACAAGAAGGGATCACCATTCGTTTGGAAAGTCATTCGTAACGTACGAACAGCTTTGAAACATCCCCAGGTATCTCATTTAGCCCAAGAATAGGTCACCAGTCATGTGTAAAGTCGTGCATAAATTACGCACATATTAATGAAACGGAGCCTTGCAATCAGTCGAGTGCTAATCTGCCATGACCATGTGTACCATTCTTGTTTGCTACCAGAAAGGAATTGTCTCAAAAATGTTCAAATGAAACAAAGTTCAGACAGTTCGAACATAATCACTGCCTGTATTCTTTACACCAGAAAGGAATTATCTACAAAAATGTTTAAATTAAACACAGTTCAGAATAGTGATGGATGCTGAACAGTTGTGACATAATCATTGTCTGTTATCTTTACACCTCCACACCTTCCCTTTAAGGAAAAGTTAAAGAGGTTAGTAGAATAAAATGGACCCTGTTTCAGACTCTACTGTCCAGATATGTTAAGATCTACCCAAACATTCAGGAATTGCAAAAAGAGGAAATATTTATGAAAACAGCAGACCAATCATGGTATATCATGATGTTGAATGGGTCACCAATGGTTTTGTCATCTAGCAAACACAGCAGCAACCCACATCAATAAGATGTTAGCACACATTCTTTGTCTTTATCGCACAAATCTTCAAATGACCCTAAAGATGAACTTTCATGATTCATTCACATCCTTTGCACCCTTACATGAAGCACTTTTCTTCTCGATAGCCATTTTTCACATACAGGTATAGCATAGAAACCCAGCTAAAGCCTTAAAATCTACATGCATTATCTCAATACTCTAAAAAAACTTTTGATTTAGATCAATAAATTCTATTAAATATTATAAGGAGTATTACCCTTTGAAACCCAAGAACGGTCGACTGTATGTCCAAATACCATCATTACCACCATTACCAATAATAGAAATATCAGGCCAACACATCTACAAATGGACCATTTTCACCAATGACATACAATATGGTGATGAATTATAATTTTCTACTGTGACCAATCAATACAAAAAATGTGACCTACAGTGTGTACACACGCTTAACTCATGCATATATATCAGAAGATATATAAAATACTGTATTTGTTTTGCATTATTTCACTCTACAGTGGTGCATAAACTGGTACATCGCCACCCATTCTTCTCTCACTGGATAATAGTGTATGAACACAATTTAATTAAATCTTCCTTACAGCACAAAATTGTCTTAAAAATATGAAATCATTGCTTCATACTGCTAAGGGCATTTCACAGATTTGTCTGCACTTTATATGAATATCTCTGCCTGTCATACCTGATAAAATGTACAGATCCAAAAGTATTCAATTACTGGCAGATGAACTACTAGTATACACATATTGACCACACTGAGGGGCATTGCTAAAGGCAAACAGTACTTTCAGACTGTTGCAAAGGGGATTATGCCTTACTATCAACCAATCAGAAGGCAGCATTCATAACATAAAGTATATAATACATCAGGTGCAATAATAGTCTTTCTGAAGACAAGTATTATACATGTACATGTATCAGACATCATACAATTTGGAAGTAACCCTATCAATACCAAACAATCATAGTCCCATCTCAATTACAACACAGTTTATTGTCTATGGGACTGAGAGGGTAAATCATGCCTCTTAATGAATACATGCTACGGCTCAAACGTGTATATCCCACTCTTTTCTCAGTCCAATCACACACAATCATCTTTACTGATTTAACCTAGTTGAAACATGCTGCTGACAATCTTTCACTCCTTCATATCCAGAATAAATTAAATGATGTAGGTGCAACAATAAAAAGTTCCAAACATCGTGTGACAAAATCCTTCATAAACACATCACTGGGTGTTTCATAAGCTTATGGCATCTCACACATACACTTCTTTTCAATTTGATTTAGATGTATACTGTTGCAGACGAAAGTACAAGATTTCAACTGTCCATTTCTGCTATTCATTCTCAGACTTACAAGATATCCTTGCATTGACACTTCTTTGGTTTTATTGCCCAATCTTATTTTACTGTAAGTGTGCACAGTGACTGCTATGCTACGAAAAAAAAGAAGGAAGTACCACAAAACATTAGCAAGCCTCAGAAATAATGAATGCAGCTTTGATGTATGAACATAAAATGCAGCATTTGTTATAGATTTTTTAAATATCCTTTTTGATAAAGTTCTTTTTTTTTTTTTGGGGGGGGGGGGGGGGGGAGGTTGCAAGGGTACCAAAGATTTTCACAATATGCTACTTCTCAAGATAGTCCAACATGCAATCAATCACTGCATCTGTGCCAGACTCCATACTACGCTAGAAATCATGTGTATAACCAGTGTACAAATGCCTCATTGGCACATCGGAACAGTCTTAGACAAATCCACAGCTTCTAAATGCCATACACATTCCATAGTCTCATCGAGGATCAACTGGAAAATGGTAAATCTACAAAGAGAACTTTGTGCAAATCACAAACCTGTACTGTTTGAAAGTGACTGAAAGAGGCAAGTTAAGAAAACAAGCTCCAATTTCCCACAGCACACTGCTAAAAGAAAGAGCCAGTCTTGCTATTTAAGTAACAGTAAATTACCCTTTTCTTTCAAGCAACATACATGAAATACTCAAGGAAAGTATGTGCATAAAATAAAAATCTACTTCTACGCACTGAACTTACGCCCAAATAAGGCAACCCACAAGCTACAGAACCCCTGGTAAACAACATGATTTGATTGCAAACTGGGTAACAATGACGGGTAATTGCCATGGTAACAGCCAACCAGTTGTGGTGTAATATCTGTTGTCATGGGAGTTATTGCCATTGATGAATAACAATCACTGATGGGTATATATGGCCCTGGTCTATGGGCATACCTACTTCAGACTAACCCTAACCCTACGGCTAAACGAAGCTCAGACTGGTCCCATGGGCTTGAGGTCCTCAGCGATTTCAAACTCTGCCTCGGTGTTCTCTACTATGTCCTCCACAGTGACACCATCAGCGATCTCCACCAGCGTCATCCCCTTCTCCTTGTCGATGTCAAAGACACCCTGGGTAGCGAGAGAAAGTTGAACAGAAATGTGTTGAGAGAGAAACAAAACATCGCAAACTACGGCCAAGCCTGTCTATGAAGACAACCAAACTTGAATCCTATCAGAGCAGATTGCATAAGATTTCACCAGTGTTTCAAAAGGCCATTTTTCTACATCCTAAAGTCGGGGTGGCCTTCTCACATTTGTCGGACAAGTGTGACTCAATGTGAATTCAATAAAAAAGCAAACTGAAATATCAGATTAATAGAGGGTGAAAGTTTGAGAAGGGGCATACCGGTAATAATAACAGGAAATCTATGAGTTTTCGGTTTATCTTCATTACTAGCCATGAAACCATGTCTTGTGCATATTTTGTGCAAAGTATGTAAATGTACAAGAATTGAGTGTGCACCAAATTGAGGTTTGTATTCATTCTGTCTGGCGCAGGTGGAGAGTAAATCACATTATCTTACCATCTCAGTGATGACTCTATCTACGCATCTTGTTCCTGTCAGTGGAAGGTTGCACTCGTTGAGCAGTTTGGCTTTGCCCCCCTTGGCCGCATGCTCCATGGTGACTACCACCTTGGTCCTGGGGGAGGAGACTAGGTCCATGGCACCTCCCATGCCTTTCACCATCTTACCCTGTTGATGGGTAGAGAAACTAGACTTATTCCCAGACAAACATGACAGAAAGAAATAATTAAAAATCTGGCAAAACTCCATCGAAGGATAAAAGATTTATGAATTTCCCCAAATTCTTCATTTTGCAAGCTCACTCTGCTAAAAAGTGTGTCATAATTTTTTGTTGTTGAAGATATCCATTTTCTGAAAAGGATATACCATTTTCATTAGACAAACATTTTTACAAACACACCACTTCAGAAAAATATTTATTGCTTCATCAAAAAACAGAAAAAGGGCAATTTATGTAATCATATAGTACAAACATATATGGGAGAGCTCCTCACAAATGGTGTCAGAAAATTAAAACTTGGAAAAGAGTAATTTTCTTATGGTTACACAGTTTTTTGTCGAACTTTCAGTAATAAGTTGCTTTCATATTTCTGTTATAATTAAAACAAAAACTTCAGAGTGGATCTTCCCTTGAAACCCACATTCCATGACTTACCGGTATCATCCAGTTGGCCAGATCACCAAACCTTGACACCTGCATGGCACCAAGAATCGTCAGGTCCACATGGCCCCTGACCACAAAGGAAATGAAAAGGTAAATGTAAACTCTCTTAGTAAGGAACATTCACAGTGAATGTCAATTACAGCTCAGTCTATCACATACGCGACTGAAAGGGTCGACACTTTAATCCCTCACAAGGTATCAAATCTGAATAACAAGCAAACAAGTCAGCCTTATATTGAGACTCTCTCACACCTGCCAACTTCCTCCCCTTTATTTCAGTATTGTTATGTTCCTTGAAATATTGTCAATTCTAAAATCAGTATTCCCATTTAACCACATATTTTCATGTTTTTCATAATTAATGGAAGAAAACATGTTTTGGCAATCAAACTATTTACTTAAAAATAAAAACCCTGCCATATGGGCAAAATATAACGTGACAAGGCTTGAATCCAGACTACTGGTATCCCTACTTTATGACTGATTTTGAAAAAAAGTTTGCATATTTTATTTTCATGGCGGATTCTGAAAGCTGATCTCGTAATGGACTTACCCTCTGATCATGGCGAAGGAGTCATCACTGGAGAAATAGCTGGACCCTGGGAGGACTGTCACCGTCTCTTTGCCTGCATTGATCAGGTCAGGATCCTCTTCTCCCTTCCGTGGGAACGGACCCTGCAGAAACAAATCAAAATGTCACAAACAAGATTTTGTTTCCAAATAGGCTGGCTTCAAGGATGTTAGACATTTCTAATCCACACTGACAAATAGAGTCTAGTACTCTAAGACTAGTCACTGTACCATTCTCTTCTTTCTCAGTCCATTCCACAGCTAGAGAAGAAATTAAGAATGATAAGTCTACTGCAGTCAAACCACTTTCTTGATAACAACACAGAAGGCTACCTATGGGACTGAAAGAGTTTAAAGTGTACGATCGTCAGTATCAATGGCAAGTAGAAGTGCGTATGGGCTTTGTGAAAGGCTCGTTGACCTATACACCTTGATTTCGCATGTTACATGCTCGTCGGACTGGTAACATAACAGATCAAACTCTACAAAGTTGACTGAAGCTACACAAAGGTTCGGTTGAATGGCTCCGCAGCAATGCTCACACAATGTGCAAACCAGTCATTGCGTGTACATGTATCAAAGATTGCTGCTGATATCGCACATGAGCGAGATTGCAACTGTCAAAGTTCTACCAATCTTGAGGGTGGGGCTGATGGGACCGCCACCAAACCCAGCGTCCTCTATAAACGATATCGCACTATAAGAGCTTAGTTGTATGGGCTTTTAATGGAAGACCTACTCACCAGGCCCAGCACTCCGTTCTCACTCTGTAGGAAGACCTTCACATCAGGGCTGATGTAGTTACTGGCAAGCATCGGCATCCCTATTCCAAGATTGGCTGTACCACCGGAGGTTAAGGATAAGAAGTTGCCGTGGTTTTCACAAAAGTGCTCTGCATTTTTTTTTATCCCTTAAAGGCAATGTTACACTTCCAGTCTTAGGCTCTTATGACCACAGAACAGTGGCAAAATCATGCCGTCTGCACTGATCGTAAGACAAGGGGTTCAGATTATTTTTTTTAAGTCTTT
This sequence comes from Arbacia lixula, assembly GCA_963669155.1. Lineage (NCBI taxonomy): Eukaryota > Metazoa > Echinodermata > Echinoidea > Arbacioida > Arbaciidae > Arbacia > Arbacia lixula. The sequence continues at coordinate 23,448,867 of OZ022580.1, read as the reverse complement.
TAGTAATGGAACAGCCGAATAACAATAATGGACAAAAATTGATGAGCTGAATTGGTATTATGAAATGGAGTCAGAAAATACTGCTGTGGGGTAATTCTATTAGTTCTATTTCCTGCATTTGTTTAAAGAGTCTATAGATTTTTTTGAAATGTCATCAATGACACATGAAATACACCACACTACCATGTCATCCATTAGTTACTTCATCAAAGCATCATAGATTTGAGTTTGATTTTGAGTCTTGAAATCTTATTACGTATCAAGACAACAATTCAAATTCATTGACATTTCACCCAATTCGAAAAAAGGGTTAAAGGGAATATACTGTACTGGGAAGACAAAAAGCCTTCAAAAGGTAATCGTGAGCAATCTTTTTGCCAATGGTCTTAAATTCATGTATTGCCCATTTTAGAAACTTGCAGAAAGTTATTTGCCCTAAAATCATCCACATTTGTAGTAATTAGTGATTGAATCACAAATCCTCAAATTGTTCAGGCCGAACATTTCGGGAATTTGTGATTTAATCACTAATTACGCTAAATGTGGATCACATGAGGGCAAATAACTTTCAGCAAGTTTCTAAAATAGACAATACATAAATTTAAGACCATTGGCAAGAAGATTGCTCATGATCATCTTTCTGGAGGATTTTTGTCTTCCCAGTACAGTATATTCCCTTTAATAAGATATGAATAGATTTTCATGCAGTGTATTGTCCAATACTCTTAGTAAAAGCCACACATATTCAACTCCTATTAGCGTTGAGAGTGTAATATCTCTGATTTAGTCTCGTCAGTCCAACCATCATCTTCTTTATGTCCACTCTTAAAGGATACCATACATTCCGTCCGTGAATTCTAAGGCTGCTCTCTTGATGATTCTTTCCCTCATCAAGGCTGCCGGACTCTTTGCCTCCTGGCTCGCTTCAGATTCGCCCTTGGTCAGTGTCAGCCTCTGTGTGAAAATCAAGAAAATCACTAATCTATTATGAAATTTCCAAGAGCACAAAACAAAACAAAACAAGTGGGGTAAAACTACCAAGGTCCATGGATAAATTCCCTTCAGTAGACCTTGTCTCTTGGGAATATCTTGCGTATCACAAGACAATAAAAATATAACACATATGTGAATTATATTTATCTATTTTTCACAGTAAACTGCTGCGCAGGGCAATACAGGTATATGAATGTGGAATATGGTCACTGTGAAACGGGGTGTCTTAAATGTAAACACGGATAGTTTTTAACTTTTTATGGGAAGGTTCGTTGAGCTCTGGCTGTAAACATTCTATTGCTTAGAGATACTTCTGATCGGTGCCAAGTTTCATGACATTAGTAAAAGGACTATAATAGTTTTAAATATCACAAATAAGACAGAATCTAAGGAAAGTTTTACACAGCACAAGTGATATTACAGTGCATACTCACTTCTATCCTCTTGACGTAGTTCTGTCCCAGTAGAACTTTCTGGACGTAGATACTAGGCACGTGGATGTCCTCCGGGGCAAAAGAATCCACATCCACAATCTCCTCAACCTAGCACAGAAACACAATCAAATCATAGGTAAGGTAAATCATTATGGGCTGTAATAATTGCTGAACCATTCTTCTTTCACTGCCAGATACAGATTTGTTTTTTTAATTTCAATGATCTTTTTAAACTTTGAGATTATTCCTTTATCAGAGGCATCCCAATCTTAAAAGAGAATCTGACCTATAATAAAAGCAGAATGGCACTTGAGTGATTACAGTTCCCGTAGCCTTTACCACCACAGCCCCTTACATTTAAAAATTAAGGAAACACTAACTTGCAGACTAAACTTTCTTACAACATTTTTATGTCACCATAAGTTTTACAACAGTGAACAATTGTATATGAAGATCAAATTTGCTTCATATCTCTTTCTTTCTTACAATTTCAGATTTTATTTCAATGACTTTAATTTTTACAAGAATGAACTACACCATTTTTTTTTTTTTTGAAAAATGTTAGGTAATATACAACCAGGTCACTTGCTAAAACAAAGGGAAAAACACAACAAACAGCCAGTTTCAAACATAAAAAGATAGTCGCTTACCTCAGCAATGGTGATCTTGGCAGCTCTAGCCATTGGAGGGTTGAAGTTTCTGGCTGTTTTCCTGAAGACCAGGTTTCCTGCTCGGTCGGCCTTCCAGGCTTTCACCAAGGCATAGTCACCTGTGATTGCCTCCTCCATGATGTAGTCAATGCCACTGAAGGTTCTTGACTGAAAGAAAAAGATCGTGTATAAAATGGTTGGATAAGCACTGAACAACACTGCTTGGAAACTGCTCTCTTAACTAATTATGAGTGGAATTATATTGACCATTCCATTTGAAATTGTCTTGATGGTACCAGTGAAGTTTCTTGACTGAAAGAACAAAAAAAGTTTTTAAAATGGTTTAATAAGCACTGAAAAACACTGCTTCGGAACTGCTCTCTAAACTAATTGCGAATGGAATTGTATTGACCATTCACTTTAAAATTGACTTGATGTTGGATGTCTGATAATATACTCTAGTATACCCAGTTTGAACAATAAAGCGAGAAAGAGGTCATGTGCATTGATGAAATGACCGTACTTCTCTTTTACATAAACAATGATATTCTTAAAACATTTAAAGGGGGCTCAGATCAATTCAGCCCCCGTTAACGGAGGGCCCCCATGAAAAGTAATCTTTCCTCATTTATAAGGTATAATGGAAACCTAAACAATACCCACAGCATCACTCGCAGATTAAGATAGCAAACTTATAGGGCTATTGATGAAGATTTTTATATTCGATTGTTCTCAAAATTTTCCAATTTTCTTCCTCGAACAAGATCAGTAACAATAACGATGATTATGATATGATGATTATTGTATTGAGTGATCACATTCAAGCTATTGATTTGTTTTGATGTAGTAGTACTCATGTGTAATAACATTGTGTAAATTAAGTTTAAAAATAAGCATACATACTCAAACATAACCATTTAATGCTAACTGCTAATAACTTTTCTCATAATGATAGAATACATCATATATATCTGCTTTCTCACAAGGTCTATAAGAATAACAATGATTATATCCCTCATTAATATATTCCAGTTCGTTGATTGGTTGAAAGGGTGTCACATGACCACAAATAGATGAACTATTTGGAGGAAGAGAGCTCAGAGGGAAGAAAAGTACTATTTCGTGACGTCAGAGGGAAAAAAGTACTATTTCGTGACGTCATGTCAAAAATAGTCTCTTTTTTCCCTCTGGACTATCGATATCCGGGCTATTAGTGATCGATACAATTTTCGTCGATTCATCCCAGGTAAATGCGCGACACGCAAAATCTCCGCGATAAATTTCGTTCCAGCTGCCTTTTGACGGTCTAGCGGAAAATCATTGGGCGCGCTGCCGGAACACCCGCGGTGTTGCGGCCGAGGTGCAACTTGAATTTCCGTTGGTTTGCTCAAGCCGCAGGAAATAACAAAACATCTGAATCGAGCTCCTGCGTTCGGAGCTTAGAGCATGGTCACTATATTACAAGGTCCATGGTAAGGATTAAATTAATGAACAAAGAATATATTAATGAAGGATATAAAACAAATATTTCATGATCTTTATTCGGGAACTTTGTGGAACCTATTGGTCCCCTCGGTAAAGTGGAGGGCGTGCGGTACCATTTTCCCTCGACCTGCGGTCTCGGGAAAATAGTACCGCACGCCCTCCACTTAACCTCGGTGCAAATAGATTCCACAAGATCCCTCATGGTCATGAAATATTTGTATACTATAAGTTGACAATTATTAAAATTAATATATTGAATGATCACCTTTTAAAAGGATATTGATTTGTATTGTTGTATTAGTAGTCATGTGTAACAACATTGTGTAAAATAATTTAAAAATTGTAAAGTCACACAAAATGCGTCCAGCGGAAGGTTTCTATTTTGTACTTGTTTTATTAATCCTAATAAACTATTATCTAACTATCTCTCTGCTTTTATATTAAAGTCAGCCTATCAAAGTGGTTTAATTTGCCTTTAATCACAGTCTAAGAACCTTTCTTACCTCCCTTGGGTCACTGGTAATAGCGACTGATCCGTCAGAGTTATACTTGATGGGTGAGCCACCGAGATGAACCAGGGTGCCGTGGCCTGTTGGTGTGAAGAAGGCTGGCACGCCTGCCCCACCGGCTCTGATCCTCTCAGCCAAAGTGCCCTGATGGCAATGGTGATAGTAGAAGTGGTGTTAATAATAGTAGTAGTAGTAGTGGTGGTGGTGTTAGTAGTAGGAGTGGTGGTAGTAGTGGAAGTAGTAGTGGTAGTAGTAGTAGGAGTAGTAGTAGTAGTAGTAGTAGTAGTAGTAGTAGTAGTAGTAGTAGTAGTAGTAGTAGTAGTAGTAGGAGAAGTAGTAGTAGTAGTAGTAGTAGTAGAAGCAAGAGTAGTAGGAGTAGTAGTAGCAGAAGTAGTAGTAGTAGTAGTAGTAGTAGTAGTAGTAGTAGTAGTAGGAGTAGTAGTAGTAGTCGTAGTAGTAGTAGAAGTGGTAGTCACATTAGTACAAATATGAAGAATAAACATAATTTCCTACTGAATTATTTTCCATGCAAATATTGATTTAAACAATATTTTGTTCAAATTGATGACATAAACATTTTGCTTTTGACATATAACATATTTACGACCAGGGCCATGTTGCATATGTTTTAAATTATTGTAACTTACCATCAATGGTAACTACCATGACAACAGCCAGTGAACACTCCTTATTGCACCTGGTGCTATGGTAGTTACTATTGACGGGACAATAATTGAAAAAATATGCAACATGGCCCAGAACAAACAAATGCCATGTAGAAAATGATAATTCAAAATGTTAAAGTTATGTCCACTTATTCATGGAATTGCTCTAATAGATGGTTATCAGCATTTATATTGCACATACTAAGAATGTTGCTATAGGATTGGTCAAGAGTTGATCATGTGATAAAGCGTAGTTTTGCCCATCTGGTCACCTGAGAAGAAAAGTTTGTTACACTCTAGGTGATAGTACTTTTTGGTTTTGCTGATCTCTTCACTCTTCATAGTCCTAACGCGTGATCAATATGTTGAGTACGCGCTAAATAAAAGTGTGTTTCATTCGGACTATCAATTAACTAACATAGCTACTAACGCGTGTTCCCCATGGCAGCGGCTCGGGGTTAGGTAGAGAAGTAAACATTACTTTTGTACGTCAAATTGTAATTTTGGCATAGATAGTTGGTTTCAGATGTGGAATATAAAGCCAATAATCAACTTTTCGTTTCAGGCAATGAGACGCACTATCACTTCCTCAGCAATTTGCATGTATACGTATGTACGCATGTATATCTTTCCACAGCTGCGCTTTGGAAAGATAGCTATATCCAGATCGCCTTGGAAGTGATAGTTTGTCCCATCACCTTCACCAACGTTGATTATTTGCTTACCATAATGCCAGAAGAATGAGAAAAACAAGAACCTTACCTGCGGTGTGAGTTCCACTTCAAGCTCTCCTGATAAGTACTGCCTCTCAAACTCAGCGTTCTCGCCGACGTAGGATGATATCATCCTCTTGATCTGTTTCGTCTTCAGCAGCATGCCCAGCCCAAAGTCATCCACTCTGTCAAGACACAGAATTAGAATATAAACTCTCAATTCACAATGTATGCATCATAAATATGATTACGCCTTTATCAAATAACGCTATCATTCAACTAACATCTTTGAACTTGTTATCTTTGTGGAAGAACCCATCCAGTGCCATGCTGCATATAGATTTTCAATTATTATCACTTACCATCAACAGTAACTACCATGGCAACATGTGCAATAATGAGAGTTCATTGGCTGTTACCATGGTAGCTATCATTGATGGTAAGTGGCAATAATCAAAAACCTATATGCAACATGACCCTGATCATGACTGTACTTTTCTTGATATACACTACAGCTCAAAGGAATTGGCATAGGGAAAGGGAAAGGGAAGAAAGGGAAGGCACCGTGATTTTGAACCGCAGTATATTTTGTCCAGTTCAGCATGAAACATGATGCTTTTTAGGCTAAAGCATCGTGTTTCATGCTGAAGTGGACAAAATATACCGCAGTTTAAAACTGCAGCTCTTTCCTTTTCTTCCCTTTCCCTTTCCCTATGCCAATTCCTTTGAGCTGGATTATACTCTATGTCTTTCTCCTTTTTTCACTTGGCTTTGAAAGCAGTGCTGTTTACAGCTAAGCCTGAGTGACTAATTCTCTCCTCTAGCAATGATGTATGAAGCACTTGTAAGTTGTCTTTAATCTAGTTAAACTAATTTGAGGTGCACAGGGTGTGATCTGACATTTCAATGAAAGACAGAAGAGGAAAAAATATTTTGAGCTTGGCTTTCAATGTGTCTATAGAACAAGAACTTGAAGTATGAAGATCTAAGGGCATTTCGAAGCTTGGATGCATAGACAGAATAGTATATTTAACTTACAATTAAACACATCAATATAGAATTTAATAATCTTCAAATTTCCAGTCATTATATAGCATTCAAATTATATAGGAATATACATCATATCAAACCCTTGTTTTGGAAATTGACTGAAGACAAACACAAAGTGTAAATGAACAATACTAGATGGTTAGACTTCCTTAGTCAACAGCCATCCAAATAAAAAAATATATATGTAGGGGTATGGAATAGGGGTTAGGATTTAGGGTTACTCAACCCCCATCGAAAGAATCAAACTCATTTCGAATGTTGGCTTGAGATGTAATGGATCAACTCTCACTATTGTCCATACAGCAGATCATGCCAGAGTCACGCTGCTCAGTACCCGAGAGGAAAAAGACAAAATGAATACCGGTAGGCCGGCGCAGTAAAAAACATGTTTATTGGTTTTAGCAAAGTCAAAAGGAGGTCTTTCTCACTCAAGAATCTTGAGCACTATGCAGAGACTACCTACCCTGCATTGTTGCTGACAGCTGTTATACCTTTGATGCCTTTATCAAGGAGGCCTTGTATGAGATTCTCTGGTATACCACATAATCCAAAACCTGAAGGGAAAGTATTAATATAGATAAGGAATAAGTTAGTAGATAAGTCTACATCAATTGTGTAAGTTTATTGGTCGTGAATATACAAGATTCTCTGGTATATACCACGTAATCCCAAGCCTGAAGGGTAAATATGATAGAAATTGAGTTTGGTTAGTATTCCAATATACATCAAATGAGTAAGTTGGTTTATCTTTAATTTTTTTGATTAGCCAAAAAATAATTAAACTCATAAATTTATTAACATCTAGGCCTAATATATTTATATGAATACAGTATCATCAGGGTTCTGTGGCTTAAAGATTTAAAATAGCAATGATAAATAACACCTTGAAGGATTTATTGCATATATATCAACCATAATATACTACAGTTTAAACACTGTCACTCGTCCATGATTGTCTTCATTTACCTCCAACAAGAAGAGTTGAATCATCTGGGATTTCTTTGACTGCTTCCACTGCATTCTCACAAAACTCAACATTCAGCTGATTTGTCGTTGATAGACATCTTGCAGCTCCCTGTGGAAAGAAAATTATTCAGACTGTAAAATTCACCAACTATTTGGCTAAGAATGTTACATCCCAGTACTACGCCAGAAGTGCTAGTCATAACAATGTAATGTTAGAATGTAATAAAACTTTATTACTGTAAACAAACGTACCGGTACGATACTAGACACACATTCATACGTGTGGGACCACACTTTAACTGTAAATACTCACTTCTTCTGAGCTACACTACAGCTTGAAACAAAGCCTTCGTTTAAGCGATATATTTGGGGGTATAAATAAAAGATTTTAAAAATGTTACATAAATAAATACCTGTACGTAAAGACATCTTTCTTTTGCTGTATGGGAGGTGTTTGAGCGAATTTGCAAACAGAACTTGTTCACGTTGCGCAGCACTCGGAAACTCGCCATGACGAAATTATGCAGCTTTATGCGCGCGATGTGATGTGTGCCTGCGTGCCTAGCCTAGTCGATGGACTGCGCCAAGTAGTTATCCGATTTGGGAATCGGAAGTGGTGACACACTGAGCTGCTTCGTGCACAGTGGAATACACATGACTGCCCTGGGATACAAATAAAAAAGAAATAAGAAAAAAAAAGAAGAAATAGAATAGAAGACCAGAAACGGATTTCAAGGTCAAACAGTTCAACAATACATCACAGGAAGTATTAATGCAGATGTTAATGCCCGGGTAGACCGCTAACAAAAAAGGAGAGATAAAAAAGAAAGAATGAAAGAAAACAACGTTTAATAGGATTAGTGGGTGTGTTGGAGGTGTGTCCGGAGCCTGGCATGCCGTTATAGCTACAAGATCGAACTCCAAGGGAACACCGTAGGAATTAAAGTTTAATGAACAATGTCGATGCATGAACGAACTCATAATTACGAGAAATTAGTGTGCGGATCATTTTACCAATGACTGTATAGATGTAGGCCCCTCATCTATGACTTTATGGAGCAATCTGCCCAAAACATAGGCCTGTAGCAAATTGCATTGCTACAACAGGAAAATTATGCACTGACTCCGCACTCGAATTAAGGCCACTAGAGGCCTTCATGAGTTCACCGTCAAGAAGATGAATACAAACATAAGAAGTCATGCAAACAAAACAGTACTCATAAGTACATGTGCATGTAACCTACCTTGTAACTGTTTTGTCGAAGAGGCCGGTGCGTCCAAAATCGTCATACAACACAAACAAAATATATTTTCTTAAATGGTTACTATATACACAGTGTGCCGAAAAGTGTAGTACTCAGAAAAGGCTGTGAACAACTTAGACAGGTGGTCTTCACATACAGATGGGATTCAGCTAGAATGCGAGTTTATTATACAGACTTTTGGCCAAGTTTGATACTTTCGAGCTGCAGTCTGATTTTCGAATGATTGTTGACAATTTCGACAAAACGAAAGTCTCCTCTAATCATATTGATACAAAAATGTCAACACAAATCAATGGCACTACCGAACTCAAAAGTTTCACCTTGAATCAAACTGACCAAATTGAAAACGTAAGGGATATCACATTTTGGCGCAAGTTATCACATGGATATGATGGATTTCATCAAGTAATATTATTGAACTTAGCAATTTATGACAAATTGTGACGGGAAAGTAGATATTGTTTGTATCGTCCTATCGGATACTTGATTCAGAACATGGAAAGAACAGCACACCTTCCAATCCACAATAGCCCCACGAATATCATCAATAATTTGGAAATATATTTTTGAAACTAATATGAGTAGGCCTATTACGATTGCTAAGGGATGGTGGGATGATAAGGGTATTGTTATGAGTTATCTGACATACACATGCAGGCTTTATGGCCCTGATTTTGGCAAAAAGAGATAATCTTATGAAAATTGATATTGAAGGATGATTACAAGAAAATTAATGAATGGAATTTCACAATACATGCGTCCAGAAATAAATGAAATATTTCAGCGCTATATTTCAGTTACAGCTTGACTCCAGTTGTAACCTTTGAGGAATATTACAAAATAGTGTACCAAGTATGACAGGCGAGCACATACCTACGTCATTTAAACTGTGACGCCTAAGTTCCTTTAAGCATGTTAAGCATCGGAAAACAGTCTGGGTATCTTTTTGTCGTCATGATCTTGTGCGCACGCTATCCATAAACAACATGTTTAAAATGCAATTGATGTACTTCACTATCTAAGTCTCCACTAGCGTAGGAACCATTGAATCAAGGTATTTCCACACCTGTTATGAATAAAAAAAAACGGTTCCCGAGCTATCATGATATGTCGGTCAATCCTCAGACAAACGATGGGAGCACCAGTGCACTGGCCACAAACATGACAAAAGCGCAGTGTTCCCGAATGAGCGCAAGTGAGTGGGAGGCATGTTTGTGTATGTATGTATGTGTGTGCGTGTGTGTGTGTGTGTGTGTGTGTGTGTGTGTGTGTGTGTGAGTGTGTGTGTGTGTGTGTTCTGTGTGTGTGTGTGTTCTGTGTGTGTGTGTTATGTGTGTGTGCTTAAGGAGGGGTGCTATAGTTTTGCGAGATGTCTGATTGTTCGAAAGTTAACAGATCAGTCTTTTTTGTTTCCTTGGTAATGGTCTTATCAAGGACTGGTGTGGGGATAGTATAACTCGGCAAGCTGTCTGATTGTTCCAAGAGCTTAAAGATCAGGGGGCATATTCAAGAAACCTTACTAATCCTAGTGAATACAGCTACGTGCATTTTAGTAACCATGGTAACTAACTAAGCTAGTAAGGTTTCATGAACATTTCTTCTTTTGTTGCTACAGTGGTAGGCTAACATAGAGCTCAAACAATGACCATAAAAACGTTGCCAGGCTTACACCTGTTTGAATTAGGTTACTTCGGAATGTGTGAAACTCATTATTTTAACTCTTTATGTGCCATATATGTATTTTGTCATAAGTAATGCACTTAAATACCATTTTATCTAGCATAGGAAGGGTTAAGCCGCCCTTTGAAGATGCATGGTGGAATGTTGTTAATGGCATCATTCACCAGTCAGACCAATCAAACTGATCAATGCAAATAACACTGTCAATAATGACATACCACACGGGTTATGCTCTTAGTTATTCTTACAAAGAATTTTGGGGTGTTACACACTATGATCATTTGAAAGGGACCCTTTAAAATTTTGTCCGTGTAACCAAAGACCGTGTTCATAGAGTACTGAAGTGGTGTCGTCATATGAGAATGTTGTCAAGACATTGGCTCTAAACAAACTCATTCCAGTGAGAGGTTTAGCGGTCGGATATTGTCTGTATAGGGCTAGTGTTGGGCATTCCCAATTACAGTCCCCGCTGTGATCACCGCTGCTTGCTCTAACCGCATTGTTTAGAACCAGTTGTCTTGACAATGCTCAAATTACGTTTCACTTCGGTACTCTACAGTGACATAGATATTGCCAGAAGGAAGAAAACAGAATGGTGATGAAGAGGCCCTCCTTCTGCAGAGGAGAGATATAGGCAAGATATAAATATAGATAGATAGATAGATAGATAGATAGATAGATAGATAGATAGGTAGGTAGATATATAGAAGATAAGACAGGTAGATACAGCGATTGATCGAAAGAAAGATAGATAAATAGACAGGTAGATAAAGCGATAATTTAGATAGATAGATAGATAGATAGATAGATAGATAGATAGATAGATAGATAGATAGATAGATAGAATTCCGACAATGCACCGGACTCAGGAATGTTGATAGGTTGTATTCCGAACGGCGCAAGCTGACCATTTTCGTTATGCATGCAAATTTTATTCAGGTTGTTCAAACAATACGATGGGAACCCCAAAGCTTGTCCGAGGTTTGTCCGAGTAGCAACAACTAATATATTCAAAGTGCATTCCATCCATTAAATCTGAATGACTAGATACAGGTGAATGCAATAACTCGTTACTAGGCAGTTGGGGGAAAGTTGTGAATAGATGACAACGGTGTATTGACAAGGGGAAACAGAAAGTTCGTTGCCAGCTACGTGCAATCGCACTGGCAGCAGGTCAGTGTAATTCGGTTGAGCATCACGCTCTGTTGAAGTTCTTGTTTATCGTTCTGAAGGAATGTCCTGATTACATCATATACGGTATATGATCATAACTTCCTTGACTTCGACTGTCAGTTTGGAACACAATCAAAGGGTAAGTTGAATACACATCATCATTGATTTGATTGATCTAACTCTGACGGGACTGATATTCTCTAATATGCTTCTTTCGAATTAAAGCAGCTATATATTTATAATATTTACCACGTATCACCGACATTCCGAAAAGTGATCGAGAAAAAAAAATGAAGAGGGAAAATGAAGCAGAATTTAGCAAGGTATCATGGTCAAAAGGCCACAACTCGACGCTTCTTTTATCATGATTGTGTATGCTTAATGTCAATATCAGCCTCGTTTTGACATGAATACTCGTGTGTAGTCGTTTGTAACATTTGGGTTGGTAATAAAAATAATGTGCCTAGATTCAACTTTATATGTATATATATATGTCGTTGGCGATAAAAGACGGATAGGAACAATCTAATCAAAATAATAGTCAAATGATAATAATAATACATAACTATTATGATAAATAGTAGTGAAACTGTAATGAATGCAACACTCCTATAAAAATGTCGTAAAACCTGTAGAATATTGACACAAACATGAGGTGAAAGGGGCAATGAACATATTTGATAGATGGTTATTATGTTATTATGGAAGAGATGTATAATTATAAAACATCTCACGGTATAACAATCAAATCAAAAGTTAATGTTACAAAACACGATTGTTGAGACAATATTACCACGATTCTGGACATCACTTTTCTGTTTATATTGTCTTTACCTAATCTTATAACTCTGTAAAGTTTCACCCTTTTCTTCAACATGCTGAACTCATGCGAAGTTTAAGTACTTCCTTGAGCCAACCTCGTTTATATATGTGTGTTATGTAACTTGATATTTTATGCGAGATAGAATAATCAAACGCGGAATGTATTTTGATGATTGTTTAACTAACTGAAAAGCAGATATGGAAGACCAGCAGAGTCGGCCCGTGTCACACAACTGTCTGTGTCACAACGGTCCGGGATCGAACCTGCTTAAACCAGTTAAAACCAGCTTCGACCGCTTTATACCAAGCCGCGTCGCCATGGACTTGGACCTAACCGAATTCTTCATGACGTGGGGGAAGACAACGCCACAGCCGCAGCAGCAGCCGTGTAGTCGATCTCGGTCGTCATCAGGGTCGGAAAACTCGACTGAAAACGGCTCGTCATCGCTGTCGGACGAGAGCTTTTCCTCAACCATGTCGACGTCGACTTGGTCGAGTAGAAGTTCGGATCAGCTGGACGTGTCTACTTGCAGCATAGCCGAACCAGTATGTCCCATGAATCATTAATCCTTCGTGTGTTTGCGAAGTGGTCTTCCATGAGACCTCAACCTGTATGACAAGTTTAATCGAAATCGTTGCGATTTTCGTGGATGAAGGCAAACATTGAAAAGATGCAGTCCTCCTCCTCCTCCTCCTCCTCCCCCACTCTCACTCTCTCTCTCTCTCTCTCTCTCTCTCTCTCTCTCTCTCTCACTCACTCACTCTCTCCAATCCCCCTCTGTCTCCCTCTCTCTCTCTCTCTCTCTCTCCCCCTCTCTCCCTCCCTCCCCCCTCTCTCTCTCTCTCTCTCTCTCTCTCTCTCTCTCTCTCTCTCTCTTTCTCCCTTCCTATCTGTCACTTCATCTCTTCTCACTCCTTTCCTCTCAATTAATGACTTAAAGAGGTCAGTCCGGGGTACATTATAATCATGAGTGCTACATGTCGGGGACTTTTTTTCAGAACAAAGAAACAGAAAATGCATTTTTCTATTTTTCTTTGATTTCTCGTCCTTTCAGCAAACACACAATGATGCATTCAGTCGGGATATCGCAACTGCTCTGTTTGAAGGCTATGGGGAGAAAAGGGACAAAATCCTGTCTTTTCGACCTCGACTAAAAAACAGTGGTGAGTGTGATGGATACATACAATCTAATGGTTTTCGTCGTCCTAAGGGAAATGCTGCTGGGGAAGATCTACGGTTGTGTGTGTGTGTGTGTGTGTGTGTGTGTGTGTATGTGCGTGTGTGTGTGTGTGCGTGCGTGTGTGTGTGTGTGTGTGTGTGTCTGTCTAAAAAAAGTGGTAATAAGGGGGTTTACGTGGTTTACCCCCCCCCCCTTCACCACATCCTTGGGATCTCAAAAAGGGGGTAATAATTGGACGATAGAACACACGACGAATCGTCGGAATAGCGAACCATCGGAATAACGAACTATTAATATAACAAACCGTTGGAATAACGAACCCTCGAACTAACCGTCAGAATAACGAATCGTCGGACTTACGAACCGTCTGAATAACCAACCATTGGAATAGCGAACATCACCCATTCTGATAATCGCACGCATCGATTGAATGGTTGGCTTCCTTCTTCGTTTTGAAAATGAAAACAAAATGACATCCACCAAAGGCGGTTTGATTATACCGAGTGTGGTTGTTGCCGGGAGATCGCCTCAAGTGAAAGCACGTGCCTATGACAAATTAAATGTTCATAGGCCTACCAGTTTTTACTACTTTAACATTTTATTGGGGACCTGTGAAATAATCATGTTATGTTGAAATTCACAAAACTTTAGCTAGTGCACGGAATAAAATCCCATCACATTATTTCACCTTTATGTAGACTCAATAAGCCCGGTGTTTCCAGAAGGACCTATTCTCAGTGGTGACGTCATGAAACCCGAGCCAGAGACAGAACAACGACGTCGATTACTCCAATCCCTGGACCCAGAAAACATTTATAATCTACCAGGCCTATCTCAATTGAGAGGTAAGATCTGGGGGGTATTTCACCAAGCTGTTCTTAAGCTTGTAACCCGGGTTACCCTTTCTTGCGCTAAATCAGATACACCGATTTGTTCCTGTTTGAACAAAGTGGAAATTGATTTCCAACAATTCTAATCAAATTTGGCAAATCATAAAGTTTGTATTCAGATACTTGTTAGCAACAAGAATTTTGATTGATTAAGATCACATTTCAACTTAACCTGATAGGAATCAAAATCATTGAGAATCTGATCTAGCACAAGAAAGAGTTTCCAGTCGTGCGTAAAGTATTTAGAAGTTTAAGAACAGCCTAGTGAAACACTTCCTACCTAATGTCCTTTTTTGATCTTTCAAAAGAAATTAAGATATCAATATGAAATAGAAGAACAATTTACATGCGGCAAGATATGTTTATTCTACAGAGGGAGATATGCCCAACTTATTTTAAAGCTATACTATTTTCTTTTTGGATGTATATTCCATCTTGTTCATCAAAAATATTATGTATTCATCGCGTGTGCATTTATTTGAGATGCTTAAGCTGTGAGAGATCATGGATTCAGTTTTTATTTGAAAAAAAAAGAAAGATCTGATGTCATTATGCATTGGCTCCAAAACGTGAGAACATCGTTAAAAGAATTGAGTATATATATTTAAAGACAACTTCAGTAGGCAGTATTTTGTCAATTTCGGGTGATATGCTAGACATGTTTTTGTCACTAAAATAGACACGACGTCATAATGGCTTTAATCGCGTATTACAAAGCAAGAAAAAACATGACTAGAAGAAGTAATACTATTTGCTCGTGTAGATCTCAAGGCGTGAGATACCAGATTAACAAATTGATGATAGCATGTTGTCGAAAATAGTCAGTTGGGCGGGTTCAATATATTCCTGCATCGTTTGACGGTGACAGTGGTAAAACTATGAAAGTTATTTGCAATTTCTGTTTAATTTTCTTTTTCTTAAAAACCAGAGACATTCTGCATGCTCGACGTCCACGAGGAAGGTAACGTCGTATTTGCTTTCGACGAGGTCGTTTTCACCTGGAACCCGAAATCAGCTAACTTCCACTCTGTCTACGAACCCAACGTTGGGGGCGGTGCAGAGGCTGGCGGAGAGGTCTGCATTACATGTGTTGGATGGCATAAGAACGCGACATGGGTGGCTGTCGGAACGATAGATCCTGGACACAACAATCCTAGAGTGGTAAGCTAAATAGATACATTTGAGTGGAAGGTGAATGGTTCAACCCATGTACTTCGAAAGGAGCAATCAATCACTCAAGACGGCATTTAGCTAAAAATGCTACTTCGTGGTGACAGCGACGAACTAGCCAATAGTACATTGATACCCGAGCAGCCCAATTTCTGACTACAATGGATACAATACGGGAAGTTTGTACACGTGGTTCTGTTCAGAAACAGCTTCGTACAGACAATATTATGCACTTTCTATTCAAAATCGAGGAGTTTAACGAACATTATGATAGGATATTCTATCACCTAAAGATAAAGCCGACCTGGAGCTCGATGTGAACAGGGAAGAAGATGTGAAACAACTCCTTTTGCCATTTCAATCGTTCTTTCTCTCCACCAGACACTTATAAATCCAGAGTCAGTGCGAACCTTCTTTGACAGGTTTTCGTTAGAGTCGGTGCCTATGACCTTGCAGTGGAATCGCAATGGGGTTACCTGGTAAGCACATTCATTTGAGATATTTTACCAACATCAATTAATTTATTCATTTTCTTTATTTTTCGTGAGGGCGTCAAATGTCATAATTCGAGGATAAGCATGATTTAAAAGGAACGCAGGCGTCATTAGAGTAGTTCTTAAAGGGATTGTTCACCCTGAGGATTGTTTCAATAAAAGTAGACACATGAAAGAAACATATTGTTAGTGATAATCGTTTGTCTCGCAATGTATGGTAAACGGAATCGAAAAAGATAACGACGTCTCACGCGCCGCTGCAACACTTCGTCAGGTGTAATATAAAATTGTAGTAAATAGGGGTCTATTGTTGGTTAAGTACCCGGATACGCCGGCCATTGGACCACTTATGAGCAGGTTTCAGTTAGTGCGCTGCACTGACCATAGGGTATTTAAACGCCTACTTTCTACAATTTTGTATCACGCCTGACAAAGTGTTGCAGCGGCACACGAAACGTCGTGATCTTTTTCGATTCCGTTTACCATACATTGCGAGACAAACGATTATCATTAGCCAATTATCCACAATGAATAACATATTTAGCATTAAACATATTGCTGATGAAAATCCGTCAACCACCAAGAAAGTTATGATCTTTTCAAGTTTTAACTTTGTGACCTCAAGTGCGAGGTGCTCTCCCATTTTGTTGTGTACAACTATTTTTGAAAATGACCGTTTTCTCAAAAAGTTATCCATCCTTTTACCTGTGCATTTGATATATCATTAGAAACACGGTTTTACACACATACCTCTATGAAAGTATTCCGTTGTGAAAAACAGAAAAAGAGCAATTTATGGAATACACTACACAACATGAGAGCATCTCGCACGTGACGTTACCAAATTTAAATTTCAAAAGATTATAACCATTTTATCCTGTGACGGATTTTAGTCACACCTTCACTAATATGTATCTTTAATAATTCTGTTTTTATTGAAACCAACTTAATTTCAGGGTGAACTATGCCTTTAATATTTGTGTTCGCCTGCGTCACATTCTGCGTTGAGATCCAATACGAGTAGAAGTCTCGCTTGAGCAGATAATCCCAAATAATCCATGTGCGTAGGGGGCGATTAGTGACGTCATAGAAATAATATTCCCTAATTCTTACGCAATAAGAGTCACATGGCAATGTTGCCAAGCTAACGCCACCGCCGCGCAGACTACACCCTTTTGCTAAGATTCTGCAGTCGTACGGGCCTACGACTGTAAAATGTGACATCACCGTCTTGCACGAATCCAATGACCGGGCTTGCGATTCAGCTAGTCGCAGAGTCGTACGACTGAATGGGTCGCGTCAACTGACTATAGCCTTCCTTGGCGTATACATACCGTGTCGGCTGTGCTGGGATGGTGACCGCGGGTCTTTCTTATCACGACCCTTTCTTTCCTGTTTTGTTTAAATCAGCGGATGCCAGGATGGTTGCGTGTACCACTACGACGACCGCTGTCGCTCAAACAAGCCCGTTCTCCTCTTCAAAGGGAGCGACTCGCAGATCTGGACCTGTCAGTACGACCAGGACGGTGAGATGCTGGCGACGGGTAACCTAGCTGGGGAACTCCTGGTGTGGGACCGGAGACAGTCCTCCAACCCCACTAGTCGGTTTGTCGACGCGCACAAAGGCCCCATTACAGTAAGCATGCAGGTGGTATATCATCAAGGCCTATCTCGTTTACCTCATAATTGATTTAATCATATATTTGTTTTACTATTACTATCTTTTTACTATCTTTTAAATGTAGTGAGTGAGATCCCAATGGTCCCCATTTGCTATCAGTTCACCTCCGAATTGATGTCAAGATACTTCTTCTCACATACAAAATCACACATAATCTTGCCCCCAAATATCTTCAAGACCTAGTATCCCTTGGCTCCTCCTTTTCTGCCAGACATCTCGGTTCATCTTCCTCTCTCCAGTTACTTCATGGCCCACGCACGAAAACCCGTCATGCTGACCGAGCCTTCTCCTCCATTGCCCCTCCTCTCAAACCTTTTTGAAACTATTTCCATGAGTTGTCTTGTTTGATTGAGAGTCATTAGCCTATATGGATTGCAGTTCCTTTCGAATTCGCCTGTCTCAGACAGACTAATTATAAAAATGCGTGAGCGTTGAGCAGTGCAAAGGTGCGAATTCGGGACAAAACTTGGATAAGACAATAGTAATTCCCTAGGTTGGTTTTCAGCTTTCTGCTTTGAAATGTATGTCATATCGCACTCAATTTGCCAGTTTATTGTCCTACATTGTAATGAAATACACAAATAAGATCTGAACTACCATTTACCCGATGATCTTCCACAGGCGATGGCATGGTGCCCATGGCAACATAAGCTCCTAGCAACGGGTAACGCTTTGATACAACCCACGTTGAAGTTCTGGAACATGGTCACTGGGCTCAAGAGCAGAGAACAACCAGTAGAGTACGATGTAAGAACTACTCTATAACCGCGGACGACACGATTTTGCCACGATTCGTGTATAAGTCCCATGACCAGATCGTGCGATTCAGCCAGTCGCAGAGTCGTACGACTGATCGGATCGTGTCGTCTGCGGTAGCTGTTAGATGCTATAATGATACTATTTGCATCCTGTACGCAATAAGATTCCAAGGTTGCTAAAACATGGCAACATAATACTCAAAGATGTGAAAAAAGAGTAATATTAATGTCATAACTTTTACATCAAAACATTTAGCAACATGCCGCGGACATGGCTTTGTAGAACAGTACAGGGCGCAGAACCATTGCAAAATAACATCAGAATATCATCATGGCGATGTGTCGCATAGGCCTATTTCTTTTGGGGAGTTTGTTTTCTTAAGTTGTTTAGCCATTCTTTGTTACAAAATGATAAGACAATACACGAAACAATGTATTTTGCCCGAATTTGTAGAGGAGCATGTTGGGTACTTATATCAGAAAGTCCAACGTTTTGAACTTCTTTGTCTTATTTCGGTAACAACTCTTCAATGGTGGTCAATGTTGCATAGTAATAATGATGAATTAGATCCATCATCGTCATGATCATCATCAACAACGTTCAAAGTCCGTTTTCCCACTATGTTGGGTTGGACAATTCATTTCCTTGATGGCTCTCCTCCATACTGTCCTGTCATTTGGGTCAATGTGGATAATTCTCAACACTTTTCTGTCTTCTTTGATTGCTTCCTCCCATGTCTTGCTAGGTCTTCCACGTGGATTCCTCCCAAAAATTGTGAATTCTGGACTTCTCTAGAGCCAGTGGGTCTCTTCCCTCCTAGCCTCATCTGCGGTCATATAAATATTTGTGCGCATGATGCGCAGAAAGAGATAGATAAAAGAAACATATTAGTGAAGGTTTGACGAAAATTGGTCAAAATATAAGTAAGTTATTATTGCTTTAAATCATAATTTTGTGATGTCACGTGCAAGGTGCTCTCCCGTATGTTGTGTACTACTTTTTACATAAATTGCCCTGTTTTTCTGGTTTGATGAATGAATACATTCTTTTTCACAGCAGTATGTGCGTGAAACATGTGTTTCATTACATATCAAACGCACAGGTGAAATGGCAAATATCCTTTTGAGAAAATAAACATTTTCAAAAACATTTTGTACATAACACATAGAACACCTAGCACGTGGCGTCACAAAATATAAAAACTTTAAAATCTTATTCCTTTTTTTTCCTTTGACCGATTTTTGTCAAATCTTGACGAATATGTTTCTTTCATGTTGTACTTTCATAAAAATCAACTTAACTTCAAGGTCGACTATCCCTTTAATGTTGTGCTGCAGTAGATAAAATGCGGATTGGACAAAATGGAAGTATTATAGACCAACTGGCTATCAAACTTCCGCCATTCATCCTAGGTTATGTCGGTTCAGTGGTTGGCGGCAGAACGGGAGCTGATCTCCAGCCACCTGTCGACCAAGGACAACATCGTCTTCTGGCGGTACCCTTCCCTGAAGCGCAGTGGGTCGCTCGGCTTCCACACCTCCGGCGTGCTCAGTCTGGCGCTGTCCGAAAAACACTCCAAACTGCGTAAGAATTTTTCCTTTTCTGTCAAAAACATATTTATTCAATATACTGTAAATATTACTGAGGTATTGTGATAAGATATGAGGACATTAATCACTATTTAAAATGGCGACATAAGACTTTCAAACTCTGAAAGAAAAAAAAGACAGAATGGCGTCGTTTGTATTTCTGTGTCAATCGTGTGTTTATGCTTATAATATAGGTCTTTCATGTTGAAGTAGGGAGAGAGAGAGAGAGGGGGGGGGGGGGGGAGGGGGGAGATGGGGGTGGGTGGGTATATGTGTGTGTTCGTGTGTGGGGATGGGGGTGGGGGAGGGGTGCGACCCGCACTACATATTTCGACATTGAAATGATTATTCATGACTTTGTGTACTGTCTTCATCCTCTCCTTTCCTCGACACTTTCCTCTCTCAGTATCTGTATCTCTAGACGAGTCCCTGTGCACTTGGAGTCTTGACGTCACCAAGGGGTGTGGCAGAAGGGGCGTGGCTTCACAGAATGGGCGGAGTCACGCGGCGATGTCTCTCTCCAGAAAGAACTTGAACAAGCGGTCTCCTTTCTCCCTCGGCATGTTACGATAGGAGTTGTAATCATAACTGCAAGCTGCGATTTAAAGTACTTATGAAATCTGTTTCTATAACTGGGACAGTAGTATGAGCATGTAAAAGAAACAGCGTTCATACACAGGCAGATGAAACAAACCAACGGACATATTATGAACGCGCTTCTCTCTGTTTCGTACCGAGTGGGTGTTATTTGTGTGTGTGTGTGTGTGTGTATATATATATATCTATGTATGAGTGTGTGAAATGACACATACTTTCCATTTCGTCATCAAATGAGTCAGAAATGTATTATGCGGTCACTTTGTTATTCTGAGCACCGTATCACAAAGAGTGAACGGGATTAGACTAACTGACTCTTCATTTTCATTTGTGATGTAAAGTTTCTAATATTTTGCATGTGTCTTGGTACTTTCAATATTGACGGAATAAAGAGGAAAACAGTAAGCAAAAGGTTGCTTAGGTAGCATGCCTGGATTGATTTATAATCCATCCACGTATATTGATGCATAAGCTTTTTGTTATAATGAAATGATAAGACAACTGCAATGGCCTAAAGTAAAAGGACATATTTGTGGCAAGAATTGCTTAGTATGTTTCGTGGTATATCAAATAATGATTATACTGTATTGCTATACCAGAATATGGACCAAGTTTGAATACATAATGTAAGGCAAGACCATGTTATTACATGGGGTTTATTTACGTGGGGTGTTATTACATGGGAGAAAAATTTACTCAATCTATAATTATCATACATATGTACATATCGTATATATATTACGAATAGCTAAACAAAGCATTACTGATTAATTAATTGCCGGAATAAAATGATTTACCTCGATATTCCGATGAATTCGTGGACTTCCTATTAAACAGATCATTTGTCATATCTACGCGATGTAACAAACGTGACAAAACATGGAGTTCTAGTTGTTTTTCCGTTCTACTCTTTCGTCTTGCGAGAGTATAATCTTGACGATCCCTTCAAATATTCTGATGACAGAGTTGGGTAACAATCATAATTTTGTTTATATTTTATTCGTTGATGGAACCTACTTTCGTTCAGATCAGAGATCTTTGTCTTATTTTTCGTTTGCATTATTAATAGCAGGAATTACTTTGATTTAATCGTCATGGCATGAAATGCTTCTCTTATACCTGCATTTTGAATTTATTCATGATTTACAAAGAAAACATAATAAAGGAAAACATCTAAACAAATGAATTGTCTTGTAATGATGTGATGTGTATGTTGTCGTGAAGTCAAATTATTCGGGATTTTATGTTAGAGGAAGGGTGTGCGCAAGAAAGTGACGCCATACGCGATGGACCCCAACTCCAATGTTTAATGTGATGAGGTTGGGATGGTGGTAGTGGTGGTGGTGGTGGTGGTCGTGGTGGTGGGGGGAGGGGAGGGGCTTAATCTTCATATAAAAGTAGGCCCTTTGGGTTTGATCCATATGATTCACCCATTGTTTCCTTATTACTCCTTCTACCAGTATTATTTCTTTTTCTTTGTCTTATTTATCATTAATGTACACACTGGTGAATAATTAATGAAGTTAACTGGTCCACCAACGATTGGACCACCTCCCTCCTCACACACGCAAAATCAATATTACTCAATAACATTTCGATATAATGGTGTTAACCAATTTGTGTACAGTAACGTTTGTCAAAGAGCGCGTGGTATTTTAATCAACAGTTTTAGGCAAAAAAATCATATTAGGCACAGATCTTTAGGAACTATAAATTACGTAATCAAAACGGTTTAGATGTGTATTATCATTGAATGGCATTAGCGGTCTCACCGATCGTATCTCCCCAAGTTATGACATCCATAGCAATTACCCATTACGAATATTGATATAATCTGTGTTTTGCCATTATTCTCCGTATAAATACTGATTGATCTATATCTTAGGAAAAAAACGAATTGATTTCAAAGATTTGCGTTCTCATAACGCTATTATCTGATGCAACCTGGGTACTGTGTTGGTACAGTTTAGAGTGTAAACTACAAAGGGCTCGTTAGGTTAATGTCCCTTTAAGGGGGCAACTAGAGGTTATTCATAGAATTATCCAGCATAATTCAACTCCTTTACAGCTTTATATAAACACAAGACCCATTAAAAGAGTAAAGACGCTAATATTTTGATCAATAACCTTTATTTACACTCATTCGTGTAGAGCCGGCTTTACGACTCCACACAATAGCACACTGCAAGTAATGAGTAGGATGCACAATGCGCATATTTGCTCATGATTTTTAAAAACGGCTCTAAAACGAGCAGAAACGTGACCCCGTTTCACCGAAAATAACTAAATTTAACACAACGTGTCCGGTCATTTTTGACGTCGGATAGCATGTGATGCAAAGCGAGAAAATGGAAAAGTTCAATAATGAGAAACCTGTCTCAAACAAACTTAAAAACGGGTATTACGTAACATCTACATAGCCTAAAGGAGAGCTGCCGACTTCCTGACCTTAAATCCATGTGCGCCACGTGTGCATTTAATCACAAATTCCACACACAAATCCTAAAAGTGCCGTGATGTCTGGCACAGAAAGGATTCATTTCAGCATTTTGATATCCTTATGAGAACATTACAAATTTCCCATTGAATGAAATTCTACACATTTTCTTGGTTGTGTGATTATTTTTCTTCTTCACTGATAAAGCCTTCAGTGGTTACTCTCAGTATAAACTAGTGGAAATCAGTGCCAGTTGGTAGCTCCCCATATTGATGCATCTAGAAATTGCCGTACATGGTCTCCTGAAAATCTAAAAACACGAGAAACTTCAACTGAAACTCTCACAAGAAAACTAAGGATACAGTGGAGCCTGAGATCAAATGCACAGTGATTGCAATCAAATGCAATCAGATTCATACATTGACTGCAATCTTACTGCAATAGATTGCAATCAGCTGTGACGTTGATCTCAGCCCTAATTGTAAATGTGTCATCTAAAGTAACTAATGACATTTCCCTGTCTAAGACATAATATATGAAAATTCAGCACGGTGAAATGTCTATATGATAGACAATATTTTAGGTTTGTACTCAATGAAGCACAGGCATATAGATCAGTGACATTGATCCTTTACGAATGTGTTTGCGTAATTATTTTTTTTACGGTTAAAAATATTAACATTGTTACATGATCTATCTCTATCTTTCTACTAAACTGATAATGCTTCTTTGTAAAATGAAAAGAAAGGACAGAGAAGGAGAAGAAAAAAATAAGACGTGGAGAAAGGAGAATGAGAATAAAGAAGAAATAAGAACTACACGAAGATAAAAGGGAAAATAGGTTAAAAGAAAAAAAAGAACAAGTACAAGAAAAACAAACATATGGAGCTGAAATACACTGTACATTTACCCCAAATACCCAACCACACACAATGTTCGCAGCATTTTTCATCATTTGTACACGCTCATCATATTCCAAGTGTTCAATTCTACCATGGAACACATAACTCTGTTAACACTAACTCCACAATTGCGCACAAAAAGTGTTCGTCCCTGAAGTGGCCATTCATTTGTATACATGTATCTTGAAAATAAATTATATGTACAATATCAGTACAGGCTTGGAGTGTACATCAATTCACCAATTCACATCTATCTAATTACAACATCAAAAACGATATCAATTACACACATGCTCATTGAGAACTTGACACTTCCACATATTAGAGATAACAATCAAATTATAATACACCTGTACACGTATATCATCAATTGTAGTACATGACATTTTGCGAATGTATACGTAGCAAACTTACATTCAAAGTAGTACAAATAGTTTTGAAGGCTAGCTCAAAAGCAAGAAACTTCTTTTCAGGGTTTTCCACCAAGCTAAAGAAATATTTTTGGATATTCTAGGAAACTAAGCACAACTAATTCAATCTTTCCTAATATTCTTGCGACAAAGGTGTGAAATTAATTTTAAAAATGCGTTATATTTTCGCTGCAGCATGGTTACGAGAATTCTTGGACGAACTCACACATGATCACGCTACTGTAGCGCTAGCTATCTTGATAGAACATATACACATTGCGCGTCCTAAGGCCATTGAAGGCGACCCGATTATGCCACGATTGTGCAGTCGTACCGGCCTTCGACTGGAAATGTGACATCACCTACTTGCACAAATCCTTTGACCGGGTCATGTGATACTGCCAGTCGCAGAGTCGAACGATTGATCGGAGAGTGTAGTCTCAGGTGACCTTTGAACTGGTAAAAATCCATTCACACAACACATCAATGTATGTAATGTCTCCAAACGTTTCCCAGTAAAGAGTGTGTATTTTCATCATTTCTTAAAACTTTGTCAAAGGTATTGAACCGATACCAATTTACGTAGGGGTACTGTTGGTACAATTCACAAAATGCCGTTGACTGACTCTGAGTGGTGGTTATGTCTGAGACCGATTTCCCATCTCATTGCAGTGGAGTGATTGCACTCATAGTATAGAAATGAAATGATTTGACTGATTGCAACCGATTGCAGTCGGCAAATGCAATCACTCAGAAGTCGATCTCAGGATTGTTTGTAGTACCGGCATAATATTTCATCAATATACATGCAGAGGAAGACGGTATATGCAGCGAGTTGAATAACCGAAAGGAATGAAATAAGCCAGTTGCATAACTACTTACTGCAATAAATCGATCTACATGTACAGTATTACATATTGCAACACGGAGACAATACACATAATGAATTAAACATGTATATACAATTGAGAACACGATCGTCGTTAAAGCGCCAGTGACATGGGGATATAACAGGTTAACACTAGAAAGTACTGACAGCATCTCTTTTTCAGATAGGGCTCAGATGTTCGGAAACCAGGCTGCAATCAAAGGTGTCGTAACGAGATCGTAAGCGATGGCGAGCAATCTTGCGACACCGTGATTTGATCGTTATTGTTCGCTCGTCAGGTGGGATCCGTCTTGCGTTCTGTCGCAACGAGCCGCACGGACGCCGAGCGACCATTAATTTGACACCAATGACGAACTAGTCGTATAGTGGGACGCAACACGTGCGGAAGATCTGGGGCCTGGCTTCGACGATCCGCAGTCGTCAAACAGGTCATCGCAGCGGATCTGGTGTGCCGGAGTACAAATTAATGACTAAATAAGAACATCAACTCTGACGTTGAATACAATGCTGGACAATAAATAGGGGCAAACTGGTAACAATGAACACTGTTTTTCTTACAAGGTACCCCAAATAATGTTCGTAAGTTACACACAAAAACATTTGAAAAAGGGAACGGGGCGGGTGGGATGGTACTCCCATTTTCTCTCAAAATTGAGTTCATAACCTACATGGATCAAAAATTAATCGTTACTTTAATAATCTTCAAGTACGTTCCTTGGTTTACTTACCACTCTAATTCTTGCTTAATTTAACATGTATAACAAGTTCTTAATTGACTGGTGTCCTTTTTTCCGTCCTACACGTTAATGTGGTGTTATTCAAATATGTGGCGAATGCTTTGGAGTATACATGATTAACAAAATGATCGGGTGTTTTTTCACAATGAGTCGAAATCACTAAATATTATAGAGGTACACTGTATCTCAAGAATCGATAACACTGATCGTTTCGCATGGTGAGAATGGAACATGACAGCCCGTGGAATTATTTTTTTATCTAAATAAAACAGCATAGTGTCCACATCGGTCGTTTATCATTGTCATAGGGTAACTACAGACCCCGGACTACAGGCCACAGACCGCATGAAGAAAAATGATGAAGATGAAGAAAACCAAACTACCGCCATTATCTTTCTCCCCCATGGCCCAGTATGACCGAGATGACGAAACTGAATCTCAAAATGTTCAAAGGAGTGCCCCGGCAACTAAAGCGGCGATTGTTGGCTTCTTTGGCAGCGACGATTCATCGTTAGCTCCAGGGGATGCCATGGGAATCTGAGGAGCTATCGCACCACACGGCGAGTTCTCGGATGGAACCGGCGCTTTGTTGAGCGATGGCGATTTGTCTGGGGGACAGGGGTTGGCGGGTGGCGCCGACACATTGGGCAATGCTTCTTTATTGCGGGGGGACGTTTTCTGTTGCGTTGGCGTTATTTTGGCTGCCGTCGGCTGGTTGAGAGGTGGCGATGACGACTTGCGCTTTGATGGCGCCTTCGTCGTTTTTGGCGGGGTTGTTTTCGCCGATTTAGAGGCAGTACCAGCGTTTCTGGGCGGGGTAGTTTTAGCAGATTTAGTGGCAGTACCCACAGCTTTCGGCGGGGTAGTTTTAGCTGAACGGGGTGCGATACCGCTGTTTTTTGGCGGGTTGGTTTCTAGCGAGGTCTTCGATGATATCTTGCTTCCGTGGGGTGTCGTGACCGTGCCGCTGTTTGTGGCATGTCCCTTAGCGTTAGAGAGCTGAATGTCGCTGACGCATTTGTACATCTTCAGAGCTCGCCCAAGTTTGAAGGAAAGACCCGTCAGGACATCAGAACGGCGCAGAAGCAGCAGTGCGTTCCCGTCGATCTCCTTTAGTGATAATAAGACAATGATGATAAATGGATCATGGATGAGACATTTCAAGGTCAAGATTATGGGAGCCGTAATCGTACTATGAACAGTACTGTTTTGCCATAATGACGGGTCCCTATCTCGTTTGATTAAAAAAATGTATTATTTTGAAACGATTCCCTTACCTGAACATGCAGTTTACTTTATAAAAAAAAAAATAGGCAGCTTCTGGCAGCTCAAACGTTAGCTCTTCGATTGAATAACCGTCAATTCACGTCACATTTAAATGTTTATTTGTATTGCTTTGATAATTAGTAAATAAATTCTATCAAATGAATTGATAAACGTTGTATGAATTTTTCAGTTGACGATTACATTTATGTTCAATGCTTCAATTTTGTCAGAATAAAATAATGGACAATGTAGAATGCGAACATTATTTATTTGTCAAATTAAGGGGTGATTCTCCTCAGATGACGTCATACCTGCTCCTTAAGTGTTAGCGCTTCTTCTTCGAAGCCTTTCTCGGCGAAGAACCGCGCCACCTCGTCGATCGACCACTTGGCCGTGTGAGTATTCGGCCAGGCATTCGGAGAGTTCTGCCCCGAACCGCTAGCCTTGGCGTGTTGCGTCTGGGCCTGGGCCTTGGTTTGCGTCTGGTTCTGGGCCTGGCTCTGTGCAGACTGCTCCGGTAGGTTGGCCGTCATTGACTGGTTAGGAGTGGCAACGTCGGGGGACACTTGGCCCGATGTACGACTTGATCTGAAAATAAAAACAAGATGTGGAATGATATGCACAAGCATACGAACCGAAAAACACTGATATTTTTGTTAACATCCCATTAAACATAAAGGGTAAATGAGTAGAATGTGGTACTGAGGACTGCATGCATTTTATTCAGAGCTCCACATAACTTGTATCGAAACATAATGTTGAAACTGTCTTTAGTGTTCGTTTTTCTTACTAAAAATACAAAAGTGTGTCTTTAGAAGCCGTTAGGATCATGTGGATGTAGTCTTTCTTGATAAAAAGATGTCGCTTACCCAATGAAGTGCAGTCAGCCACAATTCGTGTTTTAAGAGAAGAGTGACGCATTTCGCAATACACACTTTACATTAGAATCGAATGAATATTATTTTCCACAGGATACTCTGATCTATCCACTCAAGAAAGATAGAAAAAAAGGAAGAAAAGAGGTGTGCTCTTACTTTTTTGGCGGCGGTTCTATCTTTTCTTCGGGCATCGACTCCATACTCGCTGTAGAAGAGGCCAGGGAATCTTCGTCTAAAGAAGAAAAGAAATAGAATTAAAAGAACAATTTCATAGTTGCAAATGCATCATATTTCCAAAGCATGTCACATATGTTAGTTTACACTCAATTGCTCTATACTAGCTTCCTCTTGTTTGTATCCTTAGAAGTGGTAATGTTTCGGGGCATTCTAGATCATGGCAAAATCGTTCTGCCATCAACATCGGGTCTGGATTTTGTTTAATTTCAACCATTTTTACCTATTTTAGATGATCAACCCAGAATAGGATCAATGGTCACGCAGAATCTATTACGGGGCCCCGTAGTCTTTTCTACTTCTACTAATTCATTTTATCTGTCAAGCGTTTACTAATTTTATTTATTGTACCGATCTTCGTGGACATGGTGATGATATCATGTAGTTGTTGTTATCAATTTTGTTGTGAGTGATGACGCTTCACGTCGTTCTTAGGCCAAGGTCAAGGTCACAACCATAATACACCGATTATCCCCCGAGCCTATTGGCAGCATTTCGGTTGGGCATTTGCGGGGACATTTATTTTGCAAAATATCACGGCGCCCGTAAAAGACCAGTTGGTATGGTCGGACAATCCAATAAATAAAATACTACTAGACTGCTGACTGTTTTTTTTCTCTTCACAAAGCTGTCTTGGATGATGGATGTAAAGACATTTTACAGTGTGCCGGAACAACAATAGAAGCAAGGAGAACATGGTGGAATGTACCTTCTCAACGATGAATAGCTTTTGCCATATCTGCGTGATAAGTTGAAATGTGGGTTATTATGCAATGAATTTCCATTGTACTCTATGAGTAGTACCATTGACCTGGGCCCCGTTGCATAAAACTTACCATTAATGGTAACTCTGCGATCAATGGAAACTACCATGGTAACACCGCTCAACAGCCAATCAAATTCTAGGTTTCCATAGAAGTTGCCATTGGTAGTAAAGTTACCACTAATGGTAAGTTCTATGCAACAGGGCCCCGAAGTCACTTTCTACCAGCAATCATCTGCTCATGTACAGATTGCAATTACGAAGTAGTTTATTATGCTGTACACAGCCGTAACTTTGTGAGCATTTTTTTATTTTATTCACTCAGAATTTGACATATTTTTCTTGGAGTTTTCTCCATCTACCGAGTACAATTTTGTCTGGTCGTGGACTGCTCCTTCAAGGATTTGTTTTCAGAGTATAATCTATGTATTCATTTAGTGTTCTTCTTATTCATTAATTTATTATAATCAATATTATCTTAATCATTATGATCAATATCATTTGTTTTACTCATGTATTATTATAAGTAGCATCATGATTGTTATACTTATTATAATTGTTGTTGTTTGTTGTTGTTGTTTTGGGAAATGGGGAGGGGTGGGGGGAGGGGGGGGGGTTGGTCTTGCATGCCATTGCTCACCTGTCCAGTTACTCCCAATTTCCATATCTTCACTCGTGCACAGTTCACAGATCCATTTCCCTGCAAAGAAAGCAAGAAAACAAGTGGACATTTAAAATATGAAATACGGAACGCAGATGGATATCATATCCCTTGCCCATTACTCTACATGTTGGGTAGTCCCCCTGGACACGACCTCGTGTACGAGAACCATGGACACACGCACGCGCGGGCATAATTATACACGTACATATCCCGCACGGAGATATACCGATATCAGGGCCATACACCTTTGTGAGTGCAGCATTCAATGATTGGTTTCTTGTCAATGGTGCGTCAGCCTCCATGGTGTGACCTATTCTCCTGGGTCAGGAACGGGGAATTCCCCGAGTTCGTGTCACACGTAATAGCATACTGGCAAGACCATAACATTTGAGTTTTGGAAAGGAAAAGAGCTAAAATGAAGGTTTGTAACATGTAATATAACATGTTCATTTGCACTGAAAACAGATTCCTTTCCTATTGGATAACATGTGGCGCGAGTATTATTTCTGCCTACTGTCATAGCGGCGGTTAAATAGGCCTACTTAATAACTATGTACATAATTTGACATTACATTTGACTGATGTGAAAATGTCAAAAATACGTTCCTCGATATAACAGGGTATAATGGAGGATATAACATAAACAGTGTAAAGTCAGCGTGCTTCTACATGTAACACTTTCTCCCTTGTTTTTAATGGTATAGGCCCTTGTCACAGACTGGTCACAGCCAAACACTCAGTATTTGCACCATCTCCACTCCCCGCGGATGTTTCATAGATTAATTATCAAGAAGATTCTTGAAGAGAGATGCAATCATAGTCACTTAGCCAAATTTCACGACACATCACGTGTGCAGTACTCGTTCTGAAAAGGACAATTTGGTTGAATAATACACATTTATGGTAAAGACTACCACATTTAATCTGTTTTAATAGACGGAAGTGAAACGTGGATATTGACATTGGTTTTGAGGAAGAGGTTATGGACATGTTAAGTGCGTTTTGTTCACATAATGAGACACTTGAATTTTTAGTTTAGTTTAGCTTTTTCTCCCTCTCTTTTTTTTTTGTTTTTTTTTGTTATTTGTTTGGGGTGTGGGGGTGTGGGAGGGCACGTAATTCATAATTGTGGGTCGAAAAGGTTGGCATTGACGGGAAAGTTTTGGATAATCTGCCTGACTGAGGGGATATTCACCATGAGGTAGAGCTGATACATAACACTTTCCCCCCTTGTTGTAATGGTATAGGCCCTTGGCACAGACTAGTCACAGCCACGCACTCAGTATTTGCAACATCTCCACTCCCCGCGGATGCTCAGCAGAGAGAGTTGTGGCACTTACCAAGCGGTTTCTCTTCTACTGGCGGGTTATGGCAAGCCATGTGGTAGCCCTTGTCGCAAGAGTCACAGAACAACAGGGTATCCTAGAATAAAAAAAAATGGCGACAAGCCAACGAAGATGAGCAAAACGCACCTGAATATAAGATCACTCAGCGGAATGCAAATGCGACCTTTTAAATATAGGGTACGCCTTGGGTAATAGTCGTGAAAGCTTACGCAGTCTAGTTAGTTCCACATTATACTTAGACATACATGTACTTTTAGTAACTAACTGGGCTAGTAAGCTTTCATGAATATGGCCCCTGGTATAATTATAAGCCCAGAGGATGCCGACTAGATGCAAAACCCCGTTTTCATAACGCATTTCAATGTATTTGAACTTTTCCCCCTAACTGCGTATAGTAACGCGTAATTCCAAGTACATGTATCTAAGTTTCGATGGGTGAGATACACTCTGAATCAACCAGTTGTTGTAAGTCGGACAAACCTCGGTGCTTCCTCAGAAATTCGTTACTTCAAAGACGTGCAAAAATATACACGCATGTCTAAAATGGTCTTATCAATAATTAGAGTACCGATATACAACCAGTAAAAGTGACATTATCAAAATACACCGTATGTTTTTGTAAATATATTTGGATAGCAATTAATACTCACACAAAGTTCTACACTAATGATTTGAAGATTTTCAATATGACGTGTGAAACTCACAAGTGCCCCCTAACACCGTTCTTACATTTATTTAACAAAACGAAAAGGAAGTAATTCAAGAGGAAAATCAGCAACAGAAAAATTAAGAAGATAAAAGAAGATGATGACTATCTTAATATCACTCACAGTATACAATAATAATGATGAAAATATGAACATGATAACTTAAATAATAAATATAACAACGATACAACTAATCACAATAGCAATATAAACACCACACGTATCAAGAATAACGATGATTATGAACATAGTGATGAGGTAAGACAGAGAAGAGTAAAAATAAAGGAGGAAGATTTGGTGAAAAAGAAGAAAACGGAAATTGAAAATGGAGAAGGGGATTCATTGAGCCACTTACTGCGTCCCCTGCGTCGTTACATACGTGACATGTTTTGCAATCGATACACTGCCAGGGCGATAGTCGCGATCGTTCCGCTAGCTCCTTCGAGTACTTCATGCAAGACGGATGTACTGCAAAATTAGCACACGTAAACAAGATGGGTTACAGCACAGCGGATATGTGAAAGTTCATAATTCGAATATTATCGCTGCTGCTTTTTAAATTCTCCATTTCGCAGATAAGGAACAATCGTCATAAAATGCAACGCGCAGTGACACCCGGATCTTGCACAGTCGTAGCCACTTTCAAGCCTAGTGTAGCTAGAATATAAGACCGGAAATGGGCATGCCTGCACACAAATCTGGATATAGCTGTACAGTGCATTATGGGAGGAATTTGCCCAACTTAAGTAGCTCTGAAAGTTCTTTGCCATGTACAATAAATATCATTACAGGCCTGTCATAGTACAAATCGGGCAACAAATCATTCAAATTAAAAGCTGACGTAAATCAATTTTAATTGAATAAAACAACAAGTGACTTTAAATGATCGGAAATCAAAGTAAGTGAAAAGTATCATCACTTCAATTTTTTTTTTAACTTACAGGAAATGGAGCGAAATATACTGCAATACTGTGAAGTGAACTGAACTGAATGGAACTGGCAGTTGAATTGGAATGAAACTTTCACTTAGTTTAACTGAAATGCAGTGAAACATCTTACCTTTGAGAGCACAGTCCTTGCAAACGAGTAGCTCCTCCTTCTCACCGAACTTGTTGCAGCCAGCTGGCAGGGTGCAGTAGTCGCACTTCTGGTCCCACGTCGAAGTCTTCACCAACGACGCCTGTTCCCACTCCGGACCGTGGGTTTTCTTCACTCGCTGACGGAAAAAGAAAAATCAGGACGAAATTTAGAAGAAAAAACATGATATTTTCACCTCTTCCATCTTCTTTTACTAGCAACGTCCGCACGCTCCCACCCCGGACCGTGGGTCTTCTTCACTCGCTGATGGAAAAAGAAAAAACAGGAATAATTTTCGAAGATAAACGATGACATTTTCACCATCTTGTTTTCGTCTTCATTTACCAGCAACGTCCGCACGCTCCCATTCCGGACCGTGGGTCTTCTTCACTCGCTGACGGAAAAAGGAGAAACAGGAAGAATTTTAGAACAAAAACATAACATCTTCACCTCTTCCATCTTCTTTTACCAGCAACGTCCGCATGCTCCCATTCCGGACTGCGGGTCTTCTTCACTCGCTGACGGAAAAGGAAAATCAGGAAGTGTAGAAGAAAAAAACATAATATTTTCACCTCTTCCATCTTCTTTTACAAGCAACGCCCGCATGCTCCCAGTCCGGTCTTCTTTACTCGGTGACGGGAAAAGAAATTAAAGGAGACTTTTGAAAGATAAAACATGACATTTTCACCATCTCCTCTTTCATCTTTCTTTACCAGCAACGCCTGCTCCCACCCTGGACCGTGGGTATTCTTCACTGAAGTTCACTCGCTGACGGAAAAAGAAAAACAGGAAGAATTTTAGAAGGTAAAACATGACATTTTCACCATCGTTTTGTTTGCATCTTCATTTACCAGCAACGCCCGCTCCCACCCCGGACCGTGCATGGGTATTCTTCACTGAAGTTCACTCGTTGACGGAAGAATTTTAGAAGATAAAACATAACATTTTCATAATTTTTTGTTTCCATATTCATCTACCACTAACGCCTGCATGCTCCCACTCCGGACCGTGGGTCTTCTTCACTCGCTGAAGGAAAAAGAAAAACAGGAAGAATTTTCGAAGATAAACGATGACATTTTCACCATCTTGTTTTCGTCTTCATTTACCAACAACGCATGCTCCCAGTCCGGACCGTGGGTCTTCTTTACTCGCTGACGGAAAAGGAAAATCAGGAAGAAGTGTAGAAGAAAAACATAATATTTTCACCCCTTCCATCTTCTTTTACTAGCAACGCCCGCATGCTCCCAGTCCGGACCGTGGGTCTTTTTTACTCTGTGACGGGAAAAGAAAATAAAGGAGACTTTTAGAAGATAAAACATGACATTTCCACCATCTCCTCTTTCATCTTTCTTCACCAGCAACGCCTGCTCCCACCCTGGACCGTGGGTATTCTTCACTGAAGTTCACTGTTGACGGAAAAAGAAAAACAGGAAGAATCTTAGAAGATAAAACATTACATTTTCACCTTCTTTTTGTTTGCATCTTCATTTACCAACAACGCCTGCATGCTCCCACTCCGGACCGTGGGTCTTCTTTACTCGCAGACGGGAAAATAAAATAAAGGAGACTTTTAGAAGATAAAACATTAAATTTTCACCATCTCCTTTTTTATCTACATTTTCCAGTCGTCTTCACTTACTGATCCAAAGGAAAAAGGGAGCAAAGAAAGGAATTAAGTTGTCACCAAACCA
This sequence comes from Arbacia lixula, assembly GCA_963669155.1. Taxonomy (NCBI): domain Eukaryota; kingdom Metazoa; phylum Echinodermata; class Echinoidea; order Arbacioida; family Arbaciidae; genus Arbacia; species Arbacia lixula. The sequence continues at coordinate 23,414,100 of OZ022580.1, read as the reverse complement.
TATCATCTTAACGTCCTTTTGTTTTTCTTGATATCCACCTCCTCTCTCTTTCTCTCTGTCACGACCTTCTTTCCGTAATATTTTCAATACACGCATCGCATTTCCACTCATGTAAGATGAATATCGAGTACTTCAATTGGAAAGTATACGTAACAAAAAGGCACTTCTTGTCCAACTACTACTCCAACCATTACTACTGCATGTAGTGCTACTACGTCTCATGCTACTAATTCTACTACTACTACTACTACAACTATAACTATATAACTACCATATAACTATAACCACTACTACTACAACTTCTACTACTACTACTATTAATACTGCTACTACATGTACTACTACTACTACTACTATACTACTACTACTATTCCTACTACTACTACTACTACTACTACTACTACTACTACTACTACTACTACTACTACAATACTAATAGTAGTTGTAGGAATATTGAGACTTCTATCACTAAAACTGCTACATTCACAGTACAATATTGATATCAAACAATCTCTACCTCTTACATGTATATGTGCCGATTAGAGTTGGTGTGGGGCACGTTATTTTTAATCATCACTGATTTTTATACGTCGCATCGATTAGGTAATTCATTTCGACTGTTTGCGAGCAGTCGACTGGTATGCGTCGGCCTTCCTGCACAGACACCGAACGACATGTAGGCCTATTACCATACCCCCTAATAGTCCAAGTCCCATGCCTGGAAAGTGTTATTTGACTGTTTATCTTAATCTTTGCCCATGAAATGCAAGTTATTTGAAAAATACTGCGATGTCTTATCATCGTACAAACCAAATTTTGTGTATTAGGTCAATTCTTGACTTATCACGGAAATCGTGAAATTTAAATTTGACCTTCACGTATGACATCTAGATCTTTGACCTCTCTGACATAACCTCTAATGAAATGATTGGGGTGTCACAACAGGCCAAATATCATTTCTTCAAATTGGGTGAAATTTCGTCAAATAAACTTCTCGAGTTATCACGAACACCATGTAAACAGTACCATTTCGGGCTTCGGGCTTGACAAACATTTTGATGTACCTGAACCATTGGCGTATTTCTCTACAAAGAGATTTGGTCAATCATTTCTTGAGTTATTACGTAAGCGGGATCCGGACAAACAACTAGCGGACAGACACACGGACAACCCGGACGCATACCGGGTGATGCGGATCGATACATAATGCCACTTCCATTTCGTGGCAATGGCATAGGCCTAACACTAATGTTATGGAAATTTGAAGCAGGAAGTACGTGTACCCAATATTTAAAGTCACATCCGGACATGTTATAACTTTGAAATGAGTGAGGATCCGTTTTAATGTACCATCAATAGGCCCACTAAGCCGTACAGCGATGGAAATAACAATACTATCTTAGCAATGTGCCAACCCACTATTCACGGAATGTGTGTATTATTGTTCGTTCTAGGGGGTTGTTGTAAATATAGGTAGGGGCGTGTTTATACGCCGGGTAAGGTTTGAAGCTATAGTGCCAAAACGCTCGCGCCACGTGTATTGGATCCATATTGTACCAGTATTACTACTGTAGTTAGTAGTATATCATTAGTCAGCATTAGCAGTGTGATTAGTACAGTCATGGCGAAGTATAGCAACAGAAGACCCACATGTAGTAGTAGTACTTAGGAGTCGTAGTAGTAGCAGTAGTAGTAGTAGTAGTAGTAGTAGTAGCAGTAGTAGTAGTAGTAGTAGTAGTAGTAGTAGTAGAAGTAGTAGTAGTGTTACTAAGTAGTAGTAGTAGTAGTAGTAGTATAGGAGGAGGTGTCGTAGTAGTAGTAGTAGTAGTATAGGAGGAGGTGTCGTAGTAGTAGTAGTAGTAGTAGTAGACTCGTAATAGTAGCAGCATCAGTAGTAGTAGACTCGTAGTAGTAGCAGAATCAGTAGTAGTAGTAGTAGTAGTAGTAGTAGTAGAAGTAGTAGTCTATAGTAGAAGTAAAATTACAAGTAGTAGAAGTGCAGTGAAAGTAACGGAACTTAGTAGTGGAAGAAGTAGGACTAGTAACGGAAGTGATAATTGTACGCTAGTACGTAGTAGTAGCAGCATATCGTAGTAGAAGTAGCAACATGTCAGTAGTAGTAGGCGGCGTATAGTAGGCATACTAGTGCATGTGTAGCAGGTGCAAGAATAGTGGTAGTATGCCTAGCACTATTACGTACTAGGAAGGATTGGAGTACCATCAGTCGTTTAATTAATGCAGACTCATTGCACTCTTCTTCTACTCACACAAGAATGCTTCACAAATATTTTCTCTTTGATCTCATATGTTCAATGCCGCCGATTCTCTGATGATTTTTGCCTGGATTTGACGTGTAAACAAAATCGGATGCGCAGAAGATTTTGGAAGAAATATGCTTGCGCAGTTGTGACATGTAATACCTACGATGCATCTATAAAGATTAGATCGAGGAATATTGTTATACAATATGGCAAAAAAGCTCTAAACGTGATTTCAAATTGCAGTATAAGTCTCAATTTCAGAATGTTCCGCATCATATTCCATGAAGAAATTGCATGAAACGTTACTTTCAGACAAGTAACACGAAAAACGTGCCCAGCCGCGCCCAAGCTAGTATTTTCATATCTCAAAAAGTATCAAATTTCGTATTCGCTTTTCTTTATTAACTACATAACAAGCACTTAGTGACAACATTAAAAGTTCAGCAGCGAAAGCTGAAATGTGTATAGGAATGTGTATGACCAATTATAAAATCCAGGTGAACGTGACGCAATCGCGTATGCATCATAATTGTTGAGAGCAGCTGCTAGTCATGAATATTAAGTGGCGGAGGAAACCTTGTTCAAAGGGATGGACATCTATGTACTTAAACATCCTTGGTCCTAGTAGAAAAAGGTACTTCATAAAAAACAGTACGAGAGCGAACAGCATCGGGAGTATCATGCAGTAGTAAATAGTGCTAGTAGTACGACATGCTGTAGTAGTAGTGATACAGTCATGTAGCTCCAGTGTATTAATGCCGCGTTATATTGTAGTTTACCCTACCCGATCAATCGTTTAAACATACTAATACATCAATAAATACAAACAGTACATTGAAATAATGCAATCAAGTATTATATGGCTAACGATATAGTATATACACGGGATACGCACGGAACGTACATGATTGTTGGCGTTGTCGCTATCTACATGTAGGTCACATTGTGTATGTGTTTGGGGGGGGGGGGGCGGTCATCTATAGAGTGTCCTCAATATCATGCACATATCGCTCACCATACATGTACCTCATTTCTCCTACATAACATGTTCTCATCATCAACGGTAAGCGAAGCTATGTATATTTTGTACGGACTACGCTAACGTAGCAAGGCCTATATAGTGTTTATAACTCCGGTCACCCTGCATGACGTTCATGTACTGTACCTCGCGCATGGAGTTTTAATATGTCGGCATATTGTACACTATATGCCCCACAGATACAGATCTACAGGGCCTATCCGGTGTTTTACATCGATCATGAAAGTGTCATTGGTTAACAAATGTTGTGCAGTTTTTTGCGTGATAATCTATTTCGATGCATACTGCATGCACGCACTGTCGGACGGCTTTTAACATTAATAATCATCGTTTCGGAAAGGTATCCCGCGTGGCTATGTAGAACGCGACAGAAATTTAATGCAACATGAAATTCCAACCCTATACTATAGCCTACCGTTGCATGACAAGCCCAGAATTACGGGATGTCCAGAAGAAAAGGCATTAAAACCAATGACCCTTATGAAAATTTGCGACTGATCGCAACTTGACATGCGAGTAATATCAATCCTAACTCTGTATATAAAATACAGAAGTTTGGACTTGTGATTGATTAAATTCGATCCCAACTCCCGAGACGAGGTCAATAAAATGATGCCTCGAATCACTCCATTTTAGTTCCATACGTCTGAGCCCATCCATCTCCATGATAAGATCCAACTTATAAATTATTTTGGGCCACTTTGAGCAAAGTTCCTTGACATTTGATCTCGGAAGAAGTAAACGGTAATTCTTACGTTCATTCACGTTGAACATAATGAACGAATGTGTTTATGGTATTGCTTGTGTATGCACGTGCGCGTACTACCAAGGAGTGTGGAAGCTCCTTGGTACGACGTGTTGACGTGTGAGTGCGTGTGTTGTGTGTGTGTGTGGGGGGGGGGGGGGCAAGTAATTCATGTTTATGTTTGGTATTAAGGATACTCAATCGTATGTTCAAGTGATTGTTTAAGATTTGTGTAACTATGTATTGAATGGAATCACGATAGAAATTACGGAAAACAAAAATCAAAATTTAATTGCATGGAACACGCTGGTAGAAACGGACAAGAGGCGAAAAGGTGAACATGATGCATCCGGCGGCTACTTCGAGTCGAAGTCAAACCCAAAATCAGTAGGCCAAACTCGCGGATAAATACATTAGCTAAAAAAACGATACTCAAAAGTGATCAATTCAATAATTGGTCTACTACTAGGCAATATGATAATGAATCATTATTTAAGTGAAGTCATAATTATAACAATGCACAAACTGAAAAAGGTGCTTACATAAATAGTCTTTTAACTGATAAACAATTGTTCGCAAACGCAAATTACAATGAAAGCTCCGACGTGCGGCGCGTCGCGTCGATCATGATTTTAACACGTCAAGTCCTTTTAGCATTTGCCTTGCTAGCTACGCATATCCTACGTTCAGTTTTCGGAACTATAGATACGTCCGTGTATTGACCATTTATCCATTGACCATTATACTATTAACGTTACTGGCCGGAATACAGCATAATGGGTATCCGGTGGTCCAAAACAAACTCCCCACACTTCTTATACTAGTAGTAGTCGTAACGTTGCACAAGATACAAACGCACTGCATGTAAATAGCTACTCTTTGAACTCTGAGCCCCAGCACAGTTTTGCTTTGTGCACGTAGATCTACGTCATCCTGGCTATGTAATGATGTGTTCAAATATCTTTTGCGGCGCGTGTACAAGATTTGCGATTGCTTGAATTAATGGACCCGGTTTTTCAGTTAGCGTTGCGTGTTAGAAATGGAGGCATTGGCCATAATAAGGATGTACACATAGTGTATAAATGTTCAACAAACCTTTCGTTTGAGGGGAGGGCGGTTCCGTTTGATTTTGTCCCCAGGCGAGACTGCGTATTTAGCCAGCACGTATTTGCCGGCCGGAGAGACATACAGCCTTTTTGCGCTCACTTCTCTTTTCAGCGCTTCCTCCAGGTAACTTCTCACGAATTTTGTGCCGGGATTCTCCTCCTTGAAAAGAGCTTCGATCTCCTCTAGACTTGCCCCTTCATTCGCGATGGCCTCTTGAGGTGGCCTCGACCCGCCCTCTCCATCCTTTTCTTGGGCGGGTTTGAGCTGAGCTGCGTTTGGGACCTCAAGTTCCACTGGGCTAGCTGAACTAATAGCCGCGTCTTTGACTGTGAGTTTCTCAATAGCAGCTAAAAGAGTTCTAGTCGCATCGTTTGAGTTAAGCTGGTAGCCGCTAAGATGACTTTTAGACCACTTAGCTGCATTTCTGTAACTCGTGTTCCCTTTGTAATCCACTTTAATGACAACATCGGCATCCACCATTCGTTCCAACTCGCTTGTAACATCAACACTAATCAAACCGTACTTGCGCTCTACCATGTGGCAAATTCGCTCCAAATCTGGCCGAGCTTTACGCCTTCGCAGCGAGTCGATCGACTCAAGAATCATAGCTTGATAGTCTAGTGCAGCCATTGCCACCTTTTGCGACTCGCAAAATAACGTTTGTCGATAAAAGAATTAAGGTTGAAATTTACCGAACGTTTTCCTTTTCTCTCAACGCGACGATACGCTTACACACGTTGATCGTGTATGATAAGTCCACAATAAGCGGCCGTGTCGTACACGTATTGTATGTACACGCGGTGCGGCTTCTAATACTTTGCCTTTGAGTTCCACGCGCCCGTGCGTTATATCGAATAAATAATTAGACGATTCGCCGCTGCGCCAGCTCGTTCGCGGGTATAGTCGAGTATCGTACGTGCATCTGTGCAATAAAACTGTGGCCCTTGTGTACGTACTACACGCGGGCCGCGCAGAAATACACATCAAAGTAAATCGAAGACGATTAATATGCGCATGCGCCATGGACCCTTAGGCTACGAGTTGTGCGTGTGGCGAACGCTTCACACGCGAACACATATCGATAGAGTAGTGCCAAGGTATTCCCGCGCTTTCTTGACGGCTGGAAAACAGGAAAATTGAAATACGCAAATCCTGCCATTATACTGCAATTTTGGACATTCTTGGGCAATTCCATGCAGAGAAATTTAACATTCAAAGCGAATTTGGGTTCAATATCATTTTTTTCAGCGATATGTATAGAAGGCGCATAAAGCTCACCTCACAAAATGCCTATTGTCGCACGCAGTTTAAATCGAGGCCGGTTTAAATTGAGCCCTACAACTGCGAAATAAGGATGGACTCATGAACGACCTAGTTATCGTGTTGTCATTATAATCGGATATAATTTGATGCATGAACAATAGGAGTATGCGCAACAATCGACGGTTGGTAATCCGCCAAAATGATACAAACACTAGTCGTATTATTGTTCGAATTATACCCATTAGATGTTCGAGGTTTTAATCGTATAATAATCCAGCCTATATGTGGTGAGCTTGTATCAAGCAGTATGGGCCAGCAGCCGGATCAACATTTAAGACATGGTCTGTGGGTCGCTGGTTTCGGCTCGCATCTTGTGTACTGTAATGAATACGTCTTCGGCATGCAAAGCCAGACACGAAAATACGGCCCTAAGCTACAACATGGATCGCGAAACGAACAGTACAGAGAGAGAGGGAGAGAGAGAGAAAGAGGTGGAGTGTTTATTTGTGTGTATATTGTGTGTATGTATGTGTATGCGTGTGTGCGCGATTGTTTATGTGTGTGTTTTTGCGTGACAGGTGTGAACGAAAGAAAGACAACAATAACTAGAAAGAAGTGAGAGAGAGAGAGGGAGAGAGAGAGAGAGAGAGAGAGAGAGGGGGGGGGGGCATGGGGAGGGAGGGAGCAACTCTCACGGTGTGCGTGTGTACGTACGTTTGTCTTGTGTGTGTATGTGTGTGCGCGCATATTGATTACTCGTGCGCACTTTCTATCTTACATCTTTTTTCTCTTTCCTTGCAATACAAGAGAGAGAAAAGGGAACAACGCGTCAAAGGGATCCCCAAAGAAGTCCAACTTTCAAAACATGATGTGCTAATGGAGATACCAGACAGAGAGAGAAAGAGAGAGAGAGAGAGAGAGAGAGAGAGAGAGAGAGAGAGGGGGGGGGGGGTATGAAATAAAAACATCAAAATAACATTGTGTACACGAGACAAACGTATATAACAGCCATGATATCATCAGCCGTTCGCTATCGGTATTCATGATTTATGCGGAATATCGATTACCGCATAGTCTATTTATAGGGCGAGATCAACGCCACGTCGGCCTCCTGCCAACAAAAGAAATTATTATTACAATGAAGCGTTACTATGCACAATGACTTTCAGGCCTATAGTACTAACGGAATGATGCACGTACTGCATAAAGCGCAGTCAAGAAATTAACGTTTCCTTTTTGCTTTCTCTTTTGCAGACATAAGTAATTTTTTAAACATCGGAACCACATCAAGAACAATACAATAATCATGTCGATTGGTGTGAAAATGTTGATTGTGAACAGTGCAGTAGGATTCAAATAGGCCTACCGCGTGTGGTAAAGCTCATTTTTGTAATTTTCCTTTCAGGTCATAGACCTCCACTGGAACGTCCATGCGCACATCAATTCTGTTTCCCATAATGAATGTGAATAAAACTTCGCAGTTTACAATGATAGTTTCCATGCAGCGTAATTATGTTGGAAAGTCGTCACATAGCCTAGTGGTGCATTATGGTTTTATTTACATTACTATTATGGAAAACAAAATTGATGTGCGCTTGGACGTTCTATGTGAAGAACATTATTGCGTTTTTGTGCGTATTTTATGTGCACCTTCAGCTAAAAGTATTTGCTTGCCGTGAGCACGTCATGTCCACTTCCGGTTTAGTATATTAGTGTTTGAGACCGGAATTAAGTTCAATAAAAGCCGACACGTGAAAAAAAAAACATACTAGTGATGGTTTGATGAAAATCCGTCAAAGGATAAGAAAGTTATGATCTTCTAAACTTTTGATTTTGGGACGTAACGTGCCAGGGCTCTCCCATTATGGTGTGTATAATTTTTTTTTTTCGAAAATGTGCATTTTCTCAATAATGCATCCTTTTACTTATGCATTTGATACATCATTAGAAATACGCTTTTACACAAAACCCTGTACGAAGAAAAAAATAATCCCGTTGTCAAAAACAGAAACAAAGCAATGTATGGAATTATTTTGTACACAGCATAAAAATTATGGGAGAGCACCTCGCACGTGACGTCACAAAATCACATAGTGAAAACTTTGAGCCCGTTTTGGACAAAAGGTTCATACGCGCTCGCTGCCCGAGCGCGCATCACCGGTCTCGGCTCGAATTGGGTAGGACTACTCCATTATGGCATACAGGGGTGATTGCTTAATTTACGGATTTACGGCTGCACAAGTAGGACACAGGTTCAAATGTATCCAAATGCAAACATTTCGCATGCATCCTCCACACGTTCTTCAGCTATTGACCGCAAGCACTTGTGTTTCATAACATAATTTTAGATATGGGGTTGGTTACAGGGGAAACGTAACATTGTTCTAAAATCTTCCCTTCAACTGGCGGATCCAGCTCGAGCCTAGCCAGAGCTATCAAGCCCTCAAACTCAGAGTCAGACGAATGCAAATGAAGTCAATTAAACCTTGTCAGTTTGAAACCATGAATTCCAACACAAGTAACAAGACTAGTAACAATTAAGGGGTCGACATGCTTTATTGAGTTACCATGTTTATTCCCACAAGTGTACGCGAGCTACCAAATTAATCATTTCGTAATAAAGCTGCTACTAGTACTATAAAACCAACATATATTTGCACGCGTGGGACCAAGTCTCAGTCACCGTTCACACAATATTCTTTCCGCTGCAGAGTGCAGACAACACCGAAAATATGCGTTTATTTCATTATTTAGCGATGTGTATGGGAAATACGCTCCATACAGCATTAAACAATGGGTGAACTTTTAAATATCTCACCTGCATTGTTCTAAATATTCTGGACATTGTTAGAACTTTAAGTAAAGGAACACAAATGTCACAGGAATATGCAGTTCTCGTCGCTGAGTCGTGAGTCCTGCGCGTCTGCAGCGCGTACCTGATTGCGCGCAACGCTCGCGACGCCCCCGCTCTATAATGGAATCGTCGCATTACGTCATTTGCCGCAGTTCTCGTTGCCTTCTTTTCTAATATTGTCTCTCATTAGACAAAACTTTTTCGAACAAAAGTGCAACGAGATTTTACAGCCAATGAGAATAAGTCTTATATCAAGTTTTAGTGTGAAATCTCTTCTGTCAGAAACCGCTCGCCCCAGACTGACTGCTTGCTTCGTTTGTTTTCTGTAGGCCTACACGTGTGTGATGTACATGTTTGTTCGTCGAATTCGGAGGCATTTCCCATAGACTTCCACCCCAAAAGACGAATGCGTAACAGATTTCAAGCAAAAAGTGCAACGAGACTACTAGATATCCTCGAATTATTGTTAGTTAATCATGTGTAGAAAAGTGTTGGCTTTCAGATGCTACTCGCCCCAAGCGAGGATATTTATGCTAACATGTAAAAAATTAGCGATTTATGACACAATGTCACGAAATCTAACATAAATTTACGTGTTATATCGACGCGCGGACATGCACACGCGCGCACGGTGAGCAAATGTCCACAATGTTTCACTATGAACTTTAAAATCAAATGACTTTCTTTTCCTTTGACCGATTTTCGTCAAACCTAATATGTTTCTTTCATGTGTCTCCTTGTATTGAAATCAAAATGATTTCAGGATGAACTAATTGTATACGAAATGTATATTTTATTAATACGCGTATATATCTAATTTCATGCAAACAGATATTTATATCTGAATGTGCACATTCAAAAAGTACACATAAAAACGCGTTGATGCTCTTCACATAGTTGTTATTGTCCGTGTGTACCATGCGGTAAAAGTAATGAGACCACCATATAACGTAAGACAATATTGAAGACATTTGAAGAAAGTTTCGAGGGTGGGGATGTCGCATTTCAACAAAATATGAAATGATAGATTCAACTTCTTGATATGGTTGCTTATTCATAAATGTATTTTTGTATATAAAATTTTTATAAAGTTGGGTACATCACGCTATGATAGAATGGGGACTTGCATGCCGCGAAAAAAGTTCCGCTTTTATCAGTTTGAATGAATAATGTTCATGATTAAGCATATAAATCAGAGAAACAAAAGAGGAACGAAATTTGCAATAGTTGAGCAAAAATCTGCCACATTTATGGAAGTTATTTGTCCTTATATATATAAATCACTCACCCCTGTAAAGTGGTCTATGTAGTTTATGGATATAAATTATGGGTGTGGTATGGGGTTTTGGTTACGCGTGGAGTACACAAGACCAATGACAACGGCGTGCAGTGCAGTGGAGTTGACCACGAATGTTACTGATCATGATTGAAAGCTACTAATCACGGTTTTCACAAATTCCTTATTTCTGATTTTACCCCCAAATGTTGCCGATCTTTTTTTTTTCTGATTGTTCTCCTTTTCTTTAACGAGAGTTTCATTTCCTTGTAAAGGCCATCTGATAGTCATCCGACCAGTTGATCAACGTCGTCTGCGACTGAGTGAATCACACGACCCAGCCATTGGAGTTGTGCAAGAATGTGACGTCACATTTCCAGTCGACGGCCCCTCATGTACGACTGCAGAATCGTGTTATCGTCTGCGCAGTTAGTTACCGACTTATTTTCGGACCCGAAATTCCTCGCGCTGTACCTCTCGATTAACCAATATTGAGGAAATGTATAGTATACACGTACATTGATCGCACAAGAATGTAAATATAATACAGAGTGTACCCAACCTTGACCTAATATAATTATTTAACGATGGACAAATCAAACTAGTACTGTGATATGCCTACACCCGCATGACTAACGCCGCCCGGAACATTGTGCATTCACAATTTAACGTAATTCTTCTATTGATGGCGCGAACAGCCGAAGGCTTGTCGACTTAAAATAATCGAGCCTTCCTAACAACATGGGGTAGGGTCCATGCTAACAAGGATCTCGCATGGGCACCGCTATTACAAGATCGTTACGTTATCCACTGTGTATGACCCTATATACATGAATGGACCCATGGTTAATCAACTGACCATGGTAAGAGGGGGCGAGGGCATACCGGAACATACATTGGTCGCCACGTCAGAGATATGCCTAAGTATAGGGGTAGTTTTAAATTCGATAACCATGAACGGAAAACGGATGTCATGCGTGTAATAAGCGCGCATGCACCGCCATCAACCATCGCTGTATACTCGTGCGGTACATTAATCATGTAGGCCTACACCTACAGACGTCGTTGCAATTTCCCGTTCGAAATGTCGAACGTAGGAACCTGTACTTTTCGTTCTGACATTGAACGTTTCCGCCATGAACATATAGTATTGTTACAAATCAACAATTTAAGTTAAAAGTGTATGTCGGGAGAGTAGGGAAGTCCCATACATGATACACACCCTTTCGTGACATTAGTGATCGGATAGGTTACATCATAATTCTTGGAGGCGGATAAGACAGTGTGAAATGCCATAAAGAGACCGTTAGTGTATCTGTCATAGAGCATGGAGTGATAATTACTGACGGTAAATGTAATATACCCGTCGCTGCTTACATACTGACGTGTCGGTATGCCTGTCGGAGGTGTGTACTATTTTGTGCAGCTTTGCGGCATGGTGGCATTATGATTTTTTCCCCCCAGTATTTCGCACTGTTCTATTGTATAAACGATATGTAAGGATCGATCCATGGCGGCAGAAATATTATGTGCTGATTAATTATTATTAACCCACGAGTAAATCCCTCTCCCCTCTCCCTATCTCTCTCTCTGTATCTGTCTCTCTCTGTCTCTCTCTCTGTCTCTCTCTCTCTCTCTCTCTCTCTCTCTGTGTCTCTCTCTGTCTGTCTGTCTGTCTCTCTCTGTCTCTCTGTCCGTCTGTCTCTTTCTCTCTCTCTCTCTCTCTCTCTCTCTCCCTCTCTCTTTCTCTCTCTCTCTCTCTCTCTCTCTCTCTCTCTCACACACACACACACACCTTTACTGTAATATCCAGTTATATCACCCATGATGAAATGAAGGAAGCGCGTGCAAGTTTCAAAACTTCAAAACTTCACGCTGGGATGTTGTACAAATAAATCAGCATTTTCCTCAAAATGTTTCTCGGATTCATCCACAATGTATTCATGTAAATTCATCATCAGAGCCTTACTTTGATAATCCTTGTAAGCGTATAATGCATGACGCGTTTGTTTAAGAAGACACACAAACTGCAAAAGATGATCCCTGCTTTTGACATGCAATACAAGTTGCAATGTCAGGGAAAAATAACTAAGAACGTACATTCAAGATGACAAAGAAAATGCCAAAATGCATTGTCGGGGAATCGAACCCCGGTCTCCCGCGTGGCAGGCGAGAATTCTACCACTGAACCAACAATGCCCGATATGTTTATTATATATGGTTTACACGTCAAGACGTATTGCGCTTGTTATTTCCTTATCAAAAACAGATAAACATTATATGCATACTGTCTTGTTTTGAACATGCAATGATAGTCCATGTGAAGGAGATATTATTTGAAATATTACAAAGAATATTAATGTTCAGGAAGGAGCACGGAATGTAAAAAAGAAAAAAAAAAAGAAAAAGAAACACACACATGCATTGTCGGGGAATCGAACCCCGGTCTCCCGCGTGGCAGGCGAGAATTCTACCACTGAACCAACAATGCCCGATGCATGTACTTGTCCTTGTTATAAACGCAACGTACAGACATAATAAGTATATACACGTACACATAATCATTTTATGGTAAGAAATGATGTTGGAAAGATCGTATCGGGGTCATTTGGGAAGGTCGAGCTTCGAATGTAAAAAATAAACATGATATCCCTGCTTTTGACGTGCAAATCAAGTCCCAATGTCGGGGGGGGGGGGGGGGGGAATAACAAAGAACGCGTACGTTCAAGATGAGAAAGAAAATGCCAAAATGCATTGTCCGGGAATCGAACCCCGGTCTCCCGCGTGGCAGGCGAGAATTCTACCACTGAACCAACAATGCAAGACACATATTTGCGAAGTTTGTACAGACTCCTTTATTCATACACGCATATGGGTAAGAAATGTTTTCATTTTTAGAAGAAGTTAGGATGGATTTTGAATCACTTTTCATTAAAAACCCCATACAAGATAAGGGCATACCGGGTTCATTCCGTCTTGGGATTAGACCTATTCTTTTACCATTTGATAATAACCCTTTTTTCTGACATATCACATTGTTTAATACATTCTACAAACACTATTGTTAAAAGACAGGACGGTACTAAGATGTTTATTATTTCACATTATGGCTTCTTTAGGGTACGAAATATTTGTTTGATTTAGACAAGATTATCATTTTATAGTGCTAAATTGCTCTCAAAATTAAGAATACGATATGCGCGCTTGCTGAAAGCGTCCTTAAGTTAAATACATGAAGGCCTACATAAAAAAAATTATTCCTTCATTTTTCATATATGGGAAAGAAATGTTTACATTATTTTTAAGTTAGGAGGCTTTGAAGCATTTTCTATCAAAACCTGATAAAAGGTATAAGGTGCGTTATGGGTTTATTCAGTCTTTGTAGAAAGGCATTTTTTGCCATTTAAATAAGTAATAAGGGATTTTGACACATTGTTTTCTTATAAAAAAAACCACACTATTGTTTTAAAGGCAGGACGGAACTAGGAGGTTCAGTACGTGTTTTTTTCGAGGCTTGTTTAGGGTATGAGAACGATTCATGACAATTCATATTTCTATTGCTCTTAGTGGGGCAAGAGATGGATGTGATTATCAAAAAATATATAGACATGATAATATTATGCATGCTTTTTGAAAGCATCCTTTAAGTTATACTTTTGAACATGCAATACGAGCTCACGTGAATGAGGATGAAAATGCAATAATGTTTAACGAAATGTTCAAGAAGATTAACGAGTGCAAAATGCATTGTCGGGGAATCGAACCCCGGTCTCCCGCGTGGCAGGCGAGAATTCTACCACTGAACCAACAATGCCCGATACATGAGAGATACTTGTACATTAGTTTTATAAATATAAGAAAATCTGCACTTTTGAATGATTTTATTTATACAAAAGTTTTGGAGCACTTTATCGAAAATACGTCAGTGATCAAGGGAAAAGGCTATTATATTGATTCCGTATACATACATACATGTTCAAAATCTTAAAGAAGGAATAAGCGTTTTTGAGACGCTTTGTTGAAAATATTCCGTGAACAAAAAATTAAGAAGAGGTGTGGCCTGGGGGTGGGGGTATCTTGTTTTATTTAAAGCATTTTATGGTAGGAAATGATGTTTGGGAAGATGATATCGGGGTATTTGGGTAGGGCGACCTTTGAATGTATAATTATTAGAAAAAAATAAAAATGATATCCCTGCTTTGAAAAAATACATGTAAGTTTAATCGATGCCTTAGAACATGCAATTTATACAAGTCTCCATATCGGGGGAAAATAACAAAGAACGTACGTTCAAGACGAGAAAGAAAATACCAAAATCATTGTCGGGGAATCGAACCCCGGTCTCCCGCGTGGCAGGCGAGAATTCTAAAACTGAACCAACAATGCAAGACACAACACGTGCAAAGCTTGTATATACAGACTCCTTCATTCATACACACATACCGGTATTTTTTTTTTTTTTACATTTTTAAAAGAAGTTAAGAGAGTTTGACACACTTTCTATCAAAACTGGGTTTATTCAGTTTTTGTGTATTTTTGTTTTTTGCCGTGAATTAATAAGGGGTTTGTCACATCACTTTGTTATAAATAAACACTATTGTTTTAAAGGCAGGACGGGACTAGGAGGTTCATTACGATTTTTAAGGCTTGTTTTTGGCATGAGAACGATTCATAACAATCCATACTTCTATTGCTCTTAATGGGGCAAGAGCTGGATGTAATAGTAAAAAAAATATATATATAGACATGATAATATTATGCATGCTTCGTGAAAGCATCCTTTAAGTTATACTTTTGAACATGCAATACGAGCTCACGTGAATGAGAACGAAAATGCAATAATGTTTAACGAAATGTTCAAGAAGATTAACGAGTGCAAAATGCATTGTCGGGGAATCGAACCCCGGTCTCCCGCGTGGCAGGCGAGAATTCTACCACTGAACCAACAATGCCCGATACATGAGAGATACTTGTACATTAGTTTTATAAAATATAAGAAAATCTGCACTTTTGAATGATTTTATTTATACAAGTTTTGGAGAACTTTATCGAAAATACGTCAGTAATCAAGGGAGAATGTTGATTCCGTATTTGATATACATGTTCAAAGCGCTTTGTTGAAAATATTACGTGAACAAAAAAATAAGAAGAGATGTGGCCTGGGGGTCGGGGTGGAGCGGGGGTATCTTGTCTAATTTAGTCATTTTATGGTAAGAACTGATGTTTGGGAAGGTCGTATGGGGGTAATTTGGGTGGGGCGAGCTTTGAATGTAATTATCCGAAAAAAATAGACATGATATCCCTGCTTTAAAAAAAAAAATAATCGAAGTTTAATCGATACCTTTCAACATGCAATTTATACAAGTCTCCATATCGGGGGAAAATAACAAAGAACGTACGTTCAAGACGAGAAAGAAAATACCAAAATGCATTGTCGGGGAATCGAACCCCGGTCTCCCGCGTGGCAGGCGAGAATTCTACCACTGAACCAACAATGCAAGACACAATGTTTGCAAAGCTTGTACAGACTCCTTCATTCATACACGCATACCGGTAAGTAATGTTTACATTTTTAGAAGAAGGTAGGATGGATTTTGAAGCACTTTTCATTAAAAACCCGATAAGGTAAGGGAATACCGGGTTCATTCCGCCTTGGGATAAGACATATTCTTTTACCATTTGACAATAACCCTTTTTTCTGACATATCACATTGTTTAATACATTCTACAAACGCTATTGTTAAAAGACAGGACGGGACTAAGAGGTTTATTAGTTCACATTATGGCTTCTTTAGGGTACGAAATATTTGTTTGATTTATAAAAAATTATCATTTTTAAAGATTAATAGTGCTTTTGCTCAGGCTGGGGAAAGCTTATCAAAAATAAAAACACGATATGCACGCTTGTTAAAAGCGTCCTGAAGTTAAATAGATAGGCCTTCACATTCCTTCATTCGTCACGTGGGAAAGAAATGTTTACATTTACAAAAAAAAAAGTTAGGAGGCTTTGAAGCAATTTCTATCAAAACGTGATATAAAGGGCATACTGGGTTTATTCAGTCTGTATGAAAAGGCTTTTTCTGCCATTTGAAAGGAGTAATAAAGGGTTTTGACTTGCAAAGTTTGCACTGACTCCTTTATTCATACACGCATACGTAAACGGATTTTTTTACATTGCTAGAAGAAGCTAGGATGGATATTGAATCACTTTTCATTAAAAACCCGATATAAGGTGAGGGCATATCGGGTTCATTCCGTCTTAGGATTAGACCTATTCTTTTACCATTTGATAATAATCCCTTTCTCTGACATATCACATTGTTTAATACATTCTACAAACACTGTTTGGCTTCTTTATTGTACGAAATATTTGTTTTATTTAGCCAAAATTATCATTTGTAAAGATTAATAGTGCTATTGCTCTCAAAAATAAGAACACGATATGCGCGCTTGTTGAAAGTGTCCTTAAGTTAAATAGACGAAGGAGTACATAAAAAAATATTCCTTCATTCGTCATATGGGAAAGAAATGCTTACATTTTTTAAGTTTTTAAGTTACGAGACGTTGAAGCACTTTCTATCAAAACTTGATAAAAGGTATAAAGCACATACTGGGTTTATTCAGTCTTTGTAGGAAGGCATTTTTGCCATTGAAGGAAATAATGAGGGGTTTTGACACATTGTTTTGTTATAAACAAACCCTATTTAATGGCAGGACGAGAATAGGAGGTTTATTACGTTTTTTCAAGGCTTGTTTAAGGTATGAGAACAATTCATACTTCTATTGCTCTTAATGGGGCAAGCACTGGACGTAATTATCAAAAAAATATAAACATGATAATATAATGCATGCTTTTTGAAAGCATCCTTTAAGTTATACTTTTGAACATGCGATACGAGTTCACGTGAATGAGGATGAAAATGCAAAATTTTTCAACAAAATGTTCAAGAAGAAAAACAAGTGAAATATGCATTGTTGGGGAATCGAACCCCGGTCTCCCGCGTGGCAGGCGAGAATTCTACCACTGAACCAACAATGCACGATACACGTGAGTTTCTTGTACATTAGTTTTTATAAATATAAGAAAATCTGCACTTTTGAATAACTTTATTTATAACACTTTTGGAGCACTTCAAAGAAAATACGTCAGTGATAAAGGGAGGAGGCTATTACGTTGATTCCGTATTGGATACCCATGTTCAAACTTTGAAAGAAGAAATAAGCGGTTTTGAAGCGCCTTTGTTGGAAATATTATGTGAACAAAAAAGAAAAGAAGAGATGTGGCCTGGGGGTCGGGGTGGAAGTATCTTGTCTAATTTAGTCATTTAATGGTAAGAAATAATGTTTGGGAAGGTCGTATCGGGATAATTTGGGTGGGGCGAGCTTTGAATGTAATTATCCGGAAAAAATAGACATGATATCCCTGATTTAAAAAAAATATCTAAGTTTAATCAATGCGTTTTAACATGCAATTTATAGAAATCTCCATATCGGGGGAAAATAGAAGATGAGAAAAAAAATACCAAATTGCATTGTCGGGGAATCGAACCCCGGTCTCCCGCATGGCAGGCGAGAATTCTACTGCTGAACCAAAAATGCAAGACACAACATTAGCAAAGCTTGTACAGACTCCTTCATTCATACACGCATACCGGTAAGAAAATGTTTACATTTTTAGATGAAGTTAGGATGGATTTTGAAGCACCTTTCATTAAAAACCCGATATAAGGTAAGGGAATACCGGGTTCATTCCGTCTTGGGATAGGACATATAATTGTTTTACCATTTGATAATAACCCTTTTTTCTGACATATCACATTGTTTAATACATTCTAAAAAAACACACTATTGTTAAAAGACAGGACGGGACTAAGAGGTTTATTATGTCTCATTGTGGCTTCTCTAGGGTACGAAATATTTGTTTGATTTAGACAAAATTATCATTTGTAAAGATTAATAGTGCTTTTGCTCTGGCTGGCGAAAGCTTATCAAAAAATAAAAACATGATATACACGCCTGTTGAAAGCGTCCTTAAGTTAAATAGATGTTGGCCTACACATTCCTTCATTCGCATATGGGAAAGAAATTTTTACATTTACAAAAAAAGTTAGAAGGCTTTGAAGCAACTTCTATCAAAACGTGATAAAAGGTATAAAGGGCATACTGGGTTTATTCAGTCTTTATGGAAAGGCCTTTTCTGCCATTTGAAAGAAGTAATAAGCGGTTTTGACACATTATTTTGTTATAATCGAACACTATTTGTTTAAAGGCAGGACTGGACTAGGAGGTTTATTACATTTTCAAGGCTTGTTTGAGGTATGAGAACGATGCATAACAATCCATACTTCTATTGCTCTTAATGGGGCAAGCGATGGATGTAATTATACAAATGATAATATCATGCATGCTTTTTGAAAGCATCCTGTAAGTTACACTTTTGAAAAAGCAAAACGAGTTGACGTGAATGAGGATGAAAATGCAATAGTGTTCAACCAAATGGTCAAGAACAAAAAAAAAGTGCATAATGCATTGTCGGGGAATCGAACCCCGGTCTCCGGCGTGGCAGGCGAGAATTCTACTACGGAACCAACAATGCAAAACACAACATTTGCAAAGCCTGTACAGACTCCTTCATTCATACACGCATACCGGTAAATTTTTTTTACATTTTTAAAAGAAGTTAAGAGATTTTGAAACAGCTTCTATCAAAACTGGGTTTATCCGGTCTTTGTATATTTTTGTTTTTTTGCCGTAAAGTAATAAGGGGTTTTGACACATCACTTTGTTCTAAATAAACACTAAATAGTTAAAGGCAGGACAGAACTAGGAGGTTTATTATGTTTTTTCAAGGCTTGTTTAGGGTATAAGAACGATTCATGACAATTCATACTTCTATTGCTCTTAGTGGGGCAAGCGCTGGATGTAGTTATAAAAAAAATATATAAACATGATAATATTATGCATGTTTTGTGAAAGCATCTGTTAAATTCTACTATTGAAAATGCAACATGAGTTCACGTGAATGAGGATGAAAATGCAATAATGTTCAACAAAATGTTCAAGGAGAAAAACACCTGCAAAATGCATTGTCGGGGAATCGAACCCCGGTCTCCCGCGTGGCAGGCGAGAATTCTACCACTGAACCAACAATGCCCGATACGATTAGCGTCTAATACAATTTTATGTATACGCCCAAAGGAGGATTTCCTGCGTCTTAGTGTTAAGAAATGATTGTATTGTTGCATGATGGTATCCATGGGCGTGATCAAGCACTTTCTGCAACGAGTCATTTCTTAGGTGCATGGGGCGAGCTTGAAATGTAATATGAAAAAATATAAATATGCTTTCCATGCTTTTAAAAAATGATGCTTATGTTGAATGTATACACATTAACAAGTTTTAAAAGGTCCCATGGATATGATAGAGGAGGAAATGAACATAAATACCAACAATACCCCCCAAAAAACATTAAAGAAAAGAAATGCTTATCCTGCGTGTTTATTTTTTGAGCATGCAATAATAGTCCGTGTGAAAAGGGGAAAATTTACAAAACAACATACATAACGTTCAAGAAGGAACACGAAATGGAAAATGAACAAATGCATTGTCGGGGAATCGAACCCCGGTCTCCCGCGTGGCAGGCGAGAATTCTACCACTGAACCAACAATGCCCGTTGCAATTAAGTCGGTGTGCTCGTAGACACCGTGCCCAATAAACGTTCTAGTTTTGCTATAGGTCAGAAATTTATACCATTGAAAGAAGTAATGATCTGGGGCAGGTGCGGATGTAGGAAATGGGGGGGGGGGGGGGCACATTTAGAACAAATATTTTTGTCGGAGAAAATGGTGTGATGACTATAAAAAGAAAAAAAAAGAGGTCCTGACTTCCAAAAGGGGGGGGGGGGGCACACTGACATAATAAGCAAAAAGGGCCTCATTTTTAAAACTTTGGTTTCAAAACTGGGGGGGGGGGGGGGGCACGGGCTGCATGTGCCACTGATCTGGGGGTTGTTTCACTCAAGCTGGTCATAAGCTAAGCACGACTTTACGCATGACTGGTTTCCTGTGTTTGCGCTAAATGAGATGTCATATGTACCCCAATATGTTCCTGTTTAATACAGTGGGAGTTAGTTTCCAACAATCCTAATCAAATTGGACAAACCATATACTTTGTATTTAGGAGCTTGCAAGCAACAAGGATTTTTATGGACAAAGATCAGATTTGAACTTTAGCTGATGGGAATCAAAATCATTGAGAATATGATTTAGCAGTTAGAACAGGTCGTGTTCGCCCAGAAGCACTTTCTATGTAATACATATAGGGAGGAGGATGCCACTTTTGGGGATAACACATGAAAGAAGGAGTGGTTTTGCAACATTTCGTTTCATAGAATTTTATAAACAAACTGTCTTGTCATTTTTTTTTTATGTTAGCAAAGTATGTCGAGGAATTCCGTTCCATAAGTAAATCTTCTGATGTCTAGACTTGTTCAGTTTTCTCAAATCACTGTGTGTGTTGTGATCTAAAAAAAAACTTGATCACTAACCATTTAGATATTTTACCAGGATTGCAGTAATGTTGATATCCGTCTAGGAGTATTCCATAAAAGATTCTTTCGAGAGTAAACGCAAAACGCCAAAAATGCATTGTCGGGGAATCGAACCCCGGTCTCCCGCGTGGCAGGCGAGAATTCTACCACTGAACCAACAATGCCCGATACGAAAGATGGGAACCAACAGTGGCCATTACAAAGAAAATAAACACTCTATGCTGTATACCGCAGTTTAGGTTTATATAACTCTATGCTGTATACACACACATGCGTTGTGCATAACGTGTTTCCTATAGAGTGTGTCCGCACTCACTCGAGTGTGTAGGTACGTGTGTGTGTAAGTGTGCGTGTGTTTTGTGTGTGTGTGTTTGTGTGTGTGTGTACGTGTGTGCGTGTGTGTGTGTGTTTGTGTGTGTTTGTGTGTGTGTGTGTGTGTGTGTATGTGTGTGTGTGTGTAGGGGATCACCTGGTAGATATCATATATGTAGTTAAATATATCATTTTTATCTCTAGAAAACATGGGACTCTACCATCCGCACAGAAAGCAATAGATATGCTAAAAGATTACAGAGATGATGAATACAAGATAGCCTTCCAAAGGGGATAAATAGGGACACATCTACAGTTAAATGGGAAGCAGTGGGTGCGTTTTTGCTTCAATAGAGTTAATGTTTTTTGGTTTTCCTTCATTTGCGAGCAATTAAACTGAGGACGGAGGCATACATGGGTGTGTTTTTATGTGTGGGAGTTGTTTTTTGGGGGTGTGTCTTTGTGAGAGTATGTGAGATGTGTGTGTGTTAAGTGTGGGTGTGTGTGTTTTCATATAACTTCCTCAAAATCATTGTGATTAAAAGGGATATTGTAAATGGAAAAAAATGTATAATTTGAAATTTATATAAGTTTGTCTATATTACTAGTCCTATAACTGTTAAAGAAAATGTTAAATAATTTGTATAGATGGATTCAAGTTTATTCGTTTTTTTCGGAATTATATAGTTTATGCTATTTCATAATCAAGTAAAACTGTTCATGAATGATAAAATGTAAAAAATGAATATTGAATTAACTATGTAAATGATTTCATGGAATATAATATTATTGTCATGTGCTATGAGGAAGAAATAAAATACGATTAAAAAAATATATATCCATATGGACGAATTAAATCAACCTGAAATTTTGCACATTTTGCCAAATTTAAATTTAGGGGTGTCAAAATTATGTTTCAGAATATATATCCTTGAAATACATACATGTATTTATACTTCAAACAAAACTTATGAACAAGATAAAACTTAAAAACAACTTTTGACAATTTTTCTGACTCACTTTGTCTGATTTTCGTCAACTTAGTTAATCTGTTCCTTCTATTTTCACATGTATTATTAGGGGTGCATAGGCCGGCTCGTTTAGGTGTATATACCAGAGCATGAAACGTATGTTCAAGAAAACACGTGAATGCAAACATATATTTCATATATTTGTCCGCGGGGAATCGGACCCAGGTCTCGGCACTGGTAGGGGAGAATTCCACCACTGAACCAACAATGACCAATATACAGGACAAACATGATACACGCACAGACACACATTAACAAATACACGTACATACACATTAAAGAGAAAACCCAACCTGAAGTTGAGTTGGTTTTGAAATAAGTTGCATGTGCACTTTTTCTTTTTAAGTGCTCATATTCTGAAAATGTTATACCGTTTTACCAGTGCGTTTTGTAATAACATTAGGCACATGTTTTTACAATCTCCCTGACAAAGATTGATTCCTTCTTTAAAAAATATATAACATGACTTTTCACAAAATACCTTTAAAAAGTCATAACCTTCTCATCCTTTGATGGATTTTCGACAAACATTCAGCTACATGTATATAGGTTGCTTACATTTTCCTATGTTTAAAACCATTTTAACCTCAGGATGGACTCCTCCTTCAATATAACGCATGCTTGTCTGGTACATATATCTCTTTGCACAAACACACCAACGAGCACGCCCGTATACACACACACACACACACGCACACGCACATACACACACACACACACACACACACACACACACACACACTTCCTGTATACACATGTACTTTTTTTTTTAAAGAGGATCAACACATAAATCAAATACACGGCTAAGTTCACTTCATTGTACATGCATAATTCTGTATACAAATATGTGATGTACAATCCAGCAAATAATTATGATAGAAAAAATACTTGATGGAAATGTCCCTCTGGGAAATGGAATTATTACTTTTTGTGGTGCATACATATTACGATACTCAATCAATGTATTAAACAAACTTTATGTAATTATGATCTCTTCTCACCGACACAAGCGCCGGCAGCCCATCGATAAACAATTTGTTTTATATCGATTGAGGCATCTGCACGCGTATATGGCGCACAACCAACTCATGAGGGCGTTTGCAAATACTTATTTCAACAACTATTCAAGCTTGTGTGTTGCTTTAGATACGTGGATACATGCGATTTTGCAATAACCAATGACAACATTTTACGAAGTTGGTATAAGTACCAGGGAAATAGCATATAAAAGGCTGACATGATATTGGGCAAGAGAAAATAACAAAGAGACACGATTATATGGTACAATGCACTTCTTAAATAATTATTGATACTGTGTCGACAAAATATGAAAAAAATACCTAATACCTGTATAAATCAAAGATAAAATATAAGTCAATCTGTCTATTTTTTAGGCATAATGCATAATCCATATCATGGATATATATCTTTGGATTGTCACAAACATTACATTGCATTATTCTAGGCAAGAATAAACTGCATTTTCATCTTGATTTTTAAAATGTTCAGCCTTGAAGCATACAGCACTATACTGTGTACATCACATCAATGTATCAAGTTACAAATTAATTCTGAAACATGAATCATTTCTTCTTTCATACCTGCTTTCCACATGCTACAAACATGTGTGAAGACACATTTCAGGCAAACCATAAAAAAGCAGAAAAATTATTTTGACCGCCCGCAGTCTCACCTCCGCCCTTCTGCACAAACACTAAAAGTATCGTCATGATCGCTCGTTATAATATTTGCATTCCCCCATACCTAAAAAAAAAGGTACTTTCAGAAATAAACAGTCCTATTTCTGTATGTGGGCATGACCTTTGACCTAAATGACCCAACTTAACAATAAATTGCCCTGTCATACATAATCATTGTACCAAGTTTGATGGAATTTGGAGAAATATGATTGAGTTATTGCATAAACAAGATACCGGTAATTCACACAGAAAAAAATGACATATGTTATTACCAAGGCACAACAATAAAGCAATTTTTGTTATCGCAAATAACTTTCAAATATCACCGTACACAGCGCTGTGAGCTTGTCAGCCAAATTTGTTGACCTGTATACTTCCGGTCTTGTAATCAAGCACATAGAGCTTTGCGTCGGTACAAGGAGCCCCCTCGTTTAGTCAAGAAAGTTCTCAGTTCTACTTCAGTGATCTTCTGAAACATGTGGTATAAATTCTCAATCTTACGATCTAGTAGCAACTATAGGACAGTTTTTTTTTTTTTTTTTTGGGGGGGAAGTGGGTTAGCAGGAATGTGTTGATAGTGCGATGACACACTAATATACCTGGAAGTGCCCAGTTCGCCAATCTACAAGCTAAACATCTGGAAAGTGTTCAAACACTGTGATATTATATAGTTATCTGCAATATTGAGAATTCAAATAACCCATCACCAAAACTTTGTGCTTATATTCTTTCTATGCAGAAAGACAAGAATGAGATTCAGCAAAAACATGAAGGTCACAACAATGGCAAAGGCTGTAATGTCCGTTTGGTGGATTGTGTCAATGGTAATGTTTACGAGTCCTGTCATCACATTGGCCAGGAGGAAATACAGGAGCTGGTTTCGACCAATAGCAGACACCAATAGAGAGAGCTGACCGGCCTGACCTAAAAAAGGAACATTAGTGGAAATAAAGGAAAAGGAAGTATATTTCAAGCAGAAATACTTATTATAGAGTTAATCTTGATTTACTTTTTTCCCCTCTCTATGACAAAATCTGCTGACTTTTATCATTGGTATCCTTTACCTTAATTTATTGATCATTGCACATTTTAGTAACCACACAAGTAACACAAATCAATAAGGGATAACAATGGGTTCATCTTCTGCAGAAATAATATGTTCTTCATTGGATACATCTTTTAGCATTTGTAATACTTAGTATTAAAATTGATATCCTCAAACTACCTGGGATACATATAACATGGACTGTAGAGTTAAGAAATTATTTTTGCTGATGATATTAATGGATATGATAGCAGAACAAAAAACCAAGCACAAATGATGATTAATCACAATAATATTGCCACTATATGACTTGATTATCAATTCATTAGTTAATCATTAATTACAATGATATTGCCACTATATAACTTGATTATCAATCAATTAGTTAATCATTAATTACAATGATATTGCCACTATATAACTTGATTATCAATCAATTAGTTAATCATTAATTACAGTAATATTGCCACTGTATGACTTGATTATCAATTCATTAGATAATCATTCATTGCAATAATATTGCCACTATATGACTTGATCATCAATTCATTAGTTAATCATTAATTACAATGATATTGCCACTATATATCTTGATTATCAATTAATTAGTTAATCATTAATTACAGTAATATTGCCACGATATAACTTGATTATCAATTCATTAAATAATCATCAAATCTCATTGCAAATTTTGTCTTCAAAATACCGCTCCAAGGGAAACAGAAAGAATGCTCCTACTAGGCAGGTGGTCTTGTGCACAGGTGTAATTACCGTTACATGCAAACAGCTCTGCAGAGACTCAAGGTGACATTAGTAACAGACTAGTGTTCGGACTATAAGTAAATCCATACAACAGCGTTTGGAAGCCACCGAAATGTGGTTTCTCTGTAGGATGTTGAGAGTGTCATGGACTGATCATGTTACAAATGAAGATGTCCTAGATAGAGCAAAGTCATCCAGAAAGTTACTTCAAACAAGTGCCACAAGACAGATAAGTTTCCTAGGCCATGTACTTTGTATGAATATTCTTTAGAAAGTCGCCCTTACTGGTACTGTTCAGGGACGTAGGTCAAGAGGACAACAGAGGCTGACTTTCATCTCTTGGCTTAGAGATGCCACTGGCACAAGGCTCCTCAATATCATACGCCACTGCCAGCAAAAAGAGGAATTCATTCTGACACGCAACGTCAGATTCTGACAAGCTACTCCAATTGATTGAATGTTCGCAGACATGTTCAACGGCATACGATATCATGGCTTCATACCCATAGGTCACATGATTGTGCTTGAATAGCAGGGCTACTTTATAATCCTTATGTCAGTTAAACTAAATCCTGCAATATGTTTTGCATTTTACTCTGTGAGTGGAAAGATAATCACAGGGGCTCTTTTTTGGTAATGTGGTACTGTAACCACTGTAACTGTACTGTACTGGCACAGCATACCTTCAACATATTGGCGGTGTCTTGTTTTTGCACATAAGAAATACTTGTCATCTGAAAAAAGAGATATCCACCCTTTGCATGAAAATCATCAAAAAAGCCTGAACAATGTCACAGCAGCACATGCACCAGTTGAATGCCAGTACTAGTAACTCTGTAATCCTTGATAGACTTTTATGTATAGCCTGCTAAAGATACTAGTACTGGGCCCTGTTGCATAAAACTTACCATTAATAGTAACTTTGCTACCAATGGCAACCTCTATGGATACCTTGAATTTGATTGGCTGTTGAGTGGTGTTACCATGGCAGTTATGATGATAACAGAGTTACCATTAATGGCAAGTTTTATGCAACGGGGCCCTGGAGTAGGATGGTTTTAAATTTACGCTTGCTCTGTGTTGCGCCAAACAAGCAAAAATGAATGTTGTGTGGAAATTACCGGTTTTACCATGTGTATATTTTTCAATATTACCTACCCTTGTCACTCTGTGCTAGAAAGTGATGACCGAAGATTGCAAATACAATATCAATCAGGAGAAAGCTGCAGAGCACATGGATGCAGTACGCAACCTGGAATGGACAGACAGGAGGGATTGAATTACAGTCAATCAAGCATCAGACAAACAGAAACAAATGTCAAATATCATAACATTCGATTTAATCTATGTTACGATCAATTCACAACCAAAATGATCATGCAAAATGGCACATTCTAGATTTTACTGGATCCACTACTTTCTAGAATGTTCTTTCATTACTGGCCTAGATTCTACTGAATCCATTACTCTCTAGAATGTTCTTTCATCACTGGCCTAGATTGTACTGAATCCACTACTTTCTAGAATGTTCTTTCATCACTGGCCTAAAAGGTCACTGAACTCCGCAGGCACACTCACAGTCAAAGCCTCCTTTATTATGCTAATTAGCTTAGGATAGTTATATTTTTCTATATAAGTAACACCTGGCCCAGACAGCTCTTCTAAATTCTAGAATCTTCTAGGCAGTACAAATTTCACCAAGGAGGAATTTCACAAGCACATAGACTGCATGTCATTTAATGGCTACATGTATAACTAACACAAATTTATGACATCTAGATAAGTTTGACTGCTCGCACTTGACTGAGGGATGGATGCACAGCCCGGATGCATAATCATGTTCTAGCCAGTTAGACCATAATTGAACTCTTTATGCGCCATTGAGGCATGTTTGCACTGATAATAAACACCATTCCCATACGGCTGTATGGCATCTGGCACAGAAAGGAGCTGTATGATTACAAAAATTCCCCCTATTCTGGCTTTTAATGAGGAATAAATCTTTCCCACAGACGTGTATATGTGTAATGATATGTAAAATGTACAGGTAAAATGGTATACATCCTTTGAAGCAAATGACATATTTCGAAAGAAAATAGTGCACAACATATAGGAAATTACCTTGCACAAAATAAAAATCAATAAGATTCACAACTTTCTTAACTTTTGACAAAATTTCGGAAAATTTTGAAACCGTAACGAAACCAGGGTTCACTATGCCAGAAGATCTGACCATGAGCAACGGGTTAAAAGCATACTCACATTCCATAGAACATAGGGCAGGTTGGCTAGCCTCCTACTAGTCAGTCCTATATGATCCTCAACCTGCGCTAGGACGAGCCACAATACTAAGTCAGCTGTCAGGAGACACCCGCACACCTTCAGCCAATCACCAACACGCTGCCTGTCAGCAAATGAGAATGAAGGTTATTTGACCCCTCCTTTACTAAGCCCACATATATTTAGGCTGGCTTTCTTCCACTCAGATACTGAGCAGCGCAACTCCCGCATAATCTGCTGTACAGACAATAGATAACAGGCTATGAATAAACTTCAAATTCCTTATATGGCACAATAAAGCCACACCCACAGCAGTTCCATGGCAAGTTTTGACATCTTAACTGGACCAGGATCTTTGAAGCCCGAAAACTAAATGTGAGCAATACGTTAAAATCATCTTGAAAATGCATTATTTTGTGCCTTACAGTAAAAAAGAGCAATGCATTAAGTGTGAATAATAAAGTGTTCGGAAAAAAAAGGATGTATCATTCTATGTGTGTTCTCTGTCCATCATGAGCTCTTATTTGTTATCATGTCACTTTTAAATTGTTAGTTGTCAGAAATATGTGCCTCTTAGCTGCACAGCACTCTGAAGGTAGCGTACCGATAGCTCTTTTACAAAAGTCATGAAACTTGGCATGAACCAACATTATATCCTAAAGATACCATGTATAAAATCTCACATTCAAAGGAAAAGTGAAAAACTATCTATGTTTACATTTGAAGCACCACGTTTAGTCAGTGGCCATTTCTCATATCAACACTTGCACTGTGATGCCGACATCGGTCTCCGTTCTCTCGGTTAGAGGAACAGAGAGGTGTCGGTTGGGTTGTCCAAACCATCAAAATTTAGCACATGCTATAATACCACTTCAAGGGTTACTAAATTAGAAAAATAAGTTCCCACTTATCTATGTAAAATTATCCACTAAATACGAATTTCACATTCGTTTGCCGCAATAAAGTCTTATTTTGATGAAAATTTGAAGAAACGCACACCTCCAGTGATGTATGAAGTCAAAATGCTATAAATGCCATCGGCGTAAATAATATGTTATATTCATGCAATTCAAACAATACGTTACCAATGGGAACCCCAAAGCTTGTCCGAGGTTTATCTGAATAGCAACAACTAATAGATTCAAAGTGCATTCCATCCATTGAATCTGAATGACAAGATACAGGTGAATGCAATAACGCATTACTACCGGTACGCAGTTAGGGGGAAAGTTGTGAATGCATTACGAAAATGGTCTATTGTTGACTTCCATACAATCTATGGAATTTTGACTTCCCATACGTCACTGAAGGCTTGCGTTTTTTTCAAATTTTCGTCAAATTTAGACTTTATTGCGGCAAACGAATGTGAAATTCATTTTTAGTGGATAATTTTACATAGATCAGTGGGAACTTATTATTCTAATTTAGTAACCCTTTAAAGTCAGTTTTCAGTTCTCATATTGTGAGGGAAGTTCCTACTGGTACACAGTAATTTCTTCCATATTCCATGATGTTTACACAAATTAATTTTTGGCTTGCAAAGGGGCTACATTTTTTTAATTACCCCATTATGTCACACTGAAGTGTGATTTGCACCACATAATCTGGTAAGGCCGCTTGGCATTATAACACTGCACAATCTCAAAGTTTTCTCTAAATTCCTTGAATATGCCAGTATTTGAGACTGTGTATAGGCAGGCTTTTCATTACCTTGGCTGCAGAAGATACTGCCCAAGCCTGACGCCAGCGAAATAAATAGCCACGTAGCCCAGACACGAGGCCAGCCCCTCCCGGTTGGCGTTCAGTAGTCCTGCCCGTGTGTCGTTCATATCGCTGCCGTGTAGGACAAGCTCCTGTAAGCCCCACCCACTCAAGAGGTATTGGTAACCGCCGGCAACACATAGGGAGATGAGCGCACTCCAACTAGTGGGGAGGAAGACAAGGAGAAGGGTGCAGACGATCTGGAATGAGAAAACAAGAGAGAATAAAGAACACGGGGGTGCAGGATGAGTTCGTCCCTGCAATGCAAAAGAAGCCCCTGTAAAAATTGTTTTCCCTCACATCTCATAGGGTTTGCTTCATTGACATCAGGCATGGAAATTTCCCTGCAACCATATGTCATTTTTCCTTGAAACAAAGCACAAAGGTCCCTTTGAACTCATGAGACAATAAAAATCTCAAAATTTCATGATATAGTATCATTGCATTTGAATTAGTCCTATTCAGAAAAAAAAAACATTTTCGCTAGGCACCAAGAAGGTGTACATTCTCTTGTGATAAGTACTGCACTTATGACGTGAAAAGGAGGAGAGAAAGATAAATTTCACACTTCTATATCATAAAACTTACACAATAATGATCCTTAGGTTCTAAGAGTTGGAGCTCATTTCTTTCTGCAGCACTACCACAGTCACAACTAAGTTTGGAAATGTATCAATATTTTGTTCTGGAGCTACCCATGCCTACAATTACAAGCAGCTTTGCAGGCATTTTTGTTCTCCTTGCTTGATATTGTCTAGAGATGTATTAATTGAGAGATTTTGAATATTCCTACTCCATATATCTAAATGCTAATACAGCTTACTCTCGATACAACGAGCACGGATATAACGAGGTTTCGTTATAACGAGAGGAATCTCTCGGTCCCAAAAGTTTCTACATGCAAACCTATGGTGCAACACGTCGCTTACAACGAGCACGGTTATAACGAGATTTCGTTATAACGAGCTATTCTGTTGACCCCAAGACAAAGAAAAACATAACAATTGCGTCCCGGTACAACGAGGAAGGAAAACTCGAGGGCGAGCTAGTCGAAAGCAATCTTCTCAAAAGATTGAAAGCACATGAGAACGGCACCGCAATGGGCCAGACACATCTCGTTATACACGTCCACGCAAGGCGAGCATATGCACATTTTCTGATACACTGTACATAAAGTGCTCCTTCGCACAGGACAGCGTGCGGGCGTACATGAAAGCACATGGCTTGCAAGTCCGATCCCATCATGGCAATCACATACGGCGCGTGTTGAATTGGGGGTACACAGTTTCTGATACATCACTCCTTCGCACACACAGCGCGCGGGCGTACATTGAAAGCACATGGTTTGCAAGTCCAATCCCATCGCGGCAATCAATGATACGGCGCGTGCTGAATTGGAGGTGTGTCTGATGAGCAGCGATTGATTGGGTTTCTTGACAAAAACAAATGTGATCTCGGACGGGTGAAGTATATTTCACACACTAAAATATGACAATGAGAGAATTAAAGAGATGATAAAATATTCTTCTTTAAATTAGAATGCTGCTGGAAATCATAATTACGATATAAAATTAAATATAAGTATGCAGTGGCAGTGTTAATCTTCTACAAGGAACCCCCTCGCAATAATTTTGGATTGACCCACAAAGAAAGTGCCGATCATATCGGTGTTGCTACGTCGTCACAAGCCTATCAGACGAGCGAGACGCTCTTATCTATACACCTTCCCCTCATTTCCCGGCCGTTCGGCCTGTTGCGCCGCCCGTTCTCTTGTTTGTCCAAACAACTAAACCGCATGTTTTCTTGTCTAGAGGATTACGATGTCAACTTAGTTTGACCAATTCATTTACTACAAAATAATACCCATCGTATTGGGAATGGTCTTCATTCATTTAATGCACTTAGCTATTAAAACAGCAAAAATATATCAAGGTCGGATGATGTGTTCAGCAAAAATAAATCCCCTTTTCAGTTTGAAAACGCACGTTTCCAGTTTCCCTTATCGGTTTGATAACGCATGTTTTCAAGACGGCTGTGGATATCAAAACATAGTAAAACACAAAGAACATACAAACACACATATTTCAATGTATTTTATTGTTTTTTATCCTGTTTGGATACAACGAGGTTTCGTTATAACGAGGAAAAAGCCCTGGTCCCGAGGACCTCGTTATATCGAGAGTAAGCTGTACATGATAAATTAAGCCATCAAATCAAATCACGGCTACATCTTACCTTACCTTAGTGGCAGCTAGGGTGAAGAAGAAGTTCCAATGCACGCCATACTCAGAGATGTGCTCGTGGTAGTCTATCCCCTTAACTGATGCCAGCCGTCCTAGTCCTAGGATGAGGAGTGGTATCGATGATGAGAAGGCCTTGACAACCGACCTCATCCCAGACCTAGGCAAGTTAGAGATAAAACAAAGATTAACTATGTGGTTGGCAAAGATACAACCTCCTCTATGGTATACATGTTTGCTAACATTGATGAAGACATGGACACATGAAGGGGTTAAGGGAATTTAGGTCGCTTTTACCACGTTTTACCACTAATGTAACTCCCATAGAAACAGCCAATGAACTCTGAGTACGACTGTTATCGAGGTAGTCCTTTCAATCAATGGTACTAGTATGAAAGACCGGGTGTCCCATGTGAAGGTAAAAAAAATAAGGTTCTGAGAAAACCACAGAAAGTGTAACAAGATTCTGTATCAGCACTTCTCTCCCAATAATAGAACTGGAAACGGACTTTAAGCAAAATTAAAGCAACCGCTATATTTTGAGGAGGTATTGGGCACGTCGTCTGAAACTTATAGCCTAGTGAGGGACAGAACGATTATGAATGCAGACTATGCTTGTTGAAGTTCAAACCTTTACAACAATATTTTTTCCCTTTTCCTGAAAATGTTTGTGAAGCTATGACTGGGAAATTTCATACATGTTATGGTTAGGGTATACTGTTGATTCCTGTCGAACTTCACAATTTTTTCAAATGGGACACCATGTCTTTAAAGTTAAAATGGTTGTAACGATAAGCAACACAACACACACGTTTTAGTGTTTTCAGATACAAGACCTGACCTGTAGACAAGGCCAAATAGCACACAGTACAAACTGTAAAACTATACAATCGCTGATGGAAAACAAGAAATACAATCATTAAAAGCAGGTCGATGAGAAACATTCGTCAAGGAAAATAACTATGGTGTTTCGGTGAAACAGGTTTCACTGTATTGTTAAGTGATTTGATGTTCAGGCTTATGTAGCATTCCTAAGAGGTGACCAGTTTGTTTTGCACTCCTTTCTAATATTAAGATTACCATAGTTCAACTGCATAAAATTCATCTCTGATTACAGTATTCTGTTTCAATTTATATCGCCTAGTTTCAAGGGGTATTATAAATCCCTTAACCCTCTGTGTGCCAGATGATCTCTGAATTATACGAAGTCCATGTGAGAGAAGTCACACATGGCAATCAAAGAGTCAAAGGCCCATACAAATGAGCTCTTATGGCGCAATCTCCTTTAAAGAGGGTGCTGCGTTCGGCTTCGATAGGTAAAACTTTGGCAGCCGCGATATGCAATATCAGCAATCTTTGATACGCAGCCGTGCAGGAACACACAATGAGTGATGTATGCATGTGTGTGTGGGCATTGAAACGTAGCGACCCCATCCGATCCCTACCCATCTCTACTCCCCATTGATACTGACGATCGTGCACTTTTAATGCGTGGCATACCTGTAGCTTCCCCTGGCCTCTGCCGATACTATAGCGTTCATCAGGACATAGGCACCCACACCTCCATCCATGATCCCAGTGCCAAAGGTCTCTGCCTTAGCAAACCTCCGAGGGAACACCACAAAGTCCACAGCTAGAATACCCAGGGCCACCCCTACATTGTTCAAAACTCTGAAGTTCGTAATGAAAGGCAGTCTTCCCTTGAGAGGTATCTGTAGTGCATCCTGAATTGAAATTGTTTTTCGAGGCGCGCCTTGGAGACGAACTGCGACAAAGAGCAGGGACAGCGAAAGGACGACTTCGGAGAGGAGGATCTGAAGGGTAGCATCGCTGAGCAGAGTTACGGAGAGGCACAAGGGCAGTGTCAGGATCAAGAAGTCCAAGAAAAACGCACATCTTCATATAAAGTAAAATACAAAGAAAGGTGAGTAAATGAATGCAATTATGACAGAATAAACACAGATATTGTACCATCATATCTACCAAAATCAATTTCAATCAGTTACATGAATATATAGTTGTGCAATATATTACACGTAAAATATCATCCTTTATAAATACAAATGTCAAACACGTATACTATCTTATCTAGAATGAAATCATTTACCATTCACAGAGTTGATTCTTGATTCATTTGCACACATTCTACATAGTTCGAGAAAATTCTTATGTACACAGTAAAATCATCCTACTGTTTACTGAAAGATCTTACACCCCACCACAATACATGTAGTTCAATACTCTATGTATAAGAAAAAGTTGTCCCATAATGAAACATATTTCAGATTTTTTTAATGCAAAATGTGGATGTAGATGGGATGACTTTTAGTTTTCCCTATATGTGGTATGAGGAATTGTGATAATTTCTACTTCTAGATGGCGTTAACTACAACTGCGATTCAGCAAGAATAACAGTGTACTTACATTGTATTTTCCCTCTGCCCTAAAGCAGCCAGGGCTGTGAGGAAGGAGGTCCTGAGCAGCACAGAGCCAGGATTGATGGACAGAACGAGGGATATTTCTGCCTTAGACGTGCCATTCAGGTTGCTGTAGAACGTCTCCTTGGAGAGCAGCGGGGGGACCTCGCTGTGAACGGCCATCATTTGGATTCTTGAAGGAGAGAATATAAAGCATATATGAGAACAGCAAGAAATTGTATGATGCAGGTGTCTAAAACCGGCCCTCGTGTTTTCTTTTGGATATAGTTGTACCAAGATCAACAGGGAAAATACTGAAATTTCACTCACAGATCAACAAAATCATGTTCATTAAAGAACTTTTCTTAAATTGAAGATTGGTGAGAAACTTTCACAGAAATAAAAGGTTTGCCCCATGTCCATGTAATGTTGCTACTTAGTTTTATGTTTTAGCTTAGACATAAGTAAAGCCAGAAGCAGTCTCACTCTCAGAATCAAAACATAATTCAATAACATGACTGTGGTTTATTGACGGGGCTCCGATCTCGTACCGTAGGCTGTGCGGAAACTAGGCCGTCTCCGCCGGCCCGGACTCCGTCGCTAACCGCATGCATCAGACTGCATTGAATAGTCGAAACAACATTCGCGTGTGGGGAATGCAGAGTGCTTACACGGTCTCTGATACACACATTCTTGACTAAAATTCGAAGTATTACTCCTTTATCAATCAAAAGGAGGTCATATAAACTGTACGAAGTACACTCTCACCTTGGAAATCCGTATTATCGAAGAAATACACAAAATACTGTGCTTTGCCCCGAAAGATATTCCATTCTTTTGAATGGTAATGCATACTGTACTGAAACAAGATTACGCGATTTCCAGGGTAACAAACCAGCATGCAAATCTCTGGGAAAAGCGGCAAGTAAATGATCCATGTATGGATATGGGAACAGAAGCATGAAACCAGCGATGAACAAGCCGTCAATGAGGATAAATACGCCCAACGACGTGTTTTTCTCGTATGATTACACACAAATTATCCCGAAGATTATGTGCAAAGTGACCCACTCAGAAAAAGGTTCGAATCATAGTCCAAGTGATAATCATTTTGATGATACATTCATTATAAAGAACAAATCTCGGCTAGGCCTTGTCAGTGTATGCCTTAGATGATGGATAGAGAACTTACGGACTGTTACCCCAGGTATCCGGGCCCAGTATATATTCAAGCTTTCCGCCGCTTTTAGGAACTGTTCTGCATTCATGTCAGTTTTTTTTTTTTTTTAATGCTTTTTAGCCTTTATTCAGAAAATAATAATACATTTTCTCATACATAGTAAATAAAATATTTATACATACTTGAATACACATCCATAATCAATATATTAAATTAATGTAAATAATGTACATCCTGACTTCATTTTTCGTACAAAAAATTATGACATAATAAAGTGCTTATACCTAATGAGGTAAACATCATTATAACAAATGAATGAAAATAATGTACATTGTTACATAACTATTCGTACACAAATAATCAAAAACTGTAAATACATGACATTTCTTTTTTGCCTTAGCAAAATAAAAGATACATCTGAATAAAGATTTCATACATGTATATAAAACACAACAAACACACATAACACATAAACGCAAACAGATAGAAACGCAATATACTGAAACGGTTTTCCTCCCACCCTCATTTTTAAAATTTTATAAGTCTGATCCCAAGACTATCATTTATATCAGGCATCGCGAGATGCGAGATTTAGGAGAAAGTCAAATATATATCCTATGTTTGCACGTACTTTGATCCTACTTTTCATGGTAGATAAATTATATAACTACGGTTGATGGATCTTATAATAATGCCATGTGACATGGTGTATCCTGTTTATAACGAGGTTGTATACTGACATTCAGAAAAGCCACAATTCTACTGCTAGTTTCTAGCGCGTCATGCGCGTGAGCGAAATTTGCGCGACTATGTGAGTTACGTGTGTTATACTGTGCTACGCAGCACTGCATTTTTACACGGGAGAGCTTCTTCCCTGTGTGTTGATTTGGTCACGCGATGCAACGCGCATTTGTGTAAGATGCGCATGCGCATTAGGACGTAGTTCGTGATTTATCTAGGTCCCGGGGTCGACCCTGTGCTCGCTTGGATGTTCGGCTGTGCACAGAATCGACGCTGTTGCCTAGCGGGCTACCGTTTTCGAGCTCCAGCGAGAGTTGTGACTTTTCGATGTTGAAGGCCGGGTATCGGCCAGGGTTGATGAGTAAAAGTTATGAAAAGAGTTGTGCTTTTTAATACTTGCTCATATGATTATGTAATCCTGTGTAGGTTCAGTGTGAAGTATATGGTTGTATTGTGTAATGATCGTAAGGGATATTATGCAAGAATATACTTATATCTTGTTTCATTTTCCCCGTGATAAGTCGAATTTCCCGCGCAGAGAACTGCGTAGTAAGAGGTATCAGCCAATCAGGCTCGAGTATTTCTCTTGAATAGATAATTAGGAGTTGGGCTTTTGACCAATCGCGTAAGGAATGAGGGGGGATATAAAAGGAGAGATGGGGAGATGAGGAGCATATTTCGCCATTTTTCCACCCTAAATTTTGTGCTGCTTATCTGACGACGTCGAGCTTGACTTTTTGGCTTTTGGACAGAAGACTAGAGTCACTAGACCACCGTGAGTAGACTATTGTCTTTTATTTGTACCTTCACATAAACAGGACAATTAAGGTGATAATTCTAAGGATATATATCTCATTGATAAGTGAGAAACCAGAAAGGAGAGAAGGATATATCTGTATACATTATTGATTTCACAAAGAAGAGAGAGTGACGAAACATGACAAGAATTGTTTTTGTTCTTTATTTATCACAGAACAATGCATCAACGACATAGAGTGAAACAGAGAACTCGCTGGGTATGGGACCCGGGGGGTGGTTTTTGGCATAAGTTTTGAGGAATCCATTTTTCTTAGAGTATTCTACTTATAAATTTTCAGGCATAACTTTGGAAGAATCCATTTTTAAGAGTACTCTACTTATATTTTTAAGGCATAAAATTGTAAGAATCTTTTCTTAGAGTACTCTAGTATTTTCGGGCATAAGTTTGGAAGAATCTATTCTTAGACTTGTACTCTACTTATATTCAAAACTTTCACTTATAATGACGTTATTGGATGTTTGCCCCAATTGAACTTTTATGCTATTTGAACATGTTTGGAACATGTTTCGTACCATGTTTTGGACTGAGTCCTTGACATAAGTTAAGCGTGCCTCATAAGGTAATGTGTGCCTCATAAGGTAATGTGTGCCTCATAAAGTAATGTGTGCCTCATAAAGTAATGTGTGCTTCATAAAGATGAGCCTTAAGAGTAACTTATGTATTAAGTATTAGTAGATCGTATATTTAGAGATAACCAATGTTGACGACATGATTACATACTACGGATTGTACTCTGTCGATGCTTTCTCTCTTTCTCTCTAAACCTTCCACCTCCTTTCCTATCTGGAGATGTTCGTCATAGCTGTAAATCCCGAACAGGGTAAGCGACGAGAGTTGTGCAATGCCAGTAACCAGTCTGGTATGCAGTAAATCCCGAACAGGGTAAGCGACAAGAGTTATGCAATGCCAGTAACCAGTCTGGTACGCCATAAATCCCGAACAGGGTAGGCAACGAGAGTTATGCAACGCCAGTAACCAGTCTGGTACGCCATAAATCCTGAACAAGGTATACTTATGATGTAGTTGCCACTGCAGCGTTGGTGCGTGGACGACAAGTGACTGTACCACGTGAGGATCGACAATGACAGTTTTGCAACAGGTTACATCGCCGGTCGAGCAGACGACCAACTGAGGGACACGTCTTTCATCCCTCCTCTTTCCTCTTTCCTATTTTCTTTAGCATCAGACAGATGTACTTGTAATTATATCTCTAACACGATGCATTCGGCATTGTACTGAAATACCAGTAAGGGATCGATGTATAGATGTACATATATGTATATAAAGCTACAAGTTGCAAGTTACATGTTTTTATCGTTGAATACCAGTTGAATATTTCATCACCAAAAATGTCGACTCTTTTCATTTTAATAAAGTTCAGTTGAACTTTACTCAAAACTCTAAAGAATATTTCTTGAAGGTTGCACAGTAGTTTCCGTAGAGTAAGTAATGTATGCAAAGTTGTTACTGGTCGTTGGTCAGTGATTAGTGTCTGTTGATGTGTTTGTAGTTAAGTAAAAGTAGCTAAGTTAAGCTTATGTCATAATTTACAGTCGTTATCTGGCAAAGAACTTTTAACATCTTGAGAGCGTAAAAGTCTGTCGATTTCAGTCACGAACCACACATCGAAACTTGGAAGCTATTAAAAATGTTACCATGCTACTGGCGCGAAAGTGAGAGAGGAAGAAATATTGTTATGACTTGGAATGGATGATTGACCTAATGTTGGCTGATGACATGATTGTATGAATGTTGTGAGTTTGCCACGAGTGAGATGTGGTATGACCGAGGTGACGTGTTTACCTGAACTTATGTATGACTTGAACATGCGCGTACAAGAGACGGGTAAAAGAGACAGCGTACAAGAGATGGCGTACAAGAGACGGCGTACGAGAGTACAGCGTACTAGAGTATAGCGTACAAGAGTCGCGGACAGAAGTGTGGCTGTTTACTACTTGTGTACATTGTGCGGGGCAAATGTAGCGAACAAGTGTGACGAGAGGCAATTTGCAACACGTGTACGCAGCGTGCATGAGAGAGTACGTTCAGAATGTTCTGACACAGTTAGGTTTTGTCACACAAGACTTGTATGAAAGGTACAGAGTAATGACCACATAATCGGTATCTTGCAACTCACCGAATTAAATGCTAGCTGATAAATGACAGTTAAAGACGACATCTTGATTGGGTGTTGATGTTGTGCGGCAGTGTCGAGGTAGTACGTCGTGCACGATGTACAGTGCAGTACTGTTAGCGAGAGCTAGAGGTCAATTTGTAGGTCACAGCTAACCAATGAGAACCAAATTCTTATTGGACGCAATAAGGGCTGATTGCTGGTTGAGTTATAATTAGGGAATATGTCAGGTCTCCATTCCAAGGTCTTTGTTTATGTTATTAGGGTCAGCTGACAACTTAGACAGTTTGACCTAGAGCTCATGTCTCTATAAAAACATGTGGTGGCAGCATACCGTAGTGAGTTAGAGGGTCTCGCGCTACATTTTTATGGTGGCAGCGGTGGGATTTTACGCTGTTCTTTACAGTTAGATAACGACAGTAGTTTCTCTAAGTTTAGCTGTAGGATGTCAGTAAACGTAAACGTAAGGTAGCTAACTTTAAGGTAGTTTGCAATCAGAGTTTTAGGTGTACTAGCCTCTACTAACAGACAGCAAGGGTCGAGCTACGGAATAGTCGACAATTCTCTGGCTGAAGAAAGTCAATTATTTAAGTTTAATTCTGGTTAGCAGTGTTATTAGGACTTTGGGTACCACAAAGTTGATGCTAGTTCACTGTAAGGAAGGAGACGTTAGCATAAAGTAGAAGCTTTACACCGACAGAGTGAGTGTGAGTTTGCTATGAGGCTTGGGAGCGGTAAGGCTATGAAGTGTCCCAGAGAGGTGGAAAAGTTGTTGTGTAACTACAGAGAACGAGTGAGATGGCCACTTACTGGAATGCTGAGTGATCGTGTTTGAGATTGAGAATGTTGTTGAGTGACTGCTGGTCAGTCGAGTATAGAATGACTTGAATAATTGGTAGGAAAGATAAGGTCCAGTGACATAGATTACTGTGGTTCGAGTAGAGGACTAGGGCACACCTAAACTCTTTTAAATGAATTGACTTGGCAAGTTAAAGATATAGGTCAAGTCATGTAGTTAGTATAAGTAGGTTAGGTCATCTAGTCATTAAGTAAGGTAGTTAAACGTAAGTCGTAGACCTGTGCAACCTTGAAATTAAGATTGACGAGTGCACAATGTAAGTACTTAAGCTCATATACGTAATAATAATGGCACATGAATTACTCCTTTTACATTGTAAGAGGCACGCTTAGCTACTAAATAAACAAATAAATATTAAGTCCAATAATGGGATAAAATTTCAATCTCACTAGGCCGTAATGGACCTAGATCCCCAAAACGCACTAGGAGCTCGATCTGGGCTGGCTCACGAGAATAGTAGTCCAGTTGAGAATCCCGATGGTTGGGTTGTGGATGAGAGCGATCCAGAAGTTGCAGTGCGAGTGGGAGAGTTTGGAGATGTTATCCCGGAAGGGCGGCGTAGAGAGTATGATGCGCGCAGTTTCCGCGGGAATCCACAGTACGTCAACAGTCGAGCGCAGACAGAAGTACAAGGACGACAGCATCATAAAGACGTCTTGCCAGACAAATTTGCTGGTAGAACCCCCTGGACGGACTACCGTCGTCATTTTGATGTCTGCAGACAGCTAAATGGATGGACCGACGTGGAAGCAGGACAGTTTTTAGCAACAAGGTTGCAAGGACAAGCCCTGAAAGTCCTTGGAACTCTACCGGTAGACATGCCTATTTCCTATCGTCATCTCGTGATACAACTGGAGAAAAGGTTCGGGCCTGGAGAACAAGCAGAGAACTTTCTCTTGGAGCTGCGGACAAGGAGGCGTAATAAAGATGAATCGCTACAAGAGTTAGGGCAGGTGATACGCGATCTGTCAGGACTCGCTTACCCGGAGTTGAACGCGTCTGCACTGGAACGCTTGGCAAAAGTGCATTTCTTGGAAGCAATCAACGAACCAGAGATTCGCGCCGGCATTTTCCGTTCCAACCCCGTCACGCTCGACGACGCCATTCAAGCCGCTCTTGCCACAGAGTCGTTCATGAAGTCAGAGAAGATGCGAGACCGCTATCGTCCAGCGCGACAGATCAGAGCAATAGATGGCAGAGTAGAACCAGTACCTGTAAATGAGAAGACAAGAAGAGAGATAGATGAATTAAAAGAGAGCCTCAAACAGTTAACGACAATGGTCGCGAAACTGGCTGTGAAACCCAATACAAGCAAGTCAGATGTCACATGCTACAATTGCCAACAGAAAGGACATTATAGCAGAGCATGCCCCCACAAGGATGAGCGTCAGGGAAACTCCAACAGGTCTTCCCGAGGGGTCGCGGTGAGGCCGAGCTATCAGCAGGGCCCGAGAATGTAATTGATGACATTCATAGCAGAGGAACGCTTGTATGTAAAATAGGAGAAATCAACAATGGAATGTACATAGAAGGAAATTCAAATGACAAGAAAATCAACTTATTGATCGACACTGGAGCTACAGTGACAATTGTATCTCATGCAGCATTACAGGCAATCAACCAAAAGAATACAGAACTGAGAATGACTGATGTTCGGCTTATTCAGGCTAACGGAACGCCAATCAAGGTGCATGGAGAGGCACAAGTAGACATGAAGTTGGGAACACAGAACTATGTTATCAATGCCGTCATAGCAGACATCGGCCAAGATGGAATTCTTGGAATGGACTTTTTGCACAAAACAAATTCGTCGATTGACTGCGACAGCATGACAATTAGGGTGAATGGAGAAATCATTCACTGCACAGATCGAAACGGAAGAGTTTTGAAGATAGCAGCCGTCACAGACATGACTGCTGAGGTACCTGAACACATGAAAGATCTGTACACACGTACAATGAGTAACCTAGATGACAAGTACAAAACAGAGGTTGTTTCACTTTTTGACACTTACCAAGACGTTTTCTCTAAGGGTGGTCATGACATTGGGCGTACCGACAAAGTACAGCACAGCATACACACGACACGATCAGCCCCCATCCGCCAACGTCCGCGACGTCCACCAATAGGTCAGCGACGGGAAATCGAGAAGCAAGTAGAAGAAATGCTGCAGCATGGCATTATCACCCCTTCGACCAGTCCATGGGCTTCCCCTGTTGTGTTAGTAAACAAGAAAGACGGTAGTAAGCGGTTTTGTGTCGACTACAGAGAGTTGAACAAGTACACAATCAAGGATTCATTCCCCCTCCCGAGGATAGATGAGTCGATCGATGCACTAGATGGCGCTAAGTACTTTTGTACATTAGATTTAGCTGCCGGCTACTGGCAAGTACCTCTGGACAATGAAGCAAAGCTGAAGTCTGCTTTTGTAGTACCTGGTGGGTTATATCAATTTGAAGTATTACCCTTCGGACTATCAAACGCGGGAAGTTGTTTTGAGAGGTTGATGGAGACTGTTCTTTCTGGTCTGCAGTGGAAGATTCTGTTGGTCTATTTAGACGACGTCATTGTTTACGGTTCGACGGTCGAGGAGACAATCGAGAGATTGGGAGTCGTTTTGGAACGACTGAGAGATGCCAAGTTGAAACTCAAGCCTAAGAAGTGCCACCTATTCAAGACAGAGGTGCTCTATCTCGGACATGTTGTTTCAGAAGACGGCATTCGCACAGATCCAGACAAGATTGAAGCTGTGAAAAGCTGGCCAACGCCCACATGTACAAGAGATGTCAGGAGTTTTATCGGTTTAGCTTCCTACTATCGACGGTTTGTTGAGAAGTTTTCTGACATCGCCAAACCTTTGACTGCTCTTACACAGAAGGATAGAGAGTTCAAATGGTCAGATGAATGCGAGGTAGCGTTCAATGCATTGAAGGAGAGACTCACGACTGCCCCTGTTCTAGCTTACCCAAGACTTGGTGTAGATTTTCTGCTTGACACGGATGCTAGCAAGTATGGCATTGGAGCAGTCCTATCACAACTAGTAGATGGCAAGGAGAGAGTAACAGCCTACGCTAGTCGTACACTAAGCAAAGCGGAACAGAACTATTGTGTCACCCGGCGAGAACTGCTTGCAGTTATTGAATTTCTGAAGCACTTTCGTCACTACTTGTATGGACAACCCGTCACAGTACGCACAGATCACGGCGCGCTAAGATGGCTTATGAATTTCAAGAATCCAGAAGGTCAACTGGCTAGGTGGCTTGAAATTGTCAGCCAGTACAAACTCACCTTAGTGCATCGTGCCGGACGAATCCACTTGAATGCTGATGGACTCTCACGGCGCCCATGTACGCAGTGTGGTAGACTTGATGATGTCTGCAGAGATGAGAAGTAAAGGAGAAATAAGATGAACATTAGTAGTGCATGTTAGAATATGCTGATGTAATGTTAATTGTTATTTTTATTTGAATTATAACGTAGATGAAATAACGAGATTGCGAGCACCATGAACAGAGAAGTGCATAAACTTGAAGAGAGGTTACAAGCTGTCACCCTATCTCCGCCCCTGTCGTCGGAAGAGATTAGAGAAGCTCAGTTGCTAGACAGTGATATCGCCTACATCCTACAGAGTAAAGAGAAATCGCTACATAAACCGGCATGGAGGGACGTTTCTGCGAGTTCAGCTGCTACAAAGACCTACTGGATAAATTGGGACTTGTTAGAGGTTAAAGACGGAGTATTAGTGAAGAGGTGGGAGTCAGACGACGGAAAGGAGGTGAACTGGAAAATAGTACTGCCCAGAACGTTGAGAGCAAGAGTGTTAGCTGAAGTACACGATGCCAAAACAGGAGCTCACCTGGGAGTTAACAAGTCACTTCATAAAGTCCAGCGTAAATTCTACTGGGTAGGATTAGCTGCAGACGTCCGCTCTTGGATAAGGAAATGCACGACATGTGCGAGAGTCAAGAACCCGCCAAAGAGGAAACGGGCTCCTCTTCAACAATATAGAGTGGGCGCTACCTTAGAACGAGTTGCAATGGACATTCTAGGACCCTTACCCGAAACAGAGAGAGGAAACAAATATGTGTTGGTCGTAGGAGACTATTTCACAAAATGGGTAGAGGCCTATCCATTACCTGATCAAGAAGCAGTTTCAGTTGCACAAGTTTTTGTAGAAGAATTTGTGTGTCGGTATGGAATTCCCAAGGAGTTACACACGGATCAAGGACGAAACTTTGAGTCAAATCTGATGCAAGAAGTATGTAAACTACTTGGAATAAAGAAGACAAGGACTTGCCCTCTACACCCACAGAGTGATGGTTTTGTAGAACGCTTCAACCGTACCTTAGTCAGCATGCTGATTCCCCTGTTGGATCCAGACCACCATCAGAAAGATTGGGATGAGAAGATCCCATTCGCCATGCTCGCCTATAGATCCGCTGTGCAAGAATCGACAGGAGAGAGCCCAGCCATGATGATGATGGGTCGAGAAGTAACATTACCCCTGGATTTGATGTTCAGTCAGCCGGAATC
The DNA here is from genome assembly GCA_963669155.1 of Arbacia lixula. Lineage (NCBI taxonomy): Eukaryota > Metazoa > Echinodermata > Echinoidea > Arbacioida > Arbaciidae > Arbacia > Arbacia lixula. Next base: position 23,369,190 of record OZ022580.1, on the reverse strand, counting down.
TGAGGAAGAAACACCAGATCAAGATTATGCATCACAGTTACGGGATAAACTACACTCCGCACACGAAACCGCGCGCAGCAAACTTCACATGTCAGCGCAAAAGCAAGCAAAAACTTATGACAGAAACACAACTCTGAGAAAGTTCAAGCGAGGTGACTGGGTGTGGCTGTATGGTGTGGCGAGAAAGAGAGGTGTTTGCCCCAAATTTGTGCCAAAATGGTCAGGACCTTATCTCGTGATAGATAAGCTATCTGACGTGATCTACCGTATCCAAGAGTCGAGTAGAGTCAAGCCCAGGGTCGTTCACCTAGATCGATTAAAAGAATACCAGGGTCCCCAGGTAGACAGTTGGATTGAACGCAGGAACCCCCCTAGGAATCGAGCATTACCATTACGATATAGGGATATGTAAATTAGGCCACGGAACAACATAACTGATCCATGAATGCCAAATTATTTTTACAGATGATCCCCTGTCCAGCGTGTAAGGAAATTTCACCCGGAACGGAGGAGTTGAGGGAGCACTGCCGAAGGAGGCATGGGAGGGAGCTCTCAGTTCGGTGCCTGCGATGCAAGTATGAGGGAGCAGGACGGCAGGACCTAGCTCGCCACTATGGGAGAGTACACCCGCAGAGGAGGGAAGAAGCGTATTTTGTAAGCTTCAGCTTATCTTCCTCCGCTTTCGGAGCGAAGAGAAGAGGTGGCAGAGTGACGGACATATGGGAGCGGAGGAGGCGCGATCACCGCAGGGAGGTGGAAGAGAGGCGGGAGGCAAGGAAGAAAGAAGACAGGAGGGAGAAGGACAGGAAGGAGAAGGACAGGAAGGAGAAGGACGGGAAGGAGAGGGACCGGAAAGAGGATCAAAAGAGGGGAGATGACCGAAGTAAGAAAAGGAGGAGGGTAGTGATTAGTGACAGCAGCGACGAGGAGCAGGAGATCAGGAAGGAAGAGGAGGTACAGAAGAGCAGCGAAAGCGAAAGCGAGGACGGAAAGGGGAAGGAAATAGAGATCCGGGAGGAGAGTAGCAATGAGAGCGAAAGTGGTGAGGAGAAGGGAATGGAGACCCAGGAGAACAGCAGTGAAAGCGAAAGTGACGAGGGGAAGGAAATGAAAGAGAGCAGCAGCAGAAGCGAAAGTGATGAGGGGAAGGAAATGAAAGAGAGCAGCAGCAGAAGCGAAAGTGATGAGGGGAAGGAAATGAAAGAGAGCAGCAGCAGAAGCGAAAGCGAAGGCGGGAAAGAAATGGAGATCCCTCAGGAAAACAGAGACAAAGGAAGTGAAGAGGAAGAAGAAGAGAAGGGAACAAAGAGCGTCAGCCTCAGACCAGGTGTCATAAACGTTAGTGTCAACAATCCGGGATCGTGCCGAATTACGCACATTAGAAGAGTAATGGTCGAACTAGAGACTTACCGATACGTTAACGGAGAGAAAAGGCTGGTAGAGGTCCGGAAGGAGTTCTTCGAAGCATAAGGGCCTGCATGAAAAGAAAAGATCAATTTATTTATGTTGTGTACATGTATTGTAAATTTTAAATTTCAAATTTAGTATCACGACATGCATGAGGCACACGTTACGAAGCGTGCATTGTAAGAATTTTATAACGCAAGGAAAATAAAATGTAATGCAGAGTTTTCCATGCATTTACCGTAATGTATATCGTATTTAGTAACTCTGAATGGAGAGCCACATTGATCAAATGACTGTTGCATAATTTGTTAATGCGGTCGAATAAAGTGTGAGAATGTCATTGTTTTTCTCAGAGTCACTGGGACAGTGACTAAGGAAGACGGGGGTTGTGAAACGGTTTTCCTCCCACCCTCATTTTTAAAATTTTATAAGTCTGATCCCAAGACTATCATTTATATCAGGCATCGCGAGATGCGAGATTTAGGAGAAAGTCAAATATATATCCTATGTTTGCACGTACTTTGATCCTACTTTTCATGGTAGATAAATTATATAACTACGGTTGATGGATCTTATAATAATGCCATGTGACATGGTGTATCCTGTTTATAACGAGGTTGTATACTGACATTCAGAAAAGCCACAATTCTACTGCTAGTTTCTAGCGCGTCATGCGCGTGAGCGAAATTTGCGCGACTATGTGAGTTACGTGTGTTATACTGTGCTACGCAGCACTGCATTTTTACACGGGAGAGCTTCTTCCCTGTGTGTTGATTTGGTCACGCGATGCAACGCGCATTTGTGTAAGATGCGCATGCGCATTAGGACGTAGTTCGTGATTTATCTAGGTCCCGGGGTCGACCCTGTGCTCGCTTGGATGTTCGGCTGTGCACAGAATCGACGCTGTTGCCTAGCGGGCTACCGTTTTCGAGCTCCAGCGAGAGTTGTGACTTTTCGATGTTGAAGGCCGGGTATCGGCCAGGGTTGATGAGTAAAAGTTATGAAAAGAGTTGTGCTTTTTAATACTTGCTCATATGATTATGTAATCCTGTGTAGGTTCAGTGTGAAGTATATGGTTGTATTGTGTAATGATCGTAAGGGATATTATGCAAGAATATACTTATATCTTGTTTCATTTTCCCCGTGATAAGTCGAATTTCCCGCGCAGAGAACTGCGTAGTAAGAGGTATCAGCCAATCAGGCTCGAGTATTTCTCTTGAATAGATAATTAGGAGTTGGGCTTTTGACCAATCGCGTAAGGAATGAGGGGGGATATAAAAGGAGAGATGGGGAGATGAGGAGCATATTTCGCCATTTTTCCACCCTAAATTTTGTGCTGCTTATCTGACGACGTCGAGCTTGACTTTTTGGCTTTTGGACAGAAGACTAGAGTCACTAGACCACCGTGAGTAGACTATTGTCTTTTATTTGTACCTTCACATAAACAGGACAATTAAGGTGATAATTCTAAGGATATATATCTCATTGATAAGTGAGAAACCAGAAAGGAGAGAAGGATATATCTGTATACATTATTGATTTCACAAAGAAGAGAGAGTGACGAAACATGACAAGAATTGTTTTTGTTCTTTATTTATCACAGAACAATGCATCAACGACATAGAGTGAAACAGAGAACTCGCTGGGTATGGGACCCGGGGGGTGGTTTTTGGCATAAGTTTTGAGGAATCCATTTTTCTTAGAGTATTCTACTTATAAATTTTCAGGCATAACTTTGGAAGAATCCATTTTTAAGAGTACTCTACTTATATTTTTAAGGCATAAAATTGTAAGAATCTTTTCTTAGAGTACTCTAGTATTTTCGGGCATAAGTTTGGAAGAATCTATTCTTAGACTTGTACTCTACTTATATTCAAAACTTTCACTTATAATGACGTTATTGGATGTTTGCCCCAATTGAACTTTTATGCTATTTGAACATGTTTGGAACATGTTTCGTACCATGTTTTGGACTGAGTCCTTGACATAAGTTAAGCGTGCCTCATAAGGTAATGTGTGCCTCATAAGGTAATGTGTGCCTCATAAAGTAATGTGTGCCTCATAAAGTAATGTGTGCTTCATAAAGATGAGCCTTAAGAGTAACTTATGTATTAAGTATTAGTAGATCGTATATTTAGAGATAACCAATGTTGACGACATGATTACATACTACGGATTGTACTCTGTCGATGCTTTCTCTCTTTCTCTCTAAACCTTCCACCTCCTTTCCTATCTGGAGATGTTCGTCATAGCTGTAAATCCCGAACAGGGTAAGCGACGAGAGTTGTGCAATGCCAGTAACCAGTCTGGTATGCAGTAAATCCCGAACAGGGTAAGCGACAAGAGTTATGCAATGCCAGTAACCAGTCTGGTACGCCATAAATCCCGAACAGGGTAGGCAACGAGAGTTATGCAACGCCAGTAACCAGTCTGGTACGCCATAAATCCTGAACAAGGTATACTTATGATGTAGTTGCCACTGCAGCGTTGGTGCGTGGACGACAAGTGACTGTACCACGTGAGGATCGACAATGACAGTTTTGCAACAGGTTACATCGCCGGTCGAGCAGACGACCAACTGAGGGACACGTCTTTCATCCCTCCTCTTTCCTCTTTCCTATTTTCTTTAGCATCAGACAGATGTACTTGTAATTATATCTCTAACACGATGCATTCGGCATTGTACTGAAATACCAGTAAGGGATCGATGTATAGATGTACATATATGTATATAAAGCTACAAGTTGCAAGTTACATGTTTTTATCGTTGAATACCAGTTGAATATTTCATCACCAAAAATGTCGACTCTTTTCATTTTAATAAAGTTCAGTTGAACTTTACTCAAAACTCTAAAGAATATTTCTTGAAGGTTGCACAGTAGTTTCCGTAGAGTAAGTAATGTATGCAAAGTTGTTACTGGTCGTTGGTCAGTGATTAGTGTCTGTTGATGTGTTTGTAGTTAAGTAAAAGTAGCTAAGTTAAGCTTATGTCATAATTTACAGTCGTTATCTGGCAAAGAACTTTTAACATCTTGAGAGCGTAAAAGTCTGTCGATTTCAGTCACGAACCACACATCGAAACTTGGAAGCTATTAAAAATGTTACCATGCTACTGGCGCGAAAGTGAGAGAGGAAGAAATATTGTTATGACTTGGAATGGATGATTGACCTAATGTTGGCTGATGACATGATTGTATGAATGTTGTGAGTTTGCCACGAGTGAGATGTGGTATGACCGAGGTGACGTGTTTACCTGAACTTATGTATGACTTGAACATGCGCGTACAAGAGACGGGTAAAAGAGACAGCGTACAAGAGATGGCGTACAAGAGACGGCGTACGAGAGTACAGCGTACTAGAGTATAGCGTACAAGAGTCGCGGACAGAAGTGTGGCTGTTTACTACTTGTGTACATTGTGCGGGGCAAATGTAGCGAACAAGTGTGACGAGAGGCAATTTGCAACACGTGTACGCAGCGTGCATGAGAGAGTACGTTCAGAATGTTCTGACACAGTTAGGTTTTGTCACACAAGACTTGTATGAAAGGTACAGAGTAATGACCACATAATCGGTATCTTGCAACTCACCGAATTAAATGCTAGCTGATAAATGACAGTTAAAGACGACATCTTGATTGGGTGTTGATGTTGTGCGGCAGTGTCGAGGTAGTACGTCGTGCACGATGTACAGTGCAGTACTGTTAGCGAGAGCTAGAGGTCAATTTGTAGGTCACAGCTAACCAATGAGAACCAAATTCTTATTGGACGCAATAAGGGCTGATTGCTGGTTGAGTTATAATTAGGGAATATGTCAGGTCTCCATTCCAAGGTCTTTGTTTATGTTATTAGGGTCAGCTGACAACTTAGACAGTTTGACCTAGAGCTCATGTCTCTATAAAAACATGTGGTGGCAGCATACCGTAGTGAGTTAGAGGGTCTCGCGCTACAATACATATAAACACATACAGAACAAAACAAAGAAAAAAAAATGTGAGAGGTGAAAAAGCTAACCCAGAACCCATCCCTTTTCTTTTTCAGCAAAAAGAACATGATTATTTTTAAAAATCTTTCATATACAAATGTAATTATTTTATCACTGTTATTCTTTTTGATAATTTTATCTAAAAGGAGCTTTGTAGTAAGATGACTATATGTATATCTTTTTATCATTTAATTGAAATTGATAAATGAGGATCAGTGAGAGAAACTGGTAGACAAAGGGCAGATTTAAAAAAAAAAAAAATCCCATTATATAGTGTTAATCCCAGTGGGAGAAAGAGTTTGAAGAAAGAAGAAAAATAAATAAACACTAAGTGTAATTGATCTACATGTAAACTTACCACTGGGAAAATTTTTCCCATTTTGTAAGGTGTAGTGTCAATTTATCTTTTCTCCTCGCCTTATCGTGTTCAATCTGTTTTGATTTTTTAATGGCACTGCATATTTCGTTACATGTAGGGACTTTTCCCAGTTTACGGTTATTGTAAATCATATGTTTGACCAAAATTATTACATGATTTAATAAAGCATTCTGTTTTACATTGTCTCTAACACCGAGTAATCCCGGGGGGGCACTCAAATTATATTTTGATGGGGGTGTGCCTCACGAAACCCTGAAATGGGGGTCTAAGGAACTGACTACACGGGTAAAATCCGCGTAAAATCTGGGGTCTTAGGAACTAAAAATATACCGGCATTCCCGGCCAGCATTGTGAAAAACAGGGTCTACAGAACTATCCTCGCTGCACATGCGACGCGTTGTGTTTACGTCAGGGTTTTCTTGCAGCTCGCTAGGCCGGCGGGTCGGGCGGCCGGGTTGATGTTGAAGCGTACGCGTAGCAAGCTGCACGCAAGCCTCGGGCCTGGGGAACGGAGGGAGGGAACGGAGGGAGGGAACGGAGGGAACGGAGGGAGGGCACAGCGGGGAGGCTAAGGAGCGGAACTTTCGCGGAACGTTCGCCATGCGTACGATATAGAGGATCTAAAGAACTGATATCGGGGTCTCAAAAAGGGGGTCTTCAAAGCGGCACGTCCCCGTACCACCAATGTATGTGAGTGCCCCCCCCGGGCGAGTAATACTTCAAGCCACTGTAAATCAAGAAGTTCCAAAAAATGTAATTTATTTCCTATTTCAGTCCAGATCTTAGAGACTTCAGCACATTTGTAAAATATGTGATAGTATGTTTCTGTCTCTTTTCTACAGAAAGAGCAAGTATTGGAATCTATTAAACCAAACTGGAAAAGTTTGTCATTACAAAATATAATGCTATGTAAAAGTTTATATTGAAATTCTCTTAGCTTCCAGTCTAAAGTGGAGAATCGAGGGATAGAAAAGCAAGTTGCAACTGCCGACTTATTCATGTTTAAAGCTGATACATCTGGATGTTTAAAGGCGAATGAATCTTGTATTGTATTAATAAATATATTATATACCATTTTAGACGACACCGAGGTAAAGGATAACACATTCTTATTAATATCAAAATGGATGTTAGAAAAATCTAAATTATTGTGAACTGTGTCACCTCTACCAGAGGATGTTCTCCTCTTCTTCCATTCCATTGGTATCCTGTTATACAAGTTAAGAGAAAATAAATCATTTACATTTAATCCTTTTCTTAAGAGAAAATCTCCTGTTCTCATTTTACCATCTGTATCAACAATGTGTTTTACTTGAAAAAGGTTAACCTTAAATAATTTTTCATTAAAGTGAAAGGTCCTACCTTTTATAAAAGTATTATTAAAAAATATTTGGTTTTCCCAATGCACTTCTCTTATAATAAATTCTCTTTCTCTTAAGTAATTCCAAATGTCCAAAAATTCTAAGTACAGTTTAGGTGCACTGAGGTTGAAAGCTCTGGGATTGTAGTTACAAAGAAATATTAAAGTTCCTCCTAAAGATCTGAATACATGTTGGAAAAAGTATTTCCATTTCATTTCCTTATTTCCACCGAGAAGTCTTTTTATCCACATAACGCGCTGAGCACAAACCATGTATTTAAAATTTAACATTTTCAAACCTCCTACATCATAATTTGTGTAAAGAATGTTTCTTTTTATCTTATCGTGACCATTCCAGAGGAAATTAAAGCAGATCTTCTCTATTTCCTTGAACACCCATTGTGGTACAGACATTATTGAAGATACATATAACATTTTTGATATTCCAAAGGCTTTAATTAACTGAATTTTCCCAAATAGGGTTAAATCCCGTTGCTTCCACCAACCTAACAATCTTTTTATTTTACTCAGTATTTCTTTATAATTCATTTCTTCTTTAATATTTATATCAAGAGAAAAGTATATCCCAAGCACCTTTACAGTGGAGACCAATTTACCTAACGAAAGCTCAGACAAGCTCTCACTATTTTGACTACAAGAACCTAGTTTCATGATATAAGTCTTGTCCCTATTAATTTTCAATCCAGAAATATGGTAGAATGAATTTAATATTTTGTCTAATGTATCTATATCACTTGTATCTTTTAAAAAAAATGAACAATCGTCTGCATACATTACTATCTTTATCTCCATATCACCTATTGAAATACCTTTTAACGTTTGCTCATTTCGAACAGCCACAGCTAAAGTTTCGATGACTAATAAAAAAATATATGGAGAAAGGGGATCTCCCTGTCTTACTCCCCTACTTATATCAAAAAGACCTGTAGAAAAACCTCCATTCATAACACAACTGACTGCATTATTGTAAATTACTTCTATCCATCTACAAAAATATGGACCAAAACCATATCTTTTCATTAGGTATTTCATATATGAATGTGAGTCAGTGTCAAAAGCTTTCTCAAAATCAATTGCAACAAAATAACCTTGTATACCGTACTCTTTTGTATAATATAAAATATCATCGATAATTCTCACTGCTTCTCCAATATTCCTATCAGGGAGATACCCAACTTGATCCACATGTATCACTTCTCCTAATACAAGTTTTATTCTCTCAGCCAAGACTTTAGATAAAAGTTTATAATCAACATTAAGAAGGGTGATTGGTCTGTAATTTTGAATATATAAAGCATCTTTATCATCTTTCTTAATCAACGTTATTACTCCTTGAGTCTGTGTGGATGACAGTTGACCCTTCTCAAAAGAGGCATTGAAAGAGTCTAAAAGCAGGTGCCAAATATCAGGCCAAAATATACGATAAAATTCTACTGTCAAACCATCATTCCCAGGTGATTTATTTAAAGGCATATTATTCAATATTGTAAGACACTCCCCAGATGTAATCGTCACATCACAGGATTTCTTACTATCCTCACTTATATTTAGGTGAGACATGTTACGAAAAAGATCTTCTGTCTGAGCTATTTCTTCTTGTTGTGTGTATAAATTTTGATAAAACTTTTTTATTTCTATCAAGATTTGCCTTGGATCAGTAATTTCTTCATTCTTACCTTTTATTTTCAATTTGTCTATACATGTTTTTTTCTGGTTGGATGCTAATAGTTGTTTAAAATAATTTTCATTGATTTCACTTTCTTCAAACCATTTAGCACGTGATCTCACCTTTAAGCCAACAACCTTTTGATTATACAGTGATTTAAGCTCGTTTCTTTTAAGTTCCAAATTTTGCATAATGTCATTATCTGGAGAAATGATCAAAAGTTGTTCAAGTCTTTCAATATCTTTTTGTGTTTCTCTTAATTTTTCCTTCATTTTTTTGGCTTTACCTTTTGAGTATTTCTTTGTTATTTCACGAATTTTCATTTTAACAAAGTCCCAAAGAACATCTGAAAACTCTCCCTTTCCCCAATCTATAACAGATTTAATTTCTGTCCTCAAATGTTGTATATAATCTTTATCAAAACATAAACTATTGTTAAACTTCCAATAGGATGGGCCTATATTCCTCTGACAGTTATCCTTCAAAAACAAACCTAAATAAATGGCCGAGTGGTCCGGGGCAATGGATGGAACAATCTTACATTCTGAAATTTGATTCTCCAATTGGTTAGATATTATCCAATAGTCTAACCTACTTTGAATTAAAGGATTAGTCTGTCTGTAAGTAAATTGGATCTTATCTGGGTTTCTTTTTCTCCAAATATCACACATATCAAAGCTTCCAAGAAAATGTTCAAATTCTAAATTAAATGAATACCCTCTATTACTTCCTTTACTCGAGATATCAATATCAAAATTTTGGATCATATTAAAATCCCCGCCAATAATCATATGGTAGTTGTTGGGGTTAAAATTATTAAGGTTGTCAGTTAAATTATTCAAAAAATCTATTTGTTCCTGCTGTTTTTCCCGAACAGGAAAATAAACATTGCAAAGGATATATTTTGTTTTGTGTGCATCAATCTCCAATATTACATACCTCCCTTCTGGGTCCCTTTGATGTCTTGTTACCTTCAAATTCAGTTTATTTGAGATTAGAATACAAACTCCCCGACTATGGTTACTACCATGACTAAAAAAACTTAGCCCACTCCATTCCCTCTCCCACCGATCCTCTACATCAACTGTACTAAAAGTTTCCTGAAAGAAAATAATATCCCCTCTTTGAATACTCCAATTGATTATAGCATTTCTTTTAGTTTCATCTCTAAGACCCTTAACATTTAAAGAAATGAGGTTTAATTTATTCTTTGGGCTATCTGTCATAAATTTTATTGTATATCATCTTTTGTACCGATAATACATCTATAAGTATCTCAACATTATTGGAATATTTACTTTCTGGAAATTTTGTTGATATTGAAAAGAGCACAATACATGGCGGTTTAGCTTTCTCACCCTTAACAGAAAAATTCAAAGACACAACATGAAAGTAACTTAGACTACATAACACAAAACAAAAAGAAAAAAGACTTGACAGCATAAATGAAGGAAGACACACGGGCACTGAAAAAGAAAGACAGCCTATAGCAACAAAAATAAAGACAACCCTCCCTCCCCCTACCCCCGGACCGGAATTCCATCCCTTTCACCTGTTACGCAACCTATATCGAATACACCTGCTGTTACCCTGGATATCTAAGTCATACTCTATCACATGAATTGAAGTGTGCTTTGAAAGACAAGTCTATATGACCCGCTTTCTAAAGATTCCCATGAAACACCTTACAATTCGTCGTATAAACTTGTAAATAAACTACCTAGACTAGTGGATCCTTTTTAAAGTATTCCTGTACTGCTGTGAATGGTATTATTGAATTTACATTTCTGCGTGTACTAGCAAAACAATATTGAAACTTAAATTTGAATTTAAAAAAGAAAGAAAAAAAAATCAACAACAAACTAACATTGTGGATTTTTTTTAACTGTTACTCTTTCATCCACCTGTTAAGAGTTCTTTGCATCTTTAACTCTAACATACATGCATTTTTTAAACTGTTACTCTTTCGTCCACCTGTTAAGAGTTCTTTGCATCTTTAACTCTAACATACATGTACACTAAATGCCATGCTTCGATACATTTCTAAAGATCACATTCTAGTCACAACAAACTTGCAAAGTGAATGATTTTCATAGAAACACATTTACATTGCCCATACAAGCCTACATGCACATACAGGACAAAAAAAAACACTAAGGAGATGAAATTATCTCAATTTTTCCTTGAAGTGTATCCTGACACACCCACCTATTTTTCTTTTGAAAACTTTCATTCAGTGAATTGTAAAGGAAAAAACACAACAGAATTAGCCACATGTGCATGCATGCCTTGTATTTACAAAAACGGCAATGTCTACAATTACAATAAACAATGTCCCAGGGCCTTATTGTTCTCTGGAGTATCCTAAAAACAAAAACTTTCAATCCTTGTTCTCTTTTACAACTAGAACTTTGCAATGCCAATCTTCAGTAGTCATACGGAAACCACTTTGATAAACACAACCCATACATATATTGCACATACATGTAGATGTAATGTACATGTATTAACGACTATTGTTGTGCAATAACTTTGTAGATGAAATAATTGAATTCTCTTCCTATTTCATCACTTAAGAAAAGTAAAGCAAGTAACGGATTCATCTCAAATCAATACTGCAGAAACAGATTGTTTCTTTTGTTTTACACAGAACAAACTTGCTAAGAGTACCAAATAACACAACCCCACAAAAAAGAGGGGTAAACAATAATGAACCGATGGAGTGGTTTTAGAAAGATTTTCACCATGAGTGCATGTTCCCTGATTCACACTTTAACATGAAACTGTTGTACATATTTTAATTAAAAGGCCATCCCTTGTATGAAACATGAGACATTGATAAGACCAACATGTAAAGGGAAGAAATAGGGGATTACAGCCCATGGACATTGATCTATCAGTGGTAGTTCCAAGTTGAAAGCAGTAATCAGAGAAAGCATGTATATTGATAAAAAAACATAGCAGTTTACATTATTCTTCAAAACAGATCATCTACATGTAATTAATCAGTGCAGAGAAGAATATTGTTATAGCGCCATCTCCTGCGAAATACATTACAGCTACTTTGTTTGTGATAACAAAGACCTAAGCTAAAGGTCCCCTGACATCAAAATATATGTCGACTTCTGCAATTCTGCTGGTGTTTAATAGTATGTATATTACAAAATCACTTACTGTGCAATGCATGTCATATATTTTAAAAAATAATTTTCTATATTTTTCTCAGCACTCCCAAAATTTCCTCCAGCTCAAGATTCCCATCGTGACATCATCAAAATGTAGAAATAAACTGAACAATAGACAAAGTTATGCACATAGCTATTATTGCAATGACTACCTGCAATTGCTTATAATAGCATCACGTGTTTGATATACAATGCAAACTTATTGCTTCTTCCTTGGCATGGATAGCAAATTTGTGACATAGCAAACGATTATTCCCATATGAAAGGTTGATAATGGTATTGCGTGAAGACATGATCTTGTGAGCTGGTGGAGGTAGTCATTGCAATAGCTAAGTTATGTTTATTGTACTGCTCGTTTCTACCTTTGATGATGTCACGATGGGAATCTTGAGCTGAAGGATTTTGGGGGTGGGGCTTACCAGTGCTGAGAAAAATATAGAAAAATCATTTTAAAAGATATGACATGAATTTCCATTGAACAGTTAGTGATTTTGAAATAAACATACTTTTTTTTGTAGTACCATCAACGAAGTCAACGTATATTTTGATATCAGGGTAGGCCTACCTTTAGTGATAGTAGTTTGAATCTCGACCGATCTGTATAGATCTATAAGTATAACACTTCTTGAGAATTTATGGAAGCATATTCAACTTAAATTTATGTTTACAAGGAATACACTGTGTTAAATTATGAAGTTTGGCGCCATCAATGACCTCCAAGACAATGGCCAGGCCCCATCAGGAATATTCTGTATGCGCAGAAGATTTCAGAACCACTTCATGTACTGAAGTGCATGTGCAGTAGTAGAACACCGTATAATGATACGATTCTGTACGATGTATTCATATTAACAAAAGTAACGTTTCTAGTAATGACATTCACAATTATGAAAATTAAAACATGGCCAGGCTTACATAAATAATGGCAATGAGCATGGACCCCCCCCCCCCACCTCACCCCTTCTGACCCTAATTCTCACCCCTATATCCCACTCATACATACAATGACCTTGTAAAGTGCACCAGATAGTTTATCATTTAGGAGCGTTCATACTATCCGCTGCCGTTAACACACTTGTTTTCTGGGGCATGCCGCAAAATAGTCTTACGAAATTGAGGAGCGTCGATCATCAACTATTAACCCACTTTTTGCCATGGGTGCATTTTTTTTCAAAAGTAATGGACACAAAATCCATAGACCAACAATAAACATTTGGCGCACAAACTGTTAAGAATCTCCCTCCCTCCGGAGACCAGAACGCAAGACTCTCAAACAACAAACTCACGATTTTGTAACCCATCACATTATTTCTCGTCATTGAATGTGACAATTTGGAACAAATGGGAGTAAAACTTGCAAAGAATTTTGAGACGAATTCCTAAGAATTGGGTCACTGTCATTACAACTTCTGCTGGAAGATAACACTTCTTGGCAAATACGTGACATATCGCTTTTACATGCTTAAGTTACAATCCCGTTTATTCGAAACCTTTGTTTTTCTTTCACCCGAGACCAATAAATGTGCTCTGGAATAAAATGATATAAATATCACTATTCTTTCTTTTTTCTATTAAGTTTCTCTTTTTTCTGCCCCCCCCCCCTCTCTCTCTCCATGATTTAAGCACCTCGCACGTGACGTCACAATATCAAAACTTTAAAAGATCACAACTTTCTTATCCTTTGACGGAATTTCATCAAAGATTTTCATCAAACATTCACTAATGTGAATAAGTCTGCTTTTACTAATACTAACTTACTTTCAGGGTGAACTATCCCTTTAACCCTATAGAGCGCTTCTTTGTCTGGCAGAAGATGGAATGCATCTAAAATGAAAATTTCTTCCATTTACAGAAAACTGATATCTTATGAAAGCTCACAAGGCATTTCCTTGTATGTATACAGTATTGAAGGGATAATTCATCTTGAAATTAAAAAGTTGGTTTTTAATAAAAGCAGAAATGTGAAAGAGACATTTAAGTGAAGGTTTGACGAAAGTCCTCCGTCAAAGGATAAAAAAGTTATGATTGTTTTAAATTTTGATCTTGTGACGCCAAGTGCGAGGTGCTCTCCCATATCTTGTGTGCTAGGCCTATATGATTCCACGAATTGTTTTTTTTTCTGTGTCTGACAAGGGAAATTTTTTTCATTGTGGTATGTATATACAAATGAATTTCTAATGATGTATCAATTTCAAAAAAGAACATGAAGAATGCATATCTTATTTGAGAAAACGGACATCTTATCCTTTGACGGATTTTCATTAAACCTTCACTAATATGTTTCTTTCATAATATGTCTGCTTTTATTGAAACCAACATTTAATTTCAGGGTGGACGCTCCCTTTAATATAATTGAGTCTATAAGAGTGTTATGCTCATACTATTGCCAGTGTAAGACGGTCAGACGGTCCGTCCATAAATAAATTTCAAGTATGAACATCAACAAAATTCCACGAAAGGTTACTTTAAAGTGCCTATATTTTGAAATAAGTTCTTTAAAAGCATTCTCTCCTACAAAGGTCAACGTACATGTATTTGTGTTTGCATAACTTAATATTTTAGGGATGCAAAAAAAGGTATACACCGGCTTTAACTCTCTATGCCTCTCTATGCATTTTGGTAGTAGTTAGCCTATACGACCAAGGAGGTACTAGGCGAGCTGGAGATACAGCTCGCGGAAATTATTTCTATACCAGCTTCGAAGCCGCCTCGTACTAGCAGCTGCTTTCAACAATATGATGCATACGCGATTGCGTCACGTTCACCTGGATTTTATAATAGGTCATACGCATTCGTATACATGCATACATTTCAGCTTTCGCTTCTGAACTTTTAATTTTGTCACTAAGTGCTTGTTATGTTGTTTTTGAGATTGAAATACTAGATTGGGCGCGGCTGGGAACGTTTTTCATGTTACTTGTCTGAAAGGAAAATATCTGAAAGTAACGTTTCATGCAATTTTTAATGAAATATGATGCGGAGCATTGTAAAATTTAGACTTTTATACAATTTGATATCGCGTTTAGAGCCTTTTCGTCAAATTGCAACAAGATTCCTCGATTGAATCTTTATAAACACAACAAAAAAGTAAGCCCCCCCCCCCCCCCCCCCCTAAGCAAAATAGCATTTTTTTTTTTTTTACATTTTTGCCTTTAAAAATGGGCCACTCATGTATGACTGATTGGATTAATGTCATTTTCACACAGGAGTTAGACAATAAGTTAAAAACAATCCTGCCAAATTATTTTGCCGCTATTTTGCTTAGGCGGTTGGGGGACTTACTTTTTGTTGTTGTGTTTAGATGCATCGTAGGTATTACATGTCACAGCTGCGGTGAAGATATTTCCCCAAATTCTTCTGCGCATCCGATTTTGTTTATACGTCAAATCCAGGAAAAATCATCCAGAGAATTGGTGGCTTCGAACATGGGAGATCGAAGAGAAAATCTTTGTAAAGCGTTCTTTTGTGACTGGAAGGAGAGTACAATGAATCGGCATTAATTAAACGGCAGCTGGATATCCATGTACTTAAACATCCTTGGTACGAGCATGGGACGAGTGATAATGAAGGATGTACGAGTAGTTGTCTTGTCAACATGTTCGTACGACGACACGACTTCGGTACCCTATACTCCGTGATATGATACACAGCGCTCCACGCACAAAGGGTTAAGCCAGCTATTCAGCCCAGGTTCATTCGCGGTGATGCCTCCTCGTAATCATTTCCCACCCCTGGGTCTGCCCCAGTGCCCGACATTCGCTTTCTCCAGGACATTCACATCTCGGATCGGAGCATCGGCCACCCCTCCGCTGACTGCTCAGGCAGGTGCTAAGCCGAGCCAATTACTGGCAGCCCAATACCGGGCGAGTTCCGGGGCAACTCTACACCAGTTCTTGTAGGGTGCCCCGCTGCTGCAGAGCTATTTTGTGCTATTCGAGATGCCGAAGAGAATGCCGAGTTGAAAAAACACCGGGAACAGAAGTCGTGTCCATCTAACAAACAACGATCACGTCGTTTGTGATTTACTTTGCGAACAACTGCCGCAAAAGGGTAATGTCCTTTTTATAGGCCTTGTAACTTAATAGGCCTATAATGTCAACTGCTTTATGCTGAGTTGTACTTGGGGTATAAACACTCGGCTCTGACAGGCGTTTCGCGTTTCATTGTTGGACCAAAGTTGTTACATCGTCAATGAGTTGGCATGGGTGACGACGTTAGTGATGACGAAAACAACCAGAACACTAATTTAAGAAGGTGCCGATTGGCTGCACCGTTACCTTACATTGTCACGTGATGATGTATACGTGATGCAAGCAAAGGGGCCATTCACTCCAAAAAATGTTGTTGTCAATTATGTCAATGGAGGCAGATACTATACACGAAACAGCTTGGCACAAGTTTGAGTAAATTTTGACAAAACACAACAAGAGTTTTCATGGTTGTGATTTTTTTTAATTTGAAAATTTTGAAAGAAAAGTGGTACGAGGCCGTGGATGTGACTGTTGTGGATGAGCATAACTTTCTGTTGTTTTTTGTAAGCAACATATTTTTCAGTGTGAACTGCCCTCTTTGATGAACTGATCGAATCACCTCTTCCACCTCTAGCAACCTAGTTCCAATTATTACCCCCCCCCCCCCTGTCTAAGAAGTATTTGTACTCTTGCATACTGAAACGCCTGTCAATGTAACCCGCTAAGAACATCAAATGATCTTCAACGAGAACATTGTCACTTGTTCATCTGCTCATGTCAGGACACTACAAAAACACCAATTTCTAAAATATTCAATATTGAATATTGAATATTCTTTATAAACCTTTTGAAAAAAATCAACTTGGGTGAATGACGGCATGTCCAAGTACATGGACATGCACTGGTGGCAGTCGAGTTGATGTAAACCAGCCGTTTGCAGATCTCTCGAAATATCCATATCGCGTTTAGCTTTGACATCCTCCCTGTCTCTTCGCCTTGATAGAAGCCATCTCCACCAACCAACAGAGCCAACCAGATCCACAGAGGTGTTATTGACCTTCCCGTCTTGGCCCATATCTCGAGAAATTCGCTCTAATTCGCCCCAATGAGCCGTTTTACGCGCCCTTTCTCCTGCCGTCCATTTCAATGGGTGCTGGGCGGGAGATTGGAGGATGGTGGCTTTCAGAAGGATACCGGTCTCACTGGGCTGGGTATGACGTCATCAAAGTATTATATTTCCTGTCAATATAACATGTACAATATATTAACCACGATGTAAATGTAGCATGTTTGTGCTCATGATGTTAACGCTACATGTAAATATTCGTACACATGCGACCCCAATGAGAGCGCTTCAACCCCAATGATTTGGCTACCACGTTTAAATAATACTAAATACATAAATTAGCGAATACATAGTTTTTTGTGCCTACTGGGCCATGTTGCATTTAGGTTTTCAATCATTGTCACTAACCGTCGATGGTAACTACCATGGCAACACTCAATGAACTCTCATTGTTGCAGATGTTGCCATGGTAGTTATCATTGATGGTAAGTTATAATAATTGAAAACCTATAAATTATGCAACTTTTCCCTCATATGTACATAGCAATTTTATTTTCGTGACAGTTATGGGTTATAATGAAACAAAATGAACACAAGACATATAAGAATGGTGGTCATCGAGAACATTATCCGCGTATATATCATATCATAATGTTGACAACAAAGAGTAAAGAAGAAAAGAAGGACAAGGAAGAAGAATAAGGGGAAGGAAGAAGACGACAGCAGATCAAGAAGATCACGGAGATGGAATGATAAGAATGACTGAATAAGATATGTTAGAGGGAAGAGAAGAAAGAGAAGGAGAAGTAATGGATCGAGTAAAGAAGTGTAAAGCTGTGCGAAATCTGCGGGTGTACTGCAAAGATATCTCTTGATATAATACGAAAGAGGATAAAAAGAAAGCTCTTGGAAATACACAGTTTTTTTATGAAGAATCTGTGTAAAATACTGGTTATAGTTGGTAGCTTTCGTCAAAAAGGAACCTTTGTCACATGGTCGGTAAATATTATTACCCCTTGGTCAAAGTAAAGCAAAAAAAATCATGTGCTATATTGATTGTCCATATGAACATCATGAAAGCTGATCAATATCATTAGATCACCAAAAGGAACGTTTCATTTTAGGTCATATACACACAAAAAAAAAGAAAAAAAAATTATAATCCCCTTCTTATCGATGAAGAAACAAAGACATATAAAGCTATCATGTGTGCATTGAATGATAGAACGCTTAGGAAAGAGCTCGATGTTCGTACTTTCATTATTGATTTTAGTGACATATGTCTTGTCTTCAGAGCACTGACAATCTTTTGTCAATATCTGCAGTAGGTCATAGCCTCCCACGACGTTACCATCTATTCATTTTGGTGTTGGATCATGTAGAGCTCACGTAGCGCACCTCCCTCTCCACCCCCCCCCCTCTCTCTCTCTCTCTCTGCCTCTCTGTCCCTCCCTCTCTCTCTCTCTCTCTCTCTCTCTCTCTCTCTCTCCCTCTCTCTCTCTCTCTCTCTCTTCCCCCTCTTTCTCTCTCTCCCGGTTCATACTCCACCACGCATGTAGGCCAAGGAACTCTTTTGCCATTTTCCTCCCCTCTTCTCCATAATCGAATCAAGGCCGAGATTCTGTCTCCACCTTTTCTTGGCCACTCACCTCAGAAGACCCTCGGGGAGAGCAAGGCGTGCGAGCACGTCGAGACCCCGTAAGTTCATGCGCGAACGGACATTGTCGTCACCACCACCACCATCATCATCATCGTCATCACCACCACCATCAACATCATCATCATCACCAAGGTCTGCATTAGACTTTTCATATCGCTTTCAGAACAGTTGTGACATATTGGCATCATCTTTTCCTGGCCTCCCTCTGTACTCTGATACACTGATACCGAAGAAAAATCCCTCCTGACGAGGTAAGAGTAGGCATAAATTACAGCCAATCTCCACGTATTCTTTGGTGGGATAACTCATTTTAATGATTGTGAGTGATACGTTTTATGACATGTTGAGTCGTCTGTAAGTAACGTCCATTCTGAAGTGTTTGCGGATTTCATGTGATAATTGACAATCGTCATTTAACTTGTTGAAGAACTTCTTGCAGTTTTCGTTCATCGCGATGCCTTTGTCATTAAATACTGGTATATATATTTTGCTGTTTTTTGTCGAAAAAAAAACACTGAATCACTGAATTGAACTTTTTACATTTATTTGACGACAACATCCTTATCATTGATATAATTCCCATTAGATGTTCTTAATACACCACAATTAACCTAACTCGAATATTTGTATGTCATTGATTTTTCAATACATCTAGTATGTTTGCTCGTAGTTTAAACATTCAGCTTTTACGTAATTAAATATCAGATGTTTTTATTCTTCAAAATTAATTAAACATAAATCACGACAGTTAATTTCACACAATTCATGATTATGTTGATATGTTGCATTCACGTTATAGTTATGCTACTTTCATAAATACGTGGTGCAAATTATGAAAAAAATCAGTATTAACACACTTCAAATGCTTACAAGGTTGAAATGCTTACAAGGAATGTCATCGTGAATAAAGATTATATAAATGCTGAAATCAGTGACTAGATATAAACGTAGCGTAGCTCAGTAACTGGGGAAGGGAACCTCATGGATCAATCCAGAAGAGTGTTTGGTATCACCCAGGAATTATATCCCTAAACTACAAAATATTTGCCTTAAAGTGGAGTATAATTCACCCTTAACCGAATCGGGGAGATTTTTTTTTCAATTTTACTTTACTTTTAATTATTTCGCCACTCACCCATTAAGAGAGAAAGAAAGAGATCTTATTACCTCCGAGCTCATTTGAAATGATGACTTTGATTATGAACAGATCATTATAGACCAACGCTAGATTCGCCTTCTACTTTTCGTACTGATCATATTCATAATCCTTAATTCCCGGTGCTTTGACGAGAAATTTTCAAAGTAATGTTACGCTCATAGATTTAGGAAGGTACTTCTCAAAAAGATGCCCATAACGTTTTGATGTATGGATTAGTTGTAACATCGATTAGGAGATTACAATGTCATGGATGATGGCATTGGTAAAGTTTATATTGGTCATGTTGGTGATGAAACTGATAACGTTGACGAAAGTTAGTGGAGATGGTGATGACGACGATGGCAATGATGATGATGTTGATGATGACATTCATGAATATGACAGCGGATATTGATAACGTTGATGATGCGGAGGTTGATGGGGAGTTGATGATGGGGGTTGATGGTGGGGATGGAAATGCTTACAGTAAAATGATAACGACAATGACGATTTTGTTTTTGTGTAAATCCCGGTATTTGTATTTTGAGCTGAGGACAAAATAAGGATACAAAAAAAAAATGATATTGCCCATGTTCCACAAGGCCTTTGATATTATGTAATTAATGAATAATGGAAATATATCTTTACACCTTTCAGGGAAGAAGACATAATGACGGAACGTTCGGACGCCGTGATCTCAGCAAAAGAAGTTAAAAGAGCATCATCTCTAGGAGAGAAGATAGTGTTGTCATCTGCTCAAGAACAAAATGGACCTGATCTCGTAGATCGTAAAACGCCGAGTATGGATGGAACAAAATCTTCTTCGCAACATGGTTTGAAACCTCAGGCGTCCACACGGAGAATCGTCCGCACCCCGAAGTGCGCTCGATGCCGCAACCACGGGGTCGTGTCTTGTCTGAAGGGGCACAAGCGGTTCTGCCGCTGGCGCGACTGCCGGTGCACCAACTGCCTTCTGGTCGTGGAGCGGCAACGTGTGATGGCCGCACAGGTAGCGCTGAGACGCCAGCAGTCCAGCGACCCGGGAGGCGGGGACGGCACCGCGGCCAAGTCGGGCGGCGATGGAGATGGGAGTGCCGCTCGGGGCGGAAAGGATGGCGCTAAAGCGGTTGCTGCTGCGATGTCGAGCAACAAGCGGAAACTAGCCGAGATCGGCGCCGAGGCTAGCAGGCTTAAGGAGAGGGTGAAGAGGCTAAGCTCCACAGCGGCGAGGGGGAGGTTGAATGGCTCGATCGCAAGAGATATATTGGAAGGTAAGTTTCACTTGAGTTACGTCAAACTATATCATCCCCCCATGACAAAAAGCCCAGTCATATTAGAATAATTTACCGTTCTGATTTTTATTCAAAACGCACACCAAAAAGTGTTTGTTTCCGTGCCCACTATGACCAAGACAAACAGTGAGTTGGTGATGAATCAATCGACACAACTCACCTATAATGGCGTCATGTAAACTGATATAAAGTGAAATAAAGAGCATTACCATTTCCTAATTGATAGTTTTCACGAAGAAATGTTATCAAATGCATACTTAAAAAAACGTTGTTAACATAAGTGCGCTCATCGGGTGTGCAACATATGCCCAACTTGATATATGCTCCTAACAAAAAATACATATTATTTAACAATCCTATTTTTCAAACTATAGCCGGGAAAAATGTTTCCTTAATGTTGGTCGGCTACAGAAGTTCAAGTTACATGAATTAACTTGTTTTATGTAGGCGTATCAACATGATCATACATGAACAATTATTTATGAAATCTTATTTTACCCAATGTTTTGCAAACAAAATGCAACGGAAGTACAAACTATAATTGACATCGTCAAAGTTAGTAAAATACAAATATAAAAGTATATAAGGAGCAAGAAATTAAAGAATGCTTCCATGTGATTGTCTTATATTCGGAAGGAATATAGTATGGAAACAGAGCTTTTTTGACGTTTATTTCTCAAGAGGTGCTCATAAACAACATGTCTTGAATATAATAGAAAAAAATAATCATTTCTTTTCATTTTATCAGTAGGCAAAATATAGCTGACAGTTGGCATTCAGACAAATGCTTTATTCCATGCCAATGTAACCGCAAAAAACCGACGTGCCGTTTTGCTGGGCAATAATGGACGACTCGTGAACTATACACCAGACTAATATGACGATCCAATAATCACATTTTCTTTTCGAATAACATTAGGGATTCGTAAACCTGTTAGTTAATCAAATGATCCTTCCACGACTATAGGTATCAGGTCTCATGAACATTACGTCAACAAATGTTTTGTCGATATAATGCATTTTGACGTTTTAGGGCAATAGGGATCGGTGAAATGAAAACTAATCCTTCAAGGAAGACGATTCCTTGGAAATACCACTTCGTCGGCGTTTAGTTGTAGGCACAGACCTTTGTCAGCCTGTCAGTCAAATCAGTCAGTGAATCTGAATCAACGGATCCCAACGCGAAGACTAGCTCGAATATGTTTATACAAGTCCCTAGACGAGGGGCACATTGAGCAAGTCATGCTATAGCCTCACCTCCAGACATACTTTTTAAAACAGTGTCAGAATAAAGTCTGCGACTGCAGACTAGTTATTGTTCTACACTCAGCTACCAAATTAGGATTCGTCTATGTCTCTTTCTCAACTTCCCCTTTATCTTATCAGCCGGGTATTTCTCAATACTGGTAGACTTGGATGCAATACGATTTCGGGGTCTGGTTTCAGGGTCTGGGACCGAAGTTGGAAGAATCTGATTCCAGACGTAATATCCCATACGCGTTTATCAAGTTGTCTCGTCTCTTTCACTTCTACTCCGCCCTGACCGCCATTTCATTTTCTGAAAATAGGACATGTAAGAAATGAACTAATTTCTGAGATGGGTTTAGTACATGTGGCTTAAATCGTATCAACTGGGTGGATGGAATTAGAAGATTTGATGGGATCAGTAAATAAGTGGGGATTAGGGACTCGGTGGGATCAGGGATTATGTAGGAATTAGAGGTAATGAAGTATCAAGGTTAGGTATTTGTAATTCTTTGTAATGTTCTTTGTGTATTTATTTAATGTAATGAATATCATATTCGGGTATTCTAATACTTTTCCTTATTTCAAGATGTAACGATTGTTATTATTTGTAAATTGTTTTCTAGACCCCCCCCCCCCCCCCCCCGGAAGAACAACTGTGCCACGTTGGCACAGCTGAGTAGGGCTATCCACAAGTGAAATAGAAAGTGAAATATATATAATAATCGCATGATACCGTTCCGCCATCATCATCGTGTCCTAAATTATAGTTTGTTTCAACGATATATATATTAAAAAAAATCAGTTTGAGATGATGCTCCCCTACTTTCTTGCAATCGATTGACGAAATAACGGCATCGCATTTGCTTTACCCCCATATGTTAAACTATTTATGTGCCATGAATTGTGTGCGGTATGGAACTGATGATACATCAAAAGCCCACGCATAGAAAACTTAACTTTTTAGATGTCACACGAGGAATTTAGGTGTCTGAATATTTGATTTTCTTCGGAAGTGTTTCTTACCTTCAATTTTGACATGGGACTTGTGTGTTATCTTGTTTTGACAAGGCACTGGTTCTTTTGTCAAAACGAACACGAATGGCGATCTCCCGGGACTCAGTCCATATTGGGCTGAAATATCAACTGAAACGGCTTGATTTCAACCAGTTTCGCGTTTGATATCTTACCACTCATTTTGCAGAAGCAAGGGTGATGAATGAGAGTGCGAACTGGAGTAGGCGTTATTCAAACACAATCTGGTTTATATCAATCGTGGGCCTGACAGTCATTTACTCATCTTACCACCAAATGGGCATATCCCTCCTACTACTTAAGCAATGCCTTTCAACGCTTATAAGTTACGAATTATTGTATCTACCATGACAACAGCCAATGAGCTGTACAGTTGTCAGGGTAAAAACAATCACTTTAATGTTACGGATGGTAATGTTAATCTATCTTCAACATGGCGTACGATGTTTTGTTTTTTTATGATTTCTAAACGTGAAAATGAATTTCCATCATTCAAATTGCTGTCATGCAGTTTCCATCAAATTTTGTCGGCGCAGACTGTAACCATAAAGGTTAGAAATATGAGTAAAAAGAAGTGTCATTCCATCCAACCCATTCATAGGTTGGTACTTACTCAGCGTGTCTTCCTTTCGTGTACATGTTATCTGTTGATATTAAGAAAATCTCGTACCATCGGTAATATTATATTCATTATGTATCCGATTTGCTCGAGAAATATTAAGCATTAACACGTATGTTTCATGACACTATATTACGTGTTAGTACTATGTGTAGAAATATTCTATGCCCTCCAGTGTTATCCATTCTCTTAAATTTTCTTCTAGGTCACCATGGCAAGACCGGTCGGCTCTCGTCACGGGCCTCTAGCCGCCCCGTCATCTTCCTCCCGCCGCCCGTCAGCGAGCGGATGCGGAAACGCCGTGCATTCGCCGACAAGGAACTCGAGACGACCATGCTGCAGAGAGAGTGTCAATGGACGCTCATGCTCGCGTACGCCGCCGCTGGTGAAAAACCACTGGCGCCCCTTACGGCGAACCCAACACATTTCTTTGACGTCCTCCCCCAGCACCGTCTTCCAAACAGGGCAACGTCTAAGGAACATTTTGGACCGGGAGGAGTGCCGGGAGTGGATCTCGAATACCGCCATTCTCGGCAGTCGCAAGCGAACAAATCCGGTGCCGCAATTTGGACGCAGCCATCAGTTCGTGACGTACATTTGCCTGGATTTGCTGATATCCCGCCATCGGCTAACCGGAGATTTTCGTGTTTTAATCCTTCACATTACAACTCTTCGAATGCAGTTGGCCACACGAGGTTAATTACGCCATCCTTCACAGGTAGGCTGAACGTTGAACAAGAACTAACCAGCGTGCAATCTGACAGCACGAACGCCAGATTTAACGATGTAAGGTCACATGAATTCCTCCAATGCGCCCGCGCATCGAAGACCACACATCTGACGGGCGACGTTTCATCATTGCGTGACGTCGAGGAAGCGGCGTCATTACAGCATTGCAGTTCTAAAGAAACGCCGGACATACGGGACGACTCAAACGTCGGAGCAGATGCCCTGTTCTACAATGAAGACCCCAATAAGACGGTACCCCCTCTGGAGCATCGACATCAAATGCTACTTGAACGTTGCTTGCGTACTAAGGACCCTTCATGTTCAAGCAGCAAATCAGCTGTGATGTCACAAAGGACACCACTTCAATATAAACAGCCTTCAAAAATGAACCTTGCCTTTTCTATTGAGAGTCTACTCGGAAAATGAAAGAGAAACCAAGACAAAGGAGTAAAAAAAATACCATTTGTTGAATCACAGTTCTATGTTACTTCTGTCCTTTAAAAAAATCCTGACGCACAATTTTCTCAACATAAAATAATTTTACAGTAATGCAATATCATCGTTCATGTACCGCAATGAACAATGATATTGATATAACCTTGCAATGATTTCAGTGTCTTTTCAGTACTAGCATGACTAGTGTATTTTCCTTTAAAACGAGTATCATGCTGAAAACTGCAAAACAATTACTCTTCGACCTTGCGGATTGTTAATAATATGAATATACGTTTATATTGACGAGATGTGCCGCTCCCGCTGGCTGGGCCGGCCAGCGAAAAAAAATTTCGAACATGTTGACGCAAATAAAAATGAATCATTCATGAGCCGCTCGAATTCTATTGCCTGCAGTCCGGATGTTGATATTGACGAATTAAGAAGCGAAAATTTTGTCTAGGGTTTAGGGTTACGGTCAGGGTTAGGTTTAGGGCTAAAACTCATAAAATTAGTGGGATCGTACTCGTAATATATCCTCAACTAAGTGGACGCGCATGCGTATGATTTATTTGCGTAACATGTGCGGGGAAAATAGTGAAAGAGATAGTTAGGAAAGCACTCGTTATTCCGAAGGTTCGTTATTCCGAACGTTACGCCACAAATGCTCGGATTAACGAAGCCTTTTTCGTTTTCGGACTAACGAGCATCGAGGTATAGGCAATTTACGTGTTTCGGAACGAACCTTCGGAATATCGAACTGTTACCGATAGTTAAAGCCAAACAACTCCATGATGATATGTCGGATTAATCATACTCTTGCTTATGTATGTCTCTATCTAAACAAAAAAGTCAACTTATTATGGGGTTTGAGAGGGTTATAGGCCGTCGGGGAGAGCGCGGAGAGCAAGCGCGTGTGGTAGTTAGGGTAGCTCGGACGCCCCTCCCGGTCGCTCGGGGACTGACATCAGTTGCGGTGTAGTCCCCCGTTAACCTGACATGTTACACTTCTAACCAACTACATCGAAATTGTTTTGACAACATTGGAAATATCAGGAGTCGCGCGAAAGCGCCGTGGGCAGGGCGGAGAGTGTGGGTGACCTTTCGATAGCGTTTGAAACAACAAACGCACATCAAAAACGATGCGAATATAGAACTGGTTTAGTCTTACATCTCTGCATGGTCATCTGTCATCTCATTTTTTATGACGATATGCACGATTTAGATCTTCATTGCGGTATGACATCAATGATGTATATTGAGATCACGACAGGCGTTTTGTGACGGCTGCGTTTTAAGGTGTTTCCAGTCAGAGTCCAGGCTATTTTACACACTAGAATATTGTTTGATTTATCATAAAATATATAAGCACATATTTTCGAGCCATTCTTGTTATTGCGGTGTGCTAGTTGTTCAAGGAGTTTTTTTTTGTCATATCAAAGTTTACCACAGGAAGCAATATTACCACAAGGCAAATAAAAGGGCCATATTTTTTTTTAAGTCACACTCTTATTTCAGCCATATTAATACTACGTTAAGTTATGAATGATACTATGGATATATAACATGTGATACAAATATTTTATTTATATTCATTTATTGGGATTATTTACCCAGGAAACCCCCTTAGTTGTTAAACACTGTTCTACCAGGGGGCCCTGCTTTGAATTTTTACATTTAATACAACATGGTTAAAATGAATACAAACAAATAACATATACAGCTCAGTTGCAAATTCCATTATAGAATGAATCAATACGGATGGATTTTACGAGTAACTTAAGCTGATGGGAATCAAAATCATTGAGAACCGGATTTAGTACAGGAAAGGGTCATCAGTCGTAGGTAAAATCGTTCTTAGCTTAAGAATCGCTTGGTGAAACACGCCTGGCCTAATAGTTCCGTCCTTTCAATAATCCCTTAAAGAAGACACCACACGGCTAATAAATCACCTTAAAAAGCTTAGTTGAACAGAACAGTCACCATGGTCTATTCGTCTATTGCTCAGGAGTTGTATGTGTGTACTGTGTTTGTTGTGTGTATATCTGTGGTTGTTTACTGTTTGTGTATCTTTGTGTGGGCGGATTTGTGTGTCTGCGTGCTTTTTAACTTTACACTAAGACTTTTAATATATGAATGGAGACCGTTTTGGCATCACGACTTTTCTAGTTTGGACAGTTGAAGTCCCATATTCTAACAATGCCGATTCAAATGCCGTCTGGTTCCAAGATTTTTTTCTGACTTTTTTTTTCGTTCATTTGCAGGATGGAGCACGCTATCCTTACTACTTGGCGTATGCCTAAAATTTCTTTAAAAATTGAAATTACCACAGAAAGCCCTTTCACTAAAATCAATGCCGAAAGCTTCGACATTCTCTACTTCTACTCTTCCTTACCTTTAAACCTTTCTTAACCCTTCGTGTGCCAGGTGTGCATGTTGTCACCAGTAATGCACACAACTCCCATTCAGCTGCATTACATGTGGTACAAATAAATTTCACCTTAAGCCTAAGTATGCCGCTTGTAGATTTGTTTCACCATTTATACACACAAGTTCAATTCAGATTATTTTATCTTAGCACGGTGACCCACTTCAGCCAACGGCTGTTTTTCAGGGGGGGGGGGGGGCGTGCATGATAAAAACATAGTAAATCATACATTTGAACAAAAGAACATATAAAAATATACGAACAAAACAAACAAAAACAAACATACAGAAAAATTACATACTTAATCATTTAAAAGAAAGAAAAGAAAAGAAAGAAAAGAAAAGAAAGAAAAGAAAAGAAAGGATAGAAAAGAAAAGAAAGAAAAAACAAAACAAAACAAAACATATCTTGAAGAGAAAGAAAGACTACTTTTGTTCTATCATTAATACATGTGATTCTATAAGAATTATGTGAAAGTCAGATACTTAAAGAAGCAAGAAATTTATTGAGAGCAGTCTTAAATTTGTTAAAATTCGGCAAGATTCTTATTTCATTAGGTAATTCATTTCAAATTTTGGCTCCCCGATAGACAAGACTTTGTTTTTGTATTATTTCTACGTCCCATAGAGTATCAGTAGGTCTGCCACATAAAGAGGTAAATTCAACGTGGATTGGAGGTCGGACTCTATCGTTATTAATTCATCACAGGACGGGAAGAGATGTTGAAACCATGGGGGTTGCCCCCGCATGCCATGCACACCTTGGTGTGTTCGTAATGATTTAACAGCCCCCGCTTTTACCTGGGCCGACTGACTGACTGGCAGAGCTGAGTAGAAGTTATTTCGGTATCCCGAACACACGGAGGGGGCGTGGCATGGATGTGGGGAGGGGGGGGGGGAGGCCTGGATGGGGATGGGGATGCGGATGGGGGTGGGGTGCAGAGCTGACGGGTACTTGCACCTGGGCGGTCGGTCAGATCTCAGCAGTATTCTTCACACCTTTATATCGAATTATTCTGTTTACGAAACGCCGTTGACAGCAACATTTGGGGCACCAATTATTGTAGCCGGGTTTGAACTTTGGGCTCGTTCGCCTGAGCTGCCCGTATGTGCTGACTATATTTACAAATGAATAATACATCATGAAACATTTATTGAATTAATTGCTATGCTTGCTTGGCACCGTTCTTCAAAATGTCAGGCTCGTATTACTGTGACAACTTCCCATTCTTAGACACGTCATCATAGTATTCATGTTTTCTGTGTCAAAGCCAACTCAACTCAAAGTAGACATTTATTCAAGGAATTATTAATCACTTTTCATATGATTTGATATCCCTGTCCCTAAAAACGGGGGATAGAATGAAAATGTAATCACAGTTCTTGAAGAAAACCTGACGTCACTACGTGCATGGGTGACCGCAAAATCACATGACACGACAGGTTTTAACAAACATACCTATGTTAACTTTTTCCCTACAATTCATTCATCCAGGAAACACTTTTTCATGTAATAAAAACAAAAATGAACAAGAAAAGTGTTTTACTTATCTTTGAGAGTTAAAGTGATAAATAAGACCGTTCGTTAGTTCAGAGATATCATATATGATAAGAGCGTAAAGAAAAGAAGATGATAATACAGGGAAAGAACAAATAAAGAAATTGAGAGAGAGAGAGAGACAGAGAGAGACACAGAGAGACACACAGAGAGAGAGAGAGAGAGAGAGAGAGAGAGAGAGAGAGAGGGCGCTTATGAGAGAGAGAGAGAGTGTGTGTGTGAGAGAGTGAGAACGTGAAAGAGAGAGAAAGGGGTAAATAAGAGTGAGAGAGGGAGAGAGAGAGAGAGAGAGAGAGAGAGAGAGAGAGAGAGAATGAGAAAGAAAGAAAGAAGGAAAAACATAGATAAACGACGAGAGAACAAGGAGGAATGGGGAGGGGGGGGGGGTTGTAAAAAGCGCACGTGTAATACGTATTCTGCCCTACTCTGACACAAGGAAGCAAGTGACAAATCACTCAAATCTGGCTTATTGTTATTCTTAGATTGTACCCAGCATTCCCTACATACTGCCAAAATCTGGACAAAAAATATTCATCTTGCTGTGAGTTATTCAATCTAACATGATGTGGTGTTGCACTGATGCCAATGCAAGTGACAGACACATTTTGCTCATTTACAAGAAAGTCTCTTTCGTTAGTTGCTTCCTTTTGTCAGAGCAGGGCAGTATTAATTACCATAATCAGTATCAATCTCATCATCACAGATAACACAATCAGTCATAATTCCCTTTCCCGCCCCTCTAACAAAAGAAGGACGACTTGAAAGATCATACGTCCACAAACAAAACATGATATTGGATTGTTTATGAAGTGAAAACTAATCCACCTCCGAAGTCAGGGCGAGCAAACCTTCGACTTGTGTTCTGATTTCATTTTTCGGCCCCTTCTGCGTCTCTTCAAGCCGCCAGATGATAATTGGTCTAATCAGTTTGCCTCGCGGTGCTTGTAACACCACACCATTTCTCTTTAACTCGCCACCCATCTCTCGCCTCTCCGATTCTGTGCAACCGCATCTCATACGACCCGCATCCGATTACAAAACGATATTAACATTCAAAATGGCTGATCAAATCTTTTTCCGAAAATGAAATTTCGGACACCCTCACAAGTGTTCAGGATACACAGCGCGGAGTAATAAATGATTTCAGGTCGTGATCCGGTCGGTATTGTTGCGTGACCCTGTTTACATCTAAAAGCTAATACGAGCGCTCAAGACCGAAGATGAACGTCAAAATATTCGGCGCAGTTTTTAGTGATTAAAAGCGAACTTTCATTCTTAAAAGTGCACTGTGTTCTGAAGAAAATGATATGAGGAATAGCTTGTTCAAATTAAAAAAAAAAACACGTTTAAATAAATGCCAGTAATTATAGAATAGACCTAGACGATTATTGTATTCATTTACATGACTTATTGCTTATTCTTTTTTACTTCTTGAGATCGTTATCACCAATATCGCCATGATCTGTTTTCTATGATATTTGTCTTTTTCTTCTTTCCCATCTAACTCTTTTATTACGATTTTACCTTTCATGTCTTCTCTTATTTTGTGATTTCGGGTTTTTTTTTTTTTTTGTTTCTTGGAAAATCAATTTACTGTTTCTTCCACCCCCCCCCCCCCCCTCATTCTTCTCCTTATGTTCCACTTTATGATCCCATTAATTTTCTTATTTCATTCATTACTTTAATAATGATTGTCTTCCTCCGATGTCTATTGAACCACGCCTCGGACCTTGTGTTCTTATGCCACCCGTGTGAACGGAACCGTTTTGGGGGCTGTGCATTACCAGGAATGAAAATTGACGGACGACGGTTGTTTGTGCCGCGGAGCGCACGGGGCATCGCTGCTCAGGTTTGTCGATTGGAAACTAGCGGGTGGTGAAGGCAATACACACTTCACGAGCAAGACAAGAGGACGTTCACACTGCCTACATTCTGCCGGGTCTCAGTGTTTAAAGGTAAGGGATAAGAGTAGTAATGATTACTGGGGGATGTTACACTAAGATGTGCGTTAGTTACTCACGGCGTCACGAACGACTGGTGACCTGTTCTTAGGTGGCAAATCAGATTCTCAATATGATTTTGATTCCCATCACTTAAAGTTAAAATCTGAATCTTTGTAGATTAAAATTCTTATTGTTAACGACCGTCTGAATACCAAACTTGGCATATATAATGCTAAATATGTTACTCATTGCGGATAGATGGCTACTGATAATCGTTTGTCTCGCAATGTAAGGTAAACGGTATCGAAAAGATCACGACGTTTCGTGTGCCGCTGCAACACTTCGTCAGGTGTGATACAAAATTGTCGTAAGCAGGGGTTTAAATACCCTATGGTCAGTGCAGCGCACTAACTATAAATGGTCCAATACTAATAGCCGGCGTATCCGGGTACTTGACCAACAATAGACCGTTGGTGCGCCTCGCATTGACCGGCGGTAACAAGTTACCGACAAAGGACAAAAGGGACAAAGCCACAGGCCAGTAATTACGGGCGACCAACAAGTCCAAGAGTCGCTAAAATCAGCACATTGTTGGGCGGTAACAAAGGCTGGCTATAGACATATACCATATATATGTTATAATAATTGTAGGAAATTAGCTCCCACTTTGTTAAAACTGGATCAAATTGAGGTATCATTAGAACAGGTCACCAGTCATGCGTAACCATGGTAACCTACGCACATTTTGGTGAAACAGGGCCCAGGACCAGAAATAACGACAGAGCGGTTCTACCAAGACTCGGGCAGGTCCCACCCCCTTTTGGTTTAAGAATCACCTGAAGGCATCGTCCCCAGATTATAA
The DNA here is from genome assembly GCA_963669155.1 of Arbacia lixula. Classification (NCBI taxonomy): domain Eukaryota; kingdom Metazoa; phylum Echinodermata; class Echinoidea; order Arbacioida; family Arbaciidae; genus Arbacia; species Arbacia lixula. The sequence continues at coordinate 23,337,214 of OZ022580.1, read as the reverse complement.
AGTGATTGACCCGTATTCACAATAATGGTTCAACTTAATACGTGTACTAAACCTGGACTAACTTCATTTGACGCCAAATAAAACAAAATCATTATTGATTCCCATGTAATTAATTTTGTCCCCGTAATCACTATGGTATACTGAGTTTGTCCACATGATAATTACAGCGAATAATTAAAATCACCCACTGTTATGGTTGTCCAATGAAAATTGATGACTTTTAACAGCATTGTCATTTAGTTTGTGGCTCATGAAATTAGTCTAGGTTTAGTACGCGGTCTAAGTTTCACCACCGTTGTGAATACGGGCCGATGTGATTAAACAAGACCGGGACTAGTGATGACGGTAGGTCATAGGTTCGGGAAGCACTCGTTATTCCGAAGGTTCGTTATTCCGAAGGTTCGTTCGTCCGAAGGTTCGTTATTCCGAAGGTTCGTTCGTCCGAAGCTGTTATTCCGAAGGTTCGTTATTCCGAAGGTTCGTTCGTCCGAAAAAAATCCAAAACCGTGAAAAGGTTTGTATTGTTCCGAAGGATCGTTATTCTGAAGGTGCGGAATAACGTACCTTATTTCATTTTCGGATTAACGAACCTTCGGAAAAACGAACCTTATTTCGTTTTTGGATTAACGACCCTTCGGAGTAACGAACCTTATTTCGTTTCCGGATTAACGAACCTTTGGAATAACGAGCCCTATTTTATTTTTGGAGTAACGACCCTTCGGAATAACGCCACAAATGCTCGGATTAACGAACCCTTTTCGTTTTCGGACTAACGAGCATCCGGGTATGGGCTATTTAGGTGTTTCGGAATTACGAACCTTCGGAATAACGAGCCTTCTGAAAATAGAACTGTAACCGTAGGTTCTACGATGATTACAAGACCCGTTAATCTTACTCCCTTCCGTCCCTTACTCTTACATGCGGAGGTGGTGTGGTCTGTCACTAGACAGGTATACGGTTCGAATCCGTCAAAAGTACAATGCAGTCTAATTCGGTGCAAATCCAAAGCCATTTTATCATTGAACATTTTTACAAAAAAACTGGAAAAGCGACTAAACGAACTTAGTTTAGTCCTTTTTTATCTATTGATAAATCTATTACTTTAACGACATTTGAATGTGTAAATACCACTATAATTTAACGTGTTTGAAAAGTAATATTTATCTCTTCTGTTTATTACATTAGTTCAATAGCCTTCTGGGATAATTTAATTTTCGTTTTCATCATTATTTTTTTTTTCATTTTAAGAAGGACTCACGCAGGTTTACCTTTTGCATATTGTTTATTTCTTATTAATATACCAGACACAATGCAGTTCTATGGGATAAGTGTACATTAATGGTGAAAAAATACACATGGCACCGTAAAATACTTAATATGATCAAGTTGACCTTTAACAGTAATCAAGTCTATCATTTGAATTCACCCCCCCCCCCAAAAAAAAAAAAAAAAATAGATTGCAACAACCATTCTTCGTATAACTGTGAACAAGTGCTTGTGCATCGTCGCAAGGTACAGTCGACATGAATGCAGTTTGGCAATGGGAACATGCTTTTGGGATCGTGATCGGTTAGTAACCCAGAAACCTACAAGCATGACAAGTCAGTGCTCGCAGAATCTTGTTATATGTGCCACACTCTAAGGCGAGTTGATTTTACTCTTTCTTTCTCTCTCTCTGTCTGTATTTTCTCCCTTTCTTTCTCCCCCTCGGTCTCTATCCCTGTATGCCCCACCCCCCCCCCTCTCTCTCTCTCCCTTTTACTATCTCTCTCTCTCTCTCTCTCTTGCCCTCTTTCCATTTTTTCTCTTTCTTTTTGTTTCTCGCTCTTCCGCTCTTTCTCTCTGTGTCATAATATGCCTTTTTTTGCAGTAATCTTCACTTTCTCTTTTCTTTCTTTTTCTTTTTGTCTCCTTTGTCACCCTCCCTGTCTACCCTCATTCTCATTTTCTCTGTCTCTCTCCATTTCCCCCTTCTTTCCCTATTTCTTCAATCATTGTCCCGCCTCCCCCCCCCCCATCCCTCTATTCCTATTTTGTTTCACACATTATCCCCCTCCCTTTTTCGCGCGTCCACACACACACACACACACACACACACACTTATTGATATACATGACACCACCTCTATATTTCCTCTACCATTTCATCTCACACTATATTTTGTTCCTTTGAATCTTTGTCACTTTCTCCTGATATCTAAGCGATTGTCATCACTGCCATTGTCACTGCTATTCACACAAGGAATAAATGACGGGACATTAAAGATTCACATCATGGATGAAAACATTGAACTTTATCGTTTATTTTCCATTTCATTCACGTATACACATTAACAACCTGAGCCTGATATAGAAAACAAGTAAATTGGTACATGGTTAATAAGCATTAACACTTAGAGTAAAGTAAATACAGGAAAAAGAAATCATGATACACACGTGACCGTGTCCGACCGTTCTAGCCTAGGGTCCTCATCTTATCTCAGTCTCAGTTAGTGTAAGTATATCACATGATTTATAATTGCTTTTTAATACATATGCGAATCTGACATTATGTATAATAGTGTATACATCCATATAGACAATGATTATGGTTGAATTTCATAAGCTTATCAAAAGAAACTAAAAATACAATATGGTTCTGAACAAAGAAAAAATGAACAAGGAAAACGTACATGACATACTCTTAAAACTATTGATAACCTTTGGTAACGAATCACTGTTGTTCTTGATGCAGATATTTTAAAGGAGTTGCCATATTCAGGATAGGTATTTTATCATTTGGATATAAACAAGGAAATATGCATACAAAATTGCAGACGAAGAGCGCCCCAATCGTGAGGGTCATGTTTGTGGTACGAGCAAGCATTTTTAAAGAAATTGATATCCATCCCTTTCAACGAGGTTTGGTTGCACCCAGGGGCGTAAACAACGGGTGGGGGGGGGGGGGGGTGAGGGGATGCATCCCCCACACCTAACAAGGTGTGGGGGTGGCCAATCATACCCCCAGGTTTAGGGGAATGATATTTGCTTACTTGATAAGTCATAATGATGAAAATGATAATGATAAATTAAAGTAACGCAATAATAACAAGGATAGCAATTATGACATTAATAATAATGATAATTATGATGATGATAATAATAAACCTCATCTTAATTGTAATTGTGTTCAGTATCATTAGCCGCATTCACACGGTGAAAGCCACTTCAGACGGTCAAAAAAGAAAAACTTACAGATTGTTGTTTCTGTGTTCTCTTCACAAATGGTCACAGAGGCTGTTTTCATTCAGAACCACATACACCTATCAAGACAACAAAGACATTATCTGCGTGTACTCAGTTGCCAATGTTTTTTTCTGAAGAGGTGTCACAGCAACATTCACAGGGATAAATAAATACGTAGTGGTTCCATATATAATACTACTCCGTGTGATTTAAGAGTATCCTTGGTACGAGTCAGTTTATGCGATATATAATGTGCAGCTGTCCCTAAAATTTCTCCTCCCTACGTAAATTATTTTATATGAATCAAGGACTAGAATGTTCCTCCACTTAAACTCATTTACAACCAGTTCAAGGCCATTTATGAGTAAATTTGATTTATTTGAATAAAATATAATTTACCATATAATTTCGTTTCATTTCAAAACAAGACAAAACTAAAACAGTAAAACCATTTCAGACAAAGAAAAGGCAAATTGAGCTAACAATGAAATACAGAAATACAGAAATTATAATAAAAATGAAAAAGGTATTATATTGTTACACGTGAAGTGGATGTGGAGTATCATCAAAGAAATTTATAACAAAAATGAGAAAAAGGGGTATATATATATATATATATATTGTTTCAATTATATTGGATGTGGGGTATCAACAAAGAAATAGAGAAATTATAATGAAAATGAACGAAGGGGGTAAATATTGTTTCAATTGTCATGGATGTGGAGTGTCAACAAAGGCCATTGACCTGTCAAAGGCTTATCCCTTAGGGACTACAGGTATTACTGATCATTACTTAAAAGAAAGCAAGGAAGGGAAGGGCACAAACAAACAGAAACAAAAAAAAAATGAAACAAATAAGGGGAAAAAGTCATGACAATATGTACAAGGCAAAACACGTGCCTTTCACTAAATTAAAAAAAAAGAAAAGATTCATCTCGTGCAGAAGAAGGTGGTCTTTCATTCGATGCATCTTGTATGATTTGTAATACGTCATATCATCAATCATGGTGATGTTCGTTAACTCTTTCTGTGCCACATGTCTGTTTATTAACAAGTAAGACAGACAATTCCCATTAAAGTTGATATTCATTGATTTTAAATACGGTTGAATTTGATATCATTGTAAAGTTTATGACTTCATGATCATTATAACGCTAATCCCAAACTTTAAAACAAACCAGGAGCGCAAAAATATCCAAACAAAAACTACTCAAATTCGCTCTCGAAATCTGCCCAATTTACGTCCCGTAAAATAGGTTACTGTGCATGACGTAACTGAATGGGCCATGATTTCATTTGACAATCGGTCACGTGCAGCTTTCGTGTACGTACCGAACAGCAAATTACGTTTCGCGAACTGAATTATTTTTTAGACTTCAACAATGGATGAGTTGGACCTCGATTTAGATTTTGAAATCGACAATTTTGAAGAAGAACTTGAAGACGAGAGTATTAGCTCTAGTAGTGGACCAGATAGTGAAATCGATGAAGGTGAAGTGGGAGATTTTGATGATGAATCAAACGCTCCTCGGGCTCGAGCTGCGAGTACGAATGGTGTTGTTACGGACGCTGTAGAGATTGCTTACCGGCATGAACCAGAACCTGAACTTCAAGAAGATGTCGATCTCGATCTACAAATGGAAAACAAAACTACCGGGATGCTAGGCCAAGGGGCAACCAGGATCATGCCAGGCTTGATCCAAACATAAGCAGCACCGAAAATTGGTATGTAGTTGAAATGATTTAGACTAGGGTGTATTTATTTTTTTCCAAAACTTAGTGCGCGAGTTTGCAATAACCGTGGGCCCGATCCGTGCAGTAGCTCAGTGTAACTAGCCGTAGCAGTAGCGCTAAAGTCGAGCTAGCTACCGCGGTCGGCCGGGACGAAACAGAAAAAAGAACAGGACTCAATTGTTCTGTCAACAATCCTGATGAAATTGTATAAGATTAAAACTACGATGCAGACATGTACATGTACATGTACTATGATACCGTTCATGTTGACAAACCAGTTTATATTTCGCGCAATAAGAGACCACAAGTATAGTACACAATGTACATACATGCAAAAGTTGTTGTCAGTTGATTGTCTTTCCCTTTCCCTTGCGAGCAGAAATATCGAACGATGAGCAGAGGGTTGATGAAAGGAAAATGCGCGATACCCATACATGTGTACGTGTGTGATCGCGAGCATGCTTTGTAATCATGGAATGCGAATGCACCTGTAAGGCTATACCGTACGATATGCAGTCGCGATATGCATGGACTATAATGACGTACGCGCGCGTGCATAATCGTACTGCAGTATGTATGACGTTGAACGTCAACAAATCTTTCGAGAAAAATATAAATGGGTCTATAGAGTGTTTGACATCTAGATTATATTATCTCAAGTCTTCTATCAACATTATTTGAGATATCTGTAAGCCTTAATTGAAAGGTCGTTAGATGGCATAACCTCTACAAAACGTACAAGTGCAAGAAAACTAACTTTTCCGAACGACAGGTCGTATTAAATTCAGTAGACTCGACTTCGTATTTCAATGTAAAACCTCCCGATAAAGGTCAGAATATTTTCATTTTTCTTACTTTATTATTGCTGAGATTATTTTTCTTAGATTTGTGCAAGACTTACTCAAATGTTACTAACAAGAAAAATCTAAAAGACAGTGAAATATAGCCTTAAATGGTATATTTAGTCAGGACGATATATTTGAGCTATACGTATAAAACACGTAATGTAGCGGCTGGAGATGGCTTACGTGCCCATTCACCTTACGTCATCAAAAATCGCTCTTTTCGCGGACGGCAAACGGCAGGGTTCGTAGCATTATGAGATGCGTTACAAAAACTGTTTTTATTTCTTTTGTGTTATTTTATAAGCAAAATAATGACTAAATTTGACTTCTACACACTTTCAGCTTTCCATTGATATATGGATCGCTACATTTTTGGATTTTCTATGAATATCAACTTTAAGGGTAATTTGTCTGGTACGCAAAGAGTTACGGAGTGCAGCCAGCTTCATACTGTGAGGGGCTAACGGGTGACATTATGTTGTCGTTGTCTCCGCCGGCAGCCGCATCGGCAGTATGCGAAATGAAAGCCCCCGAACGTTGGGTTAAACGGCAAATAGCTAGCCCAGGACCAGGATCGAATCCGGTCCATCCCGAACGGCATGTCGTAGCACTCGTTGACGATCAGGGCCACTTTGGCCTGGATCTGTAGCTCCGTCGCCTCGTCGTGCACGTCGTCGTCGGAGTGTCGGTCGGCTTCGTAGAATTTCCAGTACTTATCAATTCCTCGCTCCTCGGGAGTTCCTGATAACAACATCCAGATTGAAAAAGAGACCAGTCTAAGAATGTGTTTGGCATCATGGAATATCTGTGCCCATTATAACCCACCCTAAAACCCTTACTCTCACACGTGAACATCGTCCTGTCAACCTCAAAGCCTTTTATTTTGACTATAAAAAGAATTCCTTACCCACTTTTAATTTTGTGGAAGCAAGTGAAGCACGGGAGGAGCAAAACAAGTGTTTAGCGGATAACACGTTTTGTTCTTTTCTCCATATTTTGCTGGCACAATAGACATTTATGCTGAAATATGTCGTGCCTCCAAATTGTACCTTGTGCCGACAAAATGTCGCTACTTAACTCGCCTAGTTTCAAGGATCTTGGGCATTTTCAATCTAAACTGCAATATTCAATAAACGGGTTTGGCTGCAGTAGACTAATCATTCTCAAGTCCTTCTTCGGCTACAGGAGAATGACAGAGTCACTAGACCTGTGAGCGCCAGACTTTTATCTTTAAGTTTGAATTAGCCGTGTACGAAATCCTGGAAGCCATGCTTCTTAATTTGTTTTAACATGTGGGTTCTTGTTCTGTAATTCAATTTCAAATCTTTTCTATTTTGTACATAAAAGTAATCATATGCAAAGGTTTACAGTGATAATAATTAACGAACAGTTTCCACGATTTATGCGACGAGTTAAGGAATCAAAGAGCATGCCTAACGCAAGAGAGCTTCGTCGGCCGTTAGCACGAGACGGTGTAGTCCATGTTCTGGCCAATTCTGGTCGGAAACGCTCGATCCTCAAAATACGCACACACATCGCGCACTATGCCTTCATGACATTGCGTACACAATTACCCTAACCGAAACGAGCTAGCGAATCTCAGTGCGCGCGTGTTGCAACTAGTACATGTGTATGCCCGCCTATGTTGCGAGTGTAGAGCGTAATGTATACCTCTCGAGGTGCCTACAATCGAATGTACGAAGTCAGTCCAAACAGGCAGGATCGAGCTATCGCGCTTGAGATGCATGTAGCTCTTCAAAAGTTGCATTATGTATCAGGATATTGACAAAAAGTTGAACAAACAATGAGGTGCAATATTGGGAAAATGAAAAGTACTGGACTCGCTTCAGTGGATAAAGAGAAAAGTGTGAATATTAATATTTATATTTAAATATTTAAATATTTCATTTTAATAATTAAAGGCATATTTGAAATATGTGAATATTGAAAAGTTTATATTTACATCTGAGTATTTTATTTCAATATTTAAAGGCACATTTAAAATGTGTCCATTTTACGGGCCTATAACGCTATGAACGTATGCTGTTGTCATGTTAACAAGTTTGTGATTGGTTACGCTTGTATTAACCCTTACATTGCAGTTGGCATGCAGATATGTAGAAAGCCAATGGGCTTTTGCAGGTAATTATAATGTAAGATTTAAGCGTAATGTGGGGGTTAAGGATAATGTAAAAGTTAAGGGTAATGTAACAGTTACGGATAAATTAAAAGTTAAGTGTAATGTAAGGGTTAAGGATCACATAAAAGTTAAGGGTAATGTTAGGATTGAGGATAATGTAAGGGTTAAAGATAATGTAAGGGTTAAGGATAATGTTTTAAAGGTTAAGGATAATGTAAGGGTTAAGGATAATCTAAAAGTTAAGGGTAATGTAAGGATTGAGGATAATGTAAGGGTTAAGGATAATGTAAGGGTTAAGGATAATGTCGTCGGCCTTATGCCAGAAGGGCCTTAACTGTTTTTGGCCATTCCGAGATAATCGCGTTTAAAGTTTTGGCCTCTCTGAAAATTTAAATTGTGTGGTCGTGTATTTGTTTTTGAAGTCAATTTCGATGAATGTGTTAAGTTATCAAGTTTTACATGATATACTCTAAATTTGTTGTAAAACATTCAGAGGTTTTTATGCTATGTGCAAAAAACATGTTAGGGGCGTTCTGGCATGTGGCTTGAATGTAGCGCATTTGTGCCAGAAGGGCCGTAACGCAGGCCCGCGCGCGATATCGCCCTTCTGGCATAAGGCTTATTTGCGCGTATCTCTGCCAAAAGGGCCGTAACAATGTGATGCGCACGATAGGGGCCATTTGGCATACAGAAACTTGAACTGCAGGCGATAAATTTATTATGCACGAAGGCCCATTGTAATGCAACAGTGAAAACTACACTTTTATATTGAAATATTGTATCATGGAGGGGGACATTTTCTTGATAAAGATTTTGAGGAGGGGGGGGGGGGGGCGGTTGTCATGCCAATTTACCACTCTATTTCATTCATTTCTTCATTTACACTCTTACAATGACTCTACATATATCTTCTCCCGTTCTTTATTCACTTTCTCAACATAAACTCTTTGTCTTTGCATCACGATTCACATCTCTTTTGTATTTCACAAGTATTTGTATTATTTATTAAATACTTATTCGATCTCTGTATTGCTCTTCTGAGAAAATCTTGTGATTTTAGTGTAATACAATAAGGATAATGATGATGAAGATCATCAAGTAGCATCATGATATTGATACTATTTTTAAAAATTATCATTACATGTATTAGTGTTTCTAAGTACATGTATCTTCTTTCTTCATGAAAAATGAAGTTCATTAAATAGTCATAATTTGTACTTGTTTCCCTTCGCATCTCACAGTGCAAGCAGTTTACAAAAGCAAATACATGTATCACATTTTGTTCACTACTGTATCTTATTCAATGTAGCTATATGAGACACAATATACATCACATGAAAACAAATATATATATTTTAAAAGTTTATTAAATGAATTTCAATAGCGACCAATTCGTTAGCATTTCATTAATCCATACACTAAAATCGAGCATCACTTTTCACACCCGTATATCAGAATGAGGAATTTTGTTTTCAATATTTCATTTTAAATCATATTAGACATGTTAGAGCTTAATGATTTTATACAAATATTATTTTATCAGAATTGTAACGTACATACATGTAAAATTAAGAATTACTCTAGCAATTCATTTGATACACATGTCATTTTTCATAAATCTTTCACTTTATTATTAACCTTCATTAATAGCTCGATAAACATATCATGTCAAGTATCTTCAATTAATTGCAAGATCTTCGGGCGAAATAGGCAAAATATTTTCATCACCATGACATGATATACTACAAAACAGTTCTCACTTCCAAATATTCACTTAGCAATCCTTTAATAGTTTCTTTAAGTTGATGACAGTAAAAACAAAATAGCAGTGAAAACAGAAATCAAATAAATCTCCCGTATTAGCGTACACTTGATTGAGACAGAACAAACAAGGTGAAAGAAAGGAAGAACAGAGGAGAGAAAGAAAGACAAAAAACGCATTGGGGGGGGGGGGGGGCATACAATGAAATTCTAGTATTTTTTTTTTCATTGAAAGATTTAACAAATCACAACATGATTAATTGACCATTTTCACTGATTAACATGAATGTGCACTGTAATACTATGTAATAATAAATCATGGCTGTAGAAAAATGGCTCATGCGAATCAGAAATTGACAGCAATTGATATTTTGTGAAATGATGAAATGTCGAGAACTAGAGCAAGATGATTACTTCATGAACACATTTCTCAGAGGTAATTTATGTGAAAATACATGTACTTCTCATTTCAGGTGTTCATCTGCAATAAACCAGATCTCTTTTTAGTCTCATGTTTCTAAAGAATAATACAAATGAAAAACCTCAAAATGTAAATATGATGATAATACATCTTGTTCCTTTCCCAATGCACTTCTTTGAATGAATAATTACAAAGCTCAATGTGGTCATGGAATGAAATGGTCAAGGATGAAATAATAAAGCCCAAAGATCGAGCTAAGGTAATCTTCTTTTTTTTGTTTTTTGTCTAGATTTCAATCAAATTAGAATAGATGACAATGAATGAAATCACAAATAACAAGATTAATCACATTAAGCAAATTTACAATTTATGCTGTAATAATACTTTGGCTTGATGAGAAAATGGGGAAAATGCACATATATACGATTTGGAATATCTCTTGCAGTGACATGAAATACGCTTTCCATCCTTATAATTAAGGAGCCTCAGTTTATATTGAGTATTGATAAATATAAAAAGATTAAGCATTTCTAACCCAATGCCTCTCTCTTTCTCTCAGCTCACATACATAATGTTAAAAGTGAGTTTTATCTTAACAAATGAACATCTGTGACTGTTTCTGTAACTATCTTCACAGAAAGTCCTGCAAACTTGGGATGTCATGAATATGTTTTAAGGATCATAATGTTTCAGTGTCTAATGGGCAGAAATTGAAAACTCTTTGAAGAAGAAAACATGATTTATAATGCATTTTGTAGTATGCCTAATTATGTGATTTTAAGTACATATAATATGTTTCACTTGCTTGGAAGGTTTCTTCTCTTTGTTTTGAAAGAAGAAAATAATTTTATTCCATTCATGACTTTAACAGTCAATGAAGCTTTCATTAAAAAAAATGTAAAAAGAATGAAACTACATATCATTAACATCAATATATCTATTACAAAGCATATGTAAGAGATCTTATCTACAACATATTGTTAATGCGTTATCCTTGCCAGAATTATCATTTTCGTCCATCTAATTATTTATAGGGAAGTGTCCTTGTGTAGTCTGTTTATGTAATTAACACATTACAGGCTAGATATCAAATTTAAGGCCATGGTAGATCTTGAAACCACTACATGCATAAAAAGAATCATTCTAACACGATTCTAGGACATGTCTTTCTTAACATGTTCAAACCATAGCAAGGACAAGCACTGAGTACACTAATGTTTAGTTTTGTATCATTGTTTCATTAAGAGTTCTCATCAGTTCCCAGTAAAAGAAGTACATAAGATCATCAGGATATTTACTAAAGACACACCCATGCTAGCCTTGTAATCTGACAAAATTTAACTGTTAATATCAGACTTGAAATATTTGTGGAAACGGATGACTGTCATTACAAAAAAAGACATTCCATTACTTAGCCAGCACTCAGGCATAAAGGATCTTAAAGGAAGCAAAACTGCCTTAGCAGGTTGACAACCAAACACACCACCCCCCCCCCCTCCTGATAATGATACCTAATTCTAGAAGAGGAAAAAGGAAGCTTAATATCAATCACCGTGTTGTTTTTCAATTATTCCACTAATGACATTGAAAATACTAATTTTGTTAATACAATTTCGTAAGTCTTTTTTTTTTTTTATAATGAAAACATTTTATTTAACTTTTCACCTGTGCCAAAGGGGTGTAATCATCACCAATGTTATATCAGCCCTCTTCAGGAGCGCCAATGGAATATCTTTATTACCGGATCTGCTAGAAAAATAAAGCCTTTTCAGCAGTCTGGTTTCCAGGAATATCTTCTGCTGGTTGCTAACTTCAGGTTCTGTCTCTAGCTGTTCTTTTTACTTAGTGCCAGTGTGTTGTGCTAACTGGGTGGAAAGGCTAGTCCTACGGGTGGACATACTGTAGTGCAGACCTAAAACTTAGTCTTGAAGTTGTCTATTGTTGGTGCTGCAATTATTTTTGCTGGGTATGAGTTCCAGTAATCTACTACTCTGGCTAATTCTGTCTAACATTCCACCTGCTTCTCCTCACATTCAGTTTGAAGAGGTGACCACGAGTTGTCTGAGAAGGAGCAGATGTGAAGAACATGCAAGTCTTTGTTGAATATGTTGATGCCATGGATGATCTTGTGGACGAAGAAGATGCGTCATCCGATGTCTTGTAGTCCTAGCACTAGTCCACTTGACAAAGGGATCTGTGTCAGGATCCATTTCCCTTGAATACGAACAAAAAACACAGAATATTATAATTTTATCTTGATATTGTTATCTTTTTGTTGTATTTAGAATTTAAAAGGTAAATAAACATACAATATTTTTTTTATGACAGATTATTCATTTTCTATTTCCTAACTGTTTTATCATGAAACAAAATAAAAAGACATGAAATGCAAAAGAAGGAATGACATAAGATATTGTATAGAGCAGGTCAGACTAAACCTATGAGTTAAGAAATTACATCCCATGAACTTTAGATCAAACTGCACATTGTAGTAGTACGGCTTAGTACCATCAAACTTCAGAGTAGTTTTGGATTGATAATCCAAAACTTGCTGAAGTCTAAAATGATAGGCATGCGTCATCTAGTCCTGTCATCAAACCTCTATTTAACTCTCGCTATGCTTTATTTTAGACTAGAGTAGACACTAGACTCTAGACTTTTCCAGTGGCAGGAACTAGTCTAGGCCCAATTCATATCAATCGAAACACTATTCAAAACACAAGTATACACAATACAATAAAAAAAATAATCAGAACAAACAATATCATGAATTAAACTCATGAATTCTGAATGAGATTTAAGTTAGGTATGTAACTTTGTACGCGTGAATTGCGAGTGACACCTGAAATACGCGTATGTCAATGTATCGGACTGTAATAAAATTAACGACGAAAGAGGTGTCCTAAATGTACGATTTATGAACATTTACTTCACCAACAACTGCATTATATTGATAAAAATACTCATATATAAAAACTACTTACATTTGGTGATTTTTGAAGACATTGATGGACGTTACATCAGTTTTATCAATGTTTGGGGCTTTCTGGCAAGTCAAATGTGCCGCGAAACAAAACAATATCATTGTGCCAGAAGGGCGCTAACTGCGATAACGGCGGGTTAGGGCCCTTTTGGCATAACGCCGCGTATGTTAAGGCCCTTCTGGCGTAACGAAAAAGAGAGTTTACGCATTAGGGCTTTTTGGAATTCATAATTATCTTGATAAATAAATCGAATTTCAACAAGTGAAGCACATCATCTTAAAGAGAATCTTGAGACGTACAAGGTGATGTGAATAACTCAATACCCCCAAAAATCGGGTTAAGGCCCTTTTGGCATAAGGCCGACGATGTAAAAGTTAAGGGTAATGTAAGGGTTAAGGGCAATGTAAGGGCTAAAGCTTGAGGCGCCTGATCGTCGACTGGGTACAGAGTTTTAAGAGTATGTAGTAAGGTTGTGTCATTACCAGTGCTAATAGTGGTCTCTCTCTGTCTCTCTCTCTCTCTCTCACACACACACACATACACATCAAAAATGTATATACCCATGCACACGCATGCACACACGCACGCACACACGCACACCAAATATCTAGACAATGAAATTGTCCGCCTTACCAGTGCAAATAGCGGTCTCTCTCTCTCTCTCACACACACACACACACACACACACATAAAAAATGTATATATCCACGCACACGCACGCACACTCGCACACATACAGACGCACACCAAATATCTAGACAATGAAATTGTTCGCCTTAGAAATGTACAGAAAGTGTAGAAAACAAAGCGAGAGATCGAAACTGGTACTATGTGATTGAACACATGTAGCACGCACGTACAATGTAGATTCTTATCCCTCCCCTCCCATGTCCAAATAATTATCATTGCTGGGAATGGAACAATCAAGTTACGGAAATGAACAAAGGGAGAAGGAAGAAAGGTAATGAAATAAGAAGAACTAAATGAGTGAAGTAAACAGTCTTCTTTAGCACATATATTGATCTTTTATAATTCATTTACGAGTGAAATCTATGCTGTTTCTCAGCCCAGTCAAAGTTTAAACTAAGTAAACACTATAAAAGCCCACTCAGTTTGAGCGTACAACCATTACCAAATTGGTCCATGCACACAAAAGTGAACGAAAGCGTACTTCATAAAAATTCAATTCAAAACTTTAGTTTTCATTTCCTTATCTATTTTCGTCGTGTGTGATACCATGTCACTTTGCTTACTTAACAGAGCCATGCCGTGGAGGCAGACAAACATGATGACAATCGAAGATCGACATCGATATCGACATTTCGCTTATTAAACACTGCGTCGCCTCGTGCCATGGCTCTCTTCTGCACTGAAAACAGCAGCGCCAAATTGGATACTCTGCATACGAAATCTGATCCGAACGGAAGACTTTATCAACTCGCATGATTGGTCTGCACAGTATAATGTTGATGGGGATGTTGTCTTACAGATACATTCCAAGATATTTCAGTTTTATTTGATGCCGAGGAACGAGCGGATCACAACACATTCTTGAGGCTACTCTTATTAAACAGTTCGATACTACAATGAATACGGGATGCCAAAATATTTGGCACCAAAGAGAGTGAAATCCGTTTGCATAACGTGCCTCAGAGAAATGTGAAATGTGTGTGTGTTTTTCAACGATTCTTCTACCGAACCATACGTGCAGTGCTACGTTATCGGTGTATTTCTTCAAAGCTGATATAGCAACGCGTTGGCTGAATTCTATTTGTGGCTGCAACAGAAGTTGTGGGGAACTGACTCCATGAATGTAAAACAAGGTCCATGATGAATCAGTCAATCATGAATGAGACCGATGACTTTGCAACTAGCAGCTATGAGTATCCTCATATCGTCGATGCTTTTTACATTTTGGTAGGAGTGATCGGAATACTAGGCAACCTACTAGTCCTAGTAGTTCTCGGCTCGCTCAAGGAACACAGAACAATCTCTAATCTGCTGATCGCCAATCAGTCTCTTCTAGATCTCTCCGCCTCTATATTCCTGCTACTCCGATTGACCCCGCGTGTGCCATTCCCTGACGTTAGACGCTTAGAGGGAGCCCTCATCTGCCTTGTTGTCATTAAGAAGCTTCCTTTCTGGACAGTGGTGGTAGCTTCGACCTATAACCTCGTACTGATTACCTTCGAGAGATACTTCGCAGTGGTGCACTCCATACGTTACATGAAGCAAGCTACCTACCGGCGCGCACTGGTTGCTGCCTGTGTTCCATGGTTCATCGGTTTTATCACCAATTTGAAGAGAATCTTTGACTGTAGTGGCATCGCCACCACCACGGATTACGCTATCAATGGCATTGCGACTTTCTTGATCCAATATGTCATTCCATTGGGGTGCATGGTGTTGGCATACATACGCATCTTGATTTCGCTCAAAGCGAAAGTCGGACCACTATCAGACAACAGCATTAGTCCCGCATCAGAGATGCCAAGCAACACGATGGTGACCGTTGGTGTTCCGTGCAGCAGCACTCGCAACCAAAATGCCAAGAGCAGTGGAGGTCCAGACAAGAGGAGTGGCACGTTACACATGACTGCTACTACTACCCAAGAGGGGATTATCAACACCTACGGGAGCAGCCACACTGGAGCTAGAGGACAGGAGCCTCCTAAAGCTCAGCGATCCTACAAAGGCCGCGCAAGGAGGAACGTCATTTGTACCCTCCTGATCGTTTCGACGACATTCTTCGTGTGCTGGACGCCGAGCCAAATCTTCTACATCGTGTTAAACCTTGATGGCCCAGTCTCCTCAAATGGGGCTTTGTCTTACGTGACACTGATCCTCGCCTTCTGCAACATGTGCGTCAACCCGTTCATCTACACATTCAAGTATCGACGCTTCCAGAAGGGTTTGAAGGAATTGCATCTCAAGATAAAAGCGAGATGCTGCAAGTAAATCGCTCAAAAACAGCCAAAACATAAACGTGTGCAGAAGCGGATCCATTGATCATTCATCAGATCAATTTTTAGGTAACATATTAGCATAATTTGAATACGCTCTCCACGTGCTCCTTTTTATAACTCACCTGGTATGGCCAAACAGAACATAAGAACAATGACATTTCTTATTCATTACATAAATACATTTAAGAATATATATCTCACCCCGTTGCTCGTTTAGCATAATTAACATTTGACTTATACATCGTTTTAATCTGAATCTTAATACATATACATGTACATATATTTGAAGATTGTGCATATTCATTGTAGATACATCCTTTAATTTTCACGTATTTTGCTATGTCATAACTGACGTACATCACCCTAAATTACCCCCAAACATTTAAATCTTAACGATGTGTAAATTTCAGCCTGACACAGGTTGTCAAGCTAATTTGAGGTATGAGATCAATTTCAACGTCCAGACACCTTTTATTGGAGACTTCAAATACGACATGTGAATAGTGGGGCGACGGGAGCGGTGGGTAGAAAAAGTCAATATTAAAGTGTTCTTGGTTTGTACAAGCTGCGTTGCCTAGCAATGCACATACTTAGAAGCATGTGAGGCCTACCTCAAGCGGAATCAGAGAGAAATGTACAAAAAAAACTGTATGACAAATTGTGCAGACAGGAGCAAATATATTTCTATTCAGCTCCCAACACGCTGATCGGGAAACAATTCCGACGCACCTCATGCGCGCTCCGAGAAAAGCAAAGAGAGCAACATCACGAAATATCACGAAATATTGTGTATGTAATGAAGTAACAAGTCACAGTTATGTACAAGAAACAGACTAGAGGCTGCAATGAAATAGACATAAAAGCTCTTCAACTCTTCAACATTTCACTTTCTTGCAATATTATAGTAAGAAGTGTGGCAGAAGGGTAATTCTTTTACTTGCGTCTGTTCCAACTGAAACGGAGGGTGATTCATATCAGGACCAGAAGACACACTATAGGACTGGTCTTCTTATCGACGTGATGTACATTATTGGAATCACAGGTCATTCCCTCGTCCTGCTGTTTTGGTTTGTGTAAAGGAACTTATAACAGTTACAAATCTCTTGATCGCCAACCAAACTTTCCTGGATCTTGCCGCCTCTGCCCTCCTATTTTTCAGGCTAATGCCGGCGACACCTGTATCCAGGCACAGACCAATAGCTGGCGCCCTTGTTTGTACGTATTTGAGATCGATACAGACTATTTTGGCTAGCATGCATGCTTCGACGTGTAATCTAGTCCTGATAGTTCTGGAGAGGTACAACGCTCTGGTGCACCCACAACGCTATAGGCGCACATCACACGTTGCCTGCTTTCCCTAGCTGCTTGGTGTCCTCTTTACTTCTATAAAGTTCTATACGAAACGAGTTGGACCAAACAAGAAGTGCATAAAAATCTACTTTAACCAGACGGGGACTGCCATTGTAGGAGTCATGGTTTCCTTTATGCTGTACGATTGTCAATTGGGCTGCATGATATTGGTATATACACGAATCTACATTTCACTACGAATGAAAGTTGGACGTGAGGCTGTTAGACCAAACTGTAGCGCCTTAGCGTTTTCAATGCCCAATAAGACACTGTGGTGCCCGATGCAAATCTGAGTGGCGGTACAAATGGAAACAACCCTTCTATCTGTAATAACAAATGTGACATTATAATGTCTACCAAGAGATGTTCCTGTTCCTGCCCTGCCCCTGTACAAAGACCGTGCCGGGAGAAACATCATCACTACCCTTCGAACCGTCTCCCTGACGTACGTTGTATGCTGGACACCGAATCAAATCTTTTTCACGGTGTACAACCTTGGAGGGCCGGCCGCTCTGGGAGGACTTCTGCACTCAGTAATAGTATTCCTGGGTCAACCCAATCATCTACAAATTTAAGTATCGACGATTCCGGAAGGATATGAAGACATTATTCCTTAAGAAAAGGGACTGCAATACTGTGACAGGTGGCACAAATTGAGATTTATAGAACATGTCAATTATGACATGTTTGATGAAGTTTGAATAAATATTTGAACATTATTTCCTTGATTTGATTAGGTTCAATATCAACCGTCCCAGGAGCAAACCAGGAAAAAAATATGTTGATTTATTATACAATTTGCGCACCAACGATGATGGGAGGTCTCACCATAACGCAATTCAAATATTGTTAACTTGTAATGGTGTGATGTAAAGCCGAGAAACAAGCAACTCATATCAATCGGCGAAAGTATTTACTTTGAGTCCTTGATAGATGTTGGTCATTATTGATGCCTTGTTTAGTATAAAATTACTTAAAAGTATGCATTTCTTGGAAAAAATACCAAGGTTCAAAGTTAAGGACCTAGTCAAATATTATGAAAACGGATAGACAGAATCATATTATAGTGAAAGGGCTTTCTGGGGTAATTTCAATTACAAAGAAATGTTAGGCATGCACCCAGTAGTAATAGCAGGTAGTTACTACTACCCAGTAGTAATTGCAGGTTGTAATTGTAATTGCGGGTTTAAATCCCGTCTGGTTCAAAGATTTTCGTCTGACTTGTTTGACTTGTCTGACTTTACAGGATTGAGCACGCTATCCTTACTACTGGGTGTATGTCTAAAATTTCTTTGTAAAAAGAATCATATTAATTTGGACACACAAATTCTTTGGTAAGGCAAATATGGAATGCAGCCATATTGTTATAAAGATTGGTTCTCGTGTAGTATATTTTATCTTAAAATAAAATATTTCTTCTGAAACAAACTCTATATCTACAAAGAAATTGATAAGTAAGCTTGGAAATAAAAAGTCAAAAGCAACTACTATGTTTGAGTGTTTAAAACTACGGAGTGCCATACACTTAAGGTTCATATGGACATGGAACAAGAAAATGTTACGGAAATTCTTTCCATAACTAATAAAAAAAAATGGGGGTTGGTTAAATGTGAATAGAATGTTTTATTTTTTTGAAAGAAAACAGGTCGAGAAAAAAAAATACGGGCAAAGTAAACAACACAGATACATGAAAAGATGTTTTTAAAAGGAATTTGAAAGAGATGAAAGTAAATAAATTGAGACAGCTCAATTATAAAGTACTTTTTAATTTGATTTTAGTCAACGGGAACTTATTTTGTGAAAACTTTGTGTAACCGTTCAATGTAAAGTTTGTTAAGGTCAAGAAGACTTACAACACGCTTTCTTACACTGTTAAATGAACATTCCGTTTTTTAGGAAATGGGTAGAAATGGTAAAATGTGTATGTGAGTAGTTTTGAAGATAGATATCTTTTTCTCTTTTAAAAGCATACGCAATTCAAGAATTCATGGTCATGGACGATATTGTAACCATTTCTTTTTGTAGTATGAACAAAAGGATTATTTTAAGAAACGAGTTTGGTGCATATTTAATAAGTTATGATACACATTTTGAATAAAATTCAAGATTCGTGTAGAAATTAACAAAGCACTGGGGAAAGAAGGGATGAATGCGTCATATCAGTTACCTCCAAAGCAAAAATTGTACGAGATGTGTTTATGTATATATGAGTATAAAATCAAAACTGCTTATTTTGTAGGGTAGAAAATGTATGATGACGCTGAATAAAAAGTGCAATCTTGTAAAGTGGCAATGGAGTATAAATATTTTTCAGGATTGCAACCCTTTCCTACAAATATTGTCTCAGCTATCTCCTCCTGAACGTGCTTACAACTGCACGCCCCCGGGAAGGATACAGGCACAAAACTTCTACCAACAATAATCCAAATAAAAAAAAAAAACTTTTTCGGTGCAAAACACAACTAAGCCTTCTAACCTCTACCGTTTCTCTTAATTTTGAGTGATAAATCAATTTTGGAATGTATTCTACGATTGTGTATTTGTACCATGTATTTGTCCCCGAGTTGATGTTTGGCTTCGAGGTGGGAAAGCTCTCCGTCGTGCAAACAGTATTTGATTTAACCAGTACCGCAAATTGTGCTTGTCCCGTCTACGACTGGTATCATGATTTGATTATCGGAGTACATGGTCTTGCAAAACTTGTATCTTCGTAATAGTCACTTTAATCATACGAATATGGAGGACTCCTGCAATGTTTATGCGGATTGTGACCTTTCCCAATTGTCAGGCAGTTTCACATCTGCTATAGCTATAACTACACTCTAATTCAGAATCATTTGACGAACAGCTCGCAGACATGTTCAGAACAGCATTATGATATCAAATGTTTTCAAGACTTGAAGAAAGGTCCACGATCCGCACTGTCTGCCAAACTAAGGATATTCACAATTTTGTCACAAAACAGAATAGAAAACACTCCAAAAAAAAAACGATTCGCGCAATTTAACTACGATTAACACAAAACTTTGGGAAGTATGTCGGCTGCTTTTCACAGATTTTCTTTGAATGATTCTGTTCCAACTGAAACGGAGGGTGATTCATGTCGGGACCAGGAGACACACTATAGGATTGATCTCCTTTTCGACGTGATGTATATTGTCGTGGGATTGTTGGGAATCGCGGGGAACTCCGTCGTCTTTGTAGTTTTGGCTTTTGTCAAGGAACTTAGAACTATTACAAATCTCCTGATCGCCAACCAATCTCTCCTGGATTTTGCCGCCTCCGTGCTTGTACTATTCAGACTTATTCCAAAGGTACCTGTATCCAGTGATAGGCCAATAGCCAGCGCCTTTGTTTGTACTTATCTTCGAAACGAAGATCTGTTTTGGCTGGCAATGGTTGCTTCGACGTGTAATCTAATAGTGTTAACTCTGGAGCGGTACTACGCTGTAGTGCATCCCATCCGCTACAAAAAACGGGCCAGCTATAGGCGCACAGCGCTCGCCGCGAGCGTTCCTTGGGTAATTGGTGTTCTCTCTATTTCCAGAAAGTTCTTCACGCACCGAGTGGGACCAAACGAGGAATGTGTATCAACTTTAAATCAGACGGGAACCGCTATTGTAGGAATCGTGTTCTTTTTAATGTTGTATGTTTGTCCATTGTGCTGCATGATATTGGTGTACATACGGATCTACATTTCGCTTAGAGTTAAAGTTGGACGAGAGGCTGTAAGACCAAATTGTAGCGTCTCCACTGTCCAATGTGACGCTATGGTGCCCAATGCAAATTCCAGTGGCAGTACAAATGGGGATAACCCTTCACATTGTAATGACAAATGTAACATTGTAATGTCTGACATTGGTAATCTGGAAGGAACTTCTAAGACCATGGGTGACACCAGTTCCCGTTCACGAGCTGTGGAGCGCGTTCCTGCCCTACCTCCGTACAGAGACCGGGCCAGGAAGAACGTCATCAACACCCTTCTCATTGTCTCCCTGACGTACTTTGTATGTTGGACCCCGATCCATGTCTTCTCCATGGTCTCTATCTTTGGAGGACCGGTCAATCTGGGAGGCGTTCTGCACTCAGTAACAATATTCCTGTCTATCTGCAACATCTGTGCCAACCCAATCATCTACACATTTAAGTACCGAAGGTTCCGGAAGGGTATGAAGAAATTATTTCTCAAGGAAAAAGACAATATTGTGACAGAAATGGCTGACGGCACAAACTGACTGAGTTTGGCTACTTCTGGGGCATATATTACTTCCCTGTTATAGGTTTAATATTAGTCACAACGTAGTGCTAATATTGTAATATGGTGATAGTATGACGTAAAGCTTTAAAACAATATACTTTAGGTTGTCGATCCCAATAGAGTTTTGTTCAGTTCAATGCAAATCAATAATGGTTTATTAGTAGTGCTTTTCAGAGAGTACATTAATGACAGCTTAACTTAATTGATCATGTGTACAATAAATGATTTGAGTACAAATTGTACATAGCTAATAATACAGTTAAAAAACTTTTTAAAAATACATATTGCATAATTGATTTGAGTGAATATGAAACAATGACATTCAAATCATTTCCTTATCAAAGCATCTTTTTGTAATACATTACAATTAAAAATCAGGAGCTCAATCCTGAAGCTTGTAAATATTGCAAGTCAATGTGGAAAAAATGTGATAAAAGTTGGTTGATTATATTGACAAAAAAGGAAGCGGACTATTTTTTAATCTGTTGTTTTTTAAAGTATACTATCGAATAAGGTAACTATACCTGATTCGTAAGATTGCAAATTTTGTATTATTTTCATATTAAGATTATTTATAGTGAAACGAAGGAAATGATAGCTCTCTGCGCACAATGCAAGACAAATCTTCAAGATTGACGTAAAATCGATTTCTCGATATCAAGCGCCTCGTGACATATCATGATCATGCCAGGCATGCTTTCAGCGATGTGTCGTGAATATTCTGACAATTCTACTAAGCTTTGATATCTTACAGCATGTAAATATTTGACGAGCTGGTTACACATACTCATGGTTAAATCAACTCGCATCGGTTGGTCCGCAGATTTCAGTTACGTATAATTCATCCTCTAGTATTCTCGCTACGCTGAAACTCATGACATCGCAGACCTGACTTGAGTTGCACTGGAGCAAGATAGATCCAAGTATCTCTCAAAGGTTGTTACTCTTTTCTCTGATTGTATGGATGAGAGACTACATATCGCAATGTAAATGCTGAGTATCGTATTGTGTACACCATATTTGTTGCGAATGGCAGGAGCATTGGCATGGTACAAGGGGCATTCATCCACGATCGACCCATCCAGCATGCTACCGAATGGACACTAAGAAGGCGTCTAGAACAGAAAAAAAAAGAAGGCGTCTAGAAATAATTGATAAAAAAAAATCGACACGACTGTGATGAATGCGGCAACCCGTACCTATTCCGAAATCAATGCAACAGGCAAGCTCGTTCGGGTTCTGTTTTCCTATTTAAAGATTAAACTATGAATTCGTCTGGGAATAATTTCACTCGGGATCCTTTCCTACACGATCGGACTCAGGAGCAGTACCCCAATATGATTTTGGAAGCAATGTTTATTATCGTGTCGGTGATCGGAATCTTGGGTAATTCGCTGGTCCTGGTGGTTTTGGCACGTATTAAACAGATGAGGACAATTACCAACCTCCTAATTTTCAATCAGTCCCTTCTCGATCTCGCGGCATCCATTCTCTTGCTGTTCAGATTCATACCGATGATTGCCGCTCACTTTAACAAGCCTATACACGGCACCGCGGTGTGTATCTGTCTAAAAGAAAACATTCTGTTTTGGACAGCAATCACGGGCTCAACCTTCAATCTGATGTTGATAACTCTGGAGAGATACTTCGCTGTGGTGCACCCAATCCGCTACAAGACACTTGCCACCTACAAGCGTACAGTTATCACTGCTTTTGTTCCATGGCTCGGTGGACTTCTTTGCACAACCCCCATGTACAGCATGTTGCGCGCAGGTGCTGGTGGAGTCTGCGTCACCATTCTCAATAAGACAGGTTATATAATTTATGGAGTAGCATCGACTATGACTAGTTATATGTTTCCGCTTGGATTCATGTCATTGGCATACATACGCATTTTTTCGTCACTTAAAACCAAAGTGGGAAACAAACCACTCTCACATTCTGATGAAAAATTTCAAACCGTTTCTGAGATGAGAAGTAACACTTTGAGGTGCGTTGATATCGCCAGTAACAGCAACAATGGAATGACTCTCCCTAGGATTAATTATAATGTCAGTGCTCGGAATAACGTGGATGTTGCTTCATCCAGTACCGAAACTCCCGAAGGGCCTATCAACATTGAACGGAGCACCAGGACGAGAGACGATGAGGGCGCTGTAGCCGAGCCGGCGTACAGGGAACGCGCTAGGAGGAACATAATCAGTACTCTCCTGATAGTCTCCTTAACGTTCGTTGTATGCTGGACACCGAACACAATTGCCTATTTGATATTCAGCCTTGGTGGCCCTGTTAATCTTAATGGACTAATGTACAACACGACAGTGATTATTGCAAGCTGTAATAATTGGGTCAACCCGTTCATCTACACATTCAAATATCGACGATTCCGCAAAGGTCTGAAAGAATTGTTTCACAGGAAAGTACGAGGTATTGTTACAGAGTAAGGGCCTCCAGCTACTTGAATCGCAAAACTGAAAGAAATATCAAACGTAAATGATTAGAATGGAAAAATACAATTTACAGCAATAATTGTGTCAGCAATTTGAAGAATCAATGATCATTCCATCTTTACTTCCCATTCAAAAGTTATTACGAACATAACGGAGTTGATATAACATTGCTTAGCGACAAGAAATTGTTCATCTTGTGTAGAAATGTTGGCTGTTTTATGTGATACCTCTTTCATTATTTGTAATATTTGGCGTAAAAAATAGCCTCAAACCACATATGTGTAGTATTTGGTCCCGAGTGGGTTACAGTAGCCGTTCGTGTGCCAAAGTGTTAATATCGTAATTCCATTAGGCTGAGGGCAGAGTCATCAAGCATAAAATAACATGAGATCATTCTTTTTGTGACGCAAATTGACGCATAGTCGTCATTTCTTTTCTACCTTATCATACCCATATGCCCTTCACTTCTCAATCAATTTATTTCGCCGTGTAACATATATATATATATATGTGTGTATATATATTCATATATATATATTCATATACATACGACATCTCTCCAAATGTGTATTCTACAAAAAGTTTCCTCGCGTTTATTAAGCTCAAATCACTATGTCATGTTTATTATACAAATCATACGAGAAATCCTAGTAATTTATACCATGTATATACATTTTATTTTTCTTCGTCATTACCATCGAAATTCATGTACGTATGCAAATTTGTTTTTTTTTCCGTGTTCTTGTATATTGTATGTAAAACATGTGGAAACCAATTGAATTAAATTAAGTTCCATTCAATAATGTTATGAAAGTTGCCTTGAGGTTTGGTCTGGTTTATAGTGTATTGTTCATGATATAAATCGATAGGGCCTTCTACGTTTATCGGTCGGGCGTATGCTGGATAATAAAAATAATACGCATCTATTTATAAGCGCTTAATACGAAACATCTCTAAGCGCTTTACAATATCATCACCCGTTATCGGATACTTGTAAGTCTTTGTGATACCTATCCAATCCCAAGGAAACATCATTTAAATAATGGCAGCCACTTAAGTGCGCACATTCTATTCATACAAGGTGGGGAGCAGTAATGAGGATTGCGAATTTTGGCTGAATTACATATATTTGTCCATACCTATCCCGAAGAGAGTCAGATACAGCCTATTTAATAGTCAGGTACTAGGTATTTCAACATGACATTTTACACTTATAGAAAAAATACCAAAAACGATTACAACTTGAAACCCACTGACCTTTACACATCGTAAATTTGAATGATTTATATATATATATTTTTTTTTTTTTTTTTTTTTTTGGGGGGGGAGGGGCAGGTTGCGCAACGTTCCATCAATCAATGAATGTTTGAATGTTGGTTACAATTTGTTCACAGAACATTACTGAAGCGTGTGTGTTTGTATCAGATTATCAATTCAGATCAAAATATTATATATTGCGCATCTATCTATCCAGCAGCAGCTGCTGCCGCAGTGTCATGCATAAAACATTTAGACGCATTCATGCTCTTGGGAGAAGCACTATACAAATGCTATATTATATCATCATTATCATGCTTCTAGCGTCTAGCAGAGAAATTCTTGTAGATTGACATTTGTAGTACACGATGTGCATTTTTTGAGTTTTGAATTAATTAGTTGCTACACACAATATGCTAAAAAAAAATACTTCAAGAGATTATTCAGAAAAAAAACATATCAATGAAATGTTACTAACCTGTACCAAAAACATTGACATCCTCTGACTTCATGAAATTTGAATTTCATCTTGATTCAAGTACATGTACCTCCGCGAACACTACGTTCAATGTCAGGTAAAAGCCTCCCGATAGTTCGGAGAAGCGTGCTATCAATTGGTGACAAAATTATCAGCTCCAAAAACATGGAATAGTCTCGCACGGTATGGAAGAGAATGTTCATTACTTAGAAACAGTTATGAAACACTTAAAAACATACCTAGATTTTCAGTAAACGTTTTATATTCGTTTTTAATTTATATTGTATTATTTGAAGCGGTATGGTTCTTCGAGTGTATAGCGCGCATAGATACTTATATTATTATTATCATTATTATTATTATAATTATTATTATTATTATTATTATTATTATCATTATTATTATTATTATCATTACCATTATTACTATTATTACTATCATTATAACTATCATTATTGAAAAATATTTGGATAGCAAAAGCAGTTCGCACGGAGAACTATTTATTTTTATTAACCAATTAGTGTGAGTGGGGTGGGGGGGAGTTGCGATTGTGTAATGCATGTTAACTGAGTTAGGATAAATGCATACCTTTCTTACAGCAGTAACATATATATATTATGCAATATATTTACATCCGCTCCGTCTTGGTCATTAATTGCTGTATCTTGACTTCTTAAATGAATTGTTAAAATGATTCTCCCATACTCTGCTTCTCCTGCCTATCTGCAAGACATGATTTCCTTATATGTACCTCCGCTAACACTACGTTCAATATCAGATAAAAGCCTCCTGATAGTTCGGAGAAGTGTGCTATCATTTGGTGACAAGAGTTTCAGTATATCAGCTTCAAAAACATAGAATAGTCTCGCACGGAATGGAAGAGAATGTTCATTATTAGAAACTGTTATGTAACACCTAAAAACGTACCTAGTTTTTCAGTAAACTTTTTATATTCCTTTTTAATTTACATTGCATTATGTGAAGCGCTATGGTTCTTCGAGTGCATAGCGCGCATAAATACTTATATTATTGTTATTATCATCATTATTATTATTATCATTATTATTATTATCATTATTAATATCATTATCATTATTACAACTGTTATAATTGAAAATATTTGGATAGTAAAAACATTTTTTTAATAACCAATTTGTGTGTGAGGGGGTGGGGTGGGGGGAGATGCGATTGTGTAAGGCATGTTAACTGAGTTAGGATAAATGCATACCTCTGTTACAGCAGTGACATGTATATATTATGCAATATATTTACACCCACTCAGCCTTGGACATAAATTGCTGTATCTTGACTTTCTAAATGAATTGTTGTTTTCCCAGCAATTTCACTGCAAAGTGCGTTTTCAATTCGTGCTGTTCTTTGCAGGTCCAATTCTTCGAACAGAAAGTGCTTTCTGCATAGGTATCGATTTCACAAAGGCTAAAGTGAGACCTTGGGTTAGCGTCATTTGGCCTTCCAGTTAAGTTCCAATGAATAGAATGAATAAAAATACAACATCTGAATAAGAAATAGAAAATGAGAAGTGTCAATCTGTAAATTAGATTATTGCCATCTTCTTGCCACCCCGTTAAGATCCAAAACAAATAGTGCTTCAAACCTGACAAAGCTGATTGACAGTCGACGCAACTTGCGCTCGATATGGAGTCGAGACCCTAGAAGGCGACTGGAAATACTTGATGACAAATCGCCGCAACTTGCCCGTGTGTAATTCCTGCCATGCACGCATCAAGCACAGCATTGCACTGCAGCACATATTGAGAAAACCCTGCTGCAGGCTATTTCATTTGGGCTCTCTCGCGTATTTTAATAATTCGACTGTAAACATGATGAATTCGTCTGGAAATCATACCACTGAAGATCCTATCTTGGTAGATCAGACTCAAGAGCAGTACACCAGCGCAATTGTGAACGCGATGTTCATTTTTGTGTCGGTGCTCGGAATCTTGGGTAACTCACTAGTACTGGTGATTTTGGCTCAGGAGCTCTGGACAATTACCAACCTTCTTATTGTCAATCAATCTCTCCTAAATATCGCGGCAGTCATTCTCTTGCTGTTTAGATTCATGCTCACTTTAACACGCCTATACAGGGAACACTAGTGTGTATATTTTTAATAGAAAACTTTCTTTTTTGGACAGCAATGACAACGGGGTCATCCTACAATTTGGCGTTGATAACTCTGGAAAGGTACTATGCCGTAGTGATCCTATCCGCTACAAGATACTTGCCACCTCCAAGCGCGCAAGTTTCACTGCCTCCGCCCCATGGTTGGCTGGTCTTGTTCTGAATTTCACATGGTTCTCCATGTTACGAGTACGAATAAGTGGTGAATGCTTCTCAAGTCTTACTCCGATAGGCCTTGTTATTTCTAGAATAGTGACGACCACGATTCAATATGTATGTCCCCTGGGATGTCTGGTATTGGCATATATACGGAGTTTTACGCCATTCAGAACTAAATTCGGAAACAAACCAGTCGCACATTCGGAAGCTACTGTTTAAACCGTTTCTGAGATGCATACTTCGAGGCGCATTGATATTACCAGTAACGACTGTAATGAAATAACTATTAATACAGTTAATCAGTTTAGCAATAATTACAATATGGACGTTGCTTCATCCAGCACCGAACCTCGCGAACCTATCACAATCGCAAATTCCCTTCGTGTGCGGAACTCCAGGACCAGAGACGATGAGGGCGCTGTAGAGGCGACGCACAGGTCACGCGCCAGGAAGAACATTATCAGTACCCTCCTGATCGTCTCCTTGACGTTCTTTGTATGCTGGACGCCGAATGATATATTCTTCTTGTTATACAATCTAGGTGTCTCTGTCGATCTTCACGGACCCCTTTCCGGCCCCACAGAAATTATTGCATGCTGTAATACCTTCGTTAACCTAGGGTGCGTGTATTGTGTGTAAAATGGTCTAATACTCGATTTAAGTGAAAGTCGTCCATATTCAGAAAACAATCAAATTTGAAAAATAAATTTTAGGCGTACATTCAGGAGTAGTAACGATGGTGCGCTCCATTCGTTAGAACAATGAGAGAAAAAAAATCATTTTTTTATAATTATATACAATTAGTTTAGATTAGATTTGTACTTCTGAATAAGTTCTGATATTTAAAACAATGCAATTATGACTATTCTTTTCTTTCTCCATTAATGTCAAAATAATCTCGAAGAATACAATTATTGCTAAAGTACTCGGGGGATATGCGATCGTGCAAGGATTATCAATTAAGTTAGGATAAATGCAATACACCATAGAAAAAGCTCTCTTGCATGTATCAGTGACATTTCTCCATTAATTCAGTTTATTCACATCCACTGCGCCTTGAACACATATTGGCAAATCGTGACTTTTTGGATCAAAATCTGTATTCCTAGTACCCCTGTAGTAAGTGCACCGTCGAAAACTTGTTATGTCGTGTTGGCAGTTGAGTGCTTTTAAGCTTGCTTTGCAAATTTTTTTTGTTATGAGCTTATTGGATTATACTGCAAGAGTTAAGAAACTGCTTTCTGTTATTTTTGTCAATTTGTACTACAGCCTACAAGGGGCTTTAAGCTATTGTCATTTTGAGTCCCTTTTGACCTTTTGAGTTTCAACACATAAAAGGCTTCTAGAAATACAAAAATCAATGGGGAACGAGAACATGAGCAGTGAATCAATCTATAATTGATTTATTGTCATGTTTGTGCCCTTCTGTCAAGTTGAAATACAAAGAATATATCGATGGTAAAGTAGATGATCGACAGGCGACACAGCTTCCGAATGGGTTGCGCGCGTTAAGTAAGGAGCAGGCAATGTGCATTAGCACATATTTCGCAATCACTGCTAGAGGCAAGCTCATTTGTTATCTCTCGTCGCAGTTTTGAGGTTCAACTATGAATTCGTCTGCGATTCATACCTCTGATCCTTTCCTAGGAAGTCACACTCAGGAGCAGTACACCAATATGTTTGTGGACGCAATGTTCATTGTTGTGTCTGTGATTGGAATCTTGGGTAACTCGCTGGTTCTGGTGGTGTTTGCTCGTATCAAGGAGCTGAGAACAATCACCAATCTCCTTATTGTCAATCAATCTCTCCTAGATATCGCGGCAGCCATTCTCTTGCTGTTTAGATTCATACCAATGATAGCTGCTCACTTCAAAACGCCTATACATGGCACACTAGTGTGTATCTTTCTAACAGAAAACTTTCCGTTTTGGGTTGCAATGACGGGGTCAACCTACAACTTGATATTGATAACTCTGGAGAGGTACTTCGCTGTGATCCATCCCATCCGCTACAAGACACTTGTCACCTACAAGCGAGCAGTTTTCACTGCTTGTATTCCATGGTTGACTGGTCTCATTCTGAATTTTCCATGGTTCATGACTTTACGCGTACGAATTAGTGGTGAGTGTTTCTCTAATCTCACCCCTGGAGGACTGGTTATTGTCGGAATAGTGACGACCGTTACTCAAATTGTGTGTCCCCTGGGATGCATGTTACTTGCATATATACGGATTTTTACGTCACTGAAAACCAAAGTTGGAAACCAACCAGTCGCACATTCCGAAGGAACTATTCGAACCGTTTCTGAGACGCATACTTTGAGGCGCATTGAAATCGACAGCAACGACGAAAATAGAAGAGCCATCAACCTAGTTGATCGGATTAGTGATAATTGCAACATGAGTGTCCCATCTTCCATCACAGAAGTCCCTATCAACACAGTGGAGACATTTCGTGTGCGGGACATTCGGACCAAGGGCGGTGGGGGCGCTGTAGCCAAGCCGACGTACAGAGAACGTGCCAGAAAGAATATCATCAGTACTCTCCTGATCGTCTCTCTGACGTTCGTTGTATGTTGGACACCGATCTCCATTTGCTTTGTGGTCTACTATCTTGGTGGCCCTGTTGTTCTTGAAGGTGCCCTTTTCGACACCACAGAGATTATTTCATGTTGTAACATCTGCGCCAACCCATTCATCTACACATTCAAATATCGACGATTCCGCAAAGGACTGAAAAAATGTTTTTACAGGGAAATATAAACTATTGTACCTGCACACCTGCACACAGAGTCGACATAACTATTTTAACAGGTACAGTCTACACGACTGAATCAGATCATTACTTTTATCGCTAACCTGTCTTCATCACAATGGGTAACTCGTTCATCATGTTGCATTTAAAAAGAAAGCTGAGCTTTGGAAGCAAACTACAAAGCTCTCTGTTTGCCATGTGTGCGAATTGTACTTCACTGTTCATTTGATATTTCACAGTTTTAAGGTTATCGTTGTATTTTTGGTGCATGCCACGCCTTTTAGAATAAGACATACCCATACATCGTAGTGTATACACCATTTCCGCACTTAGCTGAGGCACATCTCATTTTTTTATTTCTAAGGGTGAATATGGAACAAATCGAGAACATTTAGAGGGGTTTCCATAGTTACGACAGTTTCTTTTTAATTTTGATATCTGTGTGTTTACATTCTCTAAATATTACAAGTTGAAGTGTACCTTTCATTTGAAGAAGAAGGGAAACACTCTCAAAACAAAATCGTTGAAAGGAAATAAAATGATCAAAACTGTATTGAGACAAGTCTTGGCCGAATGAAAACATCATCTTGTGAGAAAATGTCTGACACAAAATGAGACAAAATACAAATTAGCAACACTGTACATTTGTGGTTGAAACAGAATTTGATAAAAGCATGCTGTGTAGAATAGTAGACCTTTTCCTGAGCCATTTACCAAGCGCACTTTGAATAAATGTGTTGATAAACCTGATATTAACCGACGATGGGCATTAGTCTAAAAGCTTAAAGTAAGTATGAAAATGTGAATTATTTTGAGAAATTGCAATAAGTTTTGTTTGAGATTGGAATGTTATTTAAATGTAATATATCAAACTTCATAATTTACTGTTCTAGTATTGTATACATTGTAAACAGTTGCTATTTCTCCACAACGTTGAATATATTGCCTCTTTTCCAAACCTAGACCGAATTAGACTGAGGGTGGTTGCTTTAAAAACAAATGATCTAGTTCCTCATGTAATGATTTATACGGTGCTGTCCTATTTTTCTGGGTGAAGAAATCAGTTAAACGGATACAAAATTATGTTGTTTTATCTTCTTATTTTATTGTTTATTTTGTTAGCATGGGGCCCATTTTATCGTTAGAAGAGTATTCTGATGGCACAAGGTACATTTTTGTTGGGAAATTTGATTTGAACCGACATAATAAAACAAAAAAATTGTTGTAACGTCAAAACTCCAAACAATATGAAGGTGGGTTACTGAAAAGTCATTCTTTGGATAACTTAAAATGAGAAGCAGGTACTCACTTCCCCCCAACACATACATATATTCATATACACACACACACACACACACACACACATACACACACTCACACACACATACACACACACACACACCTCTGGCTGCGCTTATGGATCCAGACCTGCCGAGGTTCAGATCAGTCCTCGATATACACTGCCCACCCTACCCCTCACCAGGGTGTTTCCAGAAGGTGACACCTCTATTTCTGACACTCCCCTGACACTGCTAATTTCACACTCATTCACTTTTAAATGTTCATTCACTTTTATTTTTCCCCTTTCCCGCTTTTTTAAATATTTTTTTTACATGAGACGGTTTCTGTGAATGGTTCTTTTGCTTGTTCATATTCATTAGCTATTTCATCGATCTTCGTTTTCTAATATGAATATTCATCAGCTGTTTGTGTACATGTTCGTGTGCACGGGATCATGATCTTGTGTGGTAAGCAGGCGAAAGACCTTGCACGTAAAACACCGCGAATGAGACGTGATTTCGATTACGCTATAGCCCTACCTTTTCAATGTGCCTCAAATCAACCCAAATGTTCTCCCATAATTGTTGAAAGAACTTATTTAAGGAAACAAAAGCCCCCCAAATCACTTTTTTTTTTCACGCGTGCCGTTGGTTTTGCACTATGCAACGTCCGGTATGAAACTGTCAAATAGGGGTAGACTGGCAGCCAGATCGTACTCGTCGGAGCAATTGCAAACTAGTCGCGAGTGTTTGTGTAATTTATCGAACAAAAACGAAGAAGCATTTGAAAAATGTGTCCGGTTCTTAACACTTCAATGGTATACATCAAACTGTACATTTAAAAGATCACGAACGTGGCTCATTTAATAATTTTCTCGGTAAAAATGATTTTCAGGATTTTTTTTAAACGGGTCTTTCCATTTTTCGCATAAGATCATGATCCCGCGGACACGTACATCTCATGCACACAAATAGGTAATGAATATTCATAGTTGAAAACGAAGATGAATATTAACAGGAAAAGACCATTCACAGAGACTGTCTCATAAAAAACAGGAAAGGGGGGAAATTGTGTACAAGGTGAATGGGAAAAAGGGATGTCAGAAATAGGTGTGTCACCTTTTGGAAAAGAGTAAAAAACCATTCACAGAAATCTCATGAAAAAAAAAAGGAAATGGGACAAATTTGTGTACAAAGTGAATGGGGAAAAGGGGTGTCAGCAATAGGGGTGTCACCTTTTGGAAACACCTCCCTAACCCCCTCCCTCCGTCGATGCTTACCTCTTTATATGCGAGTTATGCATTTTGACCCAAGTGATGCACACATATTTATCTCACATTGTGTACATTTTGTACGGCTAAGGAAGAGGCATGCAAGCCAGCAAACCTTCTACCGTCATCAATATATTTCAATTGTATGATATCCGTCGATTAAGCTGTATGCAACATTGTTATACTGTAAAAGAACTCAGTGTAAGAATGCGCTCTAGTAATTGCTTGGTTTCCCTGGTTAAGCTATATTCATCTTATACGACGCAGCCGACGCTGCCTTGAGGTTTATTTTTCCATCGTACCGATGCAAAATGTGAACAAAACGACAGTTTCATGATACCATCCGACCTAATAACCATCACTGTAACACACAACCCTGGGGATATCATCGTACAGCGATGGTGTCTTTCTCACCTGGTACGGTGTTATCCATGAAACAGGCAACAGCGCCCCCTACGAACATGCTGGTGGAAAGTATGGCGACCAGAACTTGATCAAGTGTTGGGTCTCCTGCAAGTAACGTTATCATGATATATCAAGGACATGACTTTTATATGACAATATTAGCAACAACTAATTATGTAAGACACATAGCAAATGATAGCGGTGATATCTAATAAGGCAGAAGTGAGAATCTCAGGGGAAAGAGAGAGAAGCCATTCAGATACTGCTTTGGTTTGCGAGGATGCTCCAGTCGGTGGAAAAAAAAACGTGAGGAACAAGTATGAAAAAAGAAGATGAATGCGAAGGAGAAAAAAGAACAACAAGGAGATGGGGAAGATGAGAGGAGAGAAAGAAGCAGAAGTCAATAGAGAAAAGTTTCGTATAAAAGACCAACAAAAAAGGAAAGTAGAAAAATTAATACAAAGAACAATAGTGATAGACGAAAAAAGAAGAAAAAAGGGAGAAAGGCAACGAGGCTTTGCTTAACTTTACAAGAATGAATATGTGTACAGGCAAAACAAAGAATAAACAAAGGTAAACACTCAAAATTTTCCGGTACTCACTCGCAAATTGTTCGAATTATCCATAGACGTTCTAACCTGTATATTTTAAGTACAAAATCAAATACCATGGTTACTTGCTAATCAGCTCACCTGTTTGTATAAGGTTGGGATTCCTCTGAATGTGCTGAGGTATAGCGAGTCCGAAGAAGAAGGCAAAGCCAACGACAAAGAGATTCCTAGGAGAATCCAAATCGACGTACTGAAGATTCGCCATCCCAACAGCGGCTATCAATCCTATCCGTTTTATCGATGGGGAACAAAGAAACGAAAAAATTATGTAAATATGTGTCATCTTATAGACACAACAAAAAAGTAAGTCCCACCCCCCTAAGCAAAATAGAATAACTTCTTATCAAAGAGGTGTTGTGCAAAATTATTTGGCAGGATTCGTTTTAATTGAGCACTGTATAACACATACTCAGCTCTCTTGAGTTTGAAACTTTTAAAAACCCTTTATTTTGGAGAAAAAAATGTGAACATTATGACAAAGATGTAACATGACCTGTTATGTAAACATAAGAAGTCATTTTCGTGCCATGGATGAGTGAAAAAAAAATCGCACAATAAATGCCAAAATGTATTGTGAAAACGGCAAAAACAATTACCCTTGTGACTTTTGAAAAGTGGCATTTTTGTCTTTAAAATTTGCACATCCATGCATGACTGATTGGATTAATGTGATTTTCACGCAGATGCTAGTCAATAGGTTAAAAAACAATCCTGCTAAATTATTTTGCCCAAAATCTCTCCGATAAAAAGTTATGCTATTTTGCTTAGGGGGGGGGGGGGGGACTTACTTTTTTGTTTAGATGACCTTAGGCATTATTTCGTCTATTTCCCTGGTTAAAGACAGGGTGTCCTTTGCAAATAATAAGAAAAAAATCGTAAAAAACACGTAAAGTGCAAGAACATATTGTATCAGGACTTCACTCCCAATAATAGAGATGGAAAATGACTTTAAGCAGAATTTAAGCGATTTTGAGGAGGTTTTGGGCAAGTAGTCCGAAAGCTATAGCTTAGACAGTTAGAGGCCGGAGACCGCTAAGGTCCGCATCACAGTGCACGCGTTTAATGGAAGAATGCCCGCTTTCAACATGGACGAAGCATTAAGCAGAATCATCCAATAGAGCGATATTCGTGCATGACATTAGGGCCCGTATCACAAAGAGCTATGATTGATTGTACGATTGATAGATCAATCGTACGACTGATCTATTGATCGTATGATCGATAGATCAATCGTATGACTGATTTAATGATCGTACGATTGATATCGATCGTAAAAATGTATCACAAAGAAATTTGCAATCGATGTTGATTGTTGCTTGTGTAGATACATCGTAACTAGACGACTGATTGCAAAATCATGCACAGACTTAGACTTACAATACATAACAGTGATGATTAATGTTGTGGTACGGTGAGTGGCAATAGATAGCAACTTAACAATCCATCACAAATTTGCTATAGATAGCAATACACTCTTTGTGATATAATGCCCAGCTTTGTTTTTCACCCCCCCCCCCCACCCACTCTCCGGAAAAGGAATACTTTAAAGAAGATTTAATACATTCAAGCGGCGCTCTTTCCATACAAGGGGTTAGTATGCATGGGTACCATGATAGTGCGGTCACATCATATGTCTATATTTACCGATGTTGGACGCAAAGACGCCTCCAATAATAGGTTGTGGAAGTGTAGCAAAAAACGCGCTGAATTTCAGGAAAATTCCTCCAAAAAATATGATTACCGCCATCACCATGATCACCACTCGGCTCGCAACCTTTCATGAGAGGAAAGAAGGAAGGAAATACGTAAAAACATCAGAAGCGGATCTACGGTTTAAATGCCCTCAGCACCCCCCCCCCCCTCCCCCTTGGGATTAAAAAAAAAACACAGAAGGGGGTAGTAATTACCCAATTACCCCGACTACCCCAAATGTAACCCAACTGTCTTACACAATCTTCACCGTTAAGGTTATTTCAACAATCTTTAAAATGGATTTCCAAACAAATATGCATCGGATCAACAGAAAGGCATTTCAATTATTGTTAAAAGATAAGATGTGGTGTCAATTTCGATATCTGTTCCACTCTTTATGTGCCAAATTTTATGAGATTTTATGGGTTTTCGTAACATCAACATTTCCAACAAAATGATATGTAATAAAAAAAAAAACATCGCATTTGGCATACTGTGTAATTGATAATATTATCTTGACTTACTTCAGCCATCCACACTATCGCTGGAATCTGTGATGGCTTCTGCTTCACAGTGGCTTTCTACGCCCTTCCGGTCTTCGGTCACACTAAACTATACAACCAACAAGCATTAGATCTATACATGAAAATACTGTGTTTCTTGAGACTTCAAGTTGTTTTGCAGTCACGCACCCCTCACCTTTGTGATTCCTATGTAGCCCACGCTGGAACTATACGAGGTGGCGCTGGTGCCTGTACCCCACAGGGCAGAGAAGAAGCCCCCTAGCCCCTCCATCCCGATCCCCCTGTTCACGGCGTGCCCGGGAGGGGGCGTCGCCCCCGCTAGCTTGGCGCAGGCGAAGTAGTCCCCGATCGACTCGATGATGGAGGCAAATGTCCCTGCCGTGACTCCTAGAACACCCCCTGCGGTGAAAATGGGCGCGCCCCACTGCCCTGCACGTGCGAGGAGTTTTATAAGCAATGGTTCAATTAAATTCCTCATACTGGAATTACAAAAACACGCATACATGCGAACGAACATACACCATTTGAATGCAATTGCATTCATACATTTTCCTTTTAATAATAATATAAAAAGTGTTTTTCAAAAACGAATAAGATATTTAAAGCATATTTTATTCCACTGAATAAAAAAAAGCTCCAACAAATACACCAGTTCGTAGTTAGCTCTGGAGCAAGTTTGGTCACTATGACCTTTCCCTTTTTCAGTAGGATAAGCAGTTGATTAATATATCATTTCAAAAGGAGATGTTACGTAATGTGCTTACCCGACATAGTAATTTGCGATATTCAACCTCTAATAAAGGAACCATCTCAAAACAGGTGACAAGAATAGTAGGCTACTGTCTGTGAACAATTGGGAAAGCTTCTATTACATTGTTTATTGTAAACTAATTGTTGTCGTTTGGCCTGTTGTCAAATACCCCATGATTGAACACCTTGGTGCTCTTTTATAAATTGGATAACAAGCATATTCTAAAATAACTTATTAATGATGATGCTTATCGCAGTGATTTAAAAACCAACAAGCTGGTTTGGTGACTATGACCTTCATCTGCTCATGCGCAAATTGTAATTACGAACTGGCTTATTGCTTCTCTGAGTTGTATGGCGTGTCATACATGTTATAGGCAAACACGTAGTATTTCTTCATTTTTCAAATTAGCCGCTCCTTGTTTGTCCACATAGTATTACTCTTTCCCTCAGAAAAAACTCCTCAACAATGCAGTTATTTTTTCATCTCCTTTTCTTTTGCTGATTGTTTTTCAGATTATTGTTATCAATTCTAAAGGATTTTTTTTTACCAGGCGAAGGAAGAAAGAACCAGGGAGTGCGGGCGAGTGATTCGGCTTGTGCATCCGTCCGAGCACGATATCCTTGTGCTTCCGGGTCACTTGGAAATGCACCCGTTACGGTCAAGATGAAACAGAGTAGCCACGTAATTAAAGAGGCCAGAATGATCTGTGCCAACGAATGTGATAGTGAAACAACAATATAGTAAAATAATACTCTGTAGAACCACTGCACAAAGTTGGACTTGGATATCAGCGTATATCAGCTCATTTATAGTGTCTAAATAATTCAATTTAATCCTTGAAACTCATTACATTTTGCCTTTTATATATACTTTTTTGGTCTTGTTGTATTTTTTGTTGTTTCTTTAAGTGTTGTTGGTGTTGTAGGTTTTTAATTATAATGATACCACCAATTCATACAATGGCCTTTGCTCTCCCTCCAGACTTGTACATTTAGGTATCTTTTCTCATCGTATTTCCTTCTGTTATGTGTATATTGCTTGATGTATTTGTAATAAATGTTTAATTTTGTTATCAATTTGCATTTATGATTAAGGTTGTGGAAAATAAATGAAA
Source organism: Arbacia lixula (assembly GCA_963669155.1). NCBI lineage: Eukaryota > Metazoa > Echinodermata > Echinoidea > Arbacioida > Arbaciidae > Arbacia > Arbacia lixula. The sequence continues at coordinate 23,298,640 of OZ022580.1, read as the reverse complement.
TTAAATCAAATTCTTTATTCATCAATTTGAAACATAATAATCAAATTTCATGAACAATAAATCCAAAATATGACAAGAGAGAAGATGGCTTTAAAGTGTAATAACTTTTTTTACGGTTCAATGCACGTTATGATGTAGTCTATATGATACAAACCAGGGATGTGTTATGGAAGGATATGAAGCAACTTTCTTCCTTTGAACCCATGTGCCAAGCCGCTGAAAAGTTATGTGTTCTCAACAGGTGCTGTTCAGGTGTTTGAACAATTATGAATATGATTGTGTGGCAACGGCTTCTCGGAGAGGACAAAAGAAATTTACAGTCTCATTTCGCTTGTCCCGTTCTGTTAATACTTCCATGAGCATAACAGGTATCAGCAAACACAAATAAACAAGTTTTTCAAGTGAAATATCTCTGTTTCACGCAAACACACACAAACGCCGTTAATGATAATACACAGCTTAATATATCATTTTGAGAGTGGTTGAATCCCCCAGATGCACAAGTTGTCGGAAAGTGAAGAAATTGGCCAATTTTGTAAGTAATAAAAATAGCTTATATGTCCGATTTTTAATGATTCCTCAATACTTTTCGAAACAAAAGCAGAGTAAAGGATCTGTCATTATCTGCCGTTAACTTCCTTAAAGTTTGCAAACAAATTTGTCAAAAACAAAACGTCTACAGACAAATGGGAAATTAAAGAAATTTCTTTTCAAGTTGACATCAGCTAAATGTCGGCACGGCACATGGAACATCAAAGCATTGTCATGATTATGGAATGCTTTTGGCATTCATGAGCACGCTTTAGAACCCATACAGATGTTTGAATATATTATGCTCGAGTTTCTACTCCTTCGTAACACCTCCCTGATACAAACTAAAGGAAATCAAACATGGTTAGAGTAAAGTCATGGCAAGGCGGTTCAACAGCAAGCAAGAGTGAGCAATGATTATGTTGACGCCCTCACCGAGTATATTTTGAAGAGAGGAAACTTGGCGAGATGGAAGCCCTTCTCCCTGGTGTATCCGACACACGGCACCATGATGCCCTCCAAGTACTGCGAGAACAAGACTACCAAAAACACCGTGCTGTCATGGAAACCAATAATGTCGTTACTGCGTATTTGCACAATTTTTATACGCAGGTTTCAAAGAGCAACATTTTATTTGATTAAAAACTGGCTCACTTGGAGAAGGTGTACTCAGAAAGTTTTAATACACGAATTAAACGGCTAAATGTGTGTTAACACAAAACAGTATTGTCTCACTGCCGCTTGCCATAATAGTGGTCCTATTGGGCCGTTTACACTATTTCTGTACTTAGTGCGAAACAGGGGGACATCTTGGAATTGTTTATTAGCCTACTTCATGCTGTTGCTCTGCTGTAACCATGGTAACGGAGTGATATTCACGGCACATTTACAGATGATAAGCGTCAGTAGTAACTAACATGAATAATTTCATATTGAGAGAACCTCATCATCATTGTCATCATCTTCATGTCCACAATAACCCAACTACCAATTTCGTCATCACTATCACTATCTTCATCATCGACATCATCACCAACATCATTTTCGCCATCACTGGTTTCACCATAACCATCTTCATCTATTAGTACGACCACCTCCACCATCTTCAATTGATAATCAGTATTATCCCATTTTCCTAAGCACTATCACTCGTCCTTCATCCTAATCGTCGTCCAATTCATTGTCATCATTAAATTCATCATCGTCGTCATCATATCATCATTAACACCACCATCATCACCATTATCTCTTCAAGTCATTCACAACGTAGCACGGCCTCGCGCCTTTACCAGAGAGTTTAAGATTGCCACCACTGTGACTGTGTGAATGTGACTGTGACTGTGAATGTGACTGTGACTGTGACTGTAAATGTGAATGTGACGTAGAATCTGCATCTCCTATAACAGTCATAAGCACGTGACGCAATCGCGTTGAGAGCTGCCAATCACAGTCGTAACTCAGAAACGACTGAAGCCGCAAGGGGCCGTGGTGACTTTATGGAACTCACACAGCGGATATCCCCCAGTGCGATTGACACATATCCACTGCGATGTCGAACATCGACAGCCCAATCAGACCGACAGTCGGGGCGATGGTGATCGGTCCGATGAAGCGGAGCACCATCGCGATAACGCCGAAGAATCCGACCACGGTTTCAAACAACGAGGCGATCAGGAGGGCACCCTGGAACTATTTTTTAAGTGCGAATGAAATAAGTTTATTTAAACTGTGTTACATCCGTCATCCCCACGTACTTGTATGCGACGTTTAACCAATTATGTGTCATTGCTGTAATATTGTACACAATTAATACACACAAATCCGATAGAGCATGATTTCGTGCGGCACACACAGGGTTACCATCACGCCTGAATATATACAAATGCATTAACTTTATGAAATGTAATGGTAGTTCCTTGAAACAATTAGTCTTATTGAAAGATTACTTCAAATATAGTGAAATATAAAGATTCGTGAGCTCGTCGAGATGGGGGGGGGGGGCGGAGAAGCAGAGGAAGGAAGATGACACATTTAATCAATAGGGGGAAGACAGTGTAAATCGAGTGAGAGGGGTGAAATCGGTAAACAATGGAGCGCAGGGAAAGAGCGCAAAGGAGAAGAGAGAAAGAGCGAGAAAAGAGTGAAATGTTATGTATATGTATATATTGAGAGAGAGAGAGAGAGACAGACAGAGGAAGAGACAGAGAGGGAGACATATAGAGACAGAGAGAGACAGAGGAAGAGACAGAGAGGGAGACATATAGAGACAGAGAGAGAGAGAGAGAGAGAGAGGAAGAGACAGAGAGGGAGACAGATAGAGACAGACAGAGAGAGGGAGAGGAATATAGATATGTATTATATATATATATATAGAGAGAGAGAGAGAGAGAGAGAGAGATAGTGAGAAAGAAAGAGGCGTCTGTCTGTGTTCATACGTGTGTGGAGGGGGAAGGGTGGGGGTGTGGGGGGAGTGATTTCTGAGAGTCAAGCTGCACAAAATTACCTCCCTCATTCTGTTTCGGAATTCTGTCCTCACGATTTCTTCAGTCACTGTCTCGTTCGTCGAATTCGAGATGGGCTCTAGAAACCAACACAGTGAGAATCATTCACGTCAAAAAAATACAGAGACTTACTACAAATCGTGTATGTCTAGTCTTCGCAGCCACGAGAGTTTGACATTCTACATGTTCATGTTGCACGTGTAAAGAACAGTGATACGTGATTGGCTTAAACACAATGTTTGATTAAATACCTTCGCTTAATACTAGCTTTACACTAATTTTGTTTTATTGATATACAGTGTACTAAGTTTTTACGGAAGCGATGTGATGTGAAGGCATGCTTGAAAGGGAAAATTCACTCCAATAAAACAGGTATTGTCAATAAAAGGAGAAAAATAAACTAAACAGATTTGCACAAATTTGAGTATCATCGAGCAGGAACACCAACAATGTTGAATGTTTGAACTTTGCCATGTATTGAAAAACCCGATTCGAGGTTGTGATGCCATCGTTTTTATAGCGCAGCTTTCTATTCTTTTTGTGCGAGCTGTTCAAGTTTTCCTTTAAGAATAAGAAAGAGAGGCTAGCTACTCTGACATGTTGATACAATATTCAAACAAAAAACTTGTGTTATTGACATATCATTGAGTTAGAGGGCATTATCACATTAATGCCATTACAATTTACTGTCAGTTTAAGGAGTAGCCAAAATTCAAATGGCCACAACTTCTTCATTACGTATCCTATTTCGCTTTTCTTTTTTAAAGGAATTTATTGTCAGTGTGAATGTTCCCCATGAGATGAAGATGAAGGTAGAGTTGAGCGCCATGGGAGCTCGTATGAGAAGGGGCCCATGTGCGATGTGTGACAGGTCCCTTCTTACCTCCAACAACAGGACAATCGCCTCGCAGGGACATGAGCGTGAACATAGGCAGCACAAACGTGATCGTAGGCCCTTGCACGATAGGCAGCCTGCAGGGCAAAGTATCAAACAAAATTTAATAACTTGAACTGGAAAATGGTACTATTTTAAAAGTGGGAACAAAGTTGAATTAAATTGAATTCTCCAGACCTCATTGGGGAAAGCTGTTACGTAATGCACCGCACAGCGACGTCCTGATTGTTGTATGCCAGTCATGTCCACTTCCGGTCTCATACATTAGTGCACACTAGCCCCGAAACGGACATGGTTGCAAACCAAGTCAAAGTATGGCTGCGCGTTGCATTATGCTACGACTTTTTTCTACTATGGGCTATGGAGAATTCAATTCAAATTAACTTTTTTTAAGGTTTAAGTTCTAGTGTGAGTAAAAAAAAATACATCAAAGGTGTGTAATTAAGAAATTGATGATAAAGAAGGTGATGGACACTTCCAGAAAAGGGTACAGGGATTAAACTATCACACTTTTTACGTGAATATATACATAATGCATTCAAAGTTCAAAATAAAACGTGAGAGTAGGAAAAAATGATTACACTTTGATATTCCGAAGGTTCGTTATTTCGGAGGTTTGTAATTCCAAAACACGTAAATTGCCTATACCTCGATGCTCGTTAGTCCGAAAACGAAATAAGGTTTGTCTCTCCGTAGGTTCGCTCATCCGAAAACCTTCCGAACATTCGGAATAACGATCTTTCGGACTAACGAGCCTTCGAAATAACGAACCTTCGGAATAGTGAACCTTCGGAATAACGAACCTTCGGAGTATTCGAACCTTCGGAATAACAAACCTTCGGAATAACGAGTGCTCCCCCAAAAAATACCCAACTTCGTGACATTTCATCAATGCCTTTTATGGTAATAATCCTGTGATAATTAAATGAGATTTTCACTTTCAGCCAGACTTTTATCTGAAAATGTGTGTGTTTCACATGATTTATTCAGGAAACAATGTCTATTTTGCATGACGCATCTCAAACCACAACATCTCTTCTCCCGGGAGCACATGCATTATTAATGACATTGTGATTGCAGTTACCAGGGCATTGACAGGTGTAATACACAATGGTCATTATTTTGCCTCCAACTTTTTCCAACAGTGAAAATCTCATTAAATATTCTACTCATTATTGAAAAAATGACATTGAATTAAATTTCTTGAGACCTGGCTAAAAAAAAAAAATGATTGTGATTGCCTTTATGATGTTTCAATTTCAGCTTGATTGGAGTTGTATTTTTTTTACCAATAGTGTCAAAAAATTTTTGTGCAACACGTAGGTACTACTACTATTTGTTCTTCTGCGATACAGGTACAAAATTTGGTATATTACATTTTCACTGCACTAGTAACGCTATAACTTAATTATTTGTACTGTGATTGGCATTGCTTTTGGTGTTAGACTTGATGGTTGCCTAAATATATATGTAGTTCTGTTACAGAGTGCCGTGGACATTAGCGTAATTTTGTCATGTAATTTTCAATGTTTTATTTATGTCACCCTGTCAAAGGGTATTGGAGAAAACACATATAGCACATTATAAGACATATATACATAAATATATACACATATAATCAAAACATAAACCACAGCATTGGTGTACAATATAAGAACATTAATAGGTAATGTAAATAAGCAGGAATTAAATTAATCGCAAATTTAAAATCTGTTGCAAAAATTAACTTTTGAAAATGTGAAGTAGGCCTACATTGAAATGATTACAGTATAATTACAGTATGTCGTGTCAACGTAACTTATGCAGCATTGTCTTTCGCTTCGTGTAACCTAATAATACCTCTCTGATAACAGCACAAGCACGTACACGCGCTTCCTGTTTGGAATATTTTTACACTCCTAGAAGTCATGGTAATGGTATTGCTAATGGTAGCGGTGTGAACTCGTGCCATAGACGCCTGTCATGACTGTTGGCACAAGTAAAACACACGAATCCCATAGAGAAACAGTTCATTCGTCACAGAAAGGATTTATATTTGTGTAAAAGCCAACTCAGACGACACGATTTTGTCCTGATTCTGGAATGCGACTGGATATGTGACGTCACCTCCTTGCACAAATCCAATGGCCGGGTCCTGCGATTCAGCCAGTCGCAGAGTCGCTCGTATGACAAGCCGTTCTAACATTTATTCCTATTTCTTGATATCAAGAATTACCATTGCTTAACTACACAAAACAATTTCTTGATAAGAAGAATTCGAATACTTCATATCAAGAATTGTAATTCTTTATAAATGAATTCTTGATATCAAGAAATCGATTTCGTGATTCGAACTCTTGATATCTAAAAATGGTTTTGTGCAGTTAAGCAATGGTAATTCTTGATATCAAGAAATAGGAATAAATGTTAAAACGGCTTGCCATACGTTCAACTAATCGGATCGTGTCGCCTTCGGTGCTCTTATGCAGCTATATATAGGTGCGCATATTGCCATCGTACCTGACACCAAACGTGACCTGGAGGAGGGTCTGGATTGCCATGACGAAGAAGGTGGAGGCGATGACACGTGACAGGCTGTCCAGGTCGTCGTCGATGCACATGTACGAGGCTACGATCAGGGGCATGGTCACGGCACCGCTGAACGTCCCAAGAGCGTGCTGTAGCGGGCAGGTGGGCCAGGAGGGGCGGAATAGGGGTGTGTGTGTGTGGGGGGGGGGGCAGGGGAGTGGATGGGGTATCCCAACAAATAGCGGGTGGTGGAGGTAGGGCGCAAAAAGGAACAGTTAGTCCAGCGGCATAACTGAATAATTGTTCACTTTTGCCTAAAAGCACTACATTTGGCGCACATGTGTAATTTATCTATCGAAGCAAATTTGGATATTGAGCTCTCTTGAATTTTGTCCAGAGAGGTAGGCCTATACTTTGAATTGAATATTTGTGTTTATCAAAGGTATCATATTAAAGCTATTAAGATTCTCTATGGGGTGGTTCTAAACTCATTGAACTTTATGGTATATTTTACGAATGTTTAGGCAAAAATGTGATTTTAAAAACAATCCCAAGACATTCCCAAGATATTCCGAAGGTTCGTTTATTCCGAAGGTTCGTAATTCCGAAACACGTAAATTGTCTATACCTCGATGTTCGTTAGTCCGAAAACGAAAAAGGTTTCGTTAATCCGAGCATTTGTCGCGGAACGTTCGGAATAACGAACCTTCGGAATAACGAGTGCTTCCCGTAACTAGCATTAGTAAGGTTTCGTGAATACATTTTTTTCCAAACTAGACCTAGCTGGAAATTACAAAACTACAATCAGTGTGACAACAGTTAACTAGAAATGTAACTACAGCTAGCAAGATTCCATGAATACCAAAAGGGATCCAACTAGCTAAAGTAAGCAACGTTTCAGCATATGTTAAAAAATGCATTTGAATATATAAAAAAATAGTTATTACATTTCATAAACTTGCATAAGCAAATTATAAAAACTTAACTTTGAAGTGAACTTCATGAGGACTTTGGATATTTCTTTGTCTCTCAACAAATATTGACAGAGCCATAAAGTGTGTTTAGAACATGTCGTTAAAACGTTCTAAAGTTACGCAACTTCAACTTCAAGTAAAAATAATTCTGTGCAACTGGGAGGTACAATGATATTAAATCACGGAAAAACGTAAATATTGTTGAGTGTTTCTCTTTCTTGGCGTAGGGGAGGAGCAGGGCATTCTAAATGTAAATAGAAGAACGAGTTTGTTTTTAAAAGGATATATGTTCTTACGTGACGGGTCGTTTTATGAGGTTATACAACTTGGAATTTGTACAGCAAGGAGTAAGAATATCATTCAGCAATTCCTTCTAAGATAGGATACTATTACGACATGACACGTATAAAGGTATCTTTGACAATATGTATACGATACGGAGGTTAATAGTCTGATATATTACTAGTGGATCAAACAAACAAATAAACAAAGACAAACAAGGCACGGAAAACAACAAACGCAAGGTCAAGAGTTCTTATCCCGATCGTGTTATCGATAAACATAAAATTATATATAAATAGAATCCTTCTGTCAAGTTCATGATCAGTGTCGGCCGTTGACTATCCCAGATCATCTCAATTGCCGAACTCACTTTCTTCTGACCCGTATTCAAATTTCAAGTTGTGTTCTTTCCACGCGGATTTACAGTATGCTGCCCAAGCTCAACTCCACAATGAAGGGCCCTAATTGCAGTGAACTTATTATTTTGTTATTATTTCTTCTGCGGGTTTCCCCCACAGACTGCAAAAAAGATGAAAATGATAAAGTGACTATGTTTCTCGAGTACTGGGCTATTCTTTAAAGTTTGGATTAGAAAAGTCAAACAAGCTGGGAGCAAGTCTATCGGGCTACTTGTTATTGTATTTTAGAACAAATTCGATTGATCGATCGATCGATACAGCATACTGTAAATCCGTTCGTTAATCCGAAAACGAAAGAAGGTTCGTTTTACCGAAGGTTCTTTAACCTTATTTCTTTTTCGGATTAACGAACCTTCGACAAAACGAACCTTATTTCTTTATCGGACGAACGGAAACTTCGGAATAACGAACCTCATTTCTTTCTCGGACTAACGAACCTTCGAAATAACGAATCTTATTTTGTTTTCGGACTAACAAACCTTCGGAATAGTGATAATTCGGAATAACGAACCTTCGGAGTATTCGAACCTTCGGAATAACGAACCTTCGGAATAACGAACCTTCGGAATAACGAACCTTCGGAATAACGAGTGCTCCCCGAGTTAAGTACTTCATTCAAAACCAGCACGAATGAAACGAAAAATGAAACCAATTTTCTAAGGTATTGTAGGTCAAACTTTTCATTAATGAAATTCATCTATGCATATGACCATCATTACATTGTAAAATCCAAGGTAGCTGCCCTAATTCACACATTTGAAGACTGTTATTGTGTATTAATAGAAAGGATCGTGTGCGTCTATGTTCATGCGCTGGAATAAAGTATTGTGACAAGTTTTGATTTTGCTACCATGTCACATAATTCATTTACATATCATACAATGTCAGATCCAGAAATGCTACTGCTCATTTGCATATCAAACATCCACCTATGTTATTTCATATGTTATATTATTTGGGGGTAAATCTTTAATGCAATGTTTGTTTTTTGGTCGTGGTAGAATGATGTTATCATGGTTATAGATAAATCTATATCGGCATACCTCTAATTACGTAATTTATCAGATCTTAAAACTAACTCTCTAGCTTCAAGGTACTCAAAGCGTACTGACTGCATGGTTTACAAAAGTCATGAATAGTCTAAATGTTCCTTACACATGGGCGGAAATCGCTCCCCGAACGTGGGGGGGGGGGACATGTTTTTCTTCAAGATGTCGCTGAGCGGGGGGAGGGGGGGGGGGTAGTGATGTGTGTTTTTTTTTTTGGTGGGGGGGGGGGGTCCATAATCCCGACCAATCTCTGAAAGTGCTCTCAGTGGGGGGGGGGGGGGGGGGGGGGTGGAACATTACATATTGTGTGTGTACAGGACCGAAAATTGTGGGGGGACATTTGATATTTTATGGGTACAGGACCGAAAATAGTGGGGGGGGGGGACATGTGATATTGTGTCCCCCCTCTTCGAATTGGTGGGGGGACAGGACCCCCTCCCGCCCCAACCCCCCCCCCCCCCCTTGTCTTTGTTCAGACGGAGTCTGTTAGCAGTGGACAAAGCTTTGCTACTCTCAGGTAAATAAACTAAGTTTGAAATGGGTTAGATTATTAGCTGATACCGTATCATATATCTCGATGTAATTTTTTTCTATAGGTTGTTTTCTGGACACCCGGAAGAACAGGTGTCAAGTTGGTACATCAGTGGGGTTATTTAACCGTGTGACCGCGTGACTTACCTCTAATAGCAACTTTGTCCATGAGGCCTGAGATCAGGGTTGCGGAGGCAAAAGGTATTTAGTTGGTTGCGAGAAAAAGAAATAGACATTGCTCTCCTACAAGAAACATATAGTTCAGAAGACATAGAAAGTAGTTGGTCTTCAGAATGGGGCGGTGATGTACTCTTTTGTCATGGATCTCCTCATAGTAGTGGGGTCATGATACTTATCAATTCAAAACTAGATTATAAAATCATCTCCAAACATGTTTCAGGTAATGGTAGATATTTGATTTTAAGAATGATTATAGACGGCAATGAATTTATAATTTGTAATGTTTATGCACCAACAGCTGATAAGATACATGAACAAAAAATATTTTTTGATCATTTATTATGTACCTTAAATTCTTTTGATGACATCGCAACCACTCCTCTTTTAATTGGGGGCGATTTTAACGTGATTTTTAACGTGAATGTTGACAGACAAGGTGGTCATCCAACAACCTCGCAAGCAGTAATCAGTCAACTTCAAAAATTACAGAGTGATTTAGATGTCATTGATATATGGCGTGTACGTAACCCTATCACGCGTAAATATACTTGGAAACAATTGCGGCCTTTAATCCAAAGTAGATTAGATATTTGGTTTGTCTCCGAGACCCTGCAGGATTATATTAGCAAGGTAGATATGATACCCGGAGTGGGTTCTGATCATTTAGCTATTATTTTAGAATTTAAAGTACAAGAAGAAACAAGATGTAATGCTATGAATTGGAAATTTAATAATACCCTATGCGACGATGAAGTGTTTTGTTCTGAAATGACGAAAAATTTAGATCTGTGGATTAAAGATATTTCACAATTTGATGATATGAGAATAGGTTGGGAATTTCTCAAGTATAATATTCGCCTATTTTCGCATAAATACAGTATTGAAAAGGCACGGAAAAGGAAAGAAAGGCGAAGAGAACTGGAAAACAGGCTAAAAAGGTTGCAGTTTCTGTTGGATTCCGAGGGTGAAAAGCATGTTGAGGAATATAAAAAGATCGAAAGCGAATATGAGTCTTATTTAGATTATATCACACAAGGCATTATATTAAGGTCTAAAGCAAATTGGATGGAATTCGGGGAAAAAAATACTAAATTTTTTCTTAATTTAGAAAAAGGCCACAAAAAATAAATCATTAATTCTTAAGCTGAAGCAAGGCGATTCCATACTTACAGATATGAAAAATATTAATTCTGAAATAAAATCATTCTATACACAATTATATAGAAAGCCTAATGTCGACTCGAGGCAAAACTCCTTATTCTTAGGACAAGAAAATATTCCAAAGTTACCCTCGGACGCCAAGAGTAAATGTGACTTGCCATTAACGTTAGAGGAATGTACATCATCCCTATTACTTATGTCAAAAAACAAGTCACCGGGAAATGACGGTTTAACGGTTGAGTTCTATCGCAAGTTCTGGGGTAAAATTGGACAGCTTTTGGTAGATAATCTTAACTACAGTTTTCAACAAGGTAAACTTTCTAGTTCACAAAGACAAGGTTTGATTACACTCATATCAAAAAAAGGTAAAGACAAAATGTTAATCGAAAATTACCGACCCATCACTCTAGTGAATGTTGATTTGAAAATTGGTTCTAAAGCTCTTGCAGAAAGATTAAAGAAAGTTCTACCGGATCTGATTCACCCTGATCAGGTAGCATTTATAAAGGACAGATTTATTGGAGAAGCTGTCAGGACAGTTAAAGACGCTCTTTTCTTTTCCGAATTGAAAAATATTCCAGGAATTTTATTAAGTTTGGACTTCCAAAAGGCGTTCGATTCACTAGACCATTCTTTTTTGTTGAACGTCCTCCGATCATTCAATTTTGGAGAAGGATTTTGTAATTTTATTAAAGTTTTATATACCAATTTAGAAAGTGCGGTAATGAATCGGGGTCTGTCATCGGGTTATTTTCCCGTTGAAAGAGGTGTTAGGCAGGGGGACCCATTGAGTCCTTATTTGTTTGTTTTAGCTATAGAGACATTTGCTATAAGCATTCGTGAAAACAAGACAATACGTGGTTTGAAAATATCTGACAATTTAGAATTGAAATTGTCGATGTACGCGGACGACATAACGGTTTTCCTTTCAGACAATATTTCATTTAGACATCTTTTGAATACACTTCAGAATTTCCGAAAGGAATCATCACTCTCTATCAATATCTCCAAAACAAAGGCAATGTGGATAGGAGCATGTAAAGATAATCAACATTCACTAGAGAATATTCAGTTCGAGAAGTCTTTGACAATTCTCGGAGTAGATATAGCGTATTCACCCAATGTTTTCTCTTCACAATTGCAAAGAACACTTGAGAAAATTAGAGTACAGTTGAATTTATGGAAAGCTCGTCATCTATCCTTAATAGGCAAAATACAAATTGTCAAAACCTTTGCTTTTTCGCAATTACTTTACCTTGCAAGTCTGTCAAAAATCCCAGATTATTATATAAAAGAAGTCAATAAGTTAGTTTTTGGGTTCATTTGGAACGGCCCTGACAGGATCAAAAGGGAGATACTTGTTAAGCAGTATGAAGATGGAGGGCTCAAAATTATTTGTTTAAAATCTCTTTTACAAGTGCAAAAGGTCAAGTGGATACAAAGAGTTTTTACATCCAATTCAAAGGGATGGAAGATTATTCTGTTGACATTACTTCAAAATGTAGGTGGTGACTTTATATTTCATTGTAATTATGACCTTAATATTTTAAACTTGACAATTCCTGAATGGTATAAAGATATCATGATTAGTTGGAGCACAGTATTTCAGGAAAACATTAAAATATGTGACCAAATACTATGGAATAACAGATGTATATTACAAAATGGAAAATCTTTTTATAAGCCAGAGATAAAAAACAAAGGTTTTGTTAAGGTGTCACATATGTTGGACGAGTATGGCAGACCATTAAGATGGAAAGATGCCAAAAATAAGGGCTTAACATTTGTTGAATACTTTCTGCTTCTCGACTGTTACAAGTTTATGCCATCAAGATGGAAATCATTTTTTCTATCTCAAAACTTTCATCCTAATGTTGACAACATTTCATTGATTCCAACTTTAACTATTGATGGCATCACTAGAGAAGTAACAGGTGTACCAAAGTATATTTTTTACACATTTTTTATGGAGGAAAATAACCCATCAATTTCAAATATATTTACACGTTTAAAAGACACCTATGGGTTTCAACAAGAAGAAGTAAGAGAACTTTTAAAACTACCTCTACGTATTACTATAGATACGAGACTTCGAGCTTTACAATTCAAGATTCTTAATAATTTGATTCCCACCAAGGTTTGGTTATTCCGTATTAAAAAGGTAACGGATACACTTTGTACATTTTGTAAAGTATCACCAGAATCTCTAGTGCATCTTTTTTATTCTTGCCATGTCGTTAACCAATTTTGGAATAATGTTGGTACACTTTTTGCTTCACTAGATCTTCCTGATTTCCTCTCAGAAAGTTATGTTCTTTTTGGTATCTGTAAGCCCCAAATTCCCAGAAATATATTTATATTGAACTTTCTGCTCCTTTCAGGTAAACAATATATTTTTAGATGTCGATGTGACGAAACAAAACCTACTCTCTCCCATTTTTGTAACTTTCTTTTATCATTTGAAACTGTTGAACACACCATAGCACAAAGGAAATGCAAATTAGGAAAACATGATGGCAAGTGGGCTATCATTCTGAATACTTTAAAGAGGCGATAAAGCAGAAGGCTATTTTTGTTATGTTTATTTTTTATAGGCCAAGTGCCTGAATTTTTGTTGTTGTTAACAAACATATATGTTTTCTTATTTTATACTATTTTGTATGTTAGACATGTTATTTTATATGCCAATGTCATCTGAACTTCAAAATGTGATCCATTACACCATGAATGTTTTGTTATGTATATTTTGATGAAAAGGATCAATAAAACATGAATTACAAAAAAAAAAACTTTGTCCATGAGCAACAAAATCAGTGTTTGATGAAATGAACTAATTTTGAAATGGGCTGAGAACATGTTGCTGTAAACAAAATTCATTAGCCCCTTTTTAAAATGTTATTTCCATGTATTTATTTTAACAGTAACGAATATGATATTCCTATCAGCTTATACCGTATCACATTCCTTGATGTATTATTTTTGTGATACATGTATGTTTATTTTTTGTATGGTTACCATGTTTACCTGAAAAGCTAGAAGCAGTGTTGTGTACCATGGTGGGCGATCCGAAACCGTGTAAATCACCCTCCCCGACGCCGTCTTCAATGACGCCTCCGCTCTGCTCCTGGCGATGTCATCAATGTCGAGCGTTCTCTGTCGCCCATTCTGTCGATCACTGCTCCCTTCGTCAGGTGGTACCAATGACGCTTCCATTGTTCTTTTCCAAAAAACTTATCAGAGCTAGCAAAGTGTTTCCTCAAAGTTTGTGTCCTAATCACACGATCTCACCGGAGTGGAATGACAGACACAGATTTGAACGATCATGTATATCACACGCACGAGGAAATGTGCTTCCCAAGCACCTGCTGTAAAGGAAGTGGTTTGCAAGCGCGAATGTCAACAACCATATACAAATACAAGAGTAGCTTCATGTCATGTGCCGTAGACTTTCACCCTCTCCTGTGGTTACACATCAAGTAAAGACTACCACAGATGACACGACTCAACCAGTCGTAAGACTTTACGTCTGACTGGATCGTAGGACCCTGTCATACGAACGACTGATAACCGCACGATGCGCACTTACCTTCAAGTCATATGTATGTTTACTCACAGCCAACTGAAATACATATACGGCTACAAACAAATGCCTACAAACGCAGGAGAAAAAACAAATGCTCAGCATTTCGATCATATACCTTTATCAAGAGTGATAATTATTTTGAGCATACCATTCCTCTCCGACATTTTTATCATTTTTGTATTTTCATTTTACTTTTTCAGCGCCATCGCAACCCCAAATACATATGATTTTAATGCATTTTTTTTACATTTTATTGGAAATTTGAGAGGTTGGAGAGCATGAATGACAGAGCAGTGTTATGCCGTGGTCACAACCGGCCCTGCACCTCTCTGCGTGTGGTCTGCGTTGGGTTTCGCAGGAAAAGAAGAGATGCGCGTGTTTTTTTTTCAGGCACGTATAGCATACAGGAGGAAGCGCGCAAGGGACCGCAGAAATTGGCACGCAAGCCGCGGAACGCATGAACAAAAACACGCACGCCGGTTGTGAACACGCCATGAGTGATAGGGGAGCCATTATTGAGTATATCCTACATATATTGAATCCTGTACAGTGATTGGTTCAAACAGCATCATGTGACCAAGTATATTTCAACTATGAAGTTGCGTGACGTCAGACTTCGAAATAGTATACAAATATACCAAGCTGTGAGATTGTATAGTGGAAATTATCTATCTGAGGAGAGAGTGGCATAGAACTATTTTTTCCGAGGGGCGAAGCCCCCGAGGAAAAAATAGTAACTTATGCCAGTCCCTCCGAAGATGGATAATTTTCACTATACTTTCGAACTCAATGCTTGGTATATTTGTTTTATATCCCTTTTGTAAAAGAATAACAGAACAAAAATACTAATAAATACTATTTAGAAAATAGTAAAACTTTCGGTAACACCATGTGGTTGTATGTCGCCTTTTTTTTTTTCTCTGTCTCGATATCGGTTCATCCCAGGTATATGCGCAACACACCGCGCACTGCATTCATGCGCGCACTAATTTACGCCCGCTCAGGTAGAGAGCATGCGCAGTAGTGCCAAGGAAGAAAATAGTAAATAGAGCATGCGCAGTCCTCCCCATGAAAAAATAGTGAAAAATATCCGGAGCTGAGGCAGATAATAGTCAAATTATTTTGTAGTCTGCGATCATCAATTGACCAATCACGTTCCCAGAATACTCATGAATATTCATAGAAGGGATATAATTTTCACTATACCAACATTCTGACGTTATTATTTCAGAAAACTGGATATTTTGCTATCGATATCCGTCGATCGATCGCTTAATTTTTGTACTGATCTTGCGCGGCCGCCGCGGAGAGAGGTCGTCGATCAGCTGTGCAAGTAAACATAAGGAAAAATCCAAGAGAGCAATTGTTGTAAGTTGACATCTCATTTTCTCTCTTGTAATAAGTGTAGGATTTAAATCAAATATACCATGCACTATTTTCGAAGTACCAGGTGAAATTATGGATTCCTCGATGGCAGGAATAGTACTATTTCTTCCGGGGCAGCGCCTTAAAAAAAATAGTACTATTCCTGCTTTCTTGGAATCCAAAATTTCACTGGAACTTATCAGTGCATGGTATATTTGATTACTATAGGAACGGTATTAGAGTACCCGCGTGTTTTAGCTTCTGGTATCATGTGATTTCAAAACCTTAAGCAGTATATTTCTGATACCAGAATAGGAGGAAGAGGTGGAAACGGAGCAGATATACTGATGAATAACACACAGATACGGAAGAACTCAGAGAAGGAAAATGACGATTAATGATGATAGAAGAAGAAATATAAAAGGGAAAAAAAGAAGGAATTAACGTGAAAAGAAGTACACAAATTAAGAATGGATGATTTAAACAGCAATTAACTAAACAATGTGTTCTTAATATTTATTGTACATAGTCGATGATAATAAGTACAAATCCCTGTTTAAAAGAAGAAAAGAAGTGCAAGGACAAATATGTAAAGAAGTAGGAGGCAGAGTGGAAGGACGAAAGGAACAAAAACATGACAAAAGAAGTAGAAGTTAGAAGAGAAGAAGAAGAAGAAGAGGAGGAAGACGGAGTAAGAATAACAGCAGGAGGAAAGGGAAAGGGGAAGAAGAGAGAGAGCAGCAGAAGGGGCAAAGAGAGCAAAGAAGAAAGCGAAAATAGAAAACTAAGTAGTATTAGTAGTAATAGTCTTAGTAGTAATAGTAGGAGTAGACGGAAACAAGGGTGGGGTGAGGAAGAAGCAAAAGGTGTGAGCAAGAGATTGATAAAGATAATTTAATATGTGGCTTACATGTTAAGAGGAAACCATTGATCACACGTTGCATAATAAATCACTTTATGTTGAGTCAGAATTCCGCTTTTATTGATCATCAGAGGTATAATGAACGGGAGGTTTAATTTTTTGGCATAGACATAGCAATGACATACTGTATGACTCGCATTTGTGTCAAGACCATAAATCAAAGTACTTATGATACACAGTGAAAACTATTCGTTTATTGTACGTTAAATGAACAATAAAAGAGAAATATTGGCTTAACCCAAAACCATTTACGACGCTATACGTGTGATCAAAGTTTTCCGCTTCATATTCAATGACCTCTATCTATCTCTCTCGCACACATTTTGCTACTTTCTCACCTACCCTCGTTTCCTTAAACTACTGCTGCTATTACCACCTCTTACAAAAAGATATTGTGTAAAAATCACGGAAAATGGAAGAAAATACTGCATGATAAGTTTCCTTACAGTAATAGAACTGGAAACGGATTTACATGGCTATTCCATCCTAAAATTAAGTTGGTTTCAATAAAAGCGCAAACATGAAAACATAAACATATTAGTTAAGGCTTTAAGAAAATCCTTCAAAGGATAAAAGTTTGGATTTTTTGACGTCACAGATGCTCTCCCATGTCTTGTGAACAAATTTTTTTGAAATGTCAATTTTTTCAAATGGATATGCATCATTTTATTTGTGCATTTGATACATCATTAGAAACGTTTTTACACACAAACCTCTATAAAGAAAAAAAAAAATTCCTTCATCACAAACCAAAAGAGGGCATTTAATGGAATTATACAGTACACAACATGAACAAGGATAGTTTTTCACGGAATCTCACGGATAGTTTGAAGCGGAATCGATCGTTCTTTTTGAACATACCATTTTTTCAACCTCTCCTTGTAGAAGGGTCAGGATCCAGTAAAATATCCACCATGTTCAAATCCAAAGTGCATGAGACATGACGAAGTTTTGAGCGATCCTAACCAGCCAATCATAGTCCGCGACATGAACAAGGATAGTTTGTCACTTTTTTGAAAGATCTCGTGAAGCTATGACTAAAGTTGCAAACACTGTATTTAAGGGTCGGCTTCAAAGATATGTCAAAATTTTCATACTTGTTTCTTTATATGAAAGTATACAAACAAAAGCAAAGAAAATGAAAGGATTGATAAAATTCATAAAATAGTTATGCTATTTATTTAAAGATATATAAGTTGTACTTAGAAATGGTTACATTATTTGCTTTTCGATTCGGTATCACTTGATGCTCATGAAGTAAAATTCTGTTTTACTGTGAGTGGATGTTCCAGTAGTAATTTGAGAATAACTCATACAGGAACCCTTTCACGGTAGCGGGAAGTCGAGCGGAAAAACCACTCATTTGATGCACAAATAATGTTTTGTGTGCTAAACGATGTCTGTTACTGTAACAAGCAGATTTTTACGGTAAAGTGTACATGTGTGTAGGTTTAATAAGCAATAAAAGAGAAATCCAGGCCTAACAAACATTTACCATATAGTATGTATGATTAATGTTTCCTCTTCAAATCAATATCACAGATTAAATTGTCACTATAAATCTCTCTCAAAACTTTGCTATCTTCTCACCCACCCCTCGTTTTCTTCTACGACGATGACTACTACTACTACTACTACTACTACTATTACAACTGTTGATACTGTTGATACTTTTGAAAAATAATAAACTGAAATCAGTTTCAACTCACATCAAGCTGAAATTGACACATAATAAAGCCAAGGGATGTCCATAATTTTAGAAACAAGTTTGGTGATATTTTATCAATTTACTCTTCTTGTAATATTCCTTGAGATATTTAATGAGATTTTCACTTTTGGACAAATTTTGATCTGAAAATGTGTGTGATAATCAATTCAGAACACAATAATGGTCATTGTGCATCACACATGCCAAGTCGTTTTTCTGCCAGAAGCATCATGCATTATTAATGATACTGCGATGGCAGTTGCTAGTGGATCAACAGGTGTGATATACAATGGTCATTGCTGTGTTCTGAATTGTTTATCTCATACAAACACATTTTGAGGTCCAAATTTGTCAAAAGTGAAAGTCTCATTAAATATTTCAGGAAATATTACAAGAAAAGTGATCAATGATATGTCAAAAAACTTGTCTCAAACAGATTTGACATCCCTTGACTTTACAATGTGTAAATTTTACCTTGATCTGAGTTGAAACTGATTTTTAATAATTTTTTGGGAAAGTTTTCTTTAACATCTAGTACTACTATTACTACTTCTTCTTCTCCCTCCTTCTCTCTCCTCTTTTCCCCTTTCTAGTACTCCCTCTTCTTCTTCTCCTCTTTCCCTTTTCCTCCTTACTTGATTTTCTTTTTCTCTTTCTCATCTTCTGACTTTTACCTCTTCATTGTTCCTTCCTCCCTTCACCTTTGTCTCCTCCTCTTTTACATTTTCATCACCTTTTCAATACATAGCCAAAACGATTATGAATATAAACATGGTCGCTACCAATGCGGCATAAACAAAGATTTTTTTTTTTCATTTTTTAAGGATTTCGTGTAGCTATGACTGACATTTTATACACGTTATTGTAAGAATATACTGATTCCTAAATGGTGTTATTAATTGAATTTGGAAATGGGCTTCATTGTCTGTAAGGATCGGCTTCGGAGATATGTCGAAATAACAATAACACATGTTGCTTTATATGAATGCATACAATCTCAGTTTGTATCTCACTATAACTTATTATGTTGAAGTGACATATATGTAACTAGTACTGACAAACTGGTTACATTAGATGTTCGCAAGTTATTAAGCCACTGAGTCTTTCACGAGTGAACCTTTTTCTTAATTCGTTATACTTTCACATGAATTTTCTAACGTACTCATGGTATACCGATTCAATCAATCTTCATTATTGCAACATTTATATTTTCCTGTGTTAATTCTCATATGTTAATGTTATACGTTAAATGTTTTGAATATAAATATATATATATATATATATATATATATGTGTGTGTAATATGAACAAATGAAGACAAACATATACATACATATATACATATATAAATATATATATATATGTATGTATGTATGTATATGTTTATTTATGTTTGTTTATATTATATATTTGCATATATTGAATAAATTACAACAATTAACAACTTTAACATAATTTGCTTTCGATTCGGTATCACTTGATGAACGTGAAGTATGATCCTACTAAATATGAGTGAATGTTTCACTAGTTAATTTGGAATAACTGGTGCCGTAGCCCTTATAACGGTAGCGGGATATCGAGCGAGAAAAACCTTATTTGACGCAGAATTAATATTTCATGGACAAAAAATTTGATTGTTACCTTTGCCTTTTTCGCAACCAGATGTTCATACTGTTTAAAAGAAATTGGAAGATTGGTTGACCGTACTGTATCATTCGCATTCATGTAAAGACCATAAATCACAGTCATTAGGATTCATGGATGTTTGTAAAATGAAAAATGATTGAAAACTCAACAATCTTTCATATTTTTTATCAGTTTTCTCTTTTTCACTTCAAGGCCAGAAATTAGATTTCAATTTTTCTCTCAGAGCTTTTGCTTTTTTTTCTCACCCAACCCTTCTTTCCATTTACTCTTTTCATCTTCTTCTCTTTCCTCTCTCCACCTTCCATTGCACCCGTTTCTTTCTTTTCAGTCCTCTTTCCCCTGCTATTACTCCTTACTCTCCTTCTCCCTTCCTTTCCTCCTATTACAACTTCTTTTCCTCCTTCCCTTTTCCCTTTCCATTGCTCTTTCTCCTCCTCCTTCTTTTTCTCGTCCATTTGATAAACATGTCGTAATGGACCCCAATTCGGCAAGTTACAACTTAATGTTGCTGCTGAATATGGATAACCAGTCGTATGATTTTATGTATACTCTTTGTGTTTGTGTATCTTTATACTGATTTTACATAGGGAAAAACGAGAGTCAAGCTAAAAGCCTTGTCGGTTTAAAATTCATAGGAGACATAAGGGGTTCAGGCTTTATATCTCTAACATTTCGAAGTAAAGCACAGGAATTGGAAAAAAATATAGGACTCTCTAGCTTAATTTTTATTTCTTCTACTTGTACGTATTGTAGTCGTTTATATGTATTGACACTTTTTCCATACAATATCCTTCGCAAATCATTGATTCTACATTTTAAAATAGATATACCAGTTGTTTTATTTTACATTTTCTCTGGTACATGACGTATGTGTAATGTAATACAATCAGCAGTGATATGATGGTATGATGTCAAAGAAGTTTAGATTTAATCACTTTATTGAATACTGGATTCAATTATGGCTTGAGATATATGAAGTCACCAATTTTGACAACGGATATTTGCCATTTATTATCAAGCAATGTTAATAATCACAAATTGCATTATTCTAATAATCAAACTATTATCAAGCCAGTATATGAAATAAACATAGTAAAAATGAATATAAACGAAAGGATAATTAGCTATAGGCCTAAATATTTAAAAATGCAATCGCCAGCAAATGAGTAACTCCATTCGGCATCGAAGAAATGTTTCACATGTGGACGGTAATAACACGTAGGAGCAATGCGTAGAAGTACGTTTCAAGAATAGAGATTTATATATTTGCTCTAATGAAATATATTTTTATCTAAACAGTTAAGCCCTTTCAGTGACAGGAACAGGTCTCCTAAAGTGCCTTGTGTTGTAAAATAACATCTATAAAGTGTTGCAACAAACTATTTGGAGTACGTTTCAACATCATTACAGAGATATGGATTGTCACAACTGCGACTAACAGCTGCTCGAACAATACAATGCATACGCGATTGCGTCATGTCCACCTGGATATTATAATAGGATACGAATGTTCCAAGTCACAGTCACAGTCGTGGCGATATGAAACTCTCTATTCGCCGCTGTCCCGAACGCAGACAAATTCTATCTCACGGATGCACTACCTACTTAGAGTACAAAGGGAAAGAATCAACGGGCAAACTGAAATATGTGTTACATGGTAGACTTACGCTTGAGGGAAAAAGCCCAATCCTAGCATTAACCCTCTCATTACCATTGGAATGCAGATAGATATGCAGTCAGCCAATGAGGTTTGGAGGCTTGGTAATATAAGGGTTACTATAAACATAAGTTGGAGTGTTACTCTCCTCTGTCGTAACTATCATAGTGATAATGAGGCTTATATGAGAGAAATTAACCTTCGTTCAAGTCAATTACAACATGTGGAAAGTGTGGTAATATGTTTCAAAATGTAATCTCCTTTTAAAGTTATGTCTGATGTTCGTATAAATTTAAGATTACCGCATATTAACCCCCGAACAAAGCCCATAGGACAAAATCATATCATGTACCAGGATCATCAAAATCCATAAACTAGACACGATATGATTTTTTTTTTTAAGATGCGAGTTAAAAACATAACACGGGGCTGCATGGGAGCTCTACTTTCCGTCTTGTTGGCTCCATATCTTTTTAATGAAATTTTAAAGTGGGGAGATCCGATTTGGAGAGACAGTGAACTGGCTGTAGTGACTGCTTTAAAAGAAAAGATTTGAAGACTACATTTTCTGTATCCCATAAATATGGAAACCTTACATAACCTATACATTACGATTATCATGCTTATAAAGACTGCATTACTGGTCTTACATGAGCCGTCTTCTATACGGGTTTCACTCTTGAAGTGCCATTCATGCACCGGTTCATTAATTTAAGGGGGAAATGTAGAGAGAATCAGATTTTTTGGAAGACGTAGGGTTAAGAAGGAGCCACAGTAGACATCATGCCAGCTGCTAGAGAAAGACCCCGTCTTTCTTCTCCTTTAGAAATCACAGTCGAGTCATGTCACTGCATGGAAAAAAAAGGTAGAACAACATTTCATGTGTAGCTATTACAGTACATATTCTAGATCTAAATGAAATCCGCAAACACATGATTTCAGCACATGGTTTCAACGGTTACAGCAGGGAGGTGTTACGAAGGAGTAGAAACTCGAGCATAATACATTCACACATCTGTATGGGTTCTAAAGCGTGCTCATGAATGTCAAAAGCATTCCATAATCATGACAATGATTTGATGTTCCATGTGCCGGGCCGACATTTAGCTGATGTCAACTTGAAGAGAAATCTCTTTAATTTCCCATTTGTCTGTAGACGTTTTGTTTTTGACAAATTCATTTACAACTATAAGGAAGTTAACGGCAGATAATGACAGATCCTAATACTCTGCTTTTGTTTCGAAAAGTATTGAGGAATCATTAAAAATCGGACTTATAAGCTAATTGTATTACTTACAAAATTGACCAATTTCTTCACTTTCCGACATCTTGTGCATTTGGGGGATTCAATCACTCTCAAAATGATATATTAAGCTGTGTATTATCATTAACGGCGTTTGTGTGTGTTTGCGTGAAGTAGAGATATTTTACTTGAAAAACTTGTTTATTTTGTTTGCTGATACCTGTTGTGCTCATGGAAGTATTAATACCATTAACAGAAAGGGACAAGCGAAATGAGACTGTACATTTCTTTTGTTCTCTCTGAGAAGCCGTTGCCACACAATCATGATCATAATTGTTCAAACACCTGAAAAGCACCTGTTGAGAACACCATAACTTTTCAGCGGCTTGGCACATGGGTTCAAAGAAAGAAAGTTGCTTCATATCCTTCCACAACACATCCCTGGTTACAGCGAAATATACCAGAAGTAAAAAAAAAAACGATGGTCCGATAGGCAGAGTGTCCTCACATAAGGCTGCACATCTCAAATGTAATGTACCGGTTTACTAATGTAGTCAAATTTTGTGGATGTTTCTTCGGGCCTAGTAACGAGTTATTCCATTAACCTGTACCTAACAATGGTATTTCAGTACTTGGAATCCACTTTGCATACATTAGTTGTTTCTATACGGGAAAACGTCGGGCAAGCTTTCCGTTTGTCAGGGACAACCTTTGTTAAACTGGTATGCATAAAATTTTAATATGTCAGTAAACCGGTCTATTGAACAAGATATTCGTATAAGCCTAAAATCAGATGATCATCTTTGCGCAATTTCTTTCATACAAGCATACAGAGTGATTGTTATTTTGCTCAAGAGCCAGTGCAATGGTTGAACACAGATTGGTCCCTGATGACATACATGGGGACTTTGTGAAGTCGCACAAGCACCTGGAATTTTGAACAAATTGGTTGGGGGCCTCAGTTTCAATATTTTAAGGCTTTGCACAGAGACTTGCCCTTCAAATTTTCAAGTGACAAAGATAATCGAATCAGCTATCTATGACCAACATGTTGCAAGCTTCATCATTATATTTCTCGTGTTTTGTGTAATTTTCACGTTTAACATATAGGTCTTTGGGGAAATGATTACAGGCGTATGGTAATTAAGTATGTCCTTGATCATAGGTAAAAATCATCGTTCGTGTGTGACTATATGAGTGTGTTGTATGTAACTGTTCGATTCAAATATGTATCGTATACTGTTTATACATATATAGAGAGAGAGACAGACAGACAGACAGCGACAGAGACCGAGAGACAGAGACAGAGAGAGAGAGAGAGTATACAGCGCTGTTATATTGAATTGGTGTTACTTGAAAACTTAAACCCATGCGTGATTCTTTTGTAATTTGTGTTGAAACTAAGACAAATCACAAAAATGCAAAAATTATTTTTCAGACCTTTCCCCATAAGGTGCATAATTTTTACACTAACTGTGCCTTCGTTCTTTGCGTATGAAAGCGTGCTATGGGCCCTTTCTTTTAGTTGATTGTATAATACATATGCCTATCGGGATTGTCCCCACTTCAGCTCAACATGTGTATTCGGCAATTGTCACGTCGGAAATTTCCTTCCTATTGCCCTGGTAATGTCAAGTTCAAAAACGCAGTTCCGGTAAAAAGATGCAAAATCTTTCAATAGTGCAAGAGTGAAGAATGTCTTTCCACAACGCAGGGACGTACAAACGAATTGTCGACTGGGCCTGTTCATAAAGGGTGATAATATGGGCGACTCGCACTTTGAACTGCTCTTTTTGGGGTTTAACTGTCACGATTGTCATAAAGAAAGGCATAAGTTAAACAATATAAACAGTCACCCTTGCTCATACATTCATTGGGAAGTGAACACCCATTCAGAAATATTTAAAGATATGAGAATTATTGATTACGCATCCAAACTACATCCAAAAGAGTTATTCGTGTTGCTGCTATCTTCTGAGTTAATACCAGCTCAATTAATCTCAAAATCGTATTGTTACTCCGAATGCTTGATAGTTCTTGCGTTACAAAGGAATATTATCATACATATTTCTTTATCGCTTTGCTTGAAGGAAATATTTTCAAAGAAAAGTAGCTTTATGTAGACTAAACTTACATCACTCTGATCGGGTAGTCTGAAGGACGGCGGTCATGTACAAATCTTTTCCCAGCATACCCCGCTTCTTCCCGTCGTGTATTCGCTCCATGCAGCGGACCATTATAAGTTATTTCTCCTGTAGTGAAAACAGGTCCTTTTGAGTTCGATCTAAAGTGGCTGTTTTCATTATTTTTGGGACGATGTCGATGTGGGGCTATGTCGCCGTTGACCAGCTTGCCGTTCGGCGTGTACGGACTGCGTCCCCGTGGCCGAACAAGCTCCATGCCGTCGATCAGCATTCTTTCGTTGACGTGGGCCGAAAAGTGTTTGGAGTTAACCTCAAATACGTAGGAACATTTGAAAAAAGACAATATTCATTTCAATTATGATTTTCAGCACGGAAAGGACATCTGCCAATAGCCGTTTTTCATCGTTAATCGTGAAGAACAATTTACCAAAGTACCAAAGTACAATATATGTATGCATATATATATATATATATATATCCCTTCTATGAATATTCATGAGTATTCTAGGAGCGTGATTGGTCAATTGAAGCTCACAGAAAACAAAATAATTTCAATAGCTTTGCCTCAGCTCCGGATATTTTTCACTATTTTTTTCCGGGGGAGCACTGCGCATTCTCTATTTACTATTCTCTATTTTCTTCCTTGGCATTACTGCGCATGCTCTCTACCTGGTAACATAATTTGTTTTGACTGCGAGCAGTACGCGATACATTTTTTCCAGCTGCATTTTAATGTTTTAGCGGAAAATCATTCAGCGCGCAAGGGGAACTCCCGCGGTGTTGCGGCCAAGGCGCAACTTGAATTTCTGTTGATTTGCCCAAGCCGCAGGAAATGAAAAAAAAAATGAATCGGGCTCCTACGTTCGGAGCTTAGAGCAATATTCACGAAAAACATTTACGCGGAATTTGATCATTTTCTTCGTATTTCAACTGTTGATAGATGCAGTTAAGTCCTCAATGTTTTCCTCTCGCAGCAGTTCAGACCGAACTCGGTCACAGGAGGTCGCCATGTTTGTAATCTCGGTCGGTCGGAACTGAGCGGGTGTAAACTAGTGCACAGTGTATGCATGTCACGCATTTACCCGGGATGAACCGATATCGAGACAGAGGGAAAAGGGCGACTATTGTTGTTCTGTTTTTGTATTACAAACGGGATATAAAACAAATATACCAAGCATTGAGTTCGAAAGTATAGTGGAAATTATCCATCTTCGGAGGGACTGGCGTAAGTTCCGCCCCTCGGAAAAAAAATTCTATGCCAGTCCCTCCTCAGATAGATAATTTCCACTATACATTCTCACAGCTTGGTATATCTGTATAATATATATGAGGGTGCGATGGCGCTCAATAAGTAGAAGAAAACACAAACAAATTGAATAATTTTTGCAAAGGGTAGATAGCTCTGGGGAACCTTGATTTAAGCTACGCCTGCTATTGTCTTCTTCATCCATTTCTTTCACAATATATATATATATATATATATATATATATATATATATACAAACATATTCGCGTTAGTAAAAGACAATACAATATAGATATCATAAAATACATTCAACGATATACATGACAGGTTACTATAAAGGGTGAGCAGAAAATCATTACATGTCTATTACAGGGTACCTCCAGTCAAACTAAAAGAACAGAAAAAGAGGGGAGACAGATTTTAAAATGTTGCCACTTAATGTTTAATAGGGGCATATTAGAAACTCAGTCAGGATGCTTTTGATCGCATTGCCTGAAGTTAATTAGTTTACGTCGTATGTTGGGATGTCTCCATGGGTTTTTTTTTTTACAAAATAAAACACGTTTAATAGTTAGCGAGCGACAAGTAGTCAAATGTTCATAACTTTCGTATTGGTTGTCTGATTTGCAGAAAACTTGTAAAAAAGTTTCTCTAATTGTCTTACGTTTGTTGAGTGCAACTTTTCTTTGGAATGAACTTATGCTTTAAAGACTGAGATAAACTGTTCTCAACACTCTTAACACATTCTTGTGAACATACCTCTTTGCGTTCTGCATCAACAATGGATATGTGCTTAAGCTGCACCTGTCTCACCAAACAGAATACCAGTGTAAACGCGAATACGACGATTGTCAAAAAGCCCAGTGGGACGGCCAGTGCTAGGGCCAGACCTAGATCACGCGCTAAGCGAGTAGAGGGGTGAACGAAGGAGACAGCATATTAGACAGTGCTAATACCAGACCTTATAAGTAAACGCTACTCGAGTGACGGTATAAATGAAAATACAGCATAGATGGCTAGTGCTAGTACTACACCTACACCAGCCGCTAAGCGAGGGAAGAGGTTTATAAACGACAAACAAAAGAGATGACCAGTGCTTAACCAGGAATGTAGGGAGGCAGTACATATAGATGGCACGAGCTGATTGTTAACCGGATCTCGTCTTTCCAAGAATGATTCTCATAATGCAAGAAGTTGGTCAACATGTCGATTGGACATGGGTAGATTATCCATTTTGTTCTCCGAATGTCATCACAATTTGAACAATTATGATCATTATCATATGAGGGAAGTAACCACTCTTAAAAAGGTCTGTATGCGCTCGATAGTAAAAAAACATTTAAACAAATTCAAAAAAAATAAGGGGATCAATTGATAAGGAGGGATATTGCACTCTGGGCGTTCATATTTCAATCCCTTCTTTTTCTTATGGCTGTGTTTTGATATTTCATTGCAACTTCGTCATTAGTGTGCGTATATGATCCATCATTGTTGATAAATACAAAAAATGCAACTTACCTGATTCCGTTTCACTCGAGTTATCATCTGAAAGAGAAAGTGGATTATCTGTAAAAGTGTACGACTGTCTGAAAAGAGTTATTTTCCATATATATCTAACACCTTGTTACGTCCTATTTCATATTGTCCAAATGTAGTGAATCTTATCAACATTTTATGTTCTTTAACCCTGTGTATACCACTAATGCACTTTAGCACACGTTACAGAAATATTTCACCCTGATATTACCGGGCCTTGGAAACCCATGGGCTTATTACACATATTCATGCAAATGGTAGTGAGAGAGTTGACCCTTACACTACCAGGCGTTGCAAATCCCATTGCCTTACTTCACATCTTCATATTAATGGTAATGAGAGAGTTAACCCTTAGATTACCGGGCCTTGAAATCGGCTTACTGCACATATCCATGCAAACGGTTACATGCTTAAACCATACCTGGAACGCAGCTTCTCCCTGGGATGACGTCAGGGTAGACGTCACGAAATCCTGGCACACAACGGCAGGTAAACCCGGTGAGCGCGTCGTCACATGTGGCGTTGACTGAGCAGTCATTGAGGCTTGGGTTTTCACACTCATTAATTGTCACGACTGTGGAGAGAAGCGGTCACGTGATGGAACACGTCACGTGATAGAACACGTCACAATCAATATTTTTGTGTTGGCCTTGAAGTGTCCACGAACTCAAGTCCAAAATCTGGAAACTACGCGGTTCAAATCACTTTTCATTTGGCGATAAGATTATGGAAAATTATCATAGATTTACATGCAATTAAAGGAAAACTCCCTACCGTGTCTAAAAGAAAATAAAATTATCAAATCGCCGGGTTGAATAACACACAAGTAACAAATGAATGCATAACCAATATCATCAATGATTTTTGACAAAAGGACACGGATATCTAGTGATATATTTTGGTACCAGAAGACCCGCGATTTTCACTTTTAATGAGCGCATTCT
This sequence comes from Arbacia lixula, assembly GCA_963669155.1. NCBI lineage: Eukaryota > Metazoa > Echinodermata > Echinoidea > Arbacioida > Arbaciidae > Arbacia > Arbacia lixula. Next base: position 23,269,614 of record OZ022580.1, on the reverse strand, counting down.
TTGAGGTACCAACAGTGTGGCAATTGAATAAAAATGATATTGTCTTATTCGACCGCTGCTGTCACAAGATTTTTTGAATGGACATCTCGGTTAGTGTTCCCTTCTCACTACGGTGAGATTAAACTTCAGTAGCGCAACCAACTAAATGTCATGAAGGAAGATCATTGCGTCGGTACAAAGCTAACCCAATGGATAATATCGCCTTGAAAGTGTAACGCACTAATCGCCCAAGACGTGTGCTTTACATCTCAATTATTCAATGGATCGAATTTGATCCGCATATTGGGGAAAGTCGTCCCATGATACACCGTGCAGCCACATTCACATTTGTTGGCGGTCATGTCCGGTTGTGGTCTATTCTACTTGTGTATGAGACCGGAAGTGGACATGGCTGTCAGACAAATCCGTGAATCATGGGACGATTTTTCCCTCTTTGCTGTATAAGGGATTGGTCGACTAAATTACTCTTTGATTGGATCGAGCCTGCCTTGATGACAAAAATCACATCGGATGTTGAGTCGAGGTTGCCGCCATTGCTGTCCACGTGTCCGACCAGGAGACTTTCCACCTCAGATCTCAGATCCTCGGCATCCGACGTGGACGATGTGAAGACTAGCTCGTACAGCACCAATAGACTCCCGTTCATGATGTCCGTCACGATAACGAAATCGGGGGCGGGGTCGGCAGACGAGTAGATCCCTTCTAGCTGGGTAAAAAGACATGGATGTATTCTTTCTTCACTTTCTCCCGCCGTGCAATGAATCTCTATTACTTTGTACTACGTTGCACAATTATTCATATAGGCCTATATCTTTAATAGTTCTTTACCAATTATGCCATATACTGTTGTGTATACGTTTTGCTTCGAGAATCATTTAATAAATCTTTCTATGAAAGAAAAAAGACATGGAAGTATGCATGACCTAACTCAAATAAGACACGGTGTTTTCTTTCGTACTAAAATCAAATTTACATTACTTCTACTACTAATATAATTACTACTGCTACTGCGAGTACTTATACCATCCCAGATGTGTACTACCACTTCTCCTAAAAACGTCCCCAAGCCTGGATAAAAGTCCAGTTGGACTCCTGGCTGTGTGTGCGCCATTGATGCATATTGGCACGAGCAATATCTGGCATTCAGTCTCGAGGTGTACGTCTTTGCGTGCCACGTGTCTTTTTATTTACAATACACCCAAATCACACAGAGAGGCAGTTTATCTGGCATTTATAGGGAAAGAAGTACCTGTTGCTGAACGGAGGAAGATATGGTGACATATTCCGCACTAGACTGGTTGTTCAACGCCTCTGAATAGACAGCTTCTGCTCCGTCCTGCCTGATGATTGTGAACTGGTTCTCTAGTGTGATGGCATCTATCAAAAGAAAGCAAAATCTCCAAAGCTTGCTTGATTTTCTTCATGATAAATCATTTTTGTATCACGCATCAGCATGGCTTAACCCTTATATTTCTAGCTTTGAAAACTCCAAATGGTTTTCCACACATTTAAATGCCAATGGATGTGAGAAAGTTAATCATGTGTGCGCATTTTTGTATCTGTTATGGTGTGTGTGTGTGTGTGTGTGTGTGTGTGTGTGTGTGTGTGTGTGTGTGAATTTCTGTATATGGACTATGCGAGACAAAGAAATATATAGTATAGCTTTGTGCGTCTCATATGATATCTAATCATCGCTTAACCATTTTGATGTGTGTTTTGTGTCTTAATACATCAGTGTGTGTGTGTGTGTGTGTGTGTGTGTGTGTGTGTGTGGTGTTTGTGTGTGAATTTCTGTATTTAGATATGTGAGACGGAGAAATATATTGTATATGTGTGCGTTTAATATGATGTATTAAAAAATAAATTTCTACGCCATTGTAGAACGAGCTTTAGTAAGGCTATCGCTGTTGTCTTTTCGATTACATAGTCATGGACAATCGCAAAAATAATATAATAGAATGTATTTGAAATCATCATCCGGTGCTGTATGTAGGGCCAAGTATCTATGGATGCTGGCAATGCTGTCATATAGCTCTATACCTTACAATGATAGGGGTGGGGTGGTGGTCAGGCAAACTATTTCGCATTACGTGCCAATAGTATCTTGTAGTTGTGTTTGTCGTGTTAGTTGTACTTACCGAGACACTCGTTAGTTTGCGCATCTCGGACCTTTCCTACGCGACACACACACATGAAGTTGCCTGTGTTGTCTGTATCAGAATCCTGCTCGCATAACTCAGCCAGGGCACATCTCCCGTCGCAAGGATCTGAATAAACAAATGTCACGGGCGGAAAAGATGACCTCAAAGTAAATCATTGTCAATTTTGATGGGTATCGTTTTATCGATTCGTTGATTGGTTGATATATGGTTTCATTCGTCAAATCAGACTACAGAATTGTCGCTTTAAAACGATCACATAAATGTAAGAATAAATATCCTTGGCCGCTAGGGTACTGGAACATATTTAAATCAATCGAAAACGTTAACATTTCAGCAAAAGCTACGTCTAATCTTTTGGGGGCAAAAAATCTCAAAACATTGAAGGCTGACAAAATGATCTTTGACTCCCCAAACAGACTTTAAAGGGTTTTAATGCTCACCTGAACACGTTGTATTTCCGGAAATGCATGTGCACACAGCATCAGCGTCGCAGTATTGATATTCTTCGCATACCTGTGAGCCGCAAATTTCTTAACAAAGCAGAAACATGTGGCCAATGGGAAGAAGAAAATATAGGAAGGGAAAATAATGCAAACGGGGATATGAGAGGTGTATAAAAATTTGAATCTTCTTGCCAAATTCAATTGTCAAATTAATTACCTGAAATTCACAATACTGAACAGATACTTCCGGGGAATTAAAAAAAATATATATCTATGTTCTCGTCAATTCTGCCTATGCCTCGCAAAATCTTAAATATATGTAAAATAACAAATTGGAGCTTATTTTGATAAAACAAACCATTGATGACCATAAAAACAAGATTACTATCTTTATCATATGACCCAAAAGGTTGAAATAAGAACATTGACTGATAACATGGGCATGATGGACAAGGCCGGTGGCCCGCCACTTCAGTTGCTTTTCAATGACTCTTACTTAATTGCACATCATCAATTTAACATATTGTATCTACCTTTGCATTGAGGTAGACTTGTGGAGGGCAAAAACGTGGCGTTGCACCCAACAACTGGCTCCCCGGTCAGCTCACCATTAATGGTGCACTCGAACGTGCACACTGTACCGACAGCAACCTGGGTACCTGAGGCGCACTCCGCCGACCGAATGGTGCTTGCGTAGGTGGACACTGCGCATGTGGGATCTACACTGACCAATGAATTAAAGATTTTAACCCACTCAGTACCAGCTAATACCCGTCAATTTCCATTATTGCACAGCTCATTACCAATAGGGCTGAGATGATTAAAGGTAAAGATAGTGGTACAGATTACGGGACCAGCTATCGTGGCAGTTCTGCAGTTATCACCGGTCACGTGCTCATTCAATTGCAATAACTTTATAATTTTTCAGATTTATTCCAGCCCCCCTGAAGTCAAGTGAACTATGATTACATGTCCCATAATCCCCAGTATGCTGCTGCGTGACTTAGCTTTTTTCATAATGTCTAACCTCGACCAAATGTCACATGTCAGAGTGCGATTAAGAACGATAACGCATTCCGGGTGAAACGGAACATCCTTGCAAGAAGACATCGTCTAAAAAATGTTAGCTCATGTGTAGTTTAAGTGTTTGGAGGAAAGTTCGCAAGTGTGAAAGGGTATTTTACTCATGTCAACGAGGGCCCAATTGGGGAATTTATACCCCGGGGGTACTTCAGGAGAAGTGGGCTCCTCCCTTCATCATATCAACTGGGGTTACTGGAAATACATCCTGCAGACCGTTTATGAAATTGGGCATCTGGATATAAACATAGGACAGGTATTAGTCGTGTTAAGTGGTCAGCTTGGACCCGAGCGATTGGTTCTAATCAAATTCATTGCATTGCCCACTTGATGTGGCTCAAAGACCAGTAAGGATCAACTATAATCAGTAGGAATGCCTAACTTTGTTTCCCTTATTAGGAGAGCACGGGCATTATCACCTTCGCAAGTAGGACTGCTCCCAGAGAAGGTCCCATCAACCCGACAGAATCTGCTAGAGCTCCCTGCAATGACCCCTGTCTCACAGGAGTACTCGCAAGTCGTGGGGTAGGGTACGCTAGAGCCAGGGGTACAGTCTACAGCCAATGGAGCCACGACGGGCGGGACAGTACATGAAACAGCTGGAATCAAGAAGGCATGATCGAGTAAAGAATAATGTAAGTTAACCCGTTGTGTGTCAGATTATGTGCCGCTCTGTGCAATTTCAGTGCATTATACCTGTGGAAAAGTCCCATGTAGAGTACACAGAGGTAAAACATTTTCCTGATACCACAGTGTGACGTTAACATGGTTAAACGGTCATCAGCTTGTTTTGTATTGGGAGAGATTATACTCGAAACCCGGAATCACGACAGGACCGTTAATCGTCATCATGGGTCTCCGTTTGTCTCGATGAATTTCTAAGGTATAATAATAATGTGGGAGGATTCTTTCACGTGATCATAAAAAGGAGAATGGGAACCGTAAGATGGAATGGAATGGGAACCGTGATGGAATTGCGATGATTGCCATTATTTTTTATTCCCTAATTAACTGTCTACGTGCCATCTTCCTATTCTGTCGCAGAAATACATTCAATTTGAAAAGAGCAGGATCTTTTAATCTATGATTTTCCTTAACACAACAATCAAGACAAATCCTACACAAGGGGGACCAGTCTTGACACAGCAATGAAACATCTCCCGCCAAAAAGAATGTCTTGGTTAGTTTGGAAATTTACCTTGAGGTGAACCTAGGGCTTTAAGACTAATTCACTCCCGCTCTTATTCGAAGCAATCCCATACAGACACACATATTCATTCCTACAAACAAAATTTCTTGAACACCCAGACCTGTCTGGTGTTTATTTCTACGCACGAAATTCCAAGGGGGCGCAGGAATCCTCGTCCTGCACCAAAGCCGGCCAGAAATAATGCGCACCAAAAATAAATAAGTCATTTCATAACAACCTGTACAAGTTGGAAGATCCTCCAGCAATCCTCCACTTCCGGTACAAACAAGTGATGTTGGTCCGGTAATGGTGTATCCGTTCTCACAGACAAAGGTGCAGGTTGTGTTGTATTGTACCGAGGACCCTGGTCCGCAGACACCACCCAGGTTCTCAAGGCGCAGTGGGAACGCACTTGGAAGAGAACAGTTCACAACTGTATGAAAAAAAAACGTGTCTCGTTTAAAATCACCCTGTTTACGTAGCTCGCCAGTAATGGTGGTTGTACAACGGACAATATAATTACTGAAACTCTATTGCGTCAAAATGCAGCAAAGCATAATAGGATAATTCAAAACCCGTTAGCGTCATTTTTTAAACAGAAACAAATGATATGAAACAGAACTTCATGTCGAATTCATATGATAATGCAGCATTCATTATACGGTATAATGACGTATGTACATGTAGTCACTTACTTGCACATGTTGGCAGATTACTGCTTATATCTCCGTTTTCTGTGCACGAAGTTTGTGGAGATCCCACGAGATTGAAACCAGTTTCACAATTAAACGAGCACGTGGTGTTGAACTGTATTGTTGATCCAGGGTCACAGACATTGTCAATGTTCAGAAGATGAGAAGGGAAGGCCTCGGGAAGGGAACAGGTAACGACTGTGTTAAATGCAGTAAAGGGAGTAAATGCACTGTTTTACCTCCAATGTAACTGGCAAGATCAAAATTTCATCACCCATTTCACGTTGATCATTAAAAACAGCATTCTCTGCGTTTTGAGTTGAACACATTAAATGGGGATCTTAAAAGTACCCTTGGGAACAGCCTACTGAAATAGTTACATCCAAGAGAGAAATATGTACTAGATACTCCAATAATAAACAATCTTACTTCCATTACATGTTAATCAAAATGGCGAACGTCGTTATAACATTGTGACAAGCCTACATAAAGTTTTAATTAGTACTCAAAGTAATTAACGGTTTACATTGGCATGTATGTCTAGTTTAATTGCTCTAGAAAATGGAATATAATTACTTGCACATGTTGGAAGTTCATGCGAGAATTCTCCATTGTCCATACAAATGAGAGAGTTTGGCCCAGTCAGGTTGTAGCCCGTATCACAACTAAAGAAGCAGGCGGAGCTGTACTGTACAGTGGAGTCAGGATCACAGGAACCATCCGTATTCAGAAGATTCGTTGGGAAGATACCAGGAAGGGTGCAATTAACGACTGCAGGGATATGACATTGGTATCAGTTGATAGCATTATCGGATCAATAACACAGAAATGTAGTATTGGGCCGCTTAGATGTTTCAGATTACCAACAGTCCCAAGGTATTTGAATCACGGTTACACATGCCAAACAGTGCATTTAGAAAAAATCAATTATTTAACAGTGGATGGTATATTTCAATCATTTCTCCTTTTAAAAAGTAATTTTGTTGAGGTTTTGTGCAAAGAAAATGAACATTAAGATAGCTTAATACAATGTAGCGATTTAAGACTGGAAAACCAGAAGAGCAAATGAAACAATATAAATGACATTACTTTCACACACTGGAAGGTTAGTTGAGAAATCTCCATTCTCTGTGCACGAAAGCTGTGAAGATCCTGTGAGATTGTAGCCAGTTTCACAACTAAACGAGCAGGTTGAGTTATATTGCACAGTGGAGCCAGGGGAACAGAAACCATCCGTATTAAGAAGATTTGGCGGGAAGGCATCGGGGAGCGAGCAATTTATAACTGTAAAGTCACAGAAATAAAGTAAATGAAGATTGAGATATTTGACACCATCGTTTCCCACCAGTAGGTATAATACAAAATAACTCATCCACAGCAAATATATGTCTGATACATAATCATGCTTGATTACCATTATAGATTTGCATTCAGAAGGGGAAAAAAAGAAATAAAGTGTATTTACGTTCACAAGCTGGAAGGTTAGATGAAAAATCTCCACTTTCTGCGCACAAAAACTGCGAAGATCCTGTGAGATTGTAGCCAGTTTCACAACTAAACGAGCAGGTTGAGTTATATTGCACAGTGGAGCCAGGGGAACAGAAACCATCCGGATTAAGAAGATTTGGCGGGAAGGCATCGGGCAGCGAGCAATTAATAACTGTAAGGTCACAGAAATAAAGTAAATAAAGATTGATTTTATACATGACACCATCTTTTTCCACCAGTAGGCTTAATGCATAGAAATCATACACAGCATATATTTTGTTTGATGTATAATCATAGCTTATTACCAGAATTGATTTTATGGCCGTCATGGAAATGTCACCTTTTCACTATCAGCCAAATTCCAAAATGCCGAAAATATTTAGTTAAGTGATATTTACAGACGCAAAGGAACAAATAACGAGTTATTAACTGTGAATGTCACAAGCTGCAGCTTAGATGTATGAAGAGAAGTTTGTACTATAGAATATGTGCCTACAGAAGGGAAAAAAGAAATAAAGTGCATTTATTTACTTTCACAAGCTGGAAGGTTAGATGAAAAATATCCACTTTCTGTGCACGAAGTCTGTGAAGATCCTGTGAGATTGTAGCCAGTTTCACAACTAAACGAGCAGGTTGAGTTATATTGCACAGTGGAGCCAGGGGAACAGAAACCATCCGTATTAAGAAGATTTGGCGGGAAGGCATCGGGCAGCGAGCAATTAATAACTGTAAAGTCACAGAAATAAAGTAAGTGAAGATTGATTTTACACATAAGACCATCGCTTTCCACCAGTAGGTATAATACAAAATAACTCACACACAGCATATATGTCTCATACATAATCATGCTTGATAACCATTATAGATTTACATTCAGAAGGAAAAAAAAAAGAAATAAAGTGCATTTACGTTCACAAGCTGGAAGGTTAGATGAAAAATCTCCACTTTCTGTGCACGAAGTATGTGAAGATCCTGTGAGATTATAGCCAGTTTCACAACTAAACGAGCAGGTTGAGTTATATTGCACAGTGGAGCCAGGGGAACAGAAACCATCCGGATTAAGAAGATTTGGCGGGAAGGCATCGGGCAGCGAGCAATTAATAACTGTAAAGTCACAGAAATAAAGTAAATAAAGATTGATTTTATACATGACACCATCTTTTTCCACCAGTAGGCTTAATGCATAGAAATCATACACAGCATATATTTTGTTTGATGTATAATCATAGCTTATTACCAGAATTGATTTTATGGCCGTCATGGAAATGTCACCTTTTCACTATCAGCCAAATTCCCAAATGCCGAAAATATTTAGTTAAGTGATATTTACAGACGCAAAGGAACAAATAACGAGTTATTAACTGTGAATGTCACAAGCTGCAGCTTAGATGTATGAAGAGAAGTTTGTACTATAGAATATGTGCCTACAGAAGGGAAAAAAGAAATAAAGTGCATTTATTTACTTTCACAAGCTGGAAGGTTAGATGAAAAATATCCACTTTCTGTGCACGAAGTCTGTGAAGATCCTGTGAGATTGTAGCCAGTTTCACAACTAAACGAGCAGGTTGAGTTATATTGCACAGTGGAGCCAGGGGAACAGAAACCATCCGTATTAAGAAGATTTGGCGGGAAGGCATCGGGCAGCGAGCAATTAATAACTGTAAAGTCACAGAAATAAAGTAAGTGAAGATTGATTTTACACATAAGACCATCGCTTTCCACCAGTAGGTATAATACAAAATAACTCACACACAGCATATATGTCTCATACATAATCATGCTTGATAACCATTATAGATTTACATTCAGAAGGAAAAAAAAAGAAATAAAGTGCATTTACTTTCACAAGCTGGAAGGTTAAATGAAAAATCTCCACTTTCTGTGCACGAAGTATGTGAAGATCCTGTGAGATTGTAGCCAGTTTCACAACTAAACGAGCAGGTTGAGTTATATTGCACAGTGGAGCCAGGGGAACAGAAACCATCCGGATTAAGAAGATTTGGCGGGAAGGCATCGGGCAGCGAGCAATTAATAACTGTAAAGTCACAGAAATAAAGTAAATAAAGATTGATTTTATACATGACACCATCTTTTTTCACCAGTAGGCTTAATGCATAGAAATCATACACAGCATATATTTTGTTTGATGTATAATCATAGCTTATTACCAGAATTGATTTTATGGCCGTCATGGAAATGTCACCTTTTCACTATCAGCCAAATTCCCAAATGCCGAAAATATTTAGTTAAGTGATATTTACAGACGCAAAGGAACAAATAACGAGTTATTAACTGTGAATGTCACAAGCTGCAGCTTCGATGTATGAAGAGAAGTTTGTACTATAGAATATGTGCTTACAGAAGGGAAAAAAGAAATAAAGTGCATTTATTTACTTTCACAAGCTGGAAGGTTAGATGAAAAATCTCCACTTTCTGTGCACGAAGTCTGTGAAGATCCTGTGAGATTGTAGCCAGTTTCACAACTAAACGAGCAGGTTGAGTTATATTGCACAGTGGAGCCAGGGGAACAGAAACCATCCGTATTAAGAAGATTTGGCGGGAAGGCATCGGGCAGCGAGCAATTAATAACTGTAGAGTCACAGAAATAAAGTAAATAAAGATTGATTTTACACATAAGACCATCGCTTTCCACCAGTAGGTATAATACAAAATAACTCACACACAGCATATATGTCTCATACATAGTCATGCTTGATTACCATTATAGATTTACATTCAGAAGGAAAAAAAGAAATAAAGTGCATTTACTTTCACAAGCTGGAAGGTTAGATGAAAAATCTCCACTTTCTGTGCACGAAGTATGTGAAGATTCTGTGAGATTGTAGCCAGTTTCACAACTAAACGAGCAGGTCGAGTTATATTGCACAGTGGAGCCAGGGGAACAGAAACCATCCGTAATAAGAAGATTTGGCGGGAAGGCATCGGGCAGCGAGCAATTGATAACTGTGAAGTCAGAGAAATAAAGTAAATTAAGATTAATCTATATGACACGATCGTTTCCAGCCAGTAGGTATAATACAAAATAAGTCATACACAGCATATATTTTGTCTGATACATAATCATACTTGATTACCATAATAGATTTCCATTGAGAAGGAAAAAATAAATAAAGTGCATTTACTTTCACAAGCTGACAGGTTAGTTGAAAAATCTCCACTCTCTGTGCACGAAGTTTGTGAAGATCCTGTGAGATTGTAGCCAGTTTCACAACTAAACGAGCAGGTTGAGTTATATTGTACAGTAGAGCCAGGGGAACAGAAACCATCCGTATTAAGAAGATTTGGCGGGAAGGCATCGGGCAGCGAGCAATTAATAACTGTAAAGTCACAGAAATAAAGTAAATGAAGTAAATGAAGATTGATTTACATGACAGCATCGTTTTTCTACCAGTAGGCGTAATGCATATAGAAATCATACACAGCATATATTTTGTTTGATGTACAATCATAGCTTATTACCAGAATTGATTTTATGGCCGTCATGGAAATGTCACCTTTTCACTATCAGCCAAATTCCCAAATGCCGAAAATATTTAGTTAAGTGATATTTACAGACGCAAAGGAACAAATAACGAGTTATTAACTGTGAATGTCACAAGCTGCAGCTTAGATGTATGAAGAGAAGTTTGTACTATAGAATATGTGCCTACAGAAGGGAAAAAAGAAATAAAGTGCATTTATTTACTTTCACAAGCTGGAAGGTTAGATGAAAAATCTCCACTTTCTGTGCACGAAGTCTGTGAAGATCCTGTGAGATTGTAGCCAGTTTCACAACTAAACGAGCAGGTTGAGTTATATTGCACAGTGGAGCCAGGGGAACAGAAACCATCCGTATTAAGAAGATTTGGCGGGAAGACATCGGGCAGCGAGCAATTAATAACTGTAAAGTCACAGGAATAAAGTAAATAAAGATTGATTTTATACATGACACCATCTTTTTCCACCAGTAGGCTTAATGCATAGAAATCATACACAGCATATATTTTGTTTGATGTATAATCGGGCAGCGAGCAATTAATAACTGTAAAGTCAGAGAAATAAAGTAAATTAAGATTAATCTATATGACACGATCGTTTCCAGCCAGTAGGTATAATACAAAATAAGTCATACACAGCATATATTTTGTCTGATACATAATCATACTTGATTACCATAATAGATTTCCATTGAGAAGGAAAAAATAAATAAAGTGCATTTACTTTCACAAGCTGGCAGGTTAGTTGAAAAATCTCCACTCTCTGTGCACGAAGTCTGTGATGATCCTGTGAGATTGTAGCCAGTTTCACAACTAAACGAGCAGGTTGAGTTATATTGCACAGTGGAGCCAGGGGAACAGAAACCATCCGTATTAAGAAGATTTGGCGGGAAGGCATTGGGCAGCGAGCAATTAATAACTGTAAAGTCACAGAAATAAAGTAAATGAAGATTGAGTTATTTGACACCATCGTTTCCCACCAGTAGGTATAATACAAAGAAGTTACGTAAGTTGTATGGTATACGACTTTAACACTTTTCAGCACTAATTAGAAGTTCATTTGCCACAATAAAACATTCAATTTAATTCAATAAAGGTTAATTAGCATTGCTGAATTGCATTAATTTATGTTAACAGCTGTAAAGAAAAGAGATGAAATGGAATATAATAATCATCCCAAACAAATTACATGGAGAGTAAATTCATTATTTCAGAAAACTGGATATTTTGCTATCGATATCCGTCGATCGATCGCTTAATTTTTGTACTGATCTTGCGCGGCCGCTGTGGAGAAAACATAAATGTAAACATAAAGACAAATCCAAGAGTGCAATTGTCGAAAGTTGACATCTCATTTTCTCTCTTGTAATAATTGTTACATATAAATCAAATAAACCATGCACTATTTTCGAAGGTAAAATTATTGATTCCTCGGTGGCAGGAATAGTACTATTTCTTTCGGGGATGCGCCCATCAAAAAATAGTACTGTTCCTGCCTCCTTGGAATCCAAAATTTCACTGGAACTTATCAGTGCATGGTATATTCCATTACTATAGGAACGGTATGAGAGTACGCGCGTGTTTTAGCTTCTGGTATCACGTGATAGAGCGTGATTTCAAAACCTTAAGCAGTTTATTTCTGATACCAGACATGCCAGAATAGGAGGAAGATGTGGAAACGGAGCAGATATTCTGTTGAATAACACACAGATACGGAAGAACTCAGGGAAGGAAAAGGACGATTAATGATGATAGAAGAAGAAATATGAAAGGAAAAAAACATGAAAAAAGAAGGAATTAACGTGAAAAGAAGTACACAAATTAAGAACGGATGATTTAATCAGCAATGAACTAAACAATGTGTTCTTAATATTTATTGTACATAGTCGATGATAATAAGTACAAATCCCTGTTTAAAAGAAGAAAAGAAGTGCAAGGACAAATATGTAAAGGAGTAGGAGGCAGAGTGGAAGGACGAAAGGAACACAAACATGACAAAAGAAGTAGAAGTTAGAAGAGAAGAAGAAGAAGAAGAAGAAGAAGAAGAAGAAGAAGAAGAAGGAGGAGGAGTAAGAGTAACAGCAGGAGGAAAGGGAAAGGAGAAGAAGATAGAGAGCAGCAGAAGGGGCAAAGGGAACAAAGAAGAAGGCGAAAAATAGAAAACTAAGTAGTATTAGTAGTAATAGTAGGAGTAGACGGAAACAAGGGTGGGGTGAGGAAGAAGCAAAAGGTGTGAGCAAGAGATTGATAAAGATAATTTAATATGTGGCTTACATGTTAAGAGGAAACCATTGATCACACGTTGCATAATAAATCACTTTATGTTGAGTCAGAATTCTGCTTTTATTGATCATCAAAGGTATAATGAACGGGAGGTTTAATTTTTTGGCATAGACATAGCAATGACATACTGTATGACTCGCATTTGTGTCAAGACCATAAATCAAAGTATTTATGATACACAGTGAAAACTATTCGTTTATTGTACGTTAAATGAACAATAAAAGAGAAATATTGGCTTAACCCAAAATCATTTACGACGCTATACGTGTGATCAAAGTTTTCCGCTCCATATTCAATGACCTCTATCTATCTCTCTCGCACACATTTTGCTACTTTCTCACCTACCCTCGTTTCCTTAAACTACTGCTGCTATTACCACCTCTTACAAAAAGATATTGTGTAAAAATCACGGAAAATGGAAGAAAATACTGCATGATAAGTTTCCTTACAGTAATAGAACTGGAAACTGATTTACATGGCTATTCCATCCTAAAATTAAGTTGGTTTCAATAAAAGCGCAAACATGAAAACATAAACATATTAGTTAAGGCTTGAAGAAAATCCTTCAAAGGATAAAAGTTTGGATTTTTTGACGTCACGTGCGAGATGCTCTCCCATGTCTTGTGAACAAATTTTTTTGAAATGTCAATTTTTTCAGATGGATATGCATCATTTTATTTGTGCATTTGATACATCATTAGAAACGTTTTTACACACAAACCTCTATAAAGCAAAAAAAACAATTCCTTCATCACAAACCAAAAGAGGGCATTTAATGGAATTATACAGTACACAACATGAACAAGGATAGTTTTTCACGGAATCTCACGGATAGTTTGAAGCGGAATCGATCGTACTTTTTGAACATACCATTTTTTCAACCTCTCCTTGTAGAAGGGTCAGGATCCAGTAAAATATCCACCATGTTCAAATCCAAAGTGCATGAGACATGACGAAGTTTTGAGCGATCCTAACCAGCCAATCATAGTCCGCGACATGAACAAGGATAGTTTGTCACTTCTTTGAAAGATCTCGTGAAGCTATGACTAAAGTTGCAAACACTGTATTTAAGGGTCGGCTTCAAAGATATGTCAAAATTTTCATACTTGTTTCTTTATATGAAAGTATACAAACAAAAGCAAAGAAAATGAAAGGATTGATAAAATTCATAAAATAGTTATGCTATTTATTTAAAGATATATAAGTTGTACTTAGGAATGGTTACATTATTTGCTTTTCGATTCGGTATCACTTGATGCTCATGAAGTAAAATTCTGTTTTACTGTGAGTGGATGTTCCAGTAGTAATTTGAGAATAACTCATACAGGAACCCTTTCACGGTAGCGGGAAGTCGAGCGGAAAAACCACTCATTTGATGCACAAATAATGTTTTGTGTGCTAAACGATGTCTGTTACTGTAACAAGCAGATTTTTACGGTAAAGTGTACATGTGTGTAGGTTTAATAAGCAATAAAAGAGAAATCCAGGCCTAACAAACATTTACCATCTAGTATGTATGATTAATGTTTCCTCTTCAAATCAATATCACAGATTAAATTGTCACTATAAATCTCTCTCAAAACTTTGCTATCTTCTCACCCACCCCTCGTTTTCTTCTACGACGATGACTACTACTACTACTACTACTATTACAACTGTTGATACTGTTGATACTTTTGAAAAATAATAAAATGAAATCAGTTTCAACTCACATCAAGCTGAAATTGACACATAATAAAGCCAAGGGATGTCCATAATTTTAGAAACAAGTTTGGTGATATTTTATCAATTTACTCTTCTTGTAATATTCCTTGAGATATTTAATGAGATTTTCACTTTTGGACAAATTTTGATCTGAAAATGTGTGTGATAATCAATTCAGAACACAATAATGGTCATTGTGCATCACACATGCCAAGTCGTTTTTCTGCCAGAAGCATCATGCATTATTAATGATACTGCGATGGCAGTTGCTAGTGGATCAACAGGTGTGATATACAATGGTCATTGCTGTGTTCTGAATTGTTTATCTCATACAAACACATTTTGAGGTCCAAATTTGTCAAAAGTGAAAGTCTCATTAAATATTTCAGGAAATATTACAAGAAAAGTGATCAATGATATGTCAAAAAACTTGTCTCAAACAGATTTGACATCCCTTGACTTTACAATGTGTAAATTTTACCTTGATCTGAGTTGAAACTGATTTTTAATAATTTTTTGGGAAAGTTTTCTTTAACATCTAGTACTACTATTACTACTTCTTCTTCTCCATCCTTCTCTCTCCTCTTTTCCCCTTTCTAGTACTCCCTCTTCTTCTTCTCCTCTTTCCCTTTTCCTCCTTACTTGATTTTCTTTTTCTCTTTCTCATCTTCTGACTTTTACCTCTTCATTGTTCCTTCCTCCCTTCACCTTTGTCTCCTCCTCTTTTACATTTTCATCACCTTTTCAATACATAGCCAAAACGATTATGAATATAAACATGGTCGCTACCAATGCGGCATAAACAAAGATTTTTTTTTTCATTTTTTAAGGATTTCGTGTAGCTATGACTGACATTTTATACACGTTATTGTAAGAATATACTGATTCCTAAATGGTGTTATTAATTGAAGTTGGAAATGGGCTTCATTGTCTGTAAGGATCGGCTTCGGAGATATGTCGAAATAACAATAACACATGTTGCTTTATATGAATGCATACAATCTCAGTTTGTATCTCACTATAACTTATTATGTTGAAGTGACATATATGTAACTAGTACTGACAAACTGGTTACATTAGATGTTCGCAAGTTATTAAGCCACTGAGTCTTTCACGAGTGAACCTTATTCTTAATTCGTTATACTTTCGCATGAATTTTCTAACGTACTCATGGTATACCGATTCAATCAATCTTCATTATTGCAACATTTATATTTTCCTGTGTTAATTCTCATATGTTAATGTTATACGTTAAATGTTTTGAATATAAATATATATATATATATATATATATATATTTGTGTGTTATATGAACAAATGAAGACAAACATATACATACATATATACATATATAAATATATATATATATATGTATGTATGTATGTATATGTTTATTTATGTTTGTTTATATTATATATTTGCATATATTGAATAAATTACAACAATTAACAACTTTAACATAATTTGCTTTCGATTCGGTATCACTTGATGAACGTGAAGTATGATCCTACTAAATATGAGTGAATGTTTCACTAGTTAATTTGGAATAACTGGTGCCGTAGCCCTTATAACGGTAGCAGGATATCGAGCGAGAAAAACCTTATTTGACGCAGAATTAATATTTCATGGACAAAAAATTTGATTGTTACCTTTGCCTTTTTCGCAACCAGATGTTCATACTGTTTAAAAGAAATTGGAAGATTGGTTGACCGTACTGTATCATTCGCATTCATGTAAAGACCATAAATCACAGTCATTAGGATTCATGGATGTTTGTAAAATGAAAAATGATTGAAAACTCAACAATCTTTCATATTTTTTATCAGTTTTCTCTTTTTCACTTCAAGGCCAGAAATTAGATTTCAATTTTTCTCTCAGAGCTTTTGCTTTTTTTTTCTCACCCAACCCTTCTTTCCATTTACTCTTTTCATCTTCTTCTCTTTCCTCTCTCCACCTTCCATTGCACCCGTTTCTTTCTTTTCAGTCCTCTTTCCCCTGCTATTACTCCTTACTCTCCTTCTCCCTTCCTTTCCTCCTATTACAACTTCTTTTCCTCCTTCCCTTTTCCCTTTCCATTGCTCTTTCTCCTCCTCCTTCTTTTTCTCGTCCATTTGATAAACATGTCGTAATGGACCCCAATTCGGCAAGTTACAACTTAATGTTGCTGCTGAATATGGATAACCAGTCGTATGATTTTATGTATACTCTTTGTGTTTGTGTATCTTTATACTGATTTTACATAGGGAAAAACGAGAGTCAAGCTAAAAGCCTTGTCGGTTTAAATTTTATAGGAGACATAAGGGGTTCAGGCTTTATATCTCTAACATTTCGAAGTAAAGCACAGGAATTGGAAAAAAAATATAGGACTCTCTAGCTTAATTTTTATTTCTTCTACTTGTACGTATTGTAGTCGTTTATATGTATTGACACTTTTTCCATACAATATCCTTCGCAAATCATTGATTCTACATTTTAAAATAGATATACCAGTTGTTTTATTTTACATTTTCTCTGGTACATGACGTATGTGTAATGTAATACAATCAGCAGTGATATGATGGTATGATGTCAAAGAAGTTTAGATTTAATCACTTTATTGAACACTGGATTCAATTATGGCTTGAGATATATGAAGTCACCAATTTTGACAACGGATATTTGCCATTTATTATCAAGCAATGTTAATAATCACAAATTGCATTATTCTAATAATCAAACTATTATCAAGCCAGTATATGAAATAAACATAGTAAAAATGAATATAAACGAAAGGATAATTAGCTATAGGCCTAAATATTTAAAAATGCAATCGCCAGCAAATGAGTAACTCCATTCGGCATCGAAGAAATGTTTCACATGTGGACGGTAATAACACGTAGGAGCAATGCGTAGAAGTACGTTTCAAGAATAGAGATTTATATATTTGCTCTAATGAAATATATTTTTATCTAAACAGTTAAGCCCTTTCAGTGACAGGAACAGGTCTCCTAAAGTGTCTTGTGTTGTAAAATAGCATCTATAAAGTGTTGCAACAAACTATTTGGAGTACGTTTCAACATCATTACAGAGATATGGATTCCCACAACTGCGACTGCGACTGTGACTAGCACCTGTTCTAACAATACGATGCATACTACTGCGACTGTGACTGCGACGAGCAGCTGCTCGAACAATACAATGCATACGCGATTGCGTCATGTCCACCTGGATATTATAATAGGGTACGAGTGTTCCACGTCACAGTCACAGTCGTGGCGATTTGAAACTCTCTATTCGCCGGTGTCCCGAACGCAGACAAATTCTATCTCACGGATGCACTACCTACTTAGAGTACAAAGGGAAAGAATCAACGGGCAAACTGAAATATGTGTTACACGGTAGACTTACGCTTGAGGGAAAAAGCCCAATCCCAGCTTTAACCCTCTCATTACCATTGGAATGCAGATAGATATGCAGTCAGCCAATGAGGTTTGGAGGCTTGGTAATATAAGGGTTACTATAAACATAAGTTGGAGTGTTACTCTCCTCTGTCGTAACTATCATAGTGATAATGAGGCTTATATGAGAGAAATTAACCTTCGTTCAAGTCAGTTACAACATGTGGAAAGTGTGGTAATATGTTTCAAAATGTAATCTCCTTTTAAAGTTATGTCTGATGTTCGTATCAATTTAAGATTACCGCATACTAACCCCCGAACAAAGCCCATAGGACAAAATCATATCATGTACCAGGATCATCAAAATCCATAAACTAGACACGATATGATTTTTTTTTTAAATGCGAGTTAGAAACATAACACGGGGCTGCATGGGAGCTCTACTTTCCGTCTTGTTGGCTCCATATCTTTTTAATGAAATTTTAAAGTGGGGAGATCCGATTTGGAGAGACAGAGAACCGGCTGTAGTGACTGCTTTAAAAGAAAAGATTTGAAGACTACATTTTCTGTGTCCCATAAATATGGAAACCTTACATAACCTATACATTACGATTATCATGCTTATAAAGACTGCAGTACTGGTCTTACATGAGCCGTCTTCTATACGGGTTTCACTCTTGAAGTGCCATTCATGCACCGGTTCATTAATTTAAGGGGGAAATGTATAGAGAATCAGATTTTTTGGAAGACGTAGGGTTAAGAAGGAGCCACAGTAGACATCATGCCAGCTGCTAGAGAAAGACCCCGTCTTTCTTCTCCTTTAGAAATCACAGTCGAGTCATGTCACTGCATGGAAAAAAAAGGTAGAACAACATTTTATGTGTAGCTATTACAGTACATATTCTAGATCTAAATGAAATCCGCAAACACATGATTTGAGCACATGGTTTCAACGGTTACAGCATACCAGAAGTAAAAAAAAACGATGGTCCGATAGGCAGAGTGTCCTCACATAAGGCTGCACATCTCAAATGTAATGTACCGGTTTACTAATGTAGTCAAATTTTGTGGATGTTTCTTCGGGCCTAGTAACGAGTTATTCCATTAACCTGTACCTAACAATGGTATTTCAGTACTTGGAATCCACTTTGCATACATTAGTTGTTTCTATACGGGAAAACGTCGGGCAAGCTTTCCGTTTGTCAGGGACAACCTTTGTTAAACTGGTATGCATAAAATTTTAATATGTCAGTAAACCGGTCTATTGAACAAGATATTCGTATAAGCCTAAAATCAGATGATCATCTTTGCGCAATTTCTTTCATACAAGCATACAGAGTGATTGTTATTTTGCTCAAGAGCCAGTGCAATGGTTGAACACAGATTGGTCCCTGATGACATACATGGGGACTTTGTGAAGTCGCACAAGCACCTGGAATTTTGAACAAATTGGTTGGGGGCCTCAGTTTCAATATTTTAAGGCTTTGCACAGAGACTTGCCCTTCAAATTTTCAAGTGACAAAGATAATCGAATCAGCTATCTATGACCAACATGTTGCAAGCTTCATCATTATATTTCTCGTGTTTTGTGTAATTTTCACGTTTAACATATAGGTCTTTGGGGAAATGATTACAGGCGTATGGTAATTAAGTATGTCCTTGATCATAGGTCAAAATCATCGTTCGTGTGTGACTATATGAGTGTGTTGTATGTAACTGTTCGATTCAAATATGTATCGTATACTGTTTATACATATATAGAGAGACAGACAGACAGACAGACAGCGACAGAGACAGAGAGACAGAGACAGAGAGAGAGAGTATACAGCGCTGTTATATTGAATTGGTGTTACTTGAAAGCTTAAACCCATGCGTGATTCTTTTGTAATTTGTGTTGAAACTAAGACAAATCACAAAAATGCAAAAATTATTTTTCAGACCTTTCCTCATAAGGTGCATAATTTTTACACTAACTGTGCCTTCGTTCTTTGCGTATGAAAGCGTGCTATGGGCCCTTTCTTTTAGTTGATTGTATAATACATATGCCTATCGGGATTGTCCCCACTTCAGCTCAACATGTGTATTCGGCAATTGTCACGTCGGAAATTTCCTTCCTATTGCCCTGGTAATGTCAAGTTCAAAAACGCAGTTCCGGTAAAAAGATGCAAAATCTTTCAATAGTGCAAGAGTGAAGAATGTCTTTCCACAACGCAGGGACGTACAAACGAATTGTCGACTGGGCCTGTTCATAAAGGGTGATTATATGGGCGACTCGCACTTTGAACTGCTCTTTTTGGGGTTTAACTGTCACGATTGTCATAAAGAAAGGCATAAGTTAAACAATATAAACAGTCACCCTTGCTCATACATTCATTGGGAAGTGAACACCCATTCAGAAATATTTAAAAATATGAGAATTATTGATTACGCATCCAAACTACATCCAAAAGAGTTATTCGTGTTGCTGCTATCTTCTGAGTTAATACCAGCTCAATTAATCTCAAAATCGTATTGTTACTCCGAATGCTTGATAGTTCTTGCGTTACAAAGGAATATTATTATACACATTTTTTTATCGCTTTGCTTGAAGGAAATATTTTCAAAGAAAAGTAGCTTTATGTAGACTAAACTTACATCACTCTGATCGGGTAGTCTGAAGGACGGCGGTCATGTACAAATCTTTTCCCAGCATACCCCGCTTCTTCCCGTCGTATATTCGCTCCATGCAGCGGACCATTATAAGTTATTTCTCCTGTAGTGAAAACAGGTCCTTTTGAGTTCGATCTAAAGTGGCTGTTTTCATTATTTTTGGGACGATGTCGATGTGGGGCTATGTCGCCGTTGACCAGCTTGCCGTTCGGCGTGTACGGACTGCGTCCCCGTGGCCGAACAAGCTCCATGCCGTCGATCAGCATTCTTTCGTTGACGTGGGCCGAAAAGTGTTTGGAGTTAACCTCAAATACGTAGGAACATTTGAAAAAAGACAATATTCATTTCAATTATGATTTTCAGCACGGAAAGGACATCTGCCAATAGCCGTTTTTCATCGTTAATCGTGAAGAACAATTTACCAAAGTACCAAAGTACAATATATGTATGCATATATATATATACATATATATATATCCCTTTTATGAATATTCATGAGTATTCTAGGAGCGTGATTGATCAATTGAAGCTCACAGAAAACAAAATAATTTCAATAGCTTTGCCTCAGCTCCGGATATTTTTCACTATTTTTTTCCGGGGAAGCACTGCGCATTCTCTATTTACTATTCTCTATTTTCTTCCTTGGCATTACTGCGCATGCTCTCTACCTGGTAACATAATTTGTTTTGACTGCGAGCAGTACGCGATACATTTTTTCCAGCTGCATTTTAATGTTTTAGCGGAAAATCATTCAGCGCGCAAGGGGAACTCCCGCGGTGTTGCGGCCAAGGCGCAACTTGAATTTCTGTTGATTTGCCCAAGCCGCAGGAAATGAAAAAAAAAAATGAATCGGGCTCCTACGTTCGGAGCTTAGAGCAATATTCACGAAAAACATTTACGCGGAATTTGATCATTTTCTTCGTATTTCAACTGTTGATAGATGCAGTTAAGTCCTCAATGTTTTCCTCTCGCAGCAGTTCAGACCGAACTCGGTCACAGGAGGTCGCCATGTTTGTAATCTCGGTCGGTCGGAACTGAGCGGGTGTAAACTAGTGCACAGTGTATGCATGTCACGCATTTACCCGGGATGAACCGATATCGAGACAGAGGGAAAAGGGCGACTATTGTTGTTCTGTTTTTGTATTACAAACGGGATATAAAACAAATATACCAAGCATTGAGTTCGAAAGTATAGTGGAAATTATCCATCTTCGGAGGGACTGGCGTAAGTTCCGCCCCTCGGAAAAAAAAATTCTATGCCAGTCCCTCCTCAGATAGATAATTTCCACTATACATTCTCACAGCTTGGTATATCTGTATAATATATATGAGGGTGCGATGGCGCTCAATAAGTAGAAGAAAACACAAACAAATTGAATAATTTTTGCAAAGGGTAGATAGCTCTGGGGAACCTTGATTAGCTACGCCTGCTATTGTCCTCTTCATCCATTTCTTTCACAATATATATATATATATATATATAAATATATATACAAACATATTCGCGTTAGTAAAAGACAATACAATATAGATATCATAAAATACATTCAACGATATACATGACAGGTTACTCTAAAGGGTGAGCAGAAAATCATTACATGTCTATTACAGGGTACCTCCAGTCAAACTAAAAGAACAGAAAAAGAGGGGAGACAGATTTTAAAATGTTGCCACTTAATGTTTAATAGGGGCATATTGGAAACTCAGTCAGGATGCTTTTGATCGCATTGCCTGAAGTTAATTAGTTTACGTCGTATGTTGGGATGTCTCCATGGGTTTTTTTTTTACAAAATAAAACACGTTTATTAGTTAGCGAGCGACAAGTAGTCAAATGTTCATAACTTTCGTATTGGTTGTCTGATTTGCAGAAAACTTGTAAAAAAGTTTCTCTAATTGTCTTACGTTTGTTGAGTGCAACTTTTCTTTGGAATGAACTTATGCTTTAAAGACTGAGATAAACTGTTCTCAACACTCTTAACACATTCTTGTGAACATACCTCTTTGCGTTCTGCATCAACAATGGATATGTGCTTAAGCTGCACCTGTCTCACCAAACAGAATACCAGTGTAAACGCGAATACGACGATTGTCAAAAAGCCCAGTGGGACGGCCAGTGCTAGGGCCAGACCTAGATCACGCGCTAAGCGAGTAGAGGGGTGAACGAAGGAGACAGCATATTAGACAGTGCTAATACCAGACCTTATACATAAGTAAACGCTACTCGAGTGACGGTATAAATGAAAAGACAGCATAGATGGCTAGTGCTAGTACTACACCTACACCAGCCGCTGAGCGAGGGAAGAGGTTTATAAACGACAAACAAAAGAGATGGCCAATGCTAAACCAGGAATGTACGGGTGAATGAGGGAGGCAGTACATATAGTTGCACAAGCTAATTGTTAACCGGATCTCGTCTTTACAAGAATGATTCTCATAATGCAAGAAGTTGGTCAACATGTCGATTGAACATGGGTAGGTTATCCATTTTGTTCTTCGAAGGTCATCACAATTTGAACAATTATGATCATTATCATATGAGGGAAGTAACGATTCTTATATAGGTCTCTTTGCGCTCGATAGCAAAAAAAAATGTAAAAACAAGGGGATCAATTTATAAGGAGGGATATCACACTCTGGGCGTTCATATTTCAAGCCCTTCTTTTTCTTATGACTGTGTTTTGTTATTTCACTGCAACTTCGTCATTAGTGTTCTTATATGATCCATCAATGTTGATAAATACAACAAATTCAACTTACCCGAGTCCGTTTCACTCGAGTTATCATCTGAAAGAGAAAGTGGATTACCTGTAAAAGTGTACGACTGTCTGAAAAGAGTTATTTTCCATATAAATCTATCACCTTGCTACGTCCTATTTCATATTGTCTAAATGTAGTGAATCTTATCGACATTGTATTCTCTTTAACCCTATGTATACCACTAATGCACTTTAGCACATGTTACATCAGCCTTTTTCCGTCGGGTACAGAAATATTTCACCCTGATATTACCGGGCCTTGGAAACCCATGGGCTTATTACACATATTCATGCAAATGGTAGTGAGATAGTTGAATCTTACACTACCAGGGGTTGCAAATCCCATTGGCTTACTTCACATCTTCATACTAATGGTAATGAGAGAGTTAACCCTTAGATTACCGGGCCTTGAAAATCCCATCGGCTTACTACATATATACATGCAAACGGTTACATGCTTAAACCATACCTGGAACGCAGCTTCTCCCTGGGATGACGTCAGGGTAGACGTCACGAAATCCTGGCACACAACGGCAGGTAAACCCGGTGAGCGTGTCGTCACATGTGGCGTTGACTGAGCAGTCATTGAGGCTTGGGTTTTCACACTCATTAATTGTCACGACTGTGGAGAGAACCGGTCACGTGATGGAAGACGTCACGTGATAGAACACGTCGCAATCAATATTTTTGTGTTGGCCTTGAACGTGTCTACGAACTCAAGCCCAAAATCTGGAAACTACGCGGTTCAAAGCACTTTTCATTTGGCGATAAGGTTATGGAAAATCATCACAGATTTAAATGCAATTCTAATTACATCTAAAGCAAAACTCCCTACCGTGTCTAAAAGAAAATAAAATTATGAAATCGCCAGGTTGAATAACACACAAGTAACACATAAATGCATAACCGATATCATCAAGGACATGGAGTGATATATTTTGGTACCAAAAGACCCGCGATTTTCACTTTTAATGAGCGTATTCTTTGAGGTACCAACAGTGTGGCAATTGAATAAAAATGATATTGTCTTATTCGATCGTTGCTGTCACAAGATTTTTTTACTGGACATCTCGGTTAGTGTTCCCTTCTCACTACGGCGAGATTAAACTTCAGTAGCGCAAGAATACCAACTAAATATCATGAAGGAAGATCATTGCGTCGGTACAAAGCTAACCCAATGGATTATATCGACTTGAAAGTGTAACGCACTTATCGCCCAAGACGTGTGCTTTACATCTCAATTATTCAATGGATCGAATTTGATCCGCATATTGAGGAAAGTCGTCCCATGATACACCGTGCAGCCACATTCACCTTTGTTTGCGGTCATGTCCGGTTGTGGTCTATTCTACTTGTGTATGAGACCGGAAGTGGACATGACTGCCAGACAAATCCGTGAATCATGGGACGATTTTTCCCTCTTTGCTGTATAAGGGATTGGTCGACTAAATTACTCTCTGATTGGATCGAGCCTGCCTTGATGACAAAAATCACATCGGATGTTGAGTCGAGGTTGCCGCCATTGCTGTCCACGTGTCCGACCAGGAGACTTTCCACCTCAGATCTCAGATCCTCGGCATCCGACGTGGACGATGTGAAGACTAGCTCGTACAGCACCAATAGACTCCCGTTCATGATGTCCGTCACGATAACGAAATCGGGGGCGGGGTCGGCAGACGAGTAGATCCCTTCTAGCTGGGTAAAAAGACATGGATGTATTCTTTCTTCACTTTCTCCCGCCGTGCAATGAATCTCTATTACTTTGTACTACGTTGCACAATTATTCATATAGGCCTATATCTTTAATAGTTCTTTACCAATTATGCCATATACTGTTGTGTATACGTTTTGCTTCGAGAATCATTTAATAAATCTTTCTATGAAAGAAAAAAGACATGGAAGTATGCATGACCTAACTCAAATAAGACACGGTGTTTTCTTTCGTACTAAAATCAAATTTACATTACTTCTACTACTAATATAATTACTACTGCTACTGCGAGTACTTATACCATCCCAGATGTGTACTACCACTTCTCCTAAAAACGTCCCCAAGCCTGGATAAAAGTCCAGTTGGACTCCTGGCTGTGTGTGCGCCATTGATGCATATTGGCACGAGCAATATCTGGCATTCAGTCTCGAGGTGTACGTCTTTGCGTGCCACGTGTCTTTTTATTTACAATACACCCAAATCACACAGAGAGGCAGTTTATCTGGCATTTATAGGGAAAGAAGTACCTGTTGCTGAACGGAGGAAGATATGGTGACATACTCCGCACTAGACTGGTTGTTCAACGCCTCTGAATAGACAGCTTCTGCTCCGTCCTGCCTGATGATTGTGAACTGGTTCTCTAGTGTGATGGCATCTATCAAAAGAAAGCAAAATCTCCAAAGCTTGCTTGATTTTCTTCATGATAAATCATTTTTGTATCACGCATCAGCATGGCTTAACCCTTATATTTCTAGCTTTGAAAACTCCAAATGGTTTTCCACACATTTAAATGCCAATGGATGTGAGAAAGTTAATCATGTGTGCGCATTTTTGTATCTGTTATGGTGTGTGTGTGTGTGTGTGTGTGTGTGTGTGTGTGTGTGTGTGTGTGTGAATTTCTGTATATGGACTATGCGAGACAAAGAAATATATAGTATAGCTTTGTGCGTCTCATATGATATCTAATCATCGCTTAACCATTTTGATGTGTGTTTTGTGTCTTAATACATCAGTGTGTGTGTGTGTGTGTGTGTGTGTGTGTGTGTGGTGTTTGTGTGTGAATTTCTGTATTTAGATATGTGAGACGGAGAAATATATTGTATATGTGTGCGTTTAATATGATGTATTAAAAAATAAATTTCTACGCCATTGTAGAACGAGCTTTGGTAAGGCTATCGCTGTTGTCTTTTCGATTACATAGTCATGGACAATCGCAAAAATAATATAATAGAATGTATTTGAAATCATCATCCGGTGCTGTATGTAGGCGCAAGTATCTATGGATGCTGGCAATGCTGTCATATAGCTCTATACCTTACAATGATAGGGGTGGGGTGGTGGTCAGGCAAACTATTTCGCATTACGTGCCAATAGTATCTTGTAGTTGTGTTTGTAGCGTTAGTTGTACTTACCGAGACACTCGTTAGTTTGCGCATCTCGGACCTTTCCTACGCGACACACACACATGAAGTTCCCTGTGTTGTCTGTATCAGAATCCTGCTCGCATAACTCAGCCAGGGCACATCTCCCGTCGCAAGGATCTGAATAAACAAATGTCACGGGCGGAAAAGATGACCTCAAAGTAAATCATTGTCAATTTTGATGGGTATCGTTTTATCGATTCGTTGATAGGTTGATATATGGTTTCATTCGTCAAATCAGACTACAGAATTGTCGCTTTAAAACGATCACATAAATGTAAGAATAAATATCCTTGGCCGCTAGGGTACTGGAACATATTTAAATCAAACGAAAACGTTTACATTTTAGCAAAAGCCACGTCTAATCTTTTTTGGACAAAAAACTCAAAACATTGAAGGCTGACAAAATGATTCTTGACTCCCCAAATAGAGTTTAAAGGGCATATACTGTACTGGGAAGGGAAAAAAGCCTTCAAAAGATAATTGTTAGCAATCTTCTTGCCAATGGTCTGAAAGTCATGTATTGACCATTTTAGAAGCTTGCTGAAAGTTATTTACCCTCAAATGATCCACATATGGAGTAATTGATTATTAATTATTAAATCTTCAAAATGTTCGGCCCGAACATTTTGAGGATTTGTGATTTAATCTCTCCTTACTCCAAATGTAGATCATTTGAGGGCAAATAACTTTCAGCAAGCTTCTAAAATAGACAATACATGAATTTAAGACCATTGGCAAGAAGATTGCTAACAATTATCTTTTGAAGGCTTTTTTGCCTTCCCAGTACAGTATATGCCCTTTAAAGCTTTTATGCTCACCTGAACACGGTGTATTTCCGGAAATGCACGTGCACACAGCATCAGCGTCGCAGTATTGATATTCTTCGCATACCTGTGAGCCGCAAATTTCTTGACAAAGCAGAACATGTGGCCAATGGAAAGAAGAAAAAATCGAAAGGGAAAATAACGCAAACTGGGATATGAGAGGTGTATGGATATTTGAATCTTCTTGCCAAATTCAATTGTCAAATTAATTACCTGAAATTCACAATAATGAACAGATACTTCCGGGGCATTCAAAAAAAGAATATTCCTACGTTGTCCTCAATTCTGCCTGTGCCTCGCAAAATCTTACATATACGTAAAATAATAAATTCGAGCTCATTTTGATAAAACAAACCATTGATGACCATAAAAAACAAGATTACTCTCTTTATCATATGACCCAAAAGGTTGAAATAAGAGCATTGACTGATAACATGGACATGATGGACAAGGCCGGTGGCCCGCCACTTCAATTGCTCTTCAATGACTCTTACTTAATTGCACATCATTAATTTAACACATTGTATCTACCTTTGCATTGAGGTAGACTTGTAGAGGGCAAAAACGTGGCGTTGCACCCAACAACTGGCTCCCCGGTCAGCTCACCATTAATGGTGCACTCGAACGTGCACACTGTACCAACAGCAACCTGGGTACCTGAGGCGCACTCCGCCGACCGAATGGTGCTCGCGTAGGTGGGCACTGCGCATGTGGGATCTACACTGACCAATGAATTAAAGATTTTAACCCACTCAGTACCAGCTAATACCCGTCAATTTCCATTATTGCACAGCTCATTACCAATGGGGCTGAGATGATTAAAGGTAAAGATAGTGGTACAGATTACGGGACCAGCTATCGTGGCAGTTCTGCAGTTATCACCGGTCACGTGCTCGTACAATTGCAATAACTTTATAATTTTTCAGATTCATTCCAGCCCCCTGAAGTCAAGTGAACTATGATTACATGTCCCATAATCCCCAGTATGCTGCTGCGTGACTTAGCTTTTTTCATAATGTCTAACCTCAACCAAATGTCACATGTCAGAGTGCGATTAATAAAGATAACGCATTCCGGGTGAAACGGAACATCCTTGCAAGACGACATCGTCTAAAAAATGTTAGCTCATGTGTTGTTTTAGTGTTTGGAGGAAAGCTCGCAAGTGTGAAGGGGTATTATATTCATGCCAACGAGGGGCCCAATAGGGGAATTTATACCCCGAGGGTACTTCAGGAGAAATGGGCTCATCCCTTCATCATATCAACTGGGGTTACTGGAAATACATCCTGCAGACCGTTTATGAAATTGGGCATCTTTATATAAACATAGGACAGTTATTAGTCGTGTCAAGTGGCCAGCTTGGGCCCGAGCGATTGGTTCTAGCTAAATTCCTTGCATTGCCCACTTGATGTGGCTCAAAGACCAGTAAGGATCAACAATAATCAGTAGGAATGTCTAACTTTGTTTCCCTTATTAGGAGAGTACGGGCATTATCACCTTCGCAAGTAGGACTGCTCCCAGAGAAGGTCCCATCAACCCGACAGAATCTGCTAGAGCTCCCCGCAATGACCCCTGTCTCACAGGAGTACTCGCAAGTCGTGGGGTAGGGTACGCTAGAGCCAGGGGTACAGTCTACAGCCAATGGAGCCACGACGGGCGGGACAGTACATGAAACAGCTGGAATCAAGAAGGCATGATCGAGTAAAGAATAATGTAAGTTAACCCGTTGTGTGTCAGATTATGTGCCGCTCTGTGCAATTTCAGTGCATTATACCTGTGGAAAAGTCCCATGTAGAGTACACAGAGGTAAAACATTTTCCTGATACCACAGTGTGACGTTAACATGGTTAAACGGTCATCAGCTTGTTTTGTATTGGGAGAGATTATACTCGAAACCCGGAATCACGACAGGACCGTTAATCGTCATCATGCGTCTCCGTTTGTCTCGATGAATTTCTAAGGTATAATAATAATGTGGGAGGATTCTTTCACGTGATCATAAAAAGGAGAATGGGAACCGTAAGATGGAATGGAATGGGAACCGTGATGGAATTGCGATGATTGCCATTATTTTTTATTCCCTAATTAACTGTCTACGTGCCATCTTCCTATTCTGTCGCAGAAATACATTCAATTTGAAAAGAGCAGGATCTTTTAATCTATGATTTTCCTTAACACAACAATCAAGACAAATCCTACACAAGGGGGACCAGTCTTGACACAGCAATGAAACATCTCCCGCCAAAAAGAATGTCTTGGTTAGTTTGGAAATTTACCTTGAGGTGAACCTAGGGCTTTAAGACTAATTCACTCCCGCTCTTATTCGAAGCAATCCCATACAGACACACATATTCATTCCTACAAACAAAATTTCTTGAACACCCAGACCTGTCTGGTGTTTATTTCTACGCACGAAATTCCAAGGGGGCGCAGGAATCCTCGTCCTGCACCAAAGCCGGCCAGAAATAATGCGCACCAAAAATAAATAAGTCATTTCATAACAACCTGTACAAGTTGGAAGATCCTCCAGCAATCCTCCACTTCCGGTACAAACAAGTGATGTTGGTCCGGTAATGGTGTATCCGTTCTCACAGACAAAGGTGCAGGTTGTGTTGTATTGTACCGAGGACCCTGGTCCGCAGACACCACCCAGGTTCTCAAGGCGCAGTGGGAACGCACTTGGAAGAGAACAGTTCACAACTGTATGAAAAAAAAACGTGTCTCGTTTAAAATCACCCTGTTTACGTAGCTCGCCAGTAATGGTGGTTGTACAACGGACAATATAATTACTGAAACTCTATTGCGTCAAAATGCAGCAAAGCATAATAGGATCATTCAAAACCCGTTAGCGTCATTTTTTAAACAGAAACAAATGATATGAAACAGAACTTCATGTCGAATTCATATGATAATGCAGCATTCATTATACGGTATAATGACGTATGTACATGTAGTCACTTACTTGCACATGTTGGCAGATTACTGCTTATATCTCCGTTTTCTGTGCACGAAGTTTGTGGAGATCCCACGAGATTGAAACCAGTTTCACAATTAAACGAGCACGTGGTGTTGAACTGTATTGTTGATCCAGGGTCACAGACATTGTCAATGTTCAGAAGATGAGAAGGGAAGGCCTCGGGAAGGGAACAGGTAACGACTGTGTTAAATGCAGTAAAGGGAGTAAATGCACTGTTTTACCTCCAATGTAACTGGCAAGATCAAAATTTCATCACCCATTTCACGTTGATCATTAAAAACAGCATTCTCTGCGTTTTGAGTTGAACACATTAAATGGGGATCTTAAAAGTACCCTTGGGAACAGCCTACTGAAATAGTTACATCCAAGAGAGAAATATGTACTAGATACTCCAATAATAAACAATCTTACTTCCATTACATGTTAATCAAAATGGCGAACGTCGTTATAACATTGTGACAAGCCTACATAAAGTTTTAATTAGTACTCAAAGTAATTAACGGTTTACATTGGCATGTATGTCTAGTTTAATTGCTCTAGAAAATGGAATATAATTACTTGCACATGTTGGAAGTTCATGCGAGAATTCTCCATTGTCCATACAAATGAGAGAGTTTGGCCCAGTCAGGTTGTAGCCCGTATCACAACTAAAGAAGCAGGCGGAGCTGTACTGTACAGTGGAGTCAGGATCACAGGAACCATCCGTGTTCAGAAGATTCGTTGGGAAGATACCAGGAAGGGTGCAATTAACGACTGCAGGGATATGACATTGGTATCAGTTGATAGCATTATCGGATCAATAACACAGAAATGTAGTATTGGGCCGCTTAGATGTTTCAGATTACCAACAGTCCCAAGGTATTTGAATCACGGTTACACATGCCAAACAGTGCATTTAGAAAAAATCAATTATTTAACAGTGGATGGTATATTTCAATCATTTCTCCTTTTAAAAAGTAATTTTGTTGAGGTTTTGTGCAAAGAAAATGAACATTAAGATAGCTTAATACAATGTAGCGATTTAAGACTGGAAAACCAGAAGAGCAAATGAAACAATATAAATGACATTACTTTCACACACTGGAAGGTTAGTTGAGAAATCTCCATTCTCTGTGCACGAAAGCTGTGAAGATCCTGTGAGATTGTAGCCAGTTTCACAACTAAACGAGCAGGTTGAGTTATATTGCACAGTGGAGCCAGGGGAACAGAAACCATCCGTATTAAGAAGATTTGGCGGGAAGGCATCGGGGAGCGAGCAATTTATAACTGTAAAGTCACAGAAATAAAGTAAATGAAGATTGAGATATTTGACACCATCGTTTCCCACCAGTAGGTATAATACAAAATAACTCATCCACAGCAAATATATGTCTGATACATAATCATGCTTGATTACCATTATAGATTTGCATTCAGAAGGGGAAAAAAGAAATAAAGTGTATTTACGTTCACAAGCTGGAAGGTTAGATGAAAAATCTCCACTTTCTGCGCACAAAAACTGCGAAGATCCTGTGAGATTGTAGCCAGTTTCACAACTAAACGAGCAGGTTGAGTTATATTGCACAGTGGAGCCAGGGGAACAGAAACCATCCGGATTAAGAAGATTTGGCGGGAAGGCATCGGGCAGCGAGCAATTAATAACTGTAAGGTCACAGAAATAAAGTAAATAAAGATTGATTTTATACATGACACCATCTTTTTCCACCAGTAGGCTTAATGCATAGAAATCATACACAGCATATATTTTGTTTGATGTATAATCATAGCTTATTACCAGAATTGATTTTATGGCCGTCATGGAAATGTCACCTTTTCACTATCAGCCAAATTCCCAAATGCCGAAAATATTTAGTTAAGTGATATTTACAGACGCAAAGGAACAAATAACGAGTTATTAACTGTGAATGTCACAAGCTGCAGCTTAGATGTATGAAGAGAAGTTTGTACTATAGAATATGTGCCTACAGAAGGGAAAAAAGAAATAAAGTGCATTTATTTACTTTCACAAGCTGGAAGGTTAGATGAAAAATATCCACTTTCTGTGCACGAAGTCTGTGAAGATCCTGTGAGATTGTAGCCAGTTTCACAACTAAACGAGCAGGTTGAGTTATATTGCACAGTGGAGCCAGGGGAACAGAAACCATCCGTATTAAGAAGATTTGGCGGGAAGGCATCGGGCAGCGAGCAATTAATAACTGTAAAGTCACAGAAATAAAGTAAGTGAAGATTGATTTTACACATAAGACCATCGCTTTCCACCAGTAGGTATAATACAAAATAACTCACACACAGCATATATGTCTCATACATAATCATGCTTGATAACCATTATAGATTTACATTCAGAAGGAAAAAAAAAAAGAAATAAAGTGCATTTACTTTCACAAGCTGGAAGGTTAGATGAAAAATCTCCACTTTCTGTGCACGAAGTATGTGAAGATCCTGTGAGATTGTAGCCAGTTTCACAACTAAACGAGCAGGTTGAGTTATATTGCACAGTGGAGCCAGGGGAACAGAAACCATCCGGATTAAGAAGATTTGGCGGGAAGGCATCGGGCAGCGAGCAATTAATAACTGTAAAGTCACAGAAATAAAGTAAATAAAGATTGATTTTATATATGACACCATCTTTTTCCACCAGTAGGCTTAATGCATAGAAATCATACACAGCATATATTTTGTTTGATGTATAATCATAGCTTATTACCAGAATTGATTTTATGGCCGTCATGGAAATGTCACCTTTTCACTATCAGCCAAATTCCCAAATGCCGAAAATATTTAGTTAAGTGATATTTACAGACGCAAAGGAACAAATAACGAGTTATTAACTGTGAATGTCACAAGCTGCAGCTTAGATGTATGAAGAGAAGTTTGTACTATAGAATATGTGCCTACAGAAGGGAAAAAAGAAATAAAGTGCATTTATTTACTTTCACAAGCTGGAAGGTTAGATGAAAAATATCCACTTTCTGTGCACGAAGTCTGTGAAGATCCTGTGAGATTGTAGCCAGTTTCACAACTAAACGAGCAGGTTGAGTTATATTGCACAGTGGAGCCAGGGGAACAGAAACCATCCGTATTAAGAAGATTTGGCGGGAAGGCATCGGGCAGCGAGCAATTAATAACTGTAAAGTCACAGAAATAAAGTAAGTGAAGATTGATTTTACACATAAGACCATCGCTTTCCACCAGTAGGTATAATACAAAATAACTCACACACAGCATATATGTCTCATGCATAATCATGCTTGATAACCATTATAGATTTACATTCAGAAGGAAAAAAAAAGAAATAAAGTGCATTTACTTTCACAAGCTGGAAGGTTAGATGAAAAATCTCCACTTTCTGTGCACGAAGTATGTGAAGATCCTGTGAGATTGTAGCCAGTTTCACAACTAAACGAGCAGGTTGAGTTATATTGCACAGTGGAGCCAGGGGAACAGAAACCATCCGGATTAAGAAGATTTGGCGGGAAGGCATCGGGCAGCGAGCAATTAATAACTGTAAAGTCACAGAAATAAAGTAAATAAAGATTGATTTTATATATGACACCATCTTTTTCCACCAGTAGGCTTAATGCATAGAAATCATACACAGCATATATTTTGTTTGATGTATAATCATAGCTTATTACCAGAATTGATTTTATGGCCGTCATGGAAATGTCACCTTTTCACTATCAGCCAAATTCCCAAATGCCGAAAATATTTAGTTAAGTGATATTTACAGACGCAAAGGAACAAATAACGAGTTATTAACTGTGAATGTCACAAGCTGCAGCTTAGATGTATGAAGAGAAGTTTGTACTATATAATATGTGCCTACAGAAGGGAAAAAAGAAATAAAGTGCATTTATTTACTTTCACAAGCTGGAAGGTTAGATGAAAAATATCCACTTTCTGTGCACGAAGTCTGTGAAGATCCTGTGAGATTGTAGCCAGTTTCACAACTAAACGAGCAGGTTGAGTTATATTGCACAGTGGAGCCAGGGGAACAGAAACCATCCGTATTAAGAAGATTTGGCGGGAAGGCATCGGGCAGCGAGCAATTAATAACTGTAGAGTCACAGAAATAAAGTAAATAAAGATTGATTTTACACATAAGACCATCGCTTTCCACCAGTAGGTATAATACAAAATAACTCACACACAGCATATATGTCTCATACATAGTCATGCTTGATTACCATTATAGATTTACATTCAGAAGGAAAAAAAGAAATAAAGTGCATTTACTTTCACAAGCTGGAAGGTTAGATGAAAAATCTCCACTTTCTGTGCACGAAGTATGTGAAGATTCTGTGAGATTGTAGCCAGTTTCACAACTAAACGAGCAGGTCGAGTTATATTGCACAGTGGAGCCAGGGGAACAGAAACCATCCGTATTAAGAAGATTTGGCGGGAAGGCATCGGGCAGCGAGCAATTGATAACTGTAAAGTCAGAGAAATAAAGTAAATTAAGATTAATCTATATGACACGATCGTTTCCAGCCAGTAGGTATAATACAAAATAAGTCATACACAGCATATATTTTGTCTGATACATAATCATACTTGATTACCATAATAGATTTCCATTGAGAAGGAAAAAATAAATAAAGTGCATTCACTTTCACAAGCTGGCAGGTTAGTTGAAAAATCTCCACTCTCTGTGCACGAAGTTTGTGAAGATCCTGTGAGATTGTAGCCAGTTTCACAACTAAACGAGCAGGTTGAGTTATATTGTACAGTAGAGCCAGGGGAACAGAAACCATCCGTATTAAGAAGATTTGGCGGGAAGGCATCGGGCAGCGAGCAATTAATAACTGTAAAGTCACAGAAATAAAGTAAATGAAGTAAATGAAGATTGATTTACATGACAGCATCGTTTTTCCACCAGTAGGCGTAATGCATATAGAAATCATACACAGCATATATTTTGTTTGATGTACAATCATAGCTTATTACCAGAATTGATTTTATGGCCGTCATGGAAATGTCACCTTTTCACTATCAGCCAAATTCCCAAATGCCGAAAATATTTAGTTAAGTGATATTTACAGACGCAAAGGAACAAATAACGAGTTATTAACTGTGAATGTCACAAGCTGCAGCTTAGATGTATGAAGAGAAGTTTGTACTATAGAATATGTGCATACAGAAGGGAAAAAAGAAATAAAGTGCATTTATTTACTTTCACAAGCTGGAAGGTTAGATGAAAAATCTCCACTTTCTGTGCACGAAGTCTGTGAAGATCCTGTGAGATTGTAGCCAGTTTCACAACTAAACGAGCAGGTTGAGTTATATTGCACAGTGGAGCCAGGGGAACAGAAACCATCCGTATTAAGAAGATTTGGCGGAAAGACATCGGGCAGCGAGCAATTAATAACTGTAAAGTCACAGGAATAAAGTAAATAAAGATTGATTTAATACATGACACCATCTTTTTCCACCAGTAGGCTTAATGCATAGAAATCATACACAGCATATATTTTGTTTGATGTATAATCGGGCAGCGAGCAATTAATAACTGTAAAGTCAGAGAAATAAAGTAAATTAAGATTAATCTATATGACACGATCGTTTCCAGCCAGTAGGTATAATACAAAATAAGTCATACACAGCATATATTTTGTCTGATACATAATCATACTTGATTACCATAATAGATTTCCATTGAGAAGGAAAAAATAAATAAAGTGCATTTACTTTCACAAGCTGGCAGGTTAGTTGAAAAATCTCCACTCTCTGTGCACGAAGTCTGTGATGATCCTGTGAGATTGTAGCCAGTTTCACAACTAAACGAGCAGGTTGAGTTATATTGCACAGTGGAGCCAGGGGAACAGAAACCATCCGTATTAAGAAGATTTGGCGGGAAGGCATTGGGCAGCGAGCAATTAATAACTGTAAAGTCACAGAAATAAAGTAAATGAAGATTGAGTTATTTGACACCATCGTTTCCCACCAGTAGGTATAATACAAAGAAGTTACGTAAGTTGTATGGTATACGACTTTAACACTTTTCAGCACTAATTAGAAGTTCATTTGCCACAATAAAACATTCAATTTAATTCAATAAAGGTTAATTAGCATTGCTGAATTGCATTAATTTATGTGAACAGCTGTAAAGAAAAGAGATGAAATGGAATATAATAATCATCCCAAACAAATTACATGGAGAGTAAAATATTCATTCAAAATACGAAATAAAACAAGGGAGAAATCTAATGTGCTTAATGGATCAATGGGTTTATAGTTAGAATTATTGTGATACCTTCACATGAGGCTAAACTGGAAGAAAATGTCCCGTTTCCCGTGCATGTCGTAGTGAGAGACCCCGTGGGAATGTAACCAGTTTCGCAAGCAAACGAACATGAGGCGTTGTAGGGTATCAACGATCCAGGCTGACACGCACCGTTTATTTTGACAAGATGTAAAGGAAAGGCGTCCGGTAGGGAGCAGTTGATAGCTGGACAGTGGTAGATAAAGAGAGCGGGTAGAGCGATAGAATACCTATGTTTGTGTTTAAGAGCCTACGTTTGACTGCTTAATAAACAAAAATAATGAAATTAAGTTGATTGTCATGCTATCATTACTTGCATTAAGTAATGACTGAATACATCATTTTGATTTAATCGCCACTACACGTGTACACAACAGTTGTTTATATCATGTTGGATTACCAGTGAATAAAAATTACGACTTAACATCATAATTTCAGATGAATTACCAACATGACCAATGTACGTAAATAATGACTAAATACGTCGTCTGAATTCGCCATTCCACACGAAAGACCAATTCGTCCCAGGCAAGATGCAACGCGCAGCTATATTCGGAGTTTGTTTGCAGTCATATCCGTTTTCAGACTAGTGCATTAGTGTACGGGACCGGAAGCGGAATTAGCTGCAAAGAAAATCGCGATGTCGGTGCGCGGTGCACTTTGGGACAATTGACCCCTGTAGGCGGTATTGCGAGTTGAATACTATTGGCAAGTAGATAATAACTAAAAATGCAACTTCGACTGAATTACCATTGCAGGTTCCCCCCTCTTGAATATATCCCGGGCAGCACGCATCCTGGAGCTCCGTCACATATGTCAGCATATAGAAAGTTCTGATTCGATAAGACATTCTACGATTTAGGAATATAAAGAACACAAATACCTGAAATTAATTTCAATACTTTGAGGGTTTTTTTTTTTAAATATTTTTCATAAGCAATAGCCAAATCACAAGACTGCCAGACACACATTACCCATCACACAAACACACACACGCGCACACACGCGCGCGCACACACGCGCGCGCACACACACACACACACACACATGTATACGCACTAATAAGAAAGCACGCACGCACATATGCACAGACACACATGGTATAATCAGGAGACTGTAAATATTTAGAAAGTAAAGGGAAAATATAAAGAGCTTTGTAACACAATAATCGCTTAATAATCGAATAATAACAACCAATTTCCACATCGCAAGAGTACCTCCGTTTCAGACACACACGGAACTATCATGCAACTGTGTGAATAATTAAGTTTTTAAACGTGTAAAATAGAGAGCTTTTGTAGCACGATAATATATATTTAGCTGCGAAAAGTGTAGCACTAGGCCTATAACAAAAATGTAATGCATTGATAATATTTACCTGTAAGATGGGCCTACCATGCTAGCATAGGAAACGCTGCTTGTGTATGACATATTAACAGGAGTTCTGCAGTACAAATTAAAACGATATGAAAGAAATAAGAAATACATGATATAAATCAAAAGGAAAGATATCTTTTGGGCACTCATGGCTATATACACGTAAATAATCAATAATTAACATCATATAATTTGCATATTGATAGATATGTTCTTTCCTGTGTCAAGTCACAAAACGGCTCATTTCACTGATAGATTTTTGTACAAGCATTTTTAAAGTTAATAAGAGCTGATATTTCATATATTTACTCTTTGGTATCCCTGCTAATAAAAAAAAATGGTGTTGAATTGAAAGATAGTGTGCATCCTGTTGTTTAGAACACTATTTTGAACAACAATGCAAGGCAGGATTTTGCTCTTATTTCAATAATATGGTAATGCCTAAAAGGTAAAAGTCTAGGTGGAAGGCTGGGCTGCCGTGCACCACCCGGAACAATATTTTTACGTGGTTGTCATTACTTAACATTGTAACTCCTGATACAATTTGGGACTTACAAACAGAAAAAAGTATCCTATGTGACCCTAATTAGCATATCCAAGATAGCCGCAATACGATCTGTCACAGTTCAGTCCGTTTTTAAGCCAAGAGTGTATAATTTTATTAACTGAATTTGATCATCCTGCATTAGACATGATTGAATTAACGTCTTAAAGGTATTGGATAAGTGATTGGAGATTCATACAAGCACTTTGAGTTCAAGGTCATATTCAATCTCTGAGTATTGCGGCTCTGCGTTTTTACGAAATTGTTTTGCTAACATTAAACTGTATGCATTCGTAATGCAACGTCAAATGTGCCTCACTCTTCTTATACTACGATCATATCTCTAAAATCATTCTCGACATTTTAGTATCAATAATTACTGAGCCAAAATGACAATCATCTCAAGATTTTTTTCTTCAAACAATGAGTAAGCTTGTTATGATATGCAGTGATTACAGGGCCAACATCCAATATCTTTCATCAGAGAAGCTAAGGGCCAAGAAGAACCATCATATTATGGCTTCGGTTATTGGTGTAGCATCATGGGTCCTTCAATAAGATGCAAAAAGCAAATTACAATACCTTTGGATGTAGCCCAGATCTAGCATCATGGGGACTTCACTTGCCAATAACTAGCATTTTGGGACCTTTGATAAACATCAAAGGGCGGAGATCTAGCAACATGGGGCCTGTAAATGGTATTACAGAGCCAATGGCAAGCATTACGAGGCCTTTGATTTACATCAAAGGGCCCAGATCTAGCATCATAGGGTCTTCAGTAGCCAATAATTAGCATTTGGGACCTTTGATAAACATCAAATCGAGATCTAGCAATATAGGGCCTTTTAGTGGTATTACACAGCCAATAACAAGCATTATGGTGCAATAACTTAGCATCAAAGGGCCCAGTTGAAGCACCATAGGGCCTGTAACGCTTTTTCATGCTTGTTGTTATTATCCAGGGGCTATATTCATGAAACCTTACTAAGCCTAGTTAGTTACTAAAGTGCATCAAAATGCATGCATTGTAGTCACAAACTAGGCTAGTAAGCTTTCATGAATATGGCCCAAGGTTTCGCTTCCATATATCAAGACAGGACACTGCAAGAAAGTACTCACATTCCAGGTCTGATGCTGAGTGAGTGGTTTTAAATTATTTTGCTTAGGTTTCAGAATGTAGATTGTGCAAGGGCTATCCGTCGTTTAATCAATCGTCTTTATGTCTTTAACTCCCAATTTCAGGTTACATTTGGGGCTCTTTAATAGCGAATGTTTAGTCTCATCAACTCGCTCTTTTAATAACTATGTCCAAGAGAGTTTGAAGTCCTTCTGCCGATTGCGCTCTGTGTCATATTCGTAACAGATTTTC
Organism: Arbacia lixula; assembly: GCA_963669155.1. Lineage (NCBI taxonomy): Eukaryota > Metazoa > Echinodermata > Echinoidea > Arbacioida > Arbaciidae > Arbacia > Arbacia lixula. Next base: position 23,229,803 of record OZ022580.1, on the reverse strand, counting down.
GTGAGGTTATGACCTCCAACTTGTATGCTCTTTTCTTTATTCTTCTCAGCATTATTTCATTGTACAGGGAACATAACACACCCCTGCCTCACTCTTTGCTTTATTTATGTGTAATTGCTGCAGTCTCCATCCACCCGTATGCAAGCAGATTGGTTCCAGTAGAGGCTATGGAAAAAAATGTTCCATACTATAGAGATCAAGGTTACTGAGCTCCTTAAATAACTTTTCATGTCGGATTTTGTCGAAAGCCTTTAAGTAATCTATGAAGCACATGAATCCAAGCTGAATGACTAAATCATGTCTCTTGACCATTTTAACATATCCCATTGACAAATATCTGACTGATGGGTCACTAACAACAACATTAATAAGAGCTTAAGTTCTCTGAAATACTTACGTAACATTCATCGGACAATTCGGCTCAAGTTGTTGCGAGGATGGATCAAAGGTCATCGCCATGACGACAGTGAAAACTGCCATAAGACAAGCGTTGTGGGACTGCATCATGGCGTCTTCTTGGACCCGGTTTGAATATGCAAAACATAAAAATTGATATGAGCTATAAGACTTCAGAGAATCCTGTCGTGTTTTCAGACATAATCGCGCTCAATGGGATCTGTGTGTATTACCTGTGGGTAAACACAAAGCTAATGAGATTAAGGATGTAATTGGAGGACAATGCTGTTGTAGAAAGCTCTTAGAATGTAGCATCCCACTTCCACCGAATTTGAAAAAACGGATTTGAAAAGGTGGTCTAAAGCATTTAGTTATTTATTATTTATTCATGCTTTCTTTAAAAATACAGGGAAGGCCGGTCACTTGGAAAAATTGCCTTACAGCGGCGCCCTGTATGAGACATAAATATATTTATTACAATTAAGTTAAAGACAGACTAAGTACAAACAATGATACAAAAAAACGTCGTAGATCAAAACTGAAATACTAAAAACTACAAAAATATGAGTATTTACATTCATTCATACCCCAATCACCTTACCTAATAAGTACATTATAAGTAAGAATTATAGTGAAAACCAATTTAAAGATACTATTTAACTCTTACTGATACGAAAGGGGAATAGCTGATAATATATCATGTACACCTCGATCGTGATTAATACAAAGACTTTGCACGAATGTTTTTATCGTGCAGCTTGTATTGATTTGTGACTAGGTGCACTTATTGCACTTCACGGGACAAGTTGTACATGTTGTATAGACCAGCGTTCTGCTACCATATCTGTGGCAGTTTTAAGTTGTGTTTTCGTGCATAAAACTGCTTCACATGGTAGGGGATGGGGGGCAACAATAATGGGTGCCGGTACTGAGCTCATAACCGTTGGTAACATGAATGTGTAATAAAACGGCGTAAAAATTAGTCGTATACTTGATTACATACAAATACAAGACGTTATGAACGTGATGTAAAAGCTATGGGGAGTTTGTATATTACCTTACATTTCTCACCAAAATATATTTGCGTATCAATCTTCGTTCTCATGATAAAATACTTTATTTTATTACATCTTTTCTGACCAAAACGTATGGTGAATATAACTTCACTTACACTGCCTCAACCTTGTGGAACAATCCCCCGGAACACTTGAACAACGTTGATTCAAGTGAGACGCAATTATTTTTCAAATCTAATGTATGCATATTTCTGTTGAGACTAATTCAATCTCGTATCTTGTACTTCTTTCTTTACAGCGGATAGGGTCATGTTTTATTACTATGAAAACTTACCATGCTTGCACTATCTTGTATTTTTCTATAATTACGTGTAGGTTTGGTTCAAACTTCGGTATTTAAACTTTGGGTAATATTTCACCGACCAAACACTTACTGACACAAATTCGACAAACTTCTTAAATCACCTTTACAGGCTGTTCCAGCGATTCACATACACGCACAAGACAATGAAGCGAACAATTACATAAATAAATTCAGTGTATCCTCCGGCGTTTACAATTCCTAGAAAGTGGAAATGTTTCTATGTAGATGTATAGCTTCAGTAAAGCGGCAGCGGCAAAACGCTTCTGTGTGAATGCATAGCTTCAGTAAAGCGGCGGCGGAAAAACACTTCTGTGTGAATGTACAGCTTTAGCGGCAAAATGCTTGTGTAAATGTATAGCTTTAGTAAAGCGGCGGCGGCAAAACGCTTCTGTGTGAATGCATAGCTTCAGTAAAACGGCGGCGGCAAAAGGCTTCTGTGTGAATGTATAGCTTTAGTAAAGCAGCGACGGCAAACAGCTTCGGTAAAGCGGCAGCGGCAAAACGCTTCTGTGTGAATGTATAGCTTCAGTAAAGCGGCCACTGTCTATGCATTAACAACAGGCTCTGTTATCGAGGAGAGGTTGTAGATGACACTGAGGAGAACACTTGCTTAGTTGCAGTGCGAACCGTTATATTTCCGTTCACCTTCTCGCGATGTAAATTCACGTTACTTCCGAATACAAACGAAAGCCGCTACGATTGCCTTACCTGCACGGTACTCTCAGCTTTGTCAAGCGGGCTTCTGTCGGCTGCCTTTGACCTTAGAAATGCGAGTGATTATCTGCGGCACTAACATGTCTGAGACGTGTTGGTAGACTCACACATTTTAGAATACTACGCTATACTGCACCTGTATACGCCCTTCTATGACAAGTTAATAAATGTTCGGTGAGTGCGATTCTATTCTTTCTCGCCGACAATATTCCTCGATCCCCCTTTTCTTCGTCTTCTGTTCCCACCCTTTTTTCTGTTTAGGCATCAATAAGTACGAAGACGTTTCCGAAATGAAAATGTGTATGCCCGTGATATGTAAGATCTAACAGAGCATTAGGAGAGCGTGGACCATACTACTATAGGCTTCAAGACAGGGTAGAGAGGGTATAGCCAATTTGCAGGTCAAACAAATAAAAACCGATGGAAGTACCATGGACAATGGAGGCAACTTATATTTAACAACTTTCCCCCTCAATAATAGAGCTAGTACTGACTTTGAGCGGAATTGCTTGCTAGCTAGATTTCGAGTAGTTTCGAATAGTAGCTATCATATCACTCATGAAAATAGTTATGTCCTTTGATTGGTTAAGAGCACTGTATGTGGCCAATGATAGTTCCACTATCTCTGGAAAAAGTACTATCCGCCCTCCGAACCCTCTGACGTCACATTTTTGGAGGGCCGAAAAGTACTATCCATGACGTCAGAGGGCGGACAGTACTTTTCAAGAGACGATAATGTCCGCGCGTCCAAGTACTATAGACACGCATTATGTACACGATACAATTTTTTCAGCTGCTTTTTGCGCTGTAGCGGGCATGCTCAGAATTGTGCTGCCGGTGTTGCGGCCGAGGTGCAACGTGAATTCTCGTTGTTTTGCTCGAGAAAACAAAATTAGTGGTTTCTCTGTATTTGCAACTAATAGAGGGATCTTTGGGAGTTGCGATATTTTTCTTCCTGCTTGGCCTATCATAAGGTCTCGATGAGGGACATAAAACAAATTATGTACCCCTTTCAGCTCGAGACACCAGTGAAATCTTCTGCATTCGGTGCTTTCGATTGGCACTATTTTCTTCGGGGCTTCGGGAATTGCAGCCATACACATTTTAGGACATCGCGTAAATACAAGATGGAAATACACATCATAATGCAAAATCAACATCTTTCGAATTCGAATATATTAGGCGCCATCATCTGAAGTGAAAATTGAATCATGATTTGTACAATGAATGATGAAACTGTCATTAATCATTCACCTACGGAAGAAATCATGAAGTATTGCCCTACACGATTATTGTCTCCTTGCATTGCCTTAGGCTTTAGCTCAAAAAGGTGCTAGCCGAACATATTTATCACTCCAGCAAAAAATACATTGCATTCGAATGTATCATTATTGTGAATGGAAATGGTGGATTGCGAAGGGCTGTTCGCATGGAGGTGAGTCTCTGTCTCTGTTTGTCACCTATAATAATAGTGGCATTTTATTGATAAAATCCACGATCGCTGTCCAAGAACTACATTAATGTGGCTTACAAGAGTTCCAACTAGATTTCATAATTGAACAAATATATAGCAAAGAAATAAATACACATTATTTAGCACAACAATAATACTGAAAACAAGATAAGGAGATCGAACAGGAGAAAATGACAAAATGGACGAGAATGAATAAAGAGGAGCAGACTGATCAAGGAGGGAAATGGTTCAGTACACCACATGGAAGTACCTTGGCAAGACAGATGAGTATATATATTATGAAGCAATCATTTCACAAAACCTTCAGTAAATGATATTAATATCCCAAAATACAAAATACAAACAATGCTCTATCGGTGCATTTTTTATATGGTGAGAGAGAAAGAGAGAAAGGATATTGGAAGATAGAGGAGGAGGAATTAGGAGAGGGAAAGGCAGATTGACAAAAAAAAGGCTGGAGGGAGAAGGAAGAGAGAAGAAAAATACTGAGAGAGGAAGCCACATAGGGAGAGGGGAAAAGGATAATTGATAGAGAGGAGCGGAAAGAAGGTTATTTTGATGGCTTATTTAATAAGGAATGAGTGACACCTTTATTTAGACTATGAGGGCATTCGTATAGTGGAGAAGATTCTAAGCTCTTGCAGAGAGTTCATTGGTATTTCAATATTATGACGACATTCCGGACCCGGTGATTACGACAGAACGGTCCGTCGTGAATACGGCCCGTTATCATTACTACTGCTACCCTTTACCTTATACAACCCCCCCCCCCCTCCCCCTCCACCTATTGCGGACATTGCGGATGGTTTTTAAGGCACGGATGCTTTATATCACAATGTAACGCACTCTCAGCACATTTTGTGCAAGCGTGCGTTTGCCAGCGAAATACTGACAGCGGACGAACATTGTAAAGGAGATTTCATTTACTTTAAGCACACAACATAATATTTCTCCCTCAACCATGTCAACCGTGTCTAGCCACAATGAACCATAAGTTATTTGTGGATTGATGTAAAGCCCATAATCCCAAGAGACTTATATCAACGCCAGCCAAGGCGGGAAAGAAGTTATAGTTCAGGTGACACAAAAACGTTCAACGTCCTCTCTCGGGTTAACCACCGCTGATAATCTCCTCACTTGTAACCATCAAGAAGGCATATTTATGCATAATATCTAAACGCGACGTGAATAAATCTCCCGATAGTTCCTTAGGCGACATCTTTTAAACAAGATTATCAACACAAATGAGCCAAAACTTATTTAAATGAAGGCCCATTTTACACAGCATAGTTACATTTTCTCACTAATGGTATGGTGTTAAAAAACACACCGAAAATGAGAATAAAAGGCGGGGGAAAAACTTTGGAGTTCAGATTACAAAATAAAAACGATTAACGTCCTCCTTATGTTTAACCACCTTCGGTTATCTTCTTAAGAATGTGTGTGTATGCAAACTCTCTAAAACGCAACATCGAATAGATCTCTCGTTAGTTTTTTTTTTTTTTTTTTTTTGGTTCTTTTCGGCAACATCATTTGATGGACATTCACCAGGGCGCACCTGCGAAGCAGTTTTTTTTTTACTTTTGCCTACCCTGTATTTTTTTAATGAAGACTGGGATAAATAAATGAAATCAACACAATCAACCATTGCCACAAAAACATTCAACGTCTTGGGGGGGAGTTAATCACCTCTAGGGATCTTCTAATCAATTTATGCTTTTAGTCATGTTTTTTTTTTTACTAAGCTTGCCTACCCTGTATTTTTAAAGAAGACTGGGATAAATAAATGAAATCAACACAATCAACCACTGCCACAAAAACATTCAACGTCTTTTTTTTCGGGGGGGGGGGGGTAATCACGTCTAGGGATCTTCTAAAAAAATCATGCTTATGCATCATCTCTACACGCAACATAAATAAATCTCCCGTTAGGTATTGTTGGGACAACATCTTTTGAATAACATTCCTCAATACAATCAACCAGAGCTGAAACGAGTGCACGCAATAATGTAACGCAACATAGATACTTTTTTTTTTACCAAAGGGCCCCTTAAGGTTTGACAGTTAGATTTCATACAAGTTATCTTTAGGGTAAGTTGCTGACCCATGCATGAAGTTTGTAAAACGGGCTACCCTACTTGTACAAACATCGGAAAAAACATGAAGTTACCAACACTGATTTTACCTAATTATTTCTATATGAGTCATGGTCGTTGCCTAGGTAATTGACAGAGTCCAAAAATACTCGCGATTTTTATTTATTTACAGCGGTCAAAAACATGGAGATTAGTTCGTATCCATCTGTCATGCCTTTGGGAAAGATCGGAG
>OZ022580.1:23168511-23221011 GCA_963669155.1 Arbacia lixula | reverse complement strand
GTAGTAGAAGTAGTAGTAGAAGTAGTAGGAATAGTAAAATTAGAGGCAGTAGTCATGGTAGTAGTAGAATTGCAACGTGATGCTGTATCAGTAGCAGTGGTAACAACAATTGTAATGGGGGTAGTAGTAAAAGTAGAAGTAATAGTAGTAGTAATAGTAGTAGTAATAGTAGGAGTAGTAGTAGTAGTAGTAGTAGTAGCAGAAGTAAGTAGTAGTAGTAGTAGTAGTAGTAGTAGTACCAGTAGTAGTAGTAGTAGTAGTAGTAGTAGTAGTAGTAGTAGTAGTAGTAGTAGCAGTAGTAGTAGTAGTAGTAGTAGTAGTAGTAGTAGTAGTAGGAGTAGTAGTAGTAGAAGTAAGTAGTCGTAATAGAAGTAGTAGTAGTAGTAGCAGTAGTAGTAGTAGTAGTAATAGTAGTAGTAGTAGTAGTAGAAGTAAGTAGTAGTAATAGAAGTAGTAGTAGTTGTTGCTGTTGCTGTATGAGTAGAGTTAGTGTTGGTGTTGGTGTCTATAGTGTATTTCATTTTTCAAAAGGAATGCTTTAAGCTATATTTTGATATGTGGAATAATTCGAGTTGATCATTTCCCTTCAACAAAAGAGTCCATAAAGAATATATTGATCAAAACTCTAATCAGTTCTAACTCCATTCTAACAAATACATTTGAGAGAAAAAGAAGGAGTGGCTCACTATTGTGTATGCGTTGGGGGGTCTGTCTAAATTAAGGTAGAATGACGGATGGTATCTTTGCTTTCATTGACTATAAGTCGAGCGGTATTTGACCGTCGTGGATCATAAACTTTTATTCTAAACATACAATAGCATTCTGCCTGGTTAGGCGCCAAATGAAATATACGACAAAATTGGTTTGTGCCCAAATTCTTATGAGTTGGAGTTTGTGTAATCACATACAGAAGGTATTGGTACTCCATCACACATTTACGTTCTGTCTTTACAATTAATTTCATGTTCTGCTTTTGAGTTATACGCCAATTCCTTTGTAAAACAATAATTAATCGTAGAAGTAGTAGTAGTAGAAGGAGGAGGAGGAGGAGGAGGTGTTGTAGTAGAAGTACTTGTTATTGTAGTTCTAGGAGAAGCAGCAGCAACATAAATAGTACATAATACTAGTAGTAGTGGAGGTAGGAAGAGTAGCAGCAGCAGTATAATTATTATCATTAGTATTAGTAGTAGTAGCAGTAGTAGTAGTAGTAGTAGAGGTAGTAGTAGTAGTAGTAGTAGTAGTAGTAGTAGTAGTAGTAGAGGTAGTAGTAGTAGTAGTAGAGGTAGTAGTAGTAGTAGTAGAAGTAAGAGAAGTAGTAGAAGTAGTAGCAATAGAAGTAGTAGTAGTAGTAGTAGTAGTAGTAGAGGTAGTAGTAGTAGTAGTAGAGGTAGTAGCAGTAGTAGTAGAGGTAGTAGTAGTAGTAGTAGTAGTAGTAGTAGTAGAAGTAAGAGAAGTAGTAGAAGTAGTAGCAATAGAAGTAGTAGTAGTAGCAGTAGTAGTAGTAGTAGTAGAGGTAGTAGTAGTAGTAGTAGTAGTAGTAGTAGTAGTAATAGTAGTAGTAGTACTAGTAGTAGTAGTAGTAGTAGTAGTAGTAGTAGTAGTAGTAGTAGTAGTAGTAGTAGTAGTAGTAATAGTAGTAGAAGTAGTAGTAGTAAGAGAAGTAGTGGTAGTAGTAGTAGTAGTAGTAGTAATAGTAGAAGTAGCAATAGTAGTAGTAGTAGCAGTAGCAGCAGCAGCGGTAGTAGTAGTAGTAGTAGTAGTAGTAGTAGTAGTAGTAGTAGTAGTAATAGTAGTAGAAGTCGTAGTAGTAAGAGAAGTAGTGGTAGTAGTAGTAGTAGTAGTAGTAGTAGTAGTAATAGTAGAAGTAGCAATAGTAGTAGTAGTAGCAGTAGCAGCAGCAGCGGTAGTAGTAGTAGTAGTAGTAGTAGTAGTAGTAGTAGTAGTAGTAGTAGAAGAAGTAGTATTAGTAATAGAAGTAGTAGTAGAAGTAGTAGTAGAAGTAGTAGGAATAGTAAAATTAGAGGCAGTAGTCATGGTAGTAGTAGAATTGCAACGTGATGCTGTATCAGTAGCAGTGGTAACAACAATTGTAATGGTGGTAGTAGTAAAAGTAGTAGTAATAGTAGTAGTAATAGTAGGAGTAGTAGTAGTAGTAGTAGTAGTTGTAGTAGTAGTAGTAGTAGTAGTAGTAGTAGTAGAAGTAGTAGAAGTAAGTAGTAGTAATAGAAGTAGTAGTTGTTGTTGTTTTTGCTGAAGGAGTAGAGTTAGTGTTGGTGGTAGTATTACATCTTTAGTGTATTTCATTTTTCAAAAGGAATGCTTTAAGATATATCTTAATATGTGGAATAATTTCTAGTTGATCATTTCCCTCCAACAAAAGAGTCCATGAAGAATATATTGATCAAAACTCTCATCCGTTCTAACTCTATTAACAAATAGATTTGAGAGAAAAGAAGGAGTGGCTCACTATTGTGTATACGTTGGGGGGTCTGTCTAAATTAAGGTAGAATGACGGATGGTATCTTTGCTTTCATTGACTATAAGTCGAGCGGTATTTGACCGTCGTGGATCATAAACTTTTATTATAAGCCTACAATAGCATTCTGCCTGGTTAGGCGCCAAACAAACAACACAACAAAATTGGTTTGTGCCCAAATTCTTATGAGTTGGAGTTTGTGTAATCACATACTGAAGGTATTGGTACTCCATCACACATTTACGTTCTGTCTTTACAATTAATTTCATGTTCTGCTTTTGAGTTATACGCCAATTCCTTTGTAAAACAATAATTAATCGTAGAAGTAGTAGTAGTAGTAGAAGGAGGAGGAGGAGGAGGAGTTGTAGTAGAAGTACTTGTTATTGTAGTTCTAGTAGAAGCAGCAGCAACATAAATAGTACATAATACTAGTAGTAGTGGAAGTAGGAAGAGTAGCAGCAGCAGTATAATTATTATCATTAGTATTAGTAGTAGTAGCAGTAGTAGTAGTAGTAGTAGAGGTAGTAGTAGTAGTAGTAGTAGTAGAGGTAGTAGTAGTAGTAGTAGTAGTAGAGGTAGTAGTAGTAGTAGTAGTAGTAGTAGTAGTAGAAGTAAGAGAAGTAGTAGAAGTAGTAGCAATAGAAGTAGTAGTAGTAGTAGTAGCAATAGAAGTAGTAGTAGTAGTAGTAGAGGTAGTAGTAGTAGTAGTAGAGGTAGTAGTAGTAGTATTAGTAGTAGTAGGAATAGTAAAATTAGAGGCAGTAGTCATGGTAGTAACGTGCAACGTGATGCTGTATGAGTAACAGTGGTAATAACAATTGTAATGGTGGTAGTAATAGTAAAAGTAGTAGTAATAGTAGTAGTAGTAGTAATAGTAGTAGTAGTAGTAGTAGTAGTAGTAGTAGTAGTAGTAGTAGTAGTAGTAGTAGTAGTCATGGTAGTAGAAGTAAGTGGTAGTAATAGAAGTAGTAGTTGTTGTTGTTTTTGCTGAAGGAGTGGAGTTAGTGTTGGTGGTAGTATTACATCTTAAGTGTATTTCATTTTTCAAAAGGAATGCTTTAAGATATATCTTAATATGTGGAATAATTTCTAGTTGATCATTTCCCTCCAACAAAAGAGTCCATGAAGAATATATTGATCAAAACTCTCATCCGTTCTAACTCTATTAACAAATAGGTTTGAGAGAAAAGAAGGAGTGGCTCACTATTGTGTACACGTTGGGGTCTGTCTAAATTAAGGTAGAATGACGGATGGTATATTTGCTTTCGTTGACTGTAAGTCGAGCGGTATTTGACCGACGTGGATCATAAACTTTTATTATAAGCCTACAATAGCATTCTGCCTGGTTAGGCGCCAAACAAACAACACGACAAAATTGGTTTGTGCCCGAATTTTTAAGAGCTAGAATGTGTATAATCACAAACTGAAGTTATTGGTACTCCATCACACATTTACGTTCTGTCATTAAAATTCATTTCATGTTCTTCTTTTTAGCTATGCGCACATTCCTTTGCTATTCTGCCACACAATCATTGTTTATGAGGTAAGATATCATGACGTCATGCTCTGTCTGAAGGCGTGGTGGTCTAACACGATTTTCCTTTGAACATGATTAAGATCAGACTAATCGGACCACAATACCACAATTAAATTTCTTGTTTTGTTCCCCGTTTTTAAGGGCATGTTTACTTTCCTTGTGCATCTGTCTTCTCTCTTTTTCTCTCTCTCTCTCTCTCTCTCTCCTTTCCTGCCTCTCTCAAGCTCACTATCATTACCTATATAGTAATATGAGTAAATGTTAAAAGGACAACCACCGGACAGTTTACACACCAGTGGTCTGTTGTGACATGCAAACATGTCTCATTAAGATAATTAGATTTTACATGAGAACTCCACCAATGTTGCTGGTAGGAACCATTCCACATTGTAAAGATCAAGGAGCAAAAACCCCATTCTGAATGTACAGGCTTGACAGGATATTAACCACCGTACATCAGGAGAGACTATGCAACAGGTATAGTGCCCTTGGTAGGCACTCTACCAGACAGTACATTAACATAAAACAATAAGGTAGGATAACAGTGTCCAGAGACAGAGCTGATTGGCTAAAAGTACTTTCTTTTTATAAGCCATTGTATGATCACAGACAAGGGATAACAAAAGGTCATGTGATACCACTCCACATGTTCATTGGATGAAAGTGATATTCTATGTATTTCCTTTATGCAATGTCCAGTCAAGAGGATATAGAGTGGACAGGATGTGCTGACTCTCCAGTCATGCATTCCTTAACTATTTCCTGATGTAGAGTTCCGATTATCAAATTACTGTTTTGCAAGCTTGAGAATCGTTGCTTTCTCTTTGAAGTAATCATCTAATGATTGGCATTTTGGTGATGCCCTGAGCTGTATAAATAAAGGGCAATCACATCAGAAAAGTCAGTTGACTGGGAGGAGAGGCCGAATACGGGCCTACTGCAGAACATCACCATGTAGTCGATATCATCCATATACTCTGAATAAAGCCGAAAGAAACTTGCATTATACCAAAGATGCAGTGTCGTTTGAGTTATTTCAGTGTACGACTCGAGGGTGACAATTGGCAGTGCGACGAATTTACCTAGCCAGTGGTAGCTTTGTCGCATCTGTCCTTATACGAGTATATAGTTAGTGTCATTGACAAGGGCCTAAATCACAAACTACCATATGTAAATATGTAATTTCGTACATGTAAGTCGTGAACACTTATCAGTTTCCATCTGAAAAATACCTTCTTCTTTTTCTTAAAGACAGAATTAAGTTGATGACATGTTTACTCCTCCATGGCTTAATATATTCATGGTGTCAGATATGAAATCACCTTAGACCAATCAGTTTCAATCTTGAAATGCAATTTGTACAGAATTGGGTTAACGACATTGTTTGATGACACCTGACGAAATTGAAATACTTACCTAGACATTTTTTTTTATCTGATACCCATCTTGGCGGCACCTGCATGCTATTATGCGAAGTAATGACATGGAACGACGCTCGAATGTAAACTCTTTGTTCTGAATGTTAGTGGGTCATTCCCTCGATTAGGGGGCCATTTTTTATTTTTCCATTTACGCGAGGAGTTCGAGCTATGTAGGTTATCATGGCTATTAAACCAGACAACTGTATACAAGAAATGCAGAAAAATGGGCTGGATGTTTGGTGAAGCAGAAACAAGGTCGACGGGAAATGGAAAACTTGACAAAAATAATCATACAATGATTTTCTCTGTTGGTAATAAACACAGAAGTGGTGATGATAATGAAGAACAGTATATCAAAAGCATTATGTGGATTGTGGGCCATCTCAGACAGGGTTATACTGATGAAATTGGAAGCCAAACCGTACAAATTTATGCACCAACGCAAGACTATAGTAATGAAGATTTAGAGAGTTTCTATCATGGTATTCAAAGTGGTATTAAATGAAATCGGGGATCTGAATGCAAAGAATGGGAGTTAGAAGCTCGGAAACATCGATAGACAATATAGACTTGGTAGGAATACTGAAAGAGGAGAAAGGCTCATAAACCTTTGTGAACAGAATAATAACTTTTAACAAATACGTGGTTCCAGCAGCCCTCACAAAAACAATACACATCGAAAAGCCCTGGTTACATCGAAAGGAATAAGACTACATAATGATTAACCAAAGATACAAAATTGTGTTAAACAAGCAAAGACCTGCCCGGTATCAGATATAAATTCAGATAAATGAAGTATCATGTGTACGAAGACGTCACAGCGACGTCGGATCGATGTCGGAAACGACTTTACAGTGGATGAACACACTTTTTCGCCAACTTCTTTCACCCTATTCATATCACTGTACGGTATTTGCGTGAAGGACGAATTTTGTTCAATCCCCAATGATAGTCTTCCGAAACATAGTAGGCTATCACTATTTGACATCAACACGTGTTGTATCGCCACCGTTCTCCCATCCCATTGAAAAGAAGAGGCAGAGACAGACAATGAATACTATGACTTCCGCTCCAATTGCACCACTTCAGATCTAAGTGACGTAGATTAGCGCGCCTACCATCGCGTCGCCTGAAAAGACGACAAATTCCGTTGATTATGGAGGGGTCGAAAGGTCGTGCTCACTGCTAAAGTGGTGGCTAAATTGAGTAGAAAATGGTTAAGCAGCTTTACTGAGTTTGATATACGCTAACAAGCACGACTTTAACGCGATACATACTCCTGGAGATGAAGACTGTCGACACTAAATACCAGAAATAAGGCAGAATGGCGTGAAAAGAATTTGTTGCTTTGATTGTTTTGTCTGGTTTGGTTGTCTGTCTATCAAATTGCTTTAAATCTAATCTTAAATGTCTCCGCCTTCCTCATGTCCTTCATTTACATGCATGACAACATTAATTAGGGTCATGGTGACAGTGAACTTTAACAAAAGTTTCTTGCTGTCAAAGAGACGTCAAATCCGAATTATTTCCCGATTATTAGCCCGGCTCTGAACTTTCCAGCACAAACTAGGTGTAACTTGACACCTGTCATTGTAGATTGGTCGCGCCCTTATGCAATTTATATTGTATTATTGCATTATAAAGACAGCGGATTAGGTAAAATGATCTTTCATCTTAGTATGTTTAACTCGTTTTGTACAACCACTACACATATGCAACATCAACCCGTATGGCACATTATTATGACGAAGGTTTAAAGGTTATAGGCACTTTTTTTTGCTTTGCTTTGCTTTTTTTTTACAGGCAAAAGCACATTAATTTAAATATTGCATGAACCCTACTAATAGCATATAAATCAGTCAAGCTTGTCAAATATGAAACTTAGCAGAGATGTAGAAACGTCAAGGCAGTTGTCATCATGTATGATAACCCATATAGCTTTGTGCAGACCATGAATGGGCCCACAAAGGAGTTCCTAACAACTACAGGAATCCTCCAAGGAGATACTCTTGCTCCCCATCTCTCTGCAGTAGTGCTTGATTACATCCTCACACAGAGAATTGACATCATGAACGACAAAGAACTCACCATCAAACCCAAGCGTTCTAGACGTCACCAAAGTCAGTATCTCACATACCTTGACTACGCAGATGATCTAACTCTAACAGCTGATCTGATATGTGGTGCACAAGATCTACTAACAGCACTCGAGAATGTTGCAGGCAAAGTCGGCCTATATCTAAATGCCAAGAAGACAGAATATTTGACCGTCAACGAGGAAGTTGATCATCAACCTATCTGCACTACAGATGGTAGCCAACTCAAAGAGGTCAAGGACTTCAAGTATCTACGATCTTATGTTGCCGACAGCAAGAAAGACTTCCTGTCACGAAAAGGACAAGCTTGAAATGACTGCAATAAACTACACCACTTATGGCAATCTGGTATCTCCAATTCAACCGAGTAAACTTATTTAGAGCCTGTGTAGAGAGTACCCTGTTATATTGATCTCAGACCTGGACCACGAAGAAAGAACTACAGGACATACTGGGTGGCACCTACACCAATCTTCTTATGCGAGTTCAAAACATATCCTGGTTTGAGCACAAGACCAAAGCACAGGTATATGGAGATATCCCTAAAATTCATCTTCTGTTGCCGAACGCCGTGCACGATTTGCTGGTCACTGTCATTGTGCGATCAATCAAGTAGTCTCAGACGTCACAAGTTGGAAGTTACCGTGCCTAAAAAGGGGTCGTCGTCCCCTTAACTACATTGATGTAATTTCTCGAGACATCCAGCAGGATCCATCTGACATCCCCAACTTAATGAAAAACAGGGACATTTGATGCTACATGGTGAACAACATCTCGGCTGTGGCCGTTAGATAAGGAGAAATCAAATAACGAATGAAAAAAACACTTCTTTGTTAAGCAGATATATTCTCGGGCCCACCTTCTTTCATAAAATGCAAAATACATAATGAATTTAACAATGATGCCTTTATTTGCGCTTATATCCCTGCATTCATCACCAATCTGAATGAATCTTTTATGTTAATTAATGTATTATGTTTGTAGTGATAGGCCTATTGAAAGTGAAATTGACTCATTGATATGCTTTGCCTTTTAAGGTCGCGGATCCCTTTTACAGAACTAAATATCTATTTTCGTAAAGTCCATGGCATAAACAAGGAGGTGCTTTAAAGAGGTTACCTTTAACAGCATTCAGGCACCTCAAAATCATTTTGAATTGATCCGTATATACGTTGAAATGCAAAACAGATTTTGGGGCGGATCGTCTCAAAATATGTGATACCTGAATACCATATAAGTATTCACGTTACAATATAAACAATTATATCAGAATAATGTACGGTAATTTGTTTGTGAGGACGTTTCTTGTCAAAATATTGTGTTATATCTTCATTTCCTCGTATAAGGACAAATCGGAAAAACAGTGTTGGCTGCACCTTTGGTTTGAGCTTGCGCCAGTTAAGTTTCATATTTTTCCAACTTAATCTGTATGCTGCCCTTGCATTCCATATACCACGTTTTCAAGGATGTTGTTTTGCCTGGAAACAAGATTCACTTCCTTCCTTTGTAAGGTTTTAACCATGTTAACATTGATGTAACCCAGAAAAAACGCATCGAACAAGTACAGAGTGGCAGAGACCTAGGTGACCCTCCCACGTACAAACACACACCGTGTCAGGGTAAATATCCTTTGCTATGTTCAATTGTTATGATACAAGATCTCAGCAAATAGGTAGTAGCATTGTTGAGTAATGGCATAGTTCAAACACTGACTTACATCCCTGAACTTGATCAGTCACGTTCTTGCTCTGGTTTAGTTATCCAACTTAAAGGTCCCCTGTCATCAAAATGTATGTTGACTTCTGTTGATGCAGCTTAATATGTATATAACAAAATCATTAACTGTTCAATGGAAATATGTGTCCTGTATTTTAAAATAATATTTCTATATTTTTTTCTCAGCACTGATAAGCCCCGCCTCCAAAATATTCTCCAACTCAAGATTCCCCCTGTGACATCATCAAAGGCAGAAATTAGCAGGATGATAGACATAACTTATGCACAAACTAAACATTGCAATTACTACCTGCAAGTGTTTACAATAGCATCACATAGCTAGCACATTTCTGACATAAGGAAACGATTATTCCCCCATGAAAGATTCTTAGATGGTGTTGTGTGAAGACATGTGATGCTCTTGTGGGCAGGTGGAGGTAGTCAGTGCAATGTTTAATTTGTGCATAAGTTCTGCTTATTATCCTGCTAATTTCTACCTTTGATGATGTCACAGGGGGAATCTTGAGTTGGAGGATATTTTGGAGGCGGGGCTTATCAGTGCTGAGAAAAAATATAGAAAAATCATTTTAAAATATAGGACACATATTTCCATTGAACAGGTAGTGATTTTGTTATATACATATTATGTTGCATCAATGTAAGTCAACATACATTTTGATGACAGGGGACCTTTAAAGGCAGGGTAGCTCATTTACAAAAGTCGTGAAACTCGGCATGGATCGGCAGTATACCCTCACGATAACATGTATGAAATCTCACTCATAGCTCCACAAACATTTACAGGAAAAGTTGAAAACTACCCTTGTCTACGTCTGAAGCGCCCCCTTTCGTAGTAACCACAGCCTACATTGATTTACCGGCACACCAGTCAGCGGCAAACTGCTTATCTCAACGTATCACTGCGGCGCGGAGAGCCGTAGTCTCGAGCCAATGCTCCAGGAATCGCTGGGTTTTGGACGACCCGCTCAAAACTCCACTCGAAATCGAGCAGTCGATCAATTCCGCTTAAATGTTTTCCGTGGTATTTAGACAATTTTTTGACCTGCAAAAGGGCTGACCTTCTTTTAAAGATGGCGCATTCCTTCTACAGGCTGACATCGTAAAACTGGGTACATACCACGGCATCGCGAAAATCATGAATGTGGGAACTGGAAAGAGGATTTCAAAGGGTTTATATCACCTTTTACATTTTATTTATTTCTTTTTAAGCAGGGTGGCCTCTCCAGGTATAAAACTGCTATCACTGAGGGCTTTGACGGATAAAGACACATTACAATACATAACAACAACAATGACAGATCAATACAAAACATCAACGTTTTTAACAAATTCAATGTACAATACATAACACAGTAAAATCAACAATAACATTAACAACTTAATATCATGTAATGAGGATTGTAGCCTCTATGTTGAAGCATTGCACAAGTTTAAAGATGTAGCATAATGAAAGGGACATTGCAAAATTAAATATTAAATTGTTTTGTGTTGTGTCGTCTAAAATTCATAAGATTCGCTCTGCATTTTAGAAAAACATAGAGCTTGAGAAGAAAAATCATGAAGTATGTTTTCATGCGCTGTATCAAAATTATACGTCACAATAATTCAGTTTCAATTTTCATTAACTAGACCTAAAGAGGCTTCCCACAAGGAGCCATGTTGGAGGACAAACAATAAAAACCGGTGCATCAGACCATGAAAAGTCATTGTTTTCATGGTCTGACGCACAGGGTTTTATTGTTTGTCCTCCAATATGGCTGCTTGTGGGAACCCTCTATATATTGTTTTTGTGTTTGTGTCAAATTAATGTTTGACAGATTTCGATTTGGACTGAAAAGGAAACACTGCGTTTTATAGATTCGCATTTCTTTTGATCTTTGTTGCGTTACACCTCTTTAAGCACACAATTTATTTCGAGCATCGTGCCAAGTATTATCCAATTTGAAAGACTCCACACACCTAAAATCACGATTTATGAGACAATATCTTACACATTCCATCGGGTTCCTGTCATTACTTAACAGTTATTAATGAATAGTCTTGTGTACTTTTCTGTCATGCATCGGTACCACCCGCGTAATCAGAAGCGCGAACTCCATTACATGATTCAAGATAAAATTTATTTCCAATATTATAATTGCACTACATTGCACAATATGGGCAAATAAAGGTAACATATGAGAAAGTCAATACATTTGAAGTTTAGTTTTACAAAGTGTAATACAATATGTACACGATCAGTATTTCATAGTTTAATAGATTGGAAAATGGACTGAAATTAAAAGCCCAAATGGCTTGACAACATTATTGAGCCCGATATGGTATGTAGCATTAAATGGTTGATTTCTTCGTTATATAAAACACTATTAATACAGAAATATAAAATACATATTTACAAAGTAATCATTCCTATGAATTGCAAAAACCTAAGGTTACGTCCTCCTGTTCGCATGTGACGTCACAAGATCAAAACTTTAAAAGATCATAACTTTCTTATCCTTCGACGGATTTTCATCAAACCTTCACTAATATGTTTGTGTCATGAATCTGCTTTTATTGAAATGAAAATAATTTCAGGGTGAACTATCCCTTTAAAGCTCTCATGGCCGAGACTGCTCTATAGGTAATGTGTTCATTACTGATACACACAAACAGACGGAGCACATAGGGAGCTAAGTACGTACTTGACAATAATAATTATGGTATTAATGCGCGCTATACTCCAGAAGTACGATATCGCTTACAATCTTCAAATAATACCATTTAAATTAAAAGGATTAGAAAGAGTTTACTCAGAAAATAAGTGTGTTTTTAAGGGGTTTTTTAACAGTTTATAATGATGAACATTCTCTTGCATTACGTGAGAGTCTATTCCATGTTTTTTGAGCTGATATACTGAAACTTTTGTCACTTATTGATAGCACGCTTTTCCAAATTTTTAGGAGGCTTTTATGTGACATTGAACGTATTCGTGCAGGTACAAAAGGAGACCATGCCTCGGTGATAGGCAGGAGCAGGGTTTGAAAAAAATCTCATAGATGTACATGCAAAGTTTGAAGTAAACAGAGACAACATACTTACATTTACTGTGGACGTAAGTAGGTCAGTGGTGTAGATGTAATAATCTTCCAGCCATATAAATCAGAACATTTCCCACCGTTGGTACTCCAAGCGTCTGCCTCAATTAAGTTTTACCGGACATTATAAGAGATTAAAATTGTGCCGGTCCCTCCTATTCTTTGGACTTGACGCCTACGCTGTGAGGAACCATTCAAGCGAATGAAATATATGAATTATGATACTGTAATGTTCTATCCACACCTTCCTATGTATTATTTTTTCCCTCTGGAAATATGTTTTTTCTGTCGCCCTGTCTCTCTCCCTTCCATATCCCCCCCCCCCTTCTCTCTCTCTCTCTCTCTCTCTCTCTCTCTCTCTATCTCTCTCTCTCTTTCTCTCTCTCTCTGCCCCAACCCTGTCTCTCACTGTCCCTCTGTCTCACTGTGTCTTCCTCTCTCTCTCTCTCTCTCTCTCTCTCTCTCTCTCAGTGGCTTTCTGTGGGTGAGTGTGGTATGTGTGTGGACAGTCTCTCTCTCTCTCTCTCTCTCTCTCTCTCTCTCTCTCTCTATTTGTTACCCCCTCTCGTTCTTCCTCTTCTTTTTCTATTGTAAAACTCAACATAACCAAAGACAAGCAAAACATAAAGAGGGTGTTTACCTAAGACGTCGCAGTGACGTTGCACATGTGCAAGCGTTCAAAAGAGTGTCGATGTCAATGTCATGATGCATGTTCCTCTATAATCGATCTCTCATTATCAAGTTTTGTCATCGGCAAATACTCATCAACTGTCTGTGACATGTTCCTTCAAACGCCCTGTGCGTCCTCATTTCACGCAGAAATCCTTTTGAAATGCTTATTTGACTTTTAAACCCCGCCTGTCTTGTCTCTCTCACACCCATGCCCGTTGTTTCATAATTTTTGTCGAAAAAGATCAAATAGATTAGTATCGCGCTTGTTATCGGACATTAAGCTTATCAAAAAGCATCAATAATTGGACTGCGTACTTCACACAAAACGAGCGCTTAAAACAAAACACCTTGTCGCGAAAGAGAATGATATTTTTTGTGTAAATATTGAATTGAAAAGAGAGGAGAGCAGATCTACATTCCTTGTTATAAATGTTTTCTTTTTTTTGCTTTGAGTCCCCGATAAAACTTAGAGCCAAGAAGAGAGCATATAGGTCGATTCATGATTGTATTTTTTACGCCTAAGCCATGGACCATAATTTGGTGACAAATGGAAAAATCAAATCAAAACCACTTTCTACGTGCCAAAATGGTAATGTTTGTAATGTTGTTATGGGAGTCCGCAGGTAAACCCATTAAGCGACCCCCTATTCCCCGTCGACATTGATACTTGGGGTCTGGCTTCGCCATTCTGAATGAATGTATAAAGTCAAAACATTCTAAAGTATTGCGTGTGCACTCACCATCCCTATAAGCATCCATGCCTGCACATAACTCGGAGGCACCAGGTACATGATGCCGCTGGGTCGAGTACACAACACTAAACCATACCAATGTCGATCACAGTACACGGGTTGCGATCGGAAATGTCCCGGCTCAGTAAAGGCCCAGTTTCATAACTAAACTGTTTACTTTTATGACTTCAGTGGCCTCGATCTGCCGTATTGTGTATGGTCAGCCAAAGTATGTACGTCCATGGACCTTGTTGCGTAGTTCAAGTGGTTCTCTCGATCCATGATGGCTCGCCATACTCTACGGTCTTGCGTAGATGTTAATGTCCAGTTCTGCGTGTCGTCTTATAGTACATCTAGATTTGTGTCAGGGCTAGGTCTAGGTATCCAGTGCGCTAGATTAGATGCAGAGCCGTCACCTCTTGTAATGTGGACAGAAAATGTTACCCTTTTCGTTTCCTCTGTATCGTTAGGCTACATGTATGTTTCACTAGAAAACCGTGTACTTTCTACCTCAAACCGTGAATTCAACAGTGTAATGGCCACGTTATATCTGCTCTGTTTAATATGTGAGAAACCAGCCTTGTCAGGAGAAAATAATATAATATCAAAGCAAAGTGCTCATATTCGCGTATAAAATAGTGAATAAGCTTTATACCGAAACCTTAACAAAACAGGATAAGTATATTACGACTCCCCCCTACCCCCCCCCCCCACAACAACAACAACAACTACTACTACTAGGCATATTGGGTACAATAATTATACGTATATTATCAAATAGGCCTACTGGTATTATTGGTTCTACTCCTTCAATTTATTCCTACGAACTGCATGAAATAACTAAACACTCCTTCGTCTACCGTTTCCTCGTTAGCTCGTTAGATCTAGTACTAGTACTGGTTTTCGACTCGTGAAACCGCCCTCATGCTCAATCATGCTTAAGGAATAAGGACCATATTTCAGAATTCCCCCAGGGCTTGTGCTTTATTCACAGACAGACATCAACGGAAACAGAAAAGAAAACCTAACAAACTATTCCCACGGGCACAGACTGTCATTTTTATGAGAACCAAACATGTTTATCATGACTCGAGCATAACGCACGCCCCGGGTATAGATGACCAACAAAAAAAGATACGCTATAAAACAATAATATGTTATGCTATATGCTGATTGACTATTGAAGCAGTATTGATAGAAATATCATGAGTGCATTTCTAATGGGAGCCCTTGAACACGAATGCGCATTTATTAAATATTCATGTTTGCTTTGGTTTGGTAGTGCAAGCAAAACAAAATCATTTATTACTAATAAGCAACTTAACATAACAATGGGCGGAATACTATTTGTTATTTACTTCTCCGTTGAAACTGTTCGGATCGTGAGCAAACATTCCGATTGTTGCTCGCAGGAAGCGTGGGGGAATACGAGATCAAAAAGCGAAACGCTGAAAAAAAAGTTACAGACTCGAGGGCAGTTGAGCGGAACTCACTCCAACCGCACAAACACAATATTGACATTTTGAAAATTATCTCTGATTATCAACAAGATCAAACAACTTACGTGCCACCTTCTGCGATCCCTTGCGCGCGCCGTGTCATACGTGCTAGTACTGCCTGAAAAACAAAAAACACGCGCACCTCCTTGCGTCAGACGCTATCTGCCAAACCGGACGCTGACGACACGCAGAGAGATGCACGGCCGGTTGTGTCAACGGCATAAGACTGCCTCCCCTCTGCTCCGGGGGGGAGTGTGATAGTCTACCGGTAGGAATCAAAATGTAAAAATATTGATCTACATAGAAATGATGAAATATATTGATCCTTACTTAAATTTATCGTAGGATAATCAGAATCATGGCTTATTCCTATTTTTTGTTTACTTTTTCCTATCCTATACTCATTACTATCCCATCCTCTTTCTATATTTCTTTCATCTGGTTATGTGGAAGTTATCTATTTAAAAGTACAAAATTATGACACGTGAATAGGCCTAATACATACATGAATATTCATGAACATCTCACTTAACAAACTGTTTTCAAATAGTAAACGTCCTGTATTAATATATCATTTGGGTCATACAGTAATTGCTTGAAGTGATAGTAGGATTAGGATTTGACCGAATTGGGATTATTACATATATGAGATAAGGATTATTTGGCTTTTTAAGAATATTACGTCATATTAGAAGTCTTTACTGGATCCAAGACGAGTAGAAGACCAGCAGAAACCGGCCAGGAGGAATCTTTACTGGATCCATTAAAAAACCAGAAGACCAGAAGAAAACCAGAAGAAATCCCTGGAAGAAATCATACAAATCAGTGTAGAGTCCCCACTGGAGCCAGCAAAAAATCAGTATAAGAATCAGTTTACCAAAAAGAAAATCATTTTTAAATCATACTTAACACTCCTTTTCAAACTATTAGATCTCACTGGTTTCTACCGGTCTTTAAAAGCAGTGGAATCCACTGGTTTCTATTGGTTTCTACTGGTCATCAATACCAGTAGAATCCACTGGTTTCTAACGACTTCTATTGGTCTTCAAAGTCAGTAGAATCCAATGGTTTCTAATGGTTTCTTCTGGTTTGACTTTGTATTTTTAAACTCCTTTTCATACCATTAGATCTCACTGGCTTCTATTGGTTTCTACTGGTCTCCAATACCAGTAGAATTCACTGGTCTCTAATGGTTTCTACTGGTTTGACTTTGTATTTTTCACACTCCTTTTAAAACCATTAGATCTCACTGGTTTCTATTAGTTTCTACTGCATGGTCTCCAATACCAGTAGAATTCACTGGTCTCTAATGGTTTCTACTGGTTTGACTTTGTATTTTTCATACTCTTTTTCAACCATTAGATCTCACTGGTTTCTAATGGTTTCTATTGGTTTGACCTTGTATTTTTCACATTCCTTTTCAAACCATAAGATCTCACTGGTTTCTATTGTTTTTTACTGGTCTTCAAATTCAGTACAATCCACTGGTCTCTAATGGTTTCTACTGGTTTCACTTTGTATTTTTCACACTCCTTTTCAACCATTAGATCTCACTGGTTTCTATTGGTTTCTGCTGGTCTTCAATACCATTATACTGTACTGGTTGCTACTGGTGTGATTTTGCAGTTCCTCTTCAGACCAGTAAATTATACTGGTTTCTGAAATACCAGTAGAAACCAGTGGAGGGTCTTTACTGGTTTCTGCTTGATTCTATGGGAATTTCGACCTAGGGGACGGATCTGGAAGGTTTTTTGGACGATCCGTCCAACCATCCTCAAAATCTGGCAATCGCTATAAGTTTTCTAACAGTTGGTTTCCAGTTCTATTATTGGGAGAGAAGTTTTTCAGGGTATTTTCTTCAGATTTCGGTGGTTTTACGCCATCTTATCTTTTTGACCTACAGAAAGTCTACCCTGTTTGTACATGGACACTGAATGACACAGCTGAATACAATACGGTAGTACTAAAAGTCATCATTCAATATCCCCTGTAGCTATTGGCATACGATATTATCGGTGTATTAGTACCATTGAATCCCAAACTTAAAATGATCGTATTTGGCACATAAACGATAACTGTGAAACTGCGATTTGTGAATAATGGAGATCAATTCCATTTTGAATACCAAACAGAGTGAAAAAAATGAGGTTATGGGCAAAAATAAACCCTCTATCACTCCAGTCATGCTTGATCTGCTTTAGGTCCGTACGTCACGCCACACGGCTATGCCAACAATCCGGCCAATGTTTAACCAGGAATGAGTTAGGAAGGAGAAACAACTGGAGCATAATACATTCAAAAATCTGTATGGATACTAAAGCGTGCTAATGAACTTCAAAAGCATTCCACAATCACTACAATGCTTTGATGTCCCATGCGCATCACCGACATTTAGCTGCTGTCAACTTGAAAAGAAATATCTTTAATGCCCTCTTTTGTCTCTCGAATCATTATTAAAATTATATCTTAAGATGTGAATTTTCATTAACAGAGTTTGCTTGCATTTGCGTGCAGCTGAGATATTTTACTAGAAAAACTGTTTATTTTTAATACAAAAGTATTGATGCAATCCAATAGAACTAGACAAGCGAAATAAGACTACATTTTTTTTTTGTTCTCTCTGACAAACTGTTGCTACGCAATCCTGTTTGTTATTGTTAAAACACCTGAAAAGCACATGCTGAGACCACATAATATTTCGGCGGTGCCACGCAGGGGTTCAAAGAAAGAAAGTTGCTTCATATCCTTCCATAACACATCCCTGGTTTAACTTTAATGAGCAAACATCTTCACACCTCAATGCCCTGCATCCAGAAAAAAAAGTAAAGAGGTCATTAGCGGGGGCTTTTGTGCAATCCATATCTTATGAAACAAACACCCTGTTTATAATACCCTATGAAAAAAAATGCGGGGTACGTTTATGCATTGAAGGGGCACTTCTTAAACTGGCAGCGGATAAATCAAGTTCTCCATATCGCAAATAAGTGTAAAACATCATCCCGCATGGCGCTCTATCACTTTGCAGTTAGGGGGCTTGTAAAGCGGTGAACGGGGCACTTCCGGTTATACCTGTATCAGTAGGTCAGCACAAACGATCGCACCACCATTAACACTTTCCTTGACCGACTTTCCCAGAGAAATTTGTACTACTAGACTGTAAGATGCAGAGTTCCTACGAGATGTTTCTGAAGATGACTGTAATAAAACAGATAACTTTCTTGACTAAAAGAGGGGTTCCTTGCACCGACGCAAAACAATATGTGGCAGACTACAAGACCAGAAGTATACAGGTGAATGAATTTGGCTGGCAAGCTCATAGTGTCACGAATGGTGATATTTTATTTTTATTCGTTATATCAATAATTGCCCTGAACTCCCCTGTATTTTTTTTCACAGGATTGCGTGCAATCTTACAAGTTGAAGACAGGAGAATGGCTATGTACATGTAGACACCATGACAAGTGTAGCTTGAACATTTTGATGATATACCATACAAACTGCTGTTCAATGGGATTTCTGTGGGTTACTTTTGTAAATTTTCCTTCATTGCAGAGAGAGGGTCGATCTGGTTCATTTATTGTTATGCAGCAACAACACAAGTAATATTAAATACCGGTCATTCATTTACACCATGGAGTAAGCTATTCATAATACTACTTGGTGTATTCCTAAACTCTTTTCAAATAGAAATAACCCCAGAAAGCTTTTGCCCTCAAATCTAGCCATATTGTTTCTATGGCGGACTCCTGAATATCAAATATATTCTTAGGTATTTATTTTTATGACATCATGTCTTTTCCATCAAACCTCAAACTTTAAGCACACACCCAGTGAGATCGTGCTCCATCCTCTAAATGAATGTCAGGAAGTCAGAAAACAAGTCAGAAAGTCACACATAATCTTGCTAGTGAATGTTAATTGAGTAAACATTTTCACGCTTGAGATGAGAGAATGCAGGTATGTAGATGATCAGCCAGATACCACATGCTAAATAAATCCGAATAATGTAACTAGTTCATGGCCTGTCATGCAGAGACACAAAACAAACAATCATTAGGGAGAATCCTGTACTCTCGGGTGAAATGTAGCAGCGATACTCTCCATGCGAGGAAGAGAAGGCTAGTTTTTTTCTGTGTCGCGGTCTTTCTAAAAAAAACATAATTCCCTTTTGTTCTTTTCAGCAAATATATGAGTCAAAGTCAAGGTTGTGTCTATTCTGCGTAAAGAATCTTGCCGAATCAATACAAACTTTCGGTGATAGAAATCTGCATGAGCGAGTAAGTTTTAAAGTGATAGCCCACGCCGAAATTAAGTCGGTGTTGATAAAAGCAAAAACTTGGAAGAAACATACATGGACTAGTAAAGGTCTGATGAGCATCTGTCAAAAGATTAGAAAGTTGCGATTGTTTGAAGTTTTTATTTTGTGACGTCACGTGAGAGCTGCTCTTCCATATGTTGTGTACAAATTCGTTTGAAAGTGTTGATTTTCTCAAAAGGATATAAACTATCTTACGTGTGTATTTGAAACATCATTAGAAACACGTTTTGACGCACAAAATATTATGTCATCAAAAACAAAAAAGAGCATTTTATGGAATCATACATTACACAGTATTTGGGAGAGCACCTCCCACGTGACGTCACAAACTCAAGCTTCTAAAAGATCATAACTTTCATACATGTATCCTTTGACGGATTTTCATCAATCCTTCACTAATGCTTCTTTCGTGTTTCTGCTTTCATTCAAACCAACTTAAGGGTTGACTATCCCTTTAATAATGAGCAAACATATTTTTGACAGATACAATCTTACAGGGTGAAGCGAGGAGGCCAGGAAAGTATTTGGATGTCACAATACGCCACAAAGTGTTATTTCATTCTGTTTTGGGCAGATGGCAATGCAGATAACCTATTTGAGTAATCTTTTAATGAAGTATGGTAAACATATTTTTGAATACAATATCATTCAGTGAACAAAGGAGATGGGGCATGAAAGCCACAATACGTCTGTCACAAGTGATTTGTTGTTGTTTTTCCCCGACAGCGAATTCTAAAATTAATCTTCTGTCCCTAATGCTTTTTTAAATTTACTTCTGCGTATAAAGTGTGCCAAGGGAAAAGTTTTAAATGTTCATGATTAGCCTTGTGAGGGCGGCATTGACAAATCATCATTGGAGTATGTAGAGTTCTACCAGCAAGAACAATACATAATAAATCTTGTGAAACAATAAATCTTGTGAAAAGTTAAGTTTTCCAAGGGAGGGAGACATAAAGTTCATGGTAACAAGTTCTAAACAGCGAATAATATAATTTTTTTTCTTTATGTAGAGTGCTCACTCAAAATTGGCATTTTTACAACTGTTCCAAGAAAATGTGAATATGCATTTTGCTGAAAAATCCTTTATCATAATACATGTACCCCTAAACGATCCCTGTGAATTTTGAAAAGTGACATTTTTGTGATTGATATGTGCTCACTCATGCATGATCACATTTTCACACAGAAATTTGGCAATGAGTGTAAGAACACTCCTGCCAAAAATGTTTCGTTTACAAATTATGCTATTTTGAAAAAGGGGGACTTTTGTGTGTGTGTGTGTGTGTGTGTGTGTGTGTGTGTGTGTGTGTGTGTGTGTTTACTTGGTCTCCACAACAGTTTCTGCCATCTCATTCAAGAATTGATACACGTAGCTATTCCCTACACCGCATACAGGGACGACTCATCCCACAATGCACTGCGTAGTGACACCCAGATTGTTTTGCAGTCATATCCGCTTCCGGCCTCGTACACTAGTGTAATATAGGAAGCAGACATAACTGCTAACAAAATACAAATGTGCCTGCGCAGTGCATGATGGGGAGACTTTTCCTTCTTTGCGGCATGAAGAATTCTGTTGCGTTGCTATAGCAGGAAACAACATTCAGGCCATGAGTGGTCAGGATATTATTTCTATTTGAACACCGCTACTCCCATCTGCCATCATCATCAGAAACACGTCATCACACTCCACACATTCAATAAAAAACAACACATATTTGACTATATTGTATTCTTTGGAAAAATAATTTATGTAGCTCAAGTTCTATGTACAAATAGCTTAGGTTTGCAAAAACACCAGTCTATCATATCATAATAAGAAAAAGGTGAGATAAACATGTACATGAATGGCAAGTAATTATGTCATAATCCTCTTATACCCTATTCATAGGGACACAGGTCTTTTCTAAGCAGCAAAATATATTGTACACTTTCCCGATTTAAGGATAGTACATTCAAAATGCACCGATTCATACATAAAAGAACCAATTTAACGGGGAAAATCTGATGTGCAATTGTTTGAATTCAGAAAATTTGCCAGTAGACTAGCATACCAAGCGATAGGACTGTGGAAGGTTTTTCTCTTCACTATGATTTCATTAGCCTCCATTCCAGCCGGTGGGGTGTGCTCCTTTTTCATGTTTGCTTGTTTAATACTTATGACGCATTCCTGCAACTGGATGCTGAGGCTAGTTCTATCGTCCCAGCTCTTCTAAGTGAGATAGGTGTAAAAAGGGGGGGGGGGGTAAGGGTGAGGGGAGATGACACTGAGAAGAAGGAATCGTTTTGATACCCTGACTAACCCAAAGTTGCAGCAGTGCATCATGAAAAAACAGATTCTACAGCCTAGAACCTAGGCTATGCTTTCACACAAATGTGACTTCCCCACGATTACATTGCATTCATCAACACAAAGATTAACAATTACCATTTAATTGTTATTGTGACCAATCTGATCCAGGAAGTGCATGCCTACGACAGCTGCACATCAGGCACAGTTGCACGTTCTCTCTAAAGTTGGACCATTGTCACCTTACATTAATGCTGTACTAAATGTAGTATCGAGACGTGGAAGATCACGGTCCAGAGAAATTGTGTGCATGGGTGGCGATGCCAGTGAATTTTTCACCTGTACACAATGTGCACAATGTACACATAGCCTCCCTGACTTTCAGACGACACAGTAAGTCTGGAGAATCTCGCGAGCGTACTCCAGGTTTCCGTTCCGCTGGTAGATCAAGGAGAGGTTGAAGGCCGTTTGGGGTCGGAGGTCAAACCTGTCGTCGTGGGGCAAGGCCGGCGGTAGGCTGAGCGCCTTGTGGTAATAGTGGACCACAAGATGGTCCATCCCTGTCAAGATCAAAAGGACACCATTCATAAATAGCCATTTGAATTTGAATATCATTTGCTTCACCAATCTAAGAAATCATATCTTGTCAAAACCAATCATTAATGTTTACAATTTTGCAACACACAACATAGGGAGCCGAACACAGCCATGACATCACCGCCTCATTCTTTCAAATGAGAATCTAATTTAGCACAAGAAAGGGTCACCAGTCCTGCGCAAAGCCATTTGTAGGGTAAGAACAGCTTGGTGAAACACCCATCAGGGTTCACAAAGTCAGACATTTTAACCGTGAGCAAGAGATGAATCTTTCTTTGTACCAACTTCTAATAAAAAATTGGAGCAATATGTTTCTCTGATTTTGCTGATTTTGGTTATTTAAACTCATTTTCATGGTTTTATCCCCCATTCAGGCCTGCTTCAGGCTTCCCAGCATTTCAACAACAACAGAATCCTGATTTTTCCCTGATAAAGTTTCAAAATTCCATAATTGTTTTAAGTAAATTCCATTTTCACGTCTTTTCTATTTCAACAAAATATTACAGGGTGTAACTGACTATTTTTGATTCCCTGACTGTTCCCCAATTTGAAGCATTTTATCAAATTCCCTGCCTTTTCCCTGACTAGAAAAAAAGAAAACTAACTTTGCCTGATGTCCCTGATGGGCTGGCAACCCTTGGACTTACCCACTTGTTGCAGTGCTCTGCCTATGTTGTAGTTGGTCTCCTGGGTATCTCCTCTTAACTTCTGATACGTTCTAAGGCAGATGAATCCCTGCAGGAATCAAACACAACATAGATTAAACGGGAAGTTCACCCTCAAATTATTTTGGTTTAAATAAAAAGAGAAAAATGAAACAAACATACGAGTGAAGGTTTGATGAAAATCGGTCAAAGGAAAAGAAAGTTACCGTGTATTTGATTTTAAAGTTTTGATTTTGTGACGTCGCGTGCGAGGTGCTCTCCTATATGTTGTGTACCAAATAATTCAATAAATTGGATTTTTTCTGCCAATTCCTTTGAGCTGTAGTGTATGAACATGTAGACACCATGACAAGTCTAGCTTGAACACTTCATATACCAGACACACTGCTGTTCAATGGGATTTCTGTGTGTTACTTTTGTAAATACTCCTTCACTGCAGAGGGTCGATCTGTATAATCACCATAATGAGACAAGTTTCATTTAATGTTGTGCAGCAAGACAACACAAATAATATTAAATACATGTCATTCATTCACACCATGGAGCAAACTATTCATAATACTCCTGTGTGTATTCCTAAACTCTCTTTTCAAATCTTTTCAAATAGAAATAACCCCAGAAAGCTTTTGCAAAATTGTTTCTATGGCGGACTCTTGAATATCAAAGATATTCTTAAATATTTATTCCTATGACATCATGTCTCTTCCGTCGACCATAAACTTCAAGCACACACCCAGTTAGAGCGTGTTCCATCCCGTAAATGAATGGAAAACAAGTTAGTAAGTTTCACGCTTGCAAACAATGAGAGAGTGCAGGTATGTAGATGATCAACCAGATACCACATGCTACAATACGAATAATGTAACTAGTTCATTGCCTGTCATGCAGAAAGACAAAACAAACAATGAGATTGAGTCAAAGTCAAGGTTGTGTCTATCCTGCATAAAGAATCTTACCGAATCAATACAAACTTGCAGTGAGAGAAATCAGAGCGATTTTTAAAGTTTTAAAGGGATAGCCCACCCGGAAATTAAGTTGGTTTTGATAAAAAGCAAAAACTTGGAAAAAACATTTTAGTGAATGATAAGAAAGCTACGATTGTGCATGTGAATTTGATACATCATTAGAAACATATTACTTACAAAATATTCCTTCATCAAAAACAGAAAAAGAGCAATTTATGGAATCATACAGCAGACATTTCGAAGAGCACCTCATACATCACATGGCAAAATTAAGATTTTAAACGATCATAACTTCCTTATCCTTTGACGGATTTTCGTCAAACTTTCACCAATATGTTTCTACCGTGTTTCTGCTTTCATTTGAACCAATTTAAATTCAGGGTCGACTATCCTTTCAATAATGAGCAAACATATTTTTGACTGATACAATCTTACAGGGTGGAACGAGGAGGCCAGGAAAGTATTTGGATATCACAACACGCCACAAAGTGTTATTTCATTCTGTTTTAGGCAGATGGCAATACAGATAATCTTTTTGAGGAATCTTTTAATCAAGTATGGTGAACATCTTCAAACTTGCATACAATACTATTCAGTGAAAAAAGGACATGGGGCATGAAAGCCACAATACATGAATCTAAAATTAGTATAATGTGGCCTTCTTAACGTTTTCTGTCAAGCGAAGAGACAATGAACATTGAAAATTTTAATTTTTGAGGAAGTATGCCCTGATTGATAGTCAAATTGTGAGCATAAGAAAGAGATAATTTGCTTTGAGGGAGTTTTAATCTCTTTTCTAAAAATGTATCCTTGAAAAGATAACGGTTGTTCGCTTTGAGGTACAGTGATTCTATTCTACACCCATTTAGCAAACCTCATCATAGTCAACGTTATGTCTCGAGACATTCAGTAAATAAAGAGGCTTCCTCAATCAACACAAATTATTGTGTCTGCATTCAACTTCTCATGCTTCGTCGAATATGTAGAATTAACTAAAGCAATTTGATTGCCACGCAGTTGATAAATATGCCTCTGTCTCTTTGCTCGCTCTATTTAGATTTATTCTCAGAAAACGTTTATGTTTGGTGGGCAATGACCATTGAATTTTAATGTGAAATGAAAATATCATATTCTGTTTTTCCATGTTTAGCCAAGTTTGGCAATGTTCATTGACCTTTGACATCTTACTTCTTTGACTTCCAATTTAACTAGTCTGTCTAAATCTATCCTTGTATCAAGTTTGTTTAAAATTAGCCAATTTGTGGGTGAAGTTCATTGATCTTTGTCCTTTCAGAAATTTTACCCAAACTTTTATCAGTTTTCCGCCATGAAGTGATACATCTCTATACCATGTTTGGTTTAAGTTGAATCATTAAATTTGGATTCAATGTCAACAAATTCAATTTGGGGGCAATTTTTAGCCAATTTTGGCAAGGTTCATTGACCTTTGAGAAGTTTCACCAAAAATGTCATCAGTCTACCCCAAGTAGACAATATTAAAGATGTCACTCGTTTATTGTAAGTTGAGACACGGAGCTCTTACCTGTGCTATGATAGAGTCTTTGTTGACAGTGAACTTCTGCATAGACAGTGAGAACAGGCTGATGCCCATACACAGTAGGAGGAATGGGTCACGGGGGTGGTGATAGTATGCCCTCACATATTCACCTGCACCAATAAAGACAAATATCAACACATTAACTTGGTTATCTTCTCTCTTTCTTTTTGTTAATTGTATTTCATTTACCACGTTTGTTTAAATTCTATCAACTTTCCCTCCAATTTTAGGATTCTATTTTTTCTCTAAATTACTTTCCCTGTACGCAGTATGGAAAATGACAAGGTGCATGCCAGGACTCCCCCTATCTCAAACTGTACAGATGAAGATATCGCAGATTAAGGCTAGACGTACCTATAGCATGCTTGTAGCATGCCGGGACTCCCCCTATCTCAAACTTTACCGATGAGGATATCTCAGAGTAAGGCAAGACGTACCTATTGCATGCTTGTAGCTGCCAGTCTGGAGGGAATTGTGGCCGTTGATGACTGATAGGGCGGGGCTGTCGGGATATTGCTGTTTGGGGAAAGACAGAAAGAAGGAATTCACAACAACAATAAACAACCATGAGTCTTGCCTGATTTCGCAATCTATAAACGGTGCTAAGTTGTTGTTGTTTTTTCAAATATCTTTTTCAAACCTTTTGACCCCTAGATGACCTTTGACCCCACCATTCTCATGACGACATATGTGGTATTACCCAAGAATCATTTGTACCAAGGTTGATCACAATCGATGCAGGAATAACAGAGCAAGTTAAAGAAAAACTTTAACATTTCTTAAACAGACCAACAGACTAACAGACTAACAGGAAAAGTGATCATTAGGTCTCTATCGAACTTCGTACAGGCGAGACAAAATACATATATGCATAGTTCACACACTGAGTTTTACAGTTTTACAAATTTGACAGAACAGATTGTGCTAGATTGTGGCATATCCTGTAATCTTCATAATGTCCCTTGCCTTTAAGTTGGAGTGAAGACTTGAATGTTTGCAGGGGTATATCCAGAAAATAAAACAGCACATTTCATGAAAACTAGTGATATCTATGTTTGTACATGCTGTGTTATGATTATCATTACTAATTATACCATATTAGTACCATATTGTTATATTTATTATCTGTTCTTGTCATGTGTGTATACTAGTGCAATAAAAGTAGTGGGAGTGAGGTATTACTAGGGTGTTGATTTGAAATAGAACAACTCGCGACAAAGACTGTGAAGCCGTCATGCGTGAAAACATGTGTAATGCAAAAACAGTCATTGGCTTTTACAGTATTACATTTTCCCAGGTACTGTATATGCCATATATTTCACAGGGTTATTTTTTTTTTGCGATTTTCGCGAGTCGGGTGCTTTTTGCAAATTTAACAACACGCGGTACTATGAATACCACGATCGTTGCTGTTTGACTTGACTGACCTTGATGGTAAGCCTCATGCAGAACCTCTGGTGCTTGGCCCCGCGGAGGTTGCCAGTGATCAGGGTGAACAGATTCATCAGGCTCCGCTTCTCTCCCCACTGGACAACAAAATTCATCCAAAAACAGGAAGACACTAATGATAATAATAATGATTATAATAATAATAGTAACAATTAATCATGTATTAAAATTGATGAATAACAAAATAAATCTACTATATATTATTATACATAAGGAAGGACATGATAATGTACTCAATTCTGCAGCTAATGATCTTTCAGTCAGTAATTATTACAGGTATGTCACATAAAGTACATAACCTTTAATTACACATTATTTATATGTGTCTATAGTATTGCTATATTTGCATTGCATTGTAACGTTATTGTGCCGGTGGAAAACCAATTTCCATGATTTTGGACTGAATAAAATATTTTCGTTCATTTACAGGATATAGCATGCTATCCTTACTACTGGGTGTATGCCTAAAATTTCTTTGTAAATTGAAATTACCCCAGAAAGCCCTTTCACTAAAATCTAGCCGAATTGTCACTACGGCGGACTACTCATGAATATTAATGAGTCAGATGAAATGAGACTCTTTCGGTATTTGTTTCCATGTTGTTGTGTCTTGACCCGTGAACTAGAAATAGCTTGCGTGGTTAAGTCGCTGCCTGGTTAGCAGTTGATTGCAGGTTCAAATCCTGTCTGGTTCCAAGATTTTTGTCTGACTTGCTTTTCGTTCATTTACAGGATGGAGCACGCTATCCTTACTACTGGCCTGGGTGTATGCCTAAAATTTCATTGTAAATTGAATAAAATATCTTGTATCTTGTACCTGACTCACAGACAAGTACCTCCTCTCCCCACATGGGAAAGTCATATCAAAGCACACTCGCCCAAGATTGCATGTTCGCAATTCCCAATATCGCAAAGACTATAAAATATCAAGAAACGTTTGTGCTATCAGCTTATCCGTCAAATTTGTTGACCTGTATACTTCCGATCTTGTAGTCCAACACATAGTACTTTGCGTCAGTGCAAGTGACCCCCTCTTCTAAGTCAAGAAACCTCTCAGTTCTATTTCAGTCAAATTCTGAAACATCTTGTACCAACTCTTCACCTTACAGTAGAGTAGCATATATATTTCTGTAAGAAAGTGTTGATGCTAGTGCGATCGTTTACACTGACCTACTAATAACCCGGAAGTGCCCAGTTGACCACTTTACAAGCCCCAAATCTGAAGATTGTTTCAGCGCCATGCACAGTGATATTTTACAATTAATTGCCATATTGATAATTCTCACAATAAAAAACATGATACATGTAAATGTATAACATGAATTCATTTGTAACAAAAGCTTGATGTACCACTGAACCACATAATCCATCAAAAAAGAGCATGAAAAATGATTGTTTATGATCAGATGAGTCACAAGTTCTTCCCAAACAATGGCAAAATCAATCACCCAAAATTTGGCAATACATTTATTAGGACTTCAAAAGTGAAACAGAAGTTTACTCATGGAAACAGGGATCCTATTGTTAGAAACAGCCTCGAAAGGTATTGTGTTGACGATAGGTCAGTCCCACTTATGACATTATGTGTTTGTAAATGCAAATGTTTTCATACAATCAGCACTCTTTAATACAAGAAGAGGATTACACATGTATATAATGTGTATATAAATTATTCATCTCTTTTGTGACAACTTGGCTAAGGCAATCAACACTGCTTATTGGTGAAGTCTATCGTAAGGTTTTCAGTTTGAGCTAGCAGTGTCATAGGACACTCACTCAAGACTACATACATGTAAATGTTCACAATTTTCATAAAAAACAACAGATGATACATGTACATATACAACTGTTACAAACGTTTGATGTAGCAGATATGATCTACTTTACATTGAGAAGATTTGGCATTTGATAATTGCAACTGTTGCTCACAAACAAAACGTAACAAACAGAGGGATTTTAAGCTTGACAAATTAACAATGGAACTAATTCACGAAGCTTAGTATCGGGGTATAGGAAAGACATGATGTAATAAGAATCACATTATCCAGTATCCAGCTTTAGTTCTGGCACAAAGTGTCGAAGCTCACAGTGTCCTTCAACTAAATTCTAAGCATTGAAAGGATCATTACCTTGTGTACAAAATCTCTGATGTAGTGGAAGGCCAGGTCATAGTTACCATGGAGATATGAGGCGCAGACAAACATGAACTTCAGTTTCTGTGCACAAACAGAGAACAGGATATCAGGCTTTTTCATTTAAACAACAACAAATACAGGAGGCTTCATAATACAATCAAGAATGATGTATCACAGATGTCAGTCAAAAGTGACAGGTATTCAAATATATCATTTTTTGTTTTCATAGGCAGATTAACACACAGCCTTCTAACAAAAGTTAGTATAGAATGGGTATCAGAATCTCTGCAATCTGATTGGTTAATGACCAGTAATTACCATGCATTTGTTTACTGGAAGCACGCGATATCAACAAGATATCGCTATATATACCGAGAATTAATATCATTGATACCGATGCTGTTTACGCAAATGGCGGCACCCACGAATCTCGAGTAGCTTCGATAAAGTTAAGTGAAGAAGTTAAACAAACTTTGGACGATTCAGAGGTTGTCAGGAAGTACAAATTTACCCCAAAGTATCGAACACTCATTTTCTATATTTAGACGCTCTGCAGAAGTGAAAAACATAGATTTGGAAGGTATTTCTAACGGAGAGTGGACAAACTCATGACTAAATTGTACGTTGTCGCAGCACCGCTTCATTGCCCACTAATGTGCGTTACAAATACGTTCATTTGGGCACTCAGTGACAATCGCAGTAAATTACAGTAAATCTGTCTTTCCTGATATGAATATGTCTAATAAGTGGTTGTTATCAAATTAAGCATGATGAACTTGATAGTTCTAAACATAAAGACTCTATTTCTCCACTTGACATGGTCTGTGGAGAAAATCATATAATATTTTAGCAGTGTTATTTGAACACTTGTCAACGTGAAAAAGTCAACAATTTATGTCTTGGCGGATTTTCCAATCATTGATGATGATTGATGATGAAAATGGATCCCTGCAATCTGATTGGTCAATCACAGCCATGTGTCCAGTAAATTTAGCCATGCGTCTGGTAAATGTAGCCATTCCTCTGGTAAATTTAGCCATGCATCCAGTAAATCTAGCTATGCATCTGGCAATTTTTATTTTACCGGACGATGGGTAAATTTTACTATGAAAAAGTTTGATTTTTTCAAGTTTTTTGCGCCCATCTAATAAAACAAATGATGCACAGGCATATTTCATGGATCGGTACGTATTGGAAGCAGTCGTTAAACTTTGGACATGGTCTTAAACCATTCCAAAGTTAAACTCGTGCATCCAATTCTTACCGATCCACTCATGCCTGTGCATCGTTTGTATATATAATGCCGCATACCTTTGTTTTCTCTGGCTCCTTCTCAAAGACGTTGGATTCAAGGGTCCTTGAGATGATACCACATGCATCCCCGTATCGCTGCACCTCCCCTAGTGACAGGCTCAGCTTCTGAATCAGACCGAACCACTCTCCACGAGTGATCACGCTGTAGTTGGCATGATCTGAAACACAACACACAGATCGAGATTAGTGAACCATGGCTACAGTATTTGAGCACCTTATTTTGACATGTTCCCTCACTAAAGATAGAAACCACTTGACCTCACCACTAAAATAAACAAATATGACCCGCTTGCTTCCCTTGTTTGTAAGGAACAATGGGGAAAAAAAACACGATTCATTGAACTATCTAACTGATATGACGACATGAAGTGTAGTATAGTGTATGTGTGTGCGTTCCTGTCCTTCTCACTTTCGCACTGATGAAAGTGCCCCCTTTTGGTTGCCCCCCCCCCCCCCAACCCATCTCTCCTGCCTTTAAAACATTCCGCCACCCCTGGAAACACTAATCAGAGAAACACTTATTCCAAATACATGTAGACAAGTCTACAAAGCACTCTGATTCCACATCTACTTCTCTCATATTCTGCAACATCAATTATAGATTATAGTGAAGTCCAAAAACTTGCAAACATTTTATTCTTAATCTCAAGTCTGTCTGTAATAATCACCTCATTGCAAACAGAAAAACAGTCTTTGTAGACAGCTGGTCTTTATTGAAGGGTGTAATTAAATGGAAACTGCTCAAGAGTGATTTAAGGTCGGTACTTTTTTGGAGCTAGGGCCCTGCCTTATAAATACTTCCAATTAATCTTAATCAATTGCAAGTCCAATCCCCCATTTCTCATGTGCAGGGTTACAATAAATATCAATTGTGGTGCTTTTACGAGCCATGTTTGACTGTAATACATGCCTACAAAGTTCTTCATCGCAATGCATCATGGGACATCTTTCTAGTATGAAAGCCGAGAGAGAGTTGGCCCCTTTATCATGACTGGGTAGTCTGATATGTACCAATAAGCCTGTGTGCATCTCATTAGCACACTTTATGTCGTATTGACAGCTTTATGTAGTGAAAGATCGTAATGAAAGGATATTATCACAAACTATGTTTTTTTATCTTTCATATAATACTAGCAAAATTATGAATCCCTGCAGAATAACACATCCTGTACAAGATTAATATGCTCTTTGATGAGATCAAATCCTGTTGTTAGTTATGGAACAGCTGACCGCTGTGCGTACTTCTTACTAGAAAGATGTCCCATGAAACTGCATAGGCACATACTACAGTCAAACCTGGCTCCTAAAAACACCACCCAACTTGAATGCTTTTAAAGCAGTTTGCATGTAATTAATGTCCACAAAGACCATATGCTTGTAGGCATGTACTGTGTCATCCAACCTTCTTGGTCTTTCTGGACAAACTTGGAGAGGAGGTTGAGTCCCTTCTCGATGAAGCTCTCGCTGTGTCCCTGTGTGTGCATGAGGGTGCATTGCCTGAACAGCAGCTGAACATCCTGCTTGGACAGAGCCTGGTCGTCGTCCTCGCCCAAGGGATCTACATGACAAGGGATCAAAGGAACAATGGCGGCTACCATCTAACAGAGTTTGCTAGTTTGAGCCTTTGCGTTCTCCTTAGTGGCATCTTTGAGTTGTCTCGGACAAAAAATAGTCCTGGTGCTTTCTTCGTACCGGTAATTATGCTGGTGATATGATTGAGATCAAATTACCAGTACGTTAATTGTGTCAGGCTATTAAAGCCATCTATTTTGTTGTTGAATGTTGTCACACAATGCATAGTCCCATTCATGTGTATATGTGTTGGTTTGAAAGAGACAATTTTTCTTTTAGATTTAGATCTTATATGCTGGTGCGGCTAATATGCTGGTCAGTACGGTAGATGTACTGCAACCTTAAATATACATAAAGTGTGTGAGTCCTCCTTTGAATTCAGAACTCAGCAAAACTATAGCACTTCATCGTTGATCACAAAAGAAGCTCACAACACAACACTTTATATCTCACTATTGTCACATTCCTCAATCATATACTAGTAATCCTTCATATTACTGATTGGAAATTTCACGAGTCTCCACCACAGAAAAGTCAATAGCAATTTACATGACGAGAGTCTGTATATTAGTCGTGGAAAGCATGTTCTCTGTTAAATAATGAGATATTCTGTTTAATGATTACATATTTTGTTTTCACCTTGAAACAGCGTGTGTGGGTCCACATGCCCTCAGGCAATAGTGAATTCTGTTAATAGTTTTGCAGAAATTATGTAAATAATTATTTAGGAAGCAAACAGTCCACCTTTCCATGACACCATTCATATCCTCAGCAGAGAAAATTCTTTTTCAATCAAATAAAGAAGCTTTGGTTACTCATGTTACACGAATTTAACCAATCCTGTGGAATTGCCCTTATGGTCGAATAATAAAAATAATAAACAAGATTGTGCTATCTATTGGAGATAGGAAAGGGGAGGAGGAGATCTGGTTCTCACCGAGGGTCAAAGCCTGAAGAGCAGACTCTCCTCTGCCAAGCTGCTGCTCGATAGCAGCCAGGGCTAGTCTGGCATCAAGGTGTCTTGGGGCTTGCTTCAGCACCTCCTTGTAGGCCTTGCTGGAGGCCGCCAGCTCCCCCATGGAGTTCAGGCACTCTGCGTAGCGCAGCCACACTGCAGGCTGTCCGGGCAAAACAAGATTTCTCTTTTAATTCTAATGAAAATTGAACTGCATTGGTGGTAACAATCTCAAGAATTCCTTGCCAAGGTGAAACATCGAGCGGTCCTTGCAAGGAAACTTACATAGGAAGAATGAAACGTTCCCTTAAGACTTTATTCCTGGAGCATAGATGCCCCAACTCCTCTTCTTTGTAAGGGTCCAAACATAAATTCACATGGAGTCTCTGGGATATTGGGACATACCGTCAGCCTCGACAAAGTTCGGATTAAGGACAGGGATGACAGAAACTGAGAGAGAGGGGTGAAGGAATCCATTTACATAAGAACGTCACATCCATCGTTGAACAGTGACTTCACTGCAGGAGAGGTCAGATGGGTCATATCCCTGAAAGGCTGAAGATTTAGCCAAAAATATGGAGGTGAATATCTTTACCTGAATTTATGCATTTAGATCCAAAGTTTAATTCATGAGAAGATTTTGATTTTTTATGTAATGTTGTTATCATATATCTAATTTGTTGTTTTGTAAATGAAGGGATTCATCTCAGACAAACATCTTGCTTTTCATATCCCACCACACTATTGTGCACACAATATGAAATGACAAATTGTATCATTACATTTTGGGGAAATATCCTGAATGCAACTAAATTGAAATACAGTCAAATATGTCTTTAAAGATCACTTTGAGGGATACAAACATTACACCTAGAAAAAAATCTAAAGCATTTATAGTAATATTATGGAAAACAAATTCATACTGACAGTTCCATTTAGAATAAAGCAAAAAATTAAGAGAGGCAGATTGCTTAAAGAGTGAGGAAATTCTGGTGCGTTATATATGAAAATTATTAGCATTTCACAATCTTGATAAGTAACTCTGATACCTTGCAAGTTCCACTTAGTTTCCGAATATGCTGCATGTACTGAGTATTCTCTCGATCTTCATATGTCCAGGAGCAACATTCAAAAGGACATGTACAGCTGTCAATGCAGACTGCAGACACAGACTTCATTGCGACACCATTTAAAAAACATGTGCCTGGAGGTAAGGCTACAGCCAGACTTGTTGGAAGGCATGAAGAATCAAATGCAAGGTAGTCTCCCCATTTCAGGCTCACTGGATGACAATACTGATAGGAGGTTTGTGGCTGCAAGCTAAAAAACACATCAGTTATGATGTATTCTTACCAAATTATAATTCTTGGCTGCAACAAGAGATGCAAGGATAGGCTTGGCTTCTTTATAGTTGTCTGTGTGACAAGGAAAACAACAAGAGTTAAATATGCTTTTATACAGTTAACAACAGAAGTATTCATACCCCTACTGATATTTCAGTTTTTTATGTATTTCTGAAAAACGACAAATGGACACTGAATATACTGGCCGTCGTTCGATACCTTTACTCGAAAGGTAAAAATTCTGAATGGACAAAAGAGCCTTCAAAAGGTGAACGTGAGCAATCTTCTTGCCAATGAGCTTAAATTCATGTATTGTCCATTTAAAAGCTTGCTGGAAGTTACTTGCCCTTAAATGATCCACATTTGGAGTAATTAGTGATTACATCACAAATCCTCAAAATGTTCGGGCCGAAAATTTGTGGATTTGACATTTTATCACTAATTACTCCAAATGTGGATCATTTAAGGGCAAGTAACTTCCAGCAAGTTTTTAAATGGACAATACATGAATTTAAGATCATTGGCAAGAAGATTGCTCATGTTCACCTTTTGAAGGCTTTTTTGTCTTCCCAGTACAGTATATGCCCTTTAAGAGTACCACGTAATGCCATAAAAATAATCCTGTTTTTGATGAATACATGGCGGTATAATGACACTTTCCTCCCACATCCCCACTCACTGATTTCTATGTAGGCCTCTGCCACATCCAGATACAGGTCTCCCATCTCTTCTGGATTCTCCGAGAAGAGGGGCTCTGTTACTGTGGCGACAGAGCGCAGGTGCTGCGAGTGGATGAGGCAGATGGCCAGCTTGACCCTGATGTCGATGGGCAGGCCATCTGGGATGTGGACATTGATGTCCTCTGTGTCCAGTCTGTTTCCATGGAGACAAAGTCAAGACATCATAATGCAGTGAAGCCTATACTTATGCCCGCTCACGGGAGATGGAATAGTTTAATAGTTTAATATGAAAAACATTGTTCCAATGAAGCAAATGTACTTTTCAGAAACAGGTGGTAGTTACATCAAGACCAATAATGAATACGAGTCCAATAAAACAGAAGTAATTGGTGCTGTTAAATAATCAATTTTACATCTACATAGAGAGAGTTAGAGAAGAAGGGGTTGTGAGGAGACCAAAAAAAAGGGGAAAAGGAGCAAGAGAAAGGAAGATGGGATAGAGAGAAAGAGATGAAAAGGGAGGGATGGAAAGAGAAAAGACGATTAGAAAAACATGGGAGCATGAAAAATAAAAGAAATGAGAGAGGGAGAAAAGGTAGAAGCAAGGAAAAAAAAAGAAGAAGGGCAATTCCACAGGTTTGGTTAAAGTCATGAAACGTGAGTAACTAAAGCTTCTTTATTTGATTGAAAAAGATGTTTCTGTGTTGAGGATATGATTGTGAGTCATGGAAAGGTGGACTGTTTGCTTTTTAAATAATTATTTACATAATTTCTGCAAAACTATAAAAGAATATAAAATAAAGAAGCTTTGGTTACTCACGTTACATGACTTTAACCAAACCTGTGGAATTGCCAAGAAAATGAATTTTCTTTCATGTTTTTACCCTTGTGTGAGAGAGTCTGGACCGCTGAATGTCACCTCTATGCCACAGTGGTCACACATGATCTGTATGGCACGCTGATACTGCCGTCCAGAGATGTACAGCTCAGCCAAATTATTCACATCTGGAACAAAAACACAATAGGTGCATCATTAGCCCGATCAGATGAAATAGCAAGCTATTTTGCTAATCTGGGGAACTAGCCTGAAGTTGCAATCATGTCTTCATTAGCTCGAAACTACCTTAATAGCTTTCCAATTTGTGATATATGGCCAGATTATATAACAGCAGTGAAAATACGTCCTGGCGGCTCAGGGGAAAGTTAGTGCTGCAATGTCAATAATAGCCCCCAAAGTCAATACAACCTCTTTGAAAGAAGAAAATTTTCATTGGGTGTACGCCACAGCATGGTTCAGGGTATTTGTGCTCATTTCATTCCGCTTGAAAAGTAGTGCCTGGAAACAAATGTCATTTTTTTCTTCTGCATGAAAGGATAATAAATAGAATTAAATGGAATACACAGAATGCGTGTCATGCATTTCTCCAAGTGGATTACATTTAAAAACTGAATGCTCTCTTTACGATTGCCATTGATTAGAACAAAAGCTCAAAATAGCATAACTGTGTGCTTTGACAGTCAATATACATGTATAGCCATGGAAATATTTAATGGACTTTTAACTTCAGGTTCAGTTCATAAACGGGGAAAATAAAAACACAATTGTTTCCATGGCTGTATTAACTCTTACATTACAAGGCCTTGAAAGCCCAATTGGCTTACTTTACATCTTCATACCAATAGT
This sequence comes from Arbacia lixula, assembly GCA_963669155.1. NCBI lineage: Eukaryota > Metazoa > Echinodermata > Echinoidea > Arbacioida > Arbaciidae > Arbacia > Arbacia lixula. The sequence goes on along the minus strand of OZ022580.1, from coordinate 23,184,240 downwards.
GATCAGAGATTTAAACCTTACATTACCATGCCTTAACAACCCCATTAGCTTTACAACACATATTTATCTCATTGCTACTGAGAGTTAACCCTTACATTACCATGCCTTAACAACCCCATTAGCTTTACAACACATATTTATCTCATTGCTACTGAGAGTTAACCCTTACATTACCATGCCTTGACAACCTCATAGCATACTACACATCTTCATGTCAATGGTATTAAGAGAATTAACCCTTACATTACCAGGCATTGGAAACCACATTGGCTTACTACACATCTTCATGTCAATGGTAATGAGAAAATCAATCTTGGCAAATAAAGACGTCTTACCTTCAGAGCTGATAAGATCTGGATATTTCTTGAAGACAGTCTCCAAGGTATCAATGGCCATCGTTACATCTCCCATCTTGTGACATGTCTAAAATGACAGTTTAACAGAATAATATAATAATAATATCAATTATAGCCTATTGATGATTGAGTATGACGAGTTATTAGATTTACTCAACAGTACAGACTAACATACACAATAGTTCTCAGTACTAATACAAACATCATACAAAGTGCTATTAATTAACTTTGTGAAGACTAACGAGATATCAAATCAGTACCAAGAATGATTTGTTTGTTTGTTTAAAACTGAAAGAGAGAAATGTAATTTATTGTATTTCATTTGAATGTAAAATACATTCTTTTATGTTGTGAAATGTTTATTTAACTCAATAAATTAGCCTATGGAGGGCTAAAAAAAAATGCAAAAAAAAAAAGAAAAAAAGAATGATTTCCAGTAATATAACTTTTAGGAGTGTGATAATAATGAGAATAAATGGCATGCATCGATATGAAATTGTATTATTTGTGTAAATATCATTTTATAAATTATAAAGTTCAACAATATTTACAACACAAATGTACAAACTATGTAAATCTTCCTGGACTAAATGTAGGGGTATTGTACTTTTCTCATGTGGTAGGACATAAGTAAGTATACAAACAGGACACATCCCAAGAATAAATCATTTTGTGTGCTCCCCTCCATCTTCCTGTCTCTTTGTAGAACCATCAGCCAGTGTTTAGATGCAGGGGTCTGGTTCCATATACCAGGACTAAGACATTTAGCCCTGTATGAGCCCTAGACTCCATTGAAGCCATAAGTTACACACATGGAATAAAGAAATATCATCAATCAATGTATATATGAGGACAACATTTTTCAGGAGCAAACCTAGACTGCATTTTAGACTAATTGAAGGCATAAACCATGACTATGGTTTTAGACCAAGGCAGAAACATTCAACTAAGTTTTATTGGCCAAATACACAAGTCTGGATTGACTGCCTAGCCAGCTCAAAGCGCTGGTGGGCTCAGGATTTTAGACTAAAGCACAAACCATGTCCAAACTTTTACATTAAAGGCAAAAGCATGGACTCCAATCACTGCAGGACTACAGGTCTTGAACTAAAAGCACACACTAGGTCTAAACGTTTAGCCTAATGGCAGACTGGACTCTTGAACTCTGCAGGATTACATGTTTTGGTCTAACGGTACACACCCCATATATCAGTGTTTAGACTAAACAAACAAAATGAACTCTAAGCTCTACAGAACTAAGGGTTTTAGACTGTAGTCACAAACCATATCTAAGTATAAGACAAAAGGCACACGCCTAGGATTTAAGCTCTGCAGGACTAAGGTGTTTTCTTTTTAGATTACAGGCACAAACCAGGCCTATGCATCTGGACTACAGGAACACACCTGGACCAGCTCTCGGGCCAGCTGGAGGCTCTGATGGGCCTCATTTGGTGGGAGACTTTTGATGATGGTGTGGTAGGACTCCATGGCCTTCTTGTGATCCCCGAGTCTGGTGTAGAGACTTGCCCGGGCATGCAGGGTGGGGATGTGGTTGCTGTTGCATCTCAGCACTGCATGGGGGTGGGGCAGAGTGAAACATTGAACATTCTTAATTAACTACTTAATACATTTATATAGCAATAATCATGTTACTTAATAGCAAAATAACTACTTTTACTCTCGAAACATCTTAGTTTTTCTGGACAAATACAATTATAGGTTAACTCATTCTCTGCATTACTAGTATAGTTATCTGAAAATGTATATTTTAAGACTGCATATTCATAACACATAGTCAATGAGAGACCACACACAGGTCACTCCCCCTCTAATAGAATACTCCAAATAAGACCGTTATTCCTGTCTGGTTTGACTGTACCTTTACTGTAGCAGTAGACAGCCTTCTGGAGGTCATCTCTGTCGATACACATCTCAGCCAGCTGTTGCCACTGCTCAATATCCCTGGGACTGCAGTGAGCAGCGATCAGTTGAAACTAGGGCAGAATGAGAATGGTGGATGTTTCTATTCTTTTATGGTTGAATTTAAAATATACTTGCCTAAAAAAAAAAAGAAATGAAGTTGCTTATTAAAGCCATCACTTAACTCTAGCCAATGGTCTTTACGACAGCCTACTGACTACTAATGGGTCAGAATGAATCAAGATTCTTGATATTCGTTATTATACGACAGGTTAAAGAATGTAATCATTTATGAGCAGATGACCCAGAAGGAACATGAAGAACATAAATGAAGAACATAAAAGAGGAACAGCAAGAGTAGAACATTCACAAGTACATACCTGCATGGATTTCTCCATATCACCCATATCCTCATAGATCATGCCCAAAAGCTGAAAGGGTTCCACACTCCTTGGGGCCTGCCTGATCACCTCCATGCACATCTTCGTCGCCTGGCTGTGCTCCTTGCGAGCAAAGCACAGATGCGCCTGACCCATCAACCCCCGCAGATTCTTGGGCACCCGGTTGCGCCGGCGGCGGATTACCTTGTGTGGGCCTGCAGGAATGTCACGCCGACGTGCACCACGCATGATCTGCAACTCAACGCTCATGGCGTTGTCAACTACAAGGAGAAGAAATGTGATTGGTTATCAAGATCCTGTTGTTGTTTTTTATGCACCAACATTATATTAATAGTATAAAGACACAATCTGAGAAGAAATGTAACCAAAGTTGATCTTTGCATAATTTGAAGCATATTCTGCTCCTATAAACTGCTATGTTGAAAGTATTAATATTTGTGATTTCAATCGTAACATTCCACTGTCACATAGAGCTGCAATTGTGCATTAATTTCACAATTAATTTCAAAGAAAATCATGATTCTTATCTTATCAATGGGAGCATACAGTAGTTAAAAAAGTACTATCCTATAGATTTCAATATATAATTTACATCTTAATGGTAATAATTTTGTTGTGCATTACTTTTATAATGAAGTTAAAAACACATTTTAAATATCATAAATAATCTTACACTAACTGAAATTTAAATGTAGTTAAGATTTAGTGAAACCAGCATTGATCAAACATGCTTGAAGAGGATACTTGTGTTCACCATTTCATATACTTTATTTTATACATCATGTTCTTCTTTTAACAGACACCAATCCTACAGTGCCACATTCTCTCACACAGATGAGGAGTAAACATTGCAGGCCAATGGTTGTTCTTTACCAGACATGAGTTCCGTGTCCTCTGAGCTTGAGAGGTCGTCCATACTCTTATCCTTGTCCTTCTGTAGAGGGCGCCCTTGATTTCCCCCTCCTGGAAATCTTGAGGCTCCTGCTGCTGATGAAGGGAAAGATGTAATCAAAAATTTATTGGAGAGGTTTTGTTCAGGGATGTCTGTAAGGGAATATACTGTACTGAGACAAAAAAAGCCTTCAAAAGGTGATCATGAGCAATCTTCTTACCAATGGTCTTAAATTCATGTATTGTTCATTTTAGAAACTTGCTGAAAGTTATTTGCCCTCAAATGATCCACATTTGGAGTAATTAGTGATTAAATCCCAAATCCTCAAAATGTTCAACCCGAACATTAACATTTTTATCTTCTCAGTACAGTTTAATTTAAGAACATAGTGAGAACTACTTTGGTGTAAGCTGCCTTAAAATACCCCAGTCACACGAAACTAGTTCTCTCTATGTTCTGGAAAGCAACTCTAACAACTTGAATTTGATTAAAGTACTGCAATTCCATTCAAAGAACGTTTATTTTGTTTCATCCATTCATGAACTTCATGTAAAGACCGCAAAAAGTTGGTACTACATCCACTCCATTTGCATACCGTTTGAGCCCATTCAGCAAGTTTTAAGAACGTATTTTATGAGAACACGCAGTTTGGTGTGACTAGGATATTATAATGGACCAGAAATTTGTTTTACTCTGTCATCATTCTGGGGGGCTTTATTTTTGCTGCAATGATTTCGAAAGTTTCAATTTTTTACAGATAAAGAGTTTCTATTAGTGGCAACAAATATAAATTGTGGACATTTTTAATTTTCTTAACTATTTTGTTAATATTTTAAAGTCAGACTCTCATCTAAAATGTATTTGTTGCATGGTCCCTGCAGTCTAGATGGTAGTCAACCACAAGAGAGTGCTAGAATCCATTTTGCACTCTACCCACAAGCGGAGTATTTTATGAGAACACGCAGTTTGGTGTGACTAGGATATTATAATGGACCAGAAATTTGTTTTACTCTTTCATCATTCTGGGGGGCTTTATTTTTGCTGCAATGATTTCGAAAGTTTCAACTTTTTACAGATAAAGAGTTTCTATTAGTGGCAACAAATATAAATTGTGGACATTTTTAATTTTCTTAACTATTTTGTTAACATTTTAAAGTCAGACTCTCATCTAAAATGTATTTGTTGCATGGTCCCTGCAGTCTAGATGGTAGTCAATCAAAAGAGAGTGCTAGAATCCATTTTGCACTCTACCCACAAGCGGAGGGGGCTTGACATTTACATGTACCTGACTTTTCACTTGGTCCTGCCTCGTCATTCTCCTCTTCATCCTCACTGCCATCATCATCCTCATCATCCTCGTCCTCCTCTTCATCTTCCTTCTGATGACTTGATGAATCTGCTAGCTCAACGCTGAATGAACCTTTAAACTCATTCTGTTGGTCAAAAATCTGTATAAGGGGGAAAATACAAATGGTAGAAACTGTCAAAAACAAGCAGTCATGATAATTGATATTTCAGTATATGCTCTTTTTCTTTAATCTGTGTTAGCCAGAAGCAGCAAGTCTCAACCTCATCCTTTGCAGTGGGTTTTAGATCAGCACCTACATGTACAACTCCATCTTTAAAGCAACTTTTATTAGGTGGTCTGTCATCAATGACAGATCACCTCTTAATTTCGTTAGAATTGTCTTTCTTTCTTTATTATTTATTTATTTTTATTCCAAAGCCAATTTTTTGTTTGTGGCATCTCGATCTCAACAATGCATGGGCCATGTTTTATCAAATGTCCATCATAGGTATATATGTGAACATGTTACAGCAACATTTTCAAGGTCTTTACATAATCGTAACGGAACGCACGAGCAATTAAATGAAAATCTATTTTCTCATGAAGCTCTAGAACTGATCATCTGTATGAGGTGAAATTTGACATGAAATTAATGGCAGGACAATTGAATTAATTTCAACGAAAAAAAATGCGCGCGTGCATAAAAATGCGCCCGTGCATAAAAATGCGCACGTGCATGAACATGCGCGTAAAATAAAAAAATGCTCCGAATCAACTATAAATTGTTTTGCATATGATTCAGGCCATTTCAAGCATTTTTCAAATTTCCGCGCGTGCACGCGTTCACTCATTTTTTCGTATGTAAATTAACAAACGGAACGTCGGAAAAACATTTTTTCACTGGATTCATGTTTCTGACATTACATACATCACATCCTGTGACCTGTCATTTTGAGCCATTTCCATGCGAAAACAAGGTCGTGCAGGGTGCGTCAAAGTCTGCGCGTACGTCAATACGTTTTTGTGTGCAAATATTGCAAAAAACATGACTATCTTCAATAGGCCATAGCTGCTTAGAATTTTCAGCTTGAATATCGATTTCTAAGTCATTCTGGGCATATTACTTGTATGTCTCGTTAGACTCTACTCTTACTGCGACCAGCCCGCTCACGCAGTCCCGCTGCGCGGGAGCAGTCCCGGGGCTAACTCTACTCTAGAGTAGACCCTGTCTCTAGACTAGGCCTTACTGCGACCAGCCCGCTCACGCAGTGAGCGGCTCCCGCTGCGCGGGAGCAGTCCCGGGGCTAGACTAGGCCTAGGCTAGTTCAGACTACAGTTAGAGTGTTAACTGTGTATGTTAGGTTTACCTGCTGTTTTTGAACCCATTGTTCAAATGGAATTTCTCCTCGGAGGTATTGCAGTAATTGCTCTTTGTCAATTTCTTCCTGATCCACCGTCGACATGATGTCATGTCACAACACAGATGTGTTTTGTTGTGATGAGAGCAGCAGCAATCAGGAGCGAAGGCAGCCCGCGGTGCACTGCCTACAATATACCGGCTAGTGTCGGCTAGGCTGTTGATCGGCAATCGCTCCGCTACTCCGGCTGCAGCAATATCACGAAAATGCCGGGCTCATCTGAGGCCCTGGCAAACGTAGATGGCGTCTCACTAATAGCTTGTCAGTGAGTTTTTTCCGTTTTTCTGCATAACCAGGTACGTACAGGTCACAGACAAAATCTCCGACTTTTCTTGATTTATCTACATCTGTCTTTTTTTTTCTATGTGAACAGATTTCAGTCTCAAACTGTCTTGCGGTTACTCATGAAATACCGGATTATCTATTCAACTATTTCAGCACGTTGGTCGGTTTTATATACAGTAAAATTTAATTCTCAATGTCTAGCTTTTCTCTTTTTTTCGACGGATGAATCAGACTGAATAAACACTCGTCCTTTCCACCTCGACCTCTACATGTACTCTTCCCCGTGCCTGAACCTCACAACCTTCTTGCTAATTATCTTAATTTACTTGCAAACGTTTCGTCGCGGCGAACACATTTTTTTTTTTTACACGGGAAGATGCCAACACGTCGAAATTGTTTATGTATGAGTGAAATTTATCATATCTCTTCCCTCTATCATTATGCAATGTGATTATTAGAGGGAAATGTATTTTAGAATGCCTATGTATACATGTATGAAGCGCTATATCAATAAAAGAATATTGATTACATTTTACCAAATACTGTAGGGCTCCATGCATGCCTGAAAAGCTTGTACAGTCCAATCCCATTATGAAGAGAACGCGTTCCTTCTCCTCCCCTCTCTATATACACCCAGGCTCTCCTTCTCTCCCCCCATGCACCCCCTCCCAGCCCTCCCCCTCTCTCTCCCTCGGCCTCTCCTTTTCTTTCCTATATTCACCGGTTGCCCTTTCTCTATCCTCTTTTTCACCATCTCTCTCGCTTTATCAATTGGCATAGATTTAGGTTTTGATTCAAAATAAAGCTCGTTGTTGTTGGAATAGATTTATTTAGGTTAATAGATTCAAAATAAAGCTTTTTGCTTCATTTATAAGCTTCCTAAATCTTCTATCATTCTGAGTGAAGTTCTGGAATGGTAATTTACTCTCTATACCTTAAACAGCTAAGCCTGCAAAATTGATACACTACCTCGAAAAGGGGTTCAAAACTTTTAACCATGAAGTGCTTCATTTGTAATTTCTTGTCACATACATCTCACACAACTCATCTCCCATCACTTCCTTACTAAAAAAAAAAAAAAATGATACAGCATTGTTGTATATCTTCCTTCTCTCAACATCTAGAGTTTTCTCTCACATTGTAAAACAAACATATCATCCAGAACAGCATTTGATGAAATAGCCGTTATTTAATTTGTATACAATATAAATTGACATACAGTATCGTGATAATACATTGACTCGAGTACTAAAAATAACCAGTGCTATATTATGTAATGACATTACCAGTACTAGTGATAATCTATTGCTAGTACTAGGAATATCTCCAAATGTCTAGGCACAAAAGTCACAATCACCACGACTATATCTCATCTACATGTATGAGTTACAAGGTTTGAAGTACTGATAGCAAGTCAGGGTCTTACTTAGCCTAACATCCAGCCTGGTGGACAATTTCATATCAAAGCTATCATATGTTTATACTCGGGTCTGGTGCAAACTAGACTTAAGTTCCTCTTGGCTCAGTTCTATCTCGACCCAGAAAAGAACTAGGGAGTTATTAGTCTACTGCAGCCAGACCTGTCTATTGTAGAGTTTGGATCAGAAATGTCAAACAGCCTGAAAGCTAGGCTAGTTCCAATGCGTTGTCTCCACTGCATACCAGAACATGATACAAACACTTCTTGTGCCAGAAATACTACTCCATGGAAAAAATAATACATACATACTTAAAAAGTTTATTTAGATCTCCAGTCATTTTTTTCACCCTGGAGCTCATTTATCATATAACAAGCTGTTATTTATAAATAAAAATGGGAACCAGAATAAAGATAACCAGCCAGCTTCATCACACTATGACATGTCTATTTATTGTGTGAACTTCCTTCCTTGTCATCAAAATACACAAGATTTGTTGAGATGCTTTCTTCCATAGATATGAGAACTGCTGTCAAACAAATACAAAAAAGAATTAGACTCGGTTTAAATGAAGTACGAATAACTGTTCTTAGCTTTTTGGGAGATAACAAATAAAATCATGTTTTAAAAGAAATTAGAACTACTGTTATTCGCCTTTTTTGTGATAGAACAAAAAAAATATATATTTTTTGAGACTGTTTAAAAGAAGTAAAAACAACTGTTCTTAGCTTTTTTTGGAGATAACAAATAAAAACTTGTTTTAAGACCATTTCATTGTACAGAAATGAAAACTACACATGTGTTATCCTTGACTTAACATGATTTCCATTTCACAATTTACCCTCATGATGTCAACACAAATATATGGGTTCCCTTTTATTCTACACGAAAGCCTAATCCTTTTTGACTCACTTATTGTGCCTTTGAAGTAACAACTTGTTCTAATTACTACTACATTTGCATCCTGGAACAAAAAACTTCCACAAATTCTCATAAAATAAATAATGCATTCAGCGGTGGGTTCATTGAAACTTGTATTTTTTATCGTTCCTTTCCTTTTCTTTTTTTACTCATCCTGCTCTCCCCATATCTGACCTTCTTCTGCCTGTTTCTACCATTCCTATTCTAGTTCATTTGCTTCTTCTTATTCCTTCGTTTATTTCCTATAATTGATCAGAGATGCCAACCTTTGGCCCTCAAAAAAGCTGTAATACAAAAGGTTGAACAAAAGAAAAAATACAAGATAATATTTTGTAAAAAAAAAAACAAACCACTAATAACTGTACCCATTTTAGAATGTTTAAAAATATATATTTAAAAGAAATCACATCCTTACACAGACAAAAGATCAGAAAAGAGTTGATAATTACGCTTGCAGTGTTGTACATGATATAAATGATGTACAATGTATACATTTAGAATTAATCTAAGCAACAATCGTACTTAGAAATGAATGTTTCTTTGTATTTTACCATCTATATTATATGAAATATGACAAAATCCTACTGATTGGCAACTCTGACTAAGTACTTTTTTCTTCACATATATACAGCATACTTCATTCATTAACAAACTAAAAATTACAATTTTGGCAAAGTCTATTCATTCATATCTATCAGTGGCACACACACACCCTTCCATAAGAAATGCATAAAATTGCATGTTTTTGACAGAATTCTGAAACAACAAATGCAAATAAAAAGATGTTATTTTTAGACATACAAGTATGAATTCAATACAAAACTGTTTATGAAGCAATTTAAATTCTTCAAAAGGTGTGCTTTTCGTTCAAGCCTGCAATAAAAAGCAAAGAATTGTACTGATTGACATTTTTCTGATAATGAACACAGTTATGTATCAAGAAGAAGCAATAAAGTGTACAAAAAACAGGAATTATTGCAACAAAATGCATAGCTATTTGGAAGAATTGTGTCACAATCTTGATAGAAATCTTCATCGCTTTATTCTGCGAGCATCTTTGTTGTCACTTTCATAGAAATAAATAGTTGCAAAGCAACCTGTGCTAAAATTGCGTAATTTGTGATGATCATTTTAAAAATGATTGGGAAAGTACATAAACCTCATTCTTATTTAAGTGAGCATTGGGGAGACGGTTGAAGTAACAGCAGTTCATGAAAATGCACAAGTATTATCAATCTCATTCACAAAGAAAATGCACTAACAAAATTATGTGTGTCAGAACCCCACAGGGTTGTATGTAAATGTCCAACAATTTTTCATAAATCAAATAATACCAGTACATGCAATACACAAGCTTGTGCAGATTTGGCAAAATAATTTCAATTCATTTTGGCAAAATGTAAATATCTACATACATGTAGACTTGGTCACAGACCTTGCTGAATACATTGAATTAGGAAGAATAAATTGGAGATGGTTCAATTCACAAAATAATACAACTACTACATGTAGATTTCTCATGAGTCATGTCACACTTCTCGGGCCTCCTCAAACCAATACCGTTTAAAAAATTATCCCAGATTTTACAGGAAATTATCTGGTATTGAAGTTATTAGTAGAGATTCTTCTGAGAATTCATATGAAGAATCCTTCACAAGTGAAGTGACAATGTTAAATACTAATAAATACTATTTAGAAAATAGTACAACTAACACCATGTGGTTGTGTTACCGAAAGTGTTATTATTTTCTAAATAGTATTTATGAGTACACTCTCACCATGGAAACTTTCAAAGAAGATTTAATGTTAAATAGATCTATCATTCATTATATTGGAAAAGGCTAGGAAAGATGTTGGTGGGGTGCACTCCATGTATAGCACTAATGGAAGTGATTATGAAAGGGAACAACAAATAACACATAATAACCTTCAATTGTGGCAAAAAAATATCACTCTTTTAGTAAGTATAATTTTTGTTTTAAAACTTACAATTCAAACTGAATACTGTCACTGATTCTTCTAGTACTGCCTTCATGACTGAATAGTAAACAAAATAGTTTTTATTTGAGCTGTTCTACAGAGCTTGCCATGAAGTACGACACCTCTACCTGGGCTCTTTTGAGTGGCCGATTTACCCATCATGCATCAAGGTGAACATTGGTAGTCATACATGCAAACAGTAGGACAACGCAGCTCATTCTACGCTTTCTCTTTTCAATGGCACAGATTAACACCTCTGACACCATGAAAAAGGGTAATAAAACCAGGTTTAAAGAACTAAGCCCTTAAAAGAAATCAATTTTCATGATACCAGGTTAAAGGAAAATCTTGAAAGATCACACAAAAGTTCAAGGTTAGTGATCTACAAAAACTAATTCATGTTGTCTAATCTCCTGATTTTTCCTCAAAACTTTTGACAATTTGCCTCTCTGATTTACCTGGTATTATCAATACAATTTTTAAGAATTTATTTTTTTCATTATAATGCAGCGAGCATGTTCCAAGTTTTATTGTACTTTTATCACTTTAACAAGTGAATCAGAAGATAGCTGCTCACATTTACATGCATGTGTTTTTTTCAATACCCATTTTCTCTCCAGCACTTTAACCTGTGTTTTCCACTTATCTACTTAAAACAATCTAAATAGGAACTAAGTAGCAATAATTTACTGTTATCAATATCAATGACGAATACAAAATAAAGCTCAAAGATAAAATGTTACATCCTTCCTACTCCGGTATGGATGCAAGACATATATAGCAATCCCTCACCTCCGTAAAAACAGAGGGGGTTTGCATACATTTCTCCAGCAAGAAAGAATACATTGATGATTCTGAAGATGTTCTCCAATTCCCTTGGTAATGCTCAGAGGTTGCCAATTTGCTGGATAAAACAAGCACCACCTGGTAAACACAGTCAGCTAGCTTCAGCCGGTGAGTTGCAGAATGAGGGTCTCCCATGATAACACATTACAGCACTACGCGGACAACATCCATAGTTGATCTCTCTTTTCAAAGTCAATACAAAATAATACTTTGGCAGTTGTGTAGTCCACCCATTGGGTAGATGGATATTTACATGTCGTAGAGAGCAATATACAATATGTCCATATATTTTCTCCAGCAATTTGAAGTCTTTGACGTTGCATTTCACCGCTAACAGGTCGTGTCGACTGAATGGACCTGTGCTCTTGTGCGCATGTGATGTGATCGCCGCGGCAACACCGTCTGCGGGGGAGGGTCGATCTTTGGCACTATCGACTGCGAGAGGGGGTTGTCGCAAGAGGGCGGGCTACTGTCTCGCTCTAAGAGCGCAGTCCGACAAGTCACGCTTGGTAAGTCAGCGGACCGGTCCACGTGAATCACTCCCGGGGGAGGGTCGACGATGTTGCGTTCGGGCGATGCAACAACGGGTTCCGGTTCGACATACTGGTATTCACTATCCTCGTGCGGTGTCATGGTGCTGTAACCATGATCACTCTCACTTGGCGCCTGCCCGTGCCGGCGCCAGATCCGGATTCCATGGCGGATGCGCTGGTGGTACGGGCTTGGGTGGTGCAGCGCAGCTAGAATAATGTTACCTTGGCCATCTGACAAGAAAAACAGAAGAACATGTCATTATTTCATAAACAATGGAAGCATGGTAGTAACCACAAAAAAAAGATACAGCTTGCAGAAATCTGTTGGGGAACCATGTGAAAAGGGCACTGTGTTCTTGTTTCCATTGTAAAGTCTGTGTAATGGGTATTCTTTGGGTCAATAATAATCATTTGATATGAAAGTTTCATCCCCAAGCACTTTCCACTATTATGCATAAAATATTAGAGAACATTCATATACAGACATGCTAGCCATGGAACACAATCTTGCTTCTATAGAGGGGGTTGGAATATCATTCACTCACATGCTCCTGGTGGGGGCTGGTTGTCCGGTGAGTTGCTGCCCCCTGGTCCTCCATCAGGCTCCGGGCCCTCCACCCCATCACCATCCCCCTGGGTCATCCGCACGGACGTGTCCGAGCCAGTCTGGGCAGCCTCACGCCGCCGGCGCTGCTCCCGGGCGTGCACGCGGTGCCGGTAGATGTAGATGATGAGCGCCAGGGAGAGGATCACACAGAGCAGGGCGCCAGCTACAGGCCCAACGTGGGCAGTGTCGTTGTTCTCAAAGATGTAGGAGCGATGTGAAGCCACTGGATAATGATTAAAAACAATTGGTCAGGTTTCGGTTTTGTTTCCATCTCAAAATTAAACACGAACAATGTTAATTCTAACTATTACAGGTTGCAGGGCTCTACAAACCCACGTGCCCGATTGCCCGGGGCAAGTGGAAATGACGCCCGGGCAAGCATTTCTCAAAGACACTTGCCCGTCCGGGCAAGTGGTTATTTTCCACCCAAAAATATGGAAATAACATTGTTCTTACGCATATGCGAGAAAATTAATGTGAATGTGTCTCGTATCATGTCAAACCAGGCAAACGCAGCTGAAATTGGGGTGAGATCACTGACATCTTGTCATGAAAATTCGCCTGAAACTCTGTTCCGTGGACACTGCCATCTTGAACTGAAAAATAAATTCTGCTCATGCGCGATATCCGCATTACCGATATTTTAACCAGATAAGAGCACTGGCTTGCGATCGCGAATGTGCGACTACGCGATGTGAAATTTTTCGTAACAGCTGTGTTTATTTGTGTGTCCACATACCGTATTTACGTGGATTACTACATATGGGACTGTAATGTGAAAACGTGTGTAAGTGATTGTTGTATGAGTTCTGCACATATACCTGCCGTGGAGCAGCAATGTTTTAATTGATCTGCCCATGATTTTGATCGCTACCAGTACACTTGAAACGGCAAAATGAGCACATCTACCAAGAACCCTACCCAGAAATATCGGGCTGATTACTCTAAGGTTTTCTGTATTAACAAGCTCGAAACTGGGAGATCATGGCGCTAGTTCATCTAGTTCATAACTAAGTGTATCCACGACAGCCTACGGCTATGCAGCTAGTCACAGGTAGCTAGCCGCCTAGCCGTCCCGGGGCTATAGGGTCTAAACGGACGCTAATGCAGACCTAGAAATCACTTTTTGGACGATTCAACGGCAAAGAAGTTGTCTAGGGTTAGACATTTTACTTTTGAAATGTGACTGTTTATAATCCTGTCAGCGTGCTTATCAGTTACATGTATTATGACAAGCTTTGCCACCTACAAATTACAATGCAATGTGGTGTAGTCAGTGTTATCAATATGTGTTTTTTAAATGCCTCTAGTCTTGTGAAAGTGTCCTATACCTACATGTAGTGAGCAGAGTCTGCTCCCAACATGCCCAATTATTAAGGGAGGTCAGGCGTATGTGTGCTTCATTTCGAGTGAAAGCAAGAGTACTATAGTTAGGAGAGTCAGTGCTAAACATGATGGACTCGGATGACTAAAAACAAACACTAGTATGTTCAGTTGTCCTGTAAATTATGTTATAATTCGGCAGGATAAGGTATGCCGCTTCTGCAGAAAAATTTGTGAAAAACAAAGGTTATAATAAAAAAAAAATGGGCAAGCAGTTTTTCCTCCAGGGCAAGCAAATTTTTTTTGTAGAGCCCTGGGTTGTCATGTCAACATGGGCATTTTTGTTGTAAAAGATATAGGAGCATTGCGGGGCCACTGGATCATAACACACAAAAAAACGGTCAATTTTTTTTAAAGTTTTCTCTCAAAAAACGTCAACATATGATGGATGTTCAATACAGAGATTGACATTATTGGAGCAGGGCCAGCTAACAATGATAAGTAGAATCAATCACGTTCTTCTTCTTTGCTACACAAATCAAACACATGGTGGATAAATGTCCTATCAGAGCTGGGACCCCAGGAAATGATAACAATAAAATTCAGGTTCCTCTTCACTGGGACAAGTGATTCCCAGAATAATTTTTTTTCGTTTAATAGAATACTGTATATGCCATATATTTCACTGGTTTTTTATATTCGCGATTTTCGCCAGTCTGGACTATTCGCGAATGAAACAACACGCAAAATTAGGAATACGACGTGCTTGAGCACATGTACTACTAGTACTAGTACTCCACGATCGCGAATTTAACCACTCTTGAAATTATCGAGAAGTCCTGATTCCCGAAAAACTAGACTCACGAAATATATGGCATATACAGCATTACTGAATGTCACTGTACTCATACCCAACTAACATTTAATGACTGTGGCAACTTGGTGGCAGGGGCATATAACATACATCCACACAACATGTTTCTCTGTCTGAATGAGGCTTTTGTGAGATAAGTGGCATCTATGTATGTATCTTGCCACTCATCTCCCCGTTTGTTGACAAAGTGATACAGGTTTCCATGGAGACATTGCATAAAGGACCTCCCCCACCCCTTCTTACCGAGCTGATCTCCATAGGGGGTGGGTGCCCCCACGACGCCCCCGAAGCACTCCCTCTGAGAGGCGCAGTAAGGGTCCTCAAGCAGGCTGCTGCCATCATGGCTGTACTCGCACCACTCACAGTCAACCACCCCACGACACGTCCTGCAATATAGGGGGATGGAGAATGACAGTGCAATTAGATACGGACAGTTTAATCAAGGAGGGTTAAAGAAATGGATATCCATCCCTTTGAAAGAGGTTTGGTTCTGCCACTCAATTATTCATGACTGGCAGCTGCTCTTAACAATATGATGCATGAGCAATTGCACATGTTCACCTGGATTTTACAATAGGTTATGCATATTCCTAAACATGCATATATTTCAGCTTTTGCTGCTAAACTGGTAGCTTTTGTAACAAAGTGCTTGTTATGTAGTGTTATG
>OZ022580.1:23071011-23163511 GCA_963669155.1 Arbacia lixula | reverse complement strand
GTACAACTCTTATAAGGAAACAAAGGGAATTTCAGTTTATGCTTTTACATGGAGCAATATATACAAAGGAACATTTGAAGAGATTTGGGTTTGTGGAGGACAATTATTGCTCTTTTGGTTGTACAGAAAAAGAAACATACTTTCATTTATTTATGGATTGTAGGGAAGTTAAACCTCTATGGCAATTTTGTATCGATTATTTTTGTTTAGATGAATTAAGAAATAAGGGTTGGAGGGATATTTTTGTGGGACTACCCGGAAATACAAATAGATATAAATGTATTAATTCTGTCATTTTGTTCATAAAATATGCAATTTTTAAATCCAAATCTCAAGGCCGGGTACCTTCATTCACCAAAATACAGAAATATATTATGAGTTGTATAGAGGAAGAAAGTCTCTTGGCAACGAAGTCGGGCAAGTTCAGTTTACATGTACAGAAATGGGATGAATTGAAGGTGAATAGGGAATTGAATGTGAACAGGTATGATGTTACTAGTGTGATGTGAGTGTTAAGCCTTGTGTGAATGTTGGTGTTGGGGGAGGGGGGGTGTGCAAATTCTGTACTTTTTCTTTCTACTTTATTTTAGTTAGTTTTCAGTATACTAGTAAAAAAAAAATATTAGGTATTTCATTCCATTATGTGCTTCACTTTGTTTGGTGAATGACTTTTTTTTTTTTCCTTTGTACACTTTTTGTAATACGAAATGAGGAAATTGTACACTTTGTTTGTAATTATTTACCTGTACCATGCAATTGATTATGGATGAAATCCTGAATAAAAACATGTTTGGAAAAAAAAATATTAGTAAACTTTTTTTTTTCAGGTATTTCATTCCATTATGTGCTTCAGTTTGTTTGGTAAATGATTTTTGTATATATTTTGTAACACAAAAATGAAGAAATTGTACATTTTGCTTGTAATTATCTACCTGGACTATGTATGTAATTATATCATGTAATTGATTATGGATAAAATCCTGAATAAAAAAATGTTGGAAAAAAAAAAAAAAAAATGTTCAAAACGTTCCAGCCCAATTAGCTCAGTCGGTAGAGCATGGGACTCTTAATCCCAGGGTCGTGGGTTCGGGGCCCACATTGGGCGACCATATCTTTTTGCCGGCTGGAAAGTAACATTTGATTCTTTTTTCAGATCATTGGGCGGACGAATTATATTTCTATGTAATTTTGATATAGATAAAATGAATTTGAATGGTATACCAATGTTTCACATAAATATATTAAAAGCCTGGAAAGAAATAGATAAATGCAGACATTTTGGAGAAAATAAGATTAATCCAAAAATTTTCAATAATAAATGTTGATGTCTAGGTAATAAAACTTTTTTTTTCACGATGAACTATTTTGAAAAAGCATCAGATATTATTGATAGAGGTCACCTAAAACCAATTTCACATTTTTCAAGGTTGGGTCTTACGTCTGAAAGCTTGTTAAAAATTCAAACGATTTTTTTAATAATTAGAGACGAATGGGAGCGAAGCGATTTTATGGAAGTAGATGTTGAAAATTTTGAAATAGAACTGATGACATTTGGATATTTAAAAAAAACTATGCGATATAAAGTCCAGATGGGTGTACGATTAGTTCATAGAAGAATTTCAAAAAGATTACATACTGTGTGTCACAGATTGTTCCTGTTATAATCTTGGAATAAAGGAATTGAATAAACATTTATTAAGGTTAAACGTGCTTTGCTATGCAACAAACAGAGAGAGTTCCAATACAAATTATTACATGGAACTGTATATACAAAGAAGAAACTGTTTGAATTTGACTTTGAGTCGGATGACCTTTGCATCTTTTGTAAAGAAGAAGTTGAAACATACAAACATTTATTTCTTGACTGTCCACAAGTTAAAAAAAAAATATGGCAGGAAATAGTTAAAAAGCTACATTTAACTGAAGTTCAGGAATATAATAGGAAATCAATTTTTATGGGGGTATGCGGCAGTACTGCTTGAGTATCTGTAGTAAACTGTATCATATTCGTAGTTAAATACAGCATATTTATCTCTAGAAAACATGGGACTCTACCATCCACACAGAAAGCAATAGATATGCTAAAAGATTACAGAGATGATGAATACAAGATAGCCTTCCAAAGGGAAAAAATAGGGACACCTCTACAGAAATGGGAAGCAGTGGGTGCGTTTTTTGCTATAGAGTTGATGTTTTTTGGTTTTCCTCCATTTGCGAGCAATTAAACTGAAGGCGGAGGCATACATGTGTGTGTGTTTGTAAGTGTGGGAGGGTTTTTTTTGTGTGTGTGTCTTTGTGAGAGTATGTGAGGTGTGTGTGTGTGGGTGGGTGTGTGTTAAGCGTGGGTGAGTGTGTTTTCATATAACTTCCTCAAAATCATTGTGATTAAAAAGGATATGGTAAATGGGAAAAAAATGTATAATTTGAAATTTATATAAGTTTGTGTATATTGCTAAATGTCTAAATGTCTAAATGTTAAAGAAATTGTATAGATGGATTCGAGTTTACTCATTTTTTCGGATTTATATAATTTATGCTATTTCATAATCAAGTAAAACTGTTCATGAATGATAAAATGTAAAGAAATGAATATTGAATTAGCTACATGTATTTAAATGATTTCATGGAATGTTATTGTCATGTGCTATGAGGAAGAAATAAAATACGATAAAAAAAAAAAATAAAAAAAAAAAAGTGTGTGTGTGTGTGTGTGTGTGTGTGTGTGCCTCTCTCTCTCTATCCCTCCCACTGTCTTTCTTGAACAATATTTTCTCTGAGGTAAAAACTTACAATAATAATATATAATCACATTCTACAGTACTTTAAGAATAACATATGGTTAATGACAAAACCGCAAAGTCTCATTTTAAATTAAGAACACAGTCAATGACACATCTTCCTTCTAAAGATGCTTTCATCAGGGCTGCCAACCTTTGAAAGTCACAATTCATATTCGTATTTTTAAAGATAAAGGTAGCAAGTCTAAGCCTGTGACTAAACAAACACACTGTATTATCCGTTTACTACTCACTGGCCAACTGCCACCGACAGCTGATCGGCAGCTAGCAGTGTGTAGCACTATACTGCTAGTACAGTGCAGCAGCACAGTGCATCGCCACACTGAGCCTAAGTCTAGCTTTCCTTCCCCAGAGTTCTGGGGGAAAACTTAGCTAGTGGTAGGGGTTACAAAATCGTAAATTTTCAATCTTTTTTTCTTTTTCCAAATTATATGAAAATGTTCTTAAAACAACCTGAATATCATTAAAATGCACCATAAATGATATTCTAGTGTCCAACACTTACATTCCAGGTCTCAGTTTTGCAGTGATTTGAGGCGGATTTCGCCATTTTTTCAGCTCTTCATCTTTAGCCTGGCCTAGTCCATTATTTCAAAAGGGTACTAATATCTGTGCTGTGAGGGAACAGTGTGCAGAATTTGAACATAAGCATAGCTTGGGAGCTAGCCTCCCCAGAGTTCTGGGGGAACTCGGCTAGTGGTAGGGGTTAAAAAATCATAAATTTTCGTTTTTTTTTTCTTTTTCCAAATGTTATGAAAATGTTATCAAAACAACCTGACTACGATTTTAATGCACTATAAATGATATTGTAGTGGTATACACATATATTCCAGGTTTCAGTTTCTTCCTATCTTGCAGTAATTTGAGGTGAATTTTTCCACCTTTTTAGCTTGGAAACTCAATGGAAAGTCTGGCCTGGTTCATTAGTTCATAAGGGTACAAGTATCTATGTTGTGAGGGACCAACTAGTGTGTGCTGAATGTATTGCCAATGGAATGAGTGTCGTGAATGCAGTCGGCAATCAGGTGTTACAGAAAGAGCTACGTGATTGGCTGAATTATTCTACGATGCTTAGGGGTAGTTTAATAATGCTAACCATAACATTTTACTTCACAAATATATAATTATAATAGTGGTCACCTATGCAATCACTTATTACTTCTTCCATGCCACATTTTTGCTAGTTAAGACGCAACTTTTGTCTTTTTTTTTTAAATGTTTCATTTTGCCGTAAATTCGTACTTTTATGATGCGCTTTCGTACTTTCGTATTCTCTTCCGATTTTCGTAACAAATACGATTTTTTCGTAACTGTTGGCAGCTCTGTTTCATGCATCATTATCAATGCAAATAGTCACAAAACTTACATTACTGGATTTTAACATCAATGAAGGCCGTGGAAGACAGAGAGCCAGCATAAAATCAAAAATACCATAGAAATGAAACATAAGAAGAATGAAATCAAATAGATTTCAACTGGAACATACCTAATGTGATCCTCCTCACAAACTGGTAGGGTTTCCACCAAGAGGCGATAGAAGTATGGCAGCGTGATATCGATTCCCATCACAGCAACCACACGGTCCGTCTCCGTGTGGTAGCCACTCGACCTGTGTGGTATGCAACATCCTCAACGTTCAGTGCAATTCATAGAATCATGGCAAGATGATCTTGGGTTCGTTTATCAACTTTCTACAGTTAAAAAATGCTAATGTTAACTTAAACTTCACTTTAAAATATTTTCAACATTAGTTAAAAAGATTAATGAAATTTGACCAACATTTTTCAAAAGAAACTTGCCTCATATGTTCACATATCTACTTTAATTGATAGATGTAGAAGTATGTGATGTTGATGTCCATCAATGTTACCATATATATGGTTTAGCTCTTTGAGGGAAACACATTCTTCAACAGCATTGTATACACAAATCGATAACCATGATGAGACGCATTATTTCACACCAGATATCAGACCATGGGTGTGTTTCACCAAGCTGTTCGTAAGTTACGAACGACTTTACGAATGACTGGTGATCCCTTCTTGCGCTAAATGCGATACCACACTTTGTTCATTGAGAATCCTACTTAGCACAAGAAGGGATCACCAGTCATTCGCAAAGTCGTTGGTAACTTACGAACAGCTTGGTGAAGCACCCACCATGTATGTTATCATTGATGAATGTCAATAGCACACATAGCAGACACAAACATACAAACAAACACACAAATAAGCATGCACTAGGCCATTTTTACAGCCACGATCCATCACATCAATTTGCCTGATCCACTCACCTTCCTTCAAAGATGACCCTGCTGAGCGTGATGATGTAACCAGCGCCCCCATTGTCCAGATACGGTGAAGACAGGGTGATCCGACCTGGATTTTCTAATGCACGCCTGTACCTGTGGATTGTAATGGAAGCAATGAGAGAGAGATGTTAACTTTTGCCCCCCAAAAAATGTGTACTTCCAAGGGTTCAACGTACATTGCATTTTATGACAAAACATTAGAAATTTTAAAAACAATTTGTTACAAAACAATAAAAACAAATTTCATTTTGATAAGAAAAATCTTTAAGTCAGATTTTACAAATGATATTGTACTTAATACAAGTAAAGATGTATAGATATCAACCATGTAAGCATTACATTCTTTGGAGAAGCCGACTGATCATGCACATTGTTGTTTGAAGAAAAAGAGGAAAATGTGGGGTGGCTTACCATGGTCGGCGGGCGGGGTCAAAGGTCTTTGACATCAGAGTTCCAGGGTAGACCCAAACCACTCCACTTGTAGTAGCAACATACCTAATGGAAGGGCAGGAATGTAGGAACATATCAGAGGGGTAGTCCACACCCAAAAATATTTGTAATCAGTAGATACAGAAAAACCAATTACCGATAAACAAATGAGTCAAATTTTGAGCAAAATGGGACAAGTGGTAACAAGGTTATGGCTTACGGTTAAGATTGTGGCTGTTCAAATCTTCATGATCACTATCTGTAACGGGCAAAGCTGTGATGTCACCAGCAAGTAAAATCAACCCTCCAACACATTTTTTCGCTTTACCTATACTACTGATCCATCCATCCAGGCAAACAATTATCCGTCCATCCATCTATTCATTCACTATTCCTGTACATTTCACACATTAAGTCATTTATGTTTATATATCCATTCATTATACTTGTATTCTTTGTTATTCTATTGAGCTGAACTCATCTCAATTATATTAGATTCTATTAAAATCTATTCCATCAAAGTGCCTGTACCTCCTCACGATGTACTCATTGATGTCGCTCTTGAGCATCTGCTTCATCCAGGTCCTCTCAATGGCTCGTGTGGCTGCAACATCATTCTTCACCGTTGCCTGAGGGCAGCAGACATAAAAAGGAGACGTTATTCCACAGATGTTATGAATGGAGAGACAAAAGACACTGTAATCAATGCCCTGGTGATGTATGTAGTAGCATGGTAATGCCAGAGGCCAGCAGAAGTCTGGTCGCTGCCCAACAAGCAGTAGATCCAAGGTTCGAGTTTCTATCTTGAGTCCTTTTTCTTTGCTTATTTTCCCAACAACATGATTAGTCTCATTAAGAGCATTCAAATACAAAACATCTACAACAACATGGATACCTTGAGCTATGAGTCTAGTGTTGTCACTGAGGTAATTTATGTAGGTCTGTACTACTAGCTTGGTCTCTTCTTGGCTCAGGTACACCAAGAGCATTCAAATACAAAACAACTACAACAACAACATGTATACCTTGAGTCCTGGGTTGGCTATGAGTCTGGTGTTGTCACTGAGGTAAGCCATGTAGGCTTGTACCACTAGCTTGGTCTCTTCTTGGCTCAGGTACATCAAGAGCATTCAAATACAAAACATCTACAACAACAACATGGATACCTTGAGTCCTGGGTTGGCTATGAGTCTGGTGTTGTCACTGAGGTAAGCCATGTAGGCTTGTACCACTAGCTTGGTCTTTTCTTGGCTCAGGTACATCAAGAGCATTCAAATACAAAACATCTACAACAACAATATGGATACCTTGAGTCCTGGGTTGGCTATGAGTCTGGTGTTGTCACTGAGGTAGGCCATGTAGGCTTGTACCACTAGCTTGGTCTCCTCTTGGCTTAGGTGCTCATAGGGGGAGGCAAAGCTACTGGCTGACAGGAGAAGACTGCTGCCGTCTGCACACCAAGAAAGGTAAATGGAGGATACAACATAATGAAGGGAGACTTGCAGT
This sequence comes from Arbacia lixula, assembly GCA_963669155.1. Classification (NCBI taxonomy): domain Eukaryota; kingdom Metazoa; phylum Echinodermata; class Echinoidea; order Arbacioida; family Arbaciidae; genus Arbacia; species Arbacia lixula. The sequence continues at coordinate 23,156,467 of OZ022580.1, read as the reverse complement.
GTAACAAAGATAACAATCTTTCCCCTAAAAAATTGTGAAATATAATATTTTAATAGCAAACACAATAGATTGGTCTTATAAGTTGTGCAAGACTACAAAGAAGAAAGACATGAAATCGCACAGTGACATCTTCCTGTGTTGCAGAATGGGCGTGAAAACATTGAGGGGGGTGTTCAGCTGATTAAGCCCCTACAATGTAAACAAGCGCCCCCTGTGAATAACAAAAGTGCCCCTCTCTTTTAAGGTACATTTTATAATAAGGTATATTCTAAAACGTATTTCATTCATTGATTTTCTAAGTTGTGATTTTGGTTGTTTATAAATGAAACACTGTCCACCGTTGGCTAGGAAAATTCAATCGATGTGGTCAAACCCTCCCCAGCAGCATGTTTGTTTTTCATGACATCCATCTTGAAAGGAAGCTCCTTTGAATCAATCCTCAATCCTCAATGATTATAAAACATCACACCGCATGGCGCTCTAATACTTTTGAGATTTTTGGCGGGTACAGTGGTGAACTCGACGATTCCAGTTATATTCATAGGTCAGTGCAAACGATCACACTGCCATTAACACTTTCCCGGTAACCCACTTTCCCACAGAAATTCCTTCTTTATTTGCTACTACATGTATACTGTATGATGGACAGCTTGTACGCGATGTTTCAGAAGATGACTGTTAGTAGAACTGACAACTTTCTTGACTAAAAGAGTGGTTCCTAGCACAGGGAAAAGAAAACAAGACCAGAAGTATACAGGTCAACGAATTCAGCCGAAAAAGATGATGGCGCCGCATACAGTGATATTTTATAGTTATTCGCTATATCGAAAAAAAATGTTTTCCATACAATGCCAGAATGATAATCGATGATAAAGGAGGAGGTTTTACCTAGCGTCGCAAGCTGCTTGAGATGCATGCACATGTTGGGCGAGGGCAGTAGATCCAATCGATGGTAGGTCAGGCTGTCACCAGGGGGTACTGTTGAAAAATGTATGAATGAATACATTTAGATTGATGGATAGATGGACATAATTCATGGAATGATGAAAGGATGGAGAGAGAGGTACATATATAAATAGGTATTAAGGTAAGAAGAGATCGAGAGATAGACATATATATATATATAAAGAGAGAGAGATAAATAAATGGATATGGATATATATATGGATATATATGGATATATATGGATAGATAGATAGATAGATAGATAGATAGATAGATAGATAGATAGATAGATAGATAGATAGATAGATTAATAAATAAATGGATAGAGACATAGAGAGAGAATAGATAGAGAGATAGAGATAGCTAGGTATCTTGATAGAGAGATACATGTAGATAGAGAGACAGATAGATAAGATAGAAAGACACAAGTTTCAGGAATGAACAACTGGAATCTCTTCCAACAGCTTTGCTCTATCACTCTTCCATTAAGGTAAGAGACCTTTCTAGTGATGACAGGCTCTAAACAATTCCAAACACTTTGTTTTACTTTGCTTTCATGTAAACGTTTTGCTCTTTCTTATCATACAATGTATTTTATGGTACACCTTTATGATAGTCCTTTAATCCCTATTTGGCAGATTAACTGTTGCTCAATGGATTTATGTGTATCACATGAAAAAAAAAGGACAAGTGCCACATAAAGAGTTAAAAGAATTAGGGATTATTATTTCAGAATAGCTCTGAAAAGAGCTCCTCCGAGACTGTCCGAGAAAAGAAACAAACCAGAGAGAGTAGAGAGGGCGAAAGTCACAGTATCTTACCATTTGAGTATCTGAGGTTGAGTGCCTCTTTGTCTTCAATGATGATAACAGTGCCCACTGTGAATGGAGTCCCATCGACCTGTGAAAAACATAGGAATGGAAACAGCCAAAGTAAGGGAAAGGAGGGAAAAAAGATTACAGGATGGAATGGCAGGACCATTCTGCCTTGATAACATGTCCCATTCCGGCGCGCTCGTTAGTTTCTTCGAGTTATTCTCCGGATGACGGACAGAGCACACTGCCTGAAACGTCGAGACTGATACTCCCTCTTTCAGATTTTGAAAGAAACCTATAGTTAGTTGCAGAACTGACTATAACTTTTCTACACTTTTCTCATTTTCTTTTCTTTCTTTTCTCTTTATCACTACTTTGTTACTAGTTCACAACTTTCATCAACACCCACCCTCTTCTACTACCTCCATTCCATCCCATTTATTTTCGGTTTAAAACACCGAAAACTAAAGCTCAAAATAGTCTTGTGTAAGTGTTATAAAATATAAAAATTCACCACTTTTTTTCCCACTTTTCACTTTCCTTTCCTTTCTTCACCCCATAAGTGGGCCAATTATCCGAAAGAATACAACCACATGGTGTTACCGAAAGTTTCGCTATTTTATAAATAGTATTTATTAGTACACTCTCACCATGGAAACATTCAAAGAACATCTATATCCCACTCTTGTTTGAAAATCAGGGTAATGTGAAAAAAAATATACATCTCATAGCGATAAATCACTGGTATTTTAGAAATACATAAGTAGTAATTAAGAACCACATGTGTGATTCCTTGTGAAGTATAACATTTGAAGAGTAGTGAGATCTTGTGATATAAAACTATTCAAAAGAAAATATTGCAAAGTGCCCTATGCCTTGTGTACAAAACTTCAGCACACATACAACTGTAGCATACGTAAATAAATGAAATAAATGCTTCTCAAAACAATACTGGCAATGGAAATGTCAAGACATAGATACTTACATGTTTCCATGAGTACTTTGCAAGCTCTGTCCTGTTGGCAGAAACTGGTAAAATCACAGTTCCTGACTTTTCCCTGTATCAGAGACAAATTGCAGAATGTTACAATGAAACATAAATGACAGAACACAAATAAATATATTACACATATATTACATAAAGAACTCTGATTACTAAATTACACCTCAAATCTCTCTTAATCTGCTTCACTACTGTATTATCACAGTCCTGACTGTTCCTGAATGTTGCAATGAAACAAACACACACAAATATAAGCACATCTAGAACTCAAATTACTAAAAAATAAATAAATAAGTTACTCTTTATCTGCTTCACTTCAAAGTGACTTCATCTTGACTACTTTGGACAAAGGCCTTACTACATTTCCACAACACATATCCCTCGTAACATCACACATGTCTACACTAGGTTAAGGTCAAGGGTTAATCTCATACCGGAGCATAACCTCCTGGAGTTCTTCAAACCCCACAGCCTGCTCAAAGTGTTTGATGCTGGTGAAGATTGGCTGCTCGCTGACAAGCGAGGGCTTTGGCAGTGATGGGTGCATGATGGTCAGACCTGCAGACAAAAGAAATGTTAGATGTCATCTGTGTCACCCACATACTGCTTGTTCCTGCCAAGTTTCATGACTTGTGCAAATGGGACACCTTGGGGATGTTTCACCAAGCCGTTCGTAAGTTAAGAATGACTTTACGAACGACTGGTGATCCCTTCTTGTGCTTAATCAGATTCTCAATGAGCAAAGTATGGTATCGCATTTAGCACAAGAAGGGATCACCAGTCGTTCGTAAAGTCGTTCGTAACTTACGAACAGCTTGGTGAAACACCCCTCTTGTCTTTGAAATGTTCCTTCTGTTATTTCAATAGCTTGTTCTCAATGTCTGTTCTTGCTTGGCTTTTTTCATTCTTTGATACAAATGTATAACAAACAAAGATATTAATGATTCATAAGTAGCTTTGCCTAACTCCACAAAATGCTCTTACCTTGATTGTCAATCATGAATGCGTAAGACCTCTTGCCCTCCTCAAAATAGGTCACATCTTCCAAAATGTCTGCCATGTTGATATCAACTCCCACAATGCCTTGCACCTGATCATTGACGGAGCATGTACGGGTTAGGCTCATGATCAAACCTGGAGGAAAGAGAAAACAATAAAGCGCTAAGACATTTGTACATATTATATTGTTGGTTGCGATGCAGAATCTAATGCCATAGACATTAGATAACGTTAGTGTAATTTTGTTTTTGAATGAGTTTTTCCATATCCCAATATGGTTCTGAATCAATTATTTTCAGGTCAGTGAAGGGGGAATATTTAAGCCATTGTAGTCTGTGTATAATAGGGAGAAGGGAGAAAGGAAGGGAGACACAGAGAGACAGGGAGACAGAGAGAGAGAGGGGGAGAGAGAGAGAGAGAGAGAGAGAGCCAGAGAGAGAAAGAAAGAACCAGAGAGAGAGAGAGAGAGAGAGAGAGAGAGAGAGAGAGAGAGCAAGAAAGAGAGAGAGGGAGAGTGAGAGAGAGAGAGAGAGAGAGAGAGAGGGGTACTGTGCCGGTGTAGTTCATGAATGCCAGGGAGAAGGACAAGAGGGAGAAGGGAAGGACATAGACAGAGACAGAGACAGAGGCACAGAGACAGAGACACAGAGACATCCACCGAGACAGAGAGACAGTGACAGATAGAGAGAGAGAGAGAGGGAGAGAGAGAGAGAGAGAGAGAGAGACAATACCTGTGCCAGTGTAGTCCATGTATGGCAATGAGAAGGCCACAGCAGTCTGGCTGAGCTGCTGGGGCAGCACTGAGTAGAAGGTGCCTACAGTGGTGGGTAGGTGGCTCAGCTGGTTCAGCACTGTCATCATACCCACCTGCAATACCACAGCAATCAGAAAAATAATACTTAATCCACTTTTACATTCCACGTTTTAATGTTCTTTGTTTTTCAAATTTAATTTTAGTTTCAGATGAATAATAATTAATCCACTTTTACCTTGCATGTTTTTAATGTTCCAGGTTTTTTCAATTTAATTTTAGTTTTAGGAAAAAAAACAATTAATCCAATTTTACATTCTATGTTTTTAATGTTCTGGGTTTTTTCCAATTTAATTTTAGTTTTTGACAAAATAACAATTAATCCACTTTTACATTGCATGATTTTAATGTTCTGGGTTTTTCGTTAATTTAATTTTAGTTTGCAGATAAAAAAAAACACATACTGAATACAAAAGTCTGTACACTTACAATATTCAATTTACAGTGAAGGCATACAATGAATTCAAGTAAATGCAATTATCTAAACTCTATAAAAATATATTTTGTATTGAAGCATATGTACTTCTTATCAGTAAAAGAAATTTTCCATAAATGGGCAATAAATTATTATATTCAATTTAATTCAATTCAATTTACATGGAGTACTTTTCTAGTACAAAGTACCTCTCAAAGTGCTTGATTAAACACCATGGCTCTTATAATTTTGGGGGTTTTTTGTTTTAATTTCGAAAAATTATAATTTGCATTTAAACCATTATACCGTACTACATATCACAAAGTCGTTGCATGCCAGCTCTAAAAATGAAACATACTTGTACAGGCGGGATGTCTGCGTCTGTGGAGAGAGCGCGATACGTCCCATTGTCCTGCTCAGCCAAGTCTCTCAGGAAGGCAAGCTCCTCCAGTCCCGTACGCCCTTCTGCATTTACAAAAGGTCACAGAGATTAATGCCCAATTGATTATTTGATTTTACTTAATGGTACACAATACACTGTATGAGATACTCCAGACCGATATGCCCTTCTGCATTCATGAAAGGTCACAATGAACAATGAACAATGAATTAATTCATTTCATTGAATGGTGCAAAATACACTGTATATGAGATCCTCCAGCCTTGCACATCCTTCTGCATTAACAAAAGGTCCCAATTGCCCGATGAGTCATTTCATTTCACTGAATGGTGCAAATTATACACTGAATGAGATCCCCCAGCCTCGTACACCCTTCTGCATTAATGAAAGGTCACAATTGCCCAATAACATATTTCATTTCACTAAATGGTACAAAACACACTGTATGAGATCCTCCAGCGAGATATGCCCTTCTGCATAACAATAGGTCACAAGAACATCCTGAGGGAAAATCATCATTGGAAAGTGCAATTCATTCCATTTCTGGTTTTAATTTCCCCCTGTCTGCAATACACAGAGAAAATCTACTGAGAGAATTATGTCGCCCACATGAGTCTTGATGTAAGACTAACACCTACCTTCCACCAGCGCGTAAGTCATGATGACGACTCTATTCCGCAGCCTCCTGTTCTCCGAGATGGCGATGTTGATGGCCGATTTGACCTCGTCCTGGGAATTGGCATGGCCAGGACTGATGTACAGGATTACAGAGTCTGAAATTAAATGTGAAGGCAAGAAAATAACAGAAATGACAATACACCCACTAATCATGCGGAGGGAAATTAATGATTTCATGCAAACTAATATAAGATGCGAGTTATTCCACGCACATCTGAAAAATGCTCATCAATCCTTCAAAAAAAATTGCCTTCAATGAGACTTGTGTGTATTGCATGTAAAGTGTTAAGAACATTGTCTGCATATATATGCCAGGGTTCCCAGCATTTCAAGATAACGAAATTCCCTGATTTTTCCCTCATGAACTCTCAACATTCGATAATAGTTAAACTCCTTTCCAGATTCACATGTTTTTGATGGTGTTGCAATGAACTATTTGCAGTATAAAACCCTGTGCCACTCAAAATTCCCTGACTTCCCTGATTTCAGACATTTTTATCAAATTCCATGACTTTCCCCCTGACTGGCAAAAAGTAAAATAATTTTCCCTGATACCCCTGATATCCCTAATGGGCTAGGAACCCTTATATGCTGTACATGTATATACCCACATATAAAAAAATACACATTAATACACTACATGAATTGTACAATACTTATGCAATTTTATGATTACTAATGAATGGGGAGGGGCAAGCCAGATTATATAAATAAAACATTCAGTTTGTTTACACATTTGGAATAAAACATAGCATTTATGTGGTAATCCTGTGGCAAAATGCAATGATCAAAATGCATTTACACAATTACATTTACTCCTTACATTAATGGGCCATGGAAACCTTATTGGTTTACCACACATCTTCAGGCCAAAGGTAATGAGAGAGTTAACCTTTACATTACTAGGCCTTGAAAACCCACTGGTTCACTACATATCTTCATGCCAATGCTAATGAAAGAGTTACAAGTGAGAGTTGAGATTGTACCTGGTTTGGTTCCATTCCCTGGTTGGGGTGCCATGGTCCTCTGGATAAGGTTAAAAGCTATCCTCAACGCAGACGTGTGATTGGACGGCTCTGAGAGAAAAAGAAAGAAACATATCGTACATTCGTTTTTTATGTATTGACATTATGCACTTACATTCACTTGATGTTACATTTTACAGTTATACATTCACATTTTTGCATGCATTTTATATGTATGTCTATGTCAATGTTGCTAATGGTAAAAGCAATAGGGCTGCCATTTGGTATGTTATGCGTTAAAAAAAAAAGGTAAAGTCTATCTATACACATCCATTATCTTTTCATTCACACTCATTACTGATTCATTATTTATTAATATTGATTCATTGATTCAATAAAACCTTGAAATGTTGGCAGAAGGGAGGTGGGTGCAAAGAGATTAAAACCCCCTCCTCCCATAACCCTCCCCCTCTCTCTCTCTCTCTCTCTCTCTCTTTCTCCTCTCAAAACGAAATGTTTGTCCACATTACATATAATGCAAACATTGTTTAGGGACTCCATTTCTTGATATCAGGCTTTTTCCCCCTGATAGAGCCCCATACTCTTAACAACTAACAACAAAATAACATGTACCGTATAAAGACATTTAAGACAAGATCTACAGCACCATCAGACCATTGCATTATTGCATTATGCATTATAAACATAGCTGAGACAACAACATAAATAAAACAAAACCTATTCAATGTTTGACTGGCTGCCAAAAAAAACACCTGAGTCACAGTATACAGTAAACATCTCTGGACTTTTTTCCCACTGAGAATTGAACGCCTTCAGCGCTTGTGTTTCGGGCCTCAATGTATTGATCAGAGAGGATGTGAGGGATCAATAATTAATTTCATCACGCCGCGGGCAGGAATATGGATCGGTGGTCATATCTGATCGAGTGCGTGATGCATGAAATGACATGATTGGAGGCAAGGTGTCCCACCATGCATGAACATCTAAAAGGTGAGTGATTCCTACGATATGGTGCATAGGAACATCATAAGTAATCAACATGTGCTATCAAACTTGTATTCCTTGCAGAGTACTGTATACGCCATACTTTTCGCAAGTCTAATTTTTCGCGAATCAGGACTTTTCAGTAAGTTCAGTGGTTAAATTCGCGATCGTGGAGTACTAGTACTAGTAACACATGTGCTCGAGCACGTCATATTCATAATTTTGCGTTTTGTTGAATTCGCAAGTAGTCCAGATTTGCGAAATTCGCGAAAATAAAAGCCCCATGAAATACGTATATGACGTAAACAGTACTCTGGAGAAAGCTGAGTGGCTGACGATGCTATCCTTCTCAACATACATACCAGAAGCCTGTGCAATGTGACAAATGGCTCTCTGGGGCCCAAAGAATGCTTGGCAATAAAATGAAAAGTCCCTGAACCATTTCTCCCCAGAGCATCCCCCATACCACAAAACATACCTACCAATAACCTGACGGCCAGGCCAGGCCGTCGGGAGGGTGTGTGTCATTTTTTCTTATATTTCTATGCATATGTTTTTAAATACTTCCTGAAGTCACCAAAGGTATTTAACCCCTTGTGTGCTGGACACATTGCTTCTCTATGGGGTTTGTGTGTATTACAGGGTTACTAAATTAGAAAAATAAGTTCCCACTAATCTATGTAAAATTATCCAATAAAAACAAATTTCACATTCGTTTGCCGCAATAAAGTCTCATTTTGCCGAAAATTTGAAAAAAACGCACGCCTCCAGTGACGTATGAGAGGTCAAAATTCCATAGATTGTACGGAAGTCAACAATAGACCATTTTCGAAATGTATTCACAACTTTCCCCCTAACTGCATAGTAACGCGTTATTGCATTCACCTGTATCTTGTCATTCAGATTCAATGGATGGAATGCACTTTGAATCTATTAGTTGTTGCTTCTCAGACAAACCTCGGACAAGCTTTGGTGTTCCCGTTGGTAACGTATTGTTTGAATGGCGTGAATAAAACATTTTATTTGCGCCGTTGGCATTTATGGCATTTTGACTTCTCATACATCACTGGAGGCGTGCGTTTTTTTCAAATTTTCGTCAAAATGAGACTTAAATGCGGCAAACGAATGTGAGATTCGTTTTTAGTGGATAATTTTACATAGATTAGTGGGAACTTATTTTTCTAATTTTGTAACCCTTTTATAGTGAAATAATCCACTAGTGGCATGTAAAGGGCTAATAATTCATTAGATATCAATTAGCTTACAGTATTCTGGTTAATATAAGAAATGTTGACCAGCTTCATGCAATGTTAGCCAATCACAGTTTTCTCCCACACTAATCCTGTGCATGTGTGCGCAGGTGGAGCCTAAAATATAGTATTGCACTGGGACCTTAAAAAGAAATATAGTCTTTGCATATGTTTCAGAAGAATTTCATATAAGAGTTCATTCAATACAAGAGTTTACAGAAGAAATTTTGCTTAGCTTTGTGCAATATTGCCCAGTTGCATTTCTCTCCCACACTTACCCTTGCTTATAAAATTAGCATGTGTGCGCAGGAGGAGCCTATGAGATACATGTATTGCACCAAGAACTTAAAAAGAAATGAGAGTCAAAAGCATTTCGCTTCATCAGAAGCATTTCCCCTCATCACCGAGGCCGAAAGAACGAGGCGGTGAAGCAGAGAGGGAATCACACAAAAGTCATGTCACATGACGGGGGCCAACATCGCAAGTCACTTACCATCCATCCCCTTGATGCCATTAATAAACTCAATCAGGGAGTCTTTGACTTCAGCCGAGGCCGGTGCCAGCGTGTCGTCATAGCAACTGCCAGGCTGGCTGATGAGAACATCAGAGCCCATGCTCAGAATGGCAACCTGGGTAAGGTACAGGGAGGGGGGGGAAGAAGATTTAGGGTGGTAATAGTATGTTATGAAAATGGATACAAACCTGAAATTCAGCAACAAATCATACAATCCGTGCGATACCAGCAAAAAAATCATTCCTGGCATGCTATCTGTACATTATACTATATCAGTTTTTTATTTAGAGTACACTAAGAAAAGCCTTATCCAGTCTTTTACCAAAACAATACCACATAAATGTACAGGTACCAATGAAAAAGAAATATACAGGAGCTCAGGGGAACTTGGCCCATAAAATGAAAAAAAAAAACAGCCTTCCCATGTAAATGTATGTAACCAAGGGCCCCTTGTAAATAATCGGGCTTTGATAATAGCCCCCACAATTATCTCTTCTTTTTTTCTTTTTCTTTTTTCCCCCTGATCTCTTGCAAATAAATTTCCCCATAAGAACTGTACCTTATCTTTCCTGGAGAGTACGCTGAGGGCCACATTAGCGGCCTTCTGGGCGATGCCTAGAGACACTGAGCTGATGGACGAACCCCTGTCCACGATGATCACCACGTTCTTTGAGGCTGCCCTCACAGTTGATGCGTATAGGCTCCTGCAAGTCAAGATAATGGGAACTCACCAATGTATACATGCATGTAGGATTACCACAAACAAAATGTTCTTTTCTTTAAGTCTCTTTGTGTGTCACATGTGCATTTTGTCACCAATAATTCATAAAAATCCCAATAAGTAGCATTTACATGTATCTGGCACAGGAACTAAAGAGTTCCACAGAAACAAACAAGCCACACAAAATAAACTTGTGAGACTTTCTGTAGATAGGGATGATATACTGTAACAAATTATCAAACACCAGTACTAAGCACAGACAACCCCATGTCATTTACAACTCAGTTTCTTGCTTATGGGACTGAGTGGGTTAACCCTCTCAGTACCAAGCACTGACAGCTCCATTTCAATAACAACTCAGTTTCTTGCCTATGGGACTGAGTGAGTTAACCCACTCAGTAATGAGCAGTGAGCACAGACAACCCCATATGATTTAGAACTCAGTTTCTTGCCTATGGGACTGAGTTCGTTAACCCACTCAGTACTGAGCACAGACAGCCCCTGATCATTTACAACTCAGTTTCTTGCCTATGGGACTGAGGAGGTTAACCCATTCAGCGGATGTCAGCCTGTCTGCTGTAACCAATAGGTGGCGCACCGTGTTATGGATCCACCCAATTGCAATCAAATGCAATCTGCACTGTGTGATCATACACATCAATTGAAGTCCACTGAGAAGTTGAACTCAGGCTCCACTGCACATAATGTAGCAATGCCCCGTATGTAGCCATGCTTGTGTCTAAGCACTCCACAGCCAGCCAAACACCTTAGCTTCAGGAGCTCCCTTACTAATCCCTTGCACTTCAGTTGTCCGTGTGAAAGAGGCACTGATGACAATCGCTCTGCCTCTTGTGCTTGAGCGAGGCATGAGATTGGAAACACAGGAGAGGCACTCAGATACTGCATCTAATGATGGCCATTTTCAGCATGCTGGTGTGAAAGAGGCACTGATGACAATCGCTCCTGCCTCTAGTGTTCGAGCGATGTAGGATATGGGAAACACAGGAGAGGCACTCAGATATATTGCATCTCACGATGGCCACATTCAGACATGTTAGTATGAAAGAGGCATTGAAGACAATCTCTCTGCTTCTTGTGCTTAAGCAAGGCAGAAGAAGGAAAACACAGGAGATGCACTCAGATACGTTGCATCTCCTGATGGCTATGTTCAGACATGGCGGTGTAACAGAGGCAAAGAAGGCTTCTTGTGCTAGAGCGAGGTATGAGATGGAGAACATACAAGTGGGCCATGTTCAGACATGTTGGTGTGAAAGAGGCACTGAAAACAATCGCTCTGCCTCTTGTGCTAGCGCGGAGGAGGAAATGGGAAACACAGGGAAGGCACTCAGCTTTATTGCTTCTCCTGATGGCCATGTTCAGACAAGAGTTTTGGGAACATAGAAATTGCAGTACATGTGAGTGTGTGTCACTTCCAATTACAGGTAACAAAGTTGGCCTTATAAATCACACGTGATGGTGATCTATCTAAAATTGCAGGCAAGAATAACACGTCACCTCTACTTCTATTTTAGCAATCACACAGCTTTGGGTACTGTGCTGCTTCTGTACATGTAGCTGCTTAAATCACAACAGACTGAACAGAAATCTTAAATTGTGCCTGCGTAAAAGTGTGAACATTATGTAGCTTAATGTGATGATGTGTACACCAGAAAATGGTTAACCCTTTCAAGCCATGTACAATTTTCAAGTATGTCAATGGCTGTTCAGATGTACGTGTCAAGCGGAACTGTGTACACTATGATGTGCTATATGTCATGTGAAACAGGACATCTTTAATCTGCCTGTTCACTACACAATGTCTGGTGTGAACGCAGCAGCATGCCAGGCAAGAAGATGGAGTGCCCTCACAACCGATGAGGTGCAAATTCGCAAGAATGTCAGGAGGCTTGGACGGATAATGGCAATCACAGGACTGCACAGAATACTGCTCAACGGCAGGCCTGACATTTCCTCGACATGTACCTGCATGGATCACTATATGTATGTCTGCTTCTTTCTATCCCATTCAATTTCCAGGGGTAGCCCTTTACAAAAGTCATGAATCTCAGCATAGATGAACACTTAACCATACAAATAATGTGTATGAATCTACATGTATGGTACATTGTACATGTACATGAATCATACACTACATTGTACACAGCTTCACTAAAGTCCTACAGTATAGCTGTTGAATATTTATAAAATCTCAATCACAACTCAAAATAACTTAAAAGAAAAGTTGGCTTCAATTGAAGATTAAATGTATAATGATAATCAGAGAAACAAGTAAGATGTGGATCTGCTACCCACATTGTAATTATTCATAATGTTCATTATGATTTTCTTTTCTTTTGGACTTCAAAAACATGTATGAATATGTCCCCCTGTAAAATCTGTAATATTTTTAAGCCTTCTGCTACCATTCTGTTATTTTTAAACAAACCATTGTACTACATCTACTACTACTACTACTACTACTACTACTACTACTACTACTACTACTACTACTTCTACTACTACTACTACTACTACTACTACTATTACTACTACTACTACTACTACTACTACTACTACTACTACTACTACTACTACTACTACTACTACTACTACTACTACTACTACTGCTACTGCTACTACTACTCCTAGTAGTAGTACTGCTACTACTATTTAAGGGATATAATGTTTTTGTTTTAATGTAATATTCAATATTTAATTCAATATCAATTTTCATCAAGCAGCTCACCTATACATGTATTTCTAAACCAATTTGTGCATTGTCTCTCAGAATCATCTACTGTAGACCACTGATGGTGTAGCTCCCTAGTATATACTCTAGTTCTTATCTATTCTCTGTCAATGCCACTTTCTCTCTCTCTCTCTCTCTCTCTCTCTCTCTCTCTCTCTCTCTCTCTCTCTCTCTATCTCTCTCTACCAGTATGACTCTGGTTTCAGTCCAATTTATTTCACTTCCGCCCGATAGGTTAAGAACTAAACAGAGGATAGAGTTACTGCCTGTGTTGCTGATAAAAGCACAGGGGTAAGACATGGAGATGAAATGGACTAGTGCGTAGATACCAGTAACCATACATAGTGAAGCAGACTACAGGGATTATGGTTCAAGTCCCCTTCTCAGCATTCTTTAATATCATCAGTGATGATGAAGGCAGCTTCAACGATATAGATAAACTCTCTCAGTCCCATAGGCAACAAACTGTGCTGCATTTGATATGAAACTCTAAATGGCTGGCACTGAGAGAGTACCAACAAGAGCAGCAACAGAAAGAAAAATACTTCTAATATATTGATTTCTACTGATTACAACTATTACTATGAATATAATTATAATATATTCTGCTACTGTTACTACTAGTACTTGTACTGCTAATATTACTACTACTGTAGCAGCTGCTAGTTCTTCTACTACTGTTACTGTAAAGCTACAAATATTGTCACAATCAGTAGCCTGGCTTTGGGGCAGTCTGGGCATTTTTAAACCAACCTATTCAATGAAGAGGTCTACCTCAGTAGACTTCCATACATAAAGTCCCATTTTCTTCTCTAGCTATCCATAGACTCTAGTCCTCCGTTTGGATCAGAACTGTTCGAAAGCCCTGTAGCCAAGCAACACAATCTAATGTTCATATGACAATTTTTCTTTTAGCCTTGACATCAAAGTGTTCTCAGGCTGTCAAAATTTAAGGGTATCATCCAAAGTTTTCAAATCATTTTGGAATATTGAAAATGTGTATCATTTTGGTGATACTCCCGAAGTCTGACTCCTGTAATGTGACGCGTCAGAAAACTGGCATACATGGTACGGTACTTACTTGCTGCGCACGTCTACGATGCACCTGTCTGCATGAGGGTGAGTGGCGGTGAAGGGCGTGGCAGGGTACACGGTGTGCACCCCTACCTCCGAGCTGAAGTACTGCCATTTCAGGGTGGGGTTACTTGTCACCTGACGTCGGAAAGCTGCAAGAAAGGAAAAATTGGGGGACAAGGAAAAGGGGAAGATAAAATATGGGGGTAATTAGTGAGAAGGGTAATCAAGATCTTGAAATTTACATGTGCGTATCGAGGAGCCAAATGTTACCCAACAAAATTCAAATCTTGCATACATCTAATACATGTACATATAAAACTGCTATCAACTGCCTTTGAACATCTGATTTTTGTATAGTACATTAGTTCAATATGAAACATTTAATGAAAGTAAAACAACAGCAAATTGAATGTGTTTTTTTTTCTTCAATACATGTTTGTTTTCTCTTTCAAATGACTTTGTACATGAACATTTCTTGTTGTATGTTTCAAATTGTTTTATGTTATTTTTTGGTTTATATGTTCATATGCTTATTTTTATATTGTAATGTGTACATTCAAATGTATTGTACAACTGTAGGTTTTGCACGACCCACCCCAAAGCCTCCACAAAATCTTCAGATCAATATAATTTTGCTTGAAGTCAGTTTCCAGATCTATTATTGAGAGAGTCTGATACAGTATCATCTTCCATTTTCTGCAGTTTGTACAAAATGGTATATTTTGACCTGCAAAAGGGACACTCTGTCTTTAACTTAGCTCTGAGACCAGTTTACCTCATAAATCGCCCGGTCATGGGAGTGAAAAATATTGTAGTGTTTGGAAGGTGCTGAAGGATTCATGCCCCGTCCACACACCTCTAACACCTATAGCTCATACCCCTCCTACTGGGTAAATAAACAACATTGCAGCCGCCCCATACATCACTTTAAATGGGCCCACATAATTCCCTCAACATCATCACCTTAAATCTTCCCCCTCCCCACCTTCACATGAGCCCCCCCCCCCTCCCCCCCCCCCCCCCCACCCATTCCCAAACATAAGTGACAAAATTATGTGGAATGGCAGAACTGTTCTTCCAATGCAAATATGCAATTTGGCCGATAAGCTACCGGGGAGTCAACAGCCTTCATAAATATTAATTGATATCCAATTTCAAAAAGAGGAGCAAGGGTGTCATGATTAGAGCCCATTGCCATTATCAAGTTCGTTTTCATTATTTCATTATTTGCTGTTGAACAACTGTATAACTATACTGTATTGTTCAGCACACACATGGAAATTTTTCTTCTGATTAGGTATTTTGCACCCCAAATCACAATAATTGTCAAACGTGATGCTGTATGAATGAACTCTTCGTTTCCATTTTTTACACATCTTATACATGCCCCTCGAGCAGCAGATCGCCTGGAAATCAAAGAGTTAAACAGCATGTACATGACCATGTGCTGTACAAGCCTATATTTTTGCTTACCAATATTTTACCCATACCAATAACAACTTAGCTTCTTGGCTATGGGACTGAGCAAGTTACCCATCTCAGTACCATGCACTGACAGCCCCATCTCAATAACAGCATAGTTTCTTGCCTATGGGACTGAGTGGGTTAACCCTCTCAGTACCAAGCACTGACAGCCCCATCTCAATAACAGCAAAGCTTCTAAGCTATGGGACTGAGTGGGTTAACCCTCTCAGTACCAAGCACTGACAGCCCCATCTCAATAACAGCAAAGCTTCTAAGCTATGGGACTGAGTGGGTTAACCCTCTCAGTACCAAGCACTGACAGCCCCATCTCAATAACAGCATAGCTTCTTGGCTATGGGACTGAGTGGGTTAACCCTCTTAGTGCCAAGCACTGATAACCCCATGTACATAGCTTCTTGGCTATGCAACTGAGCTGGTTAGTAGGTACACAAACCTGAAATGCTTGCGATAATGTAAAGTTTAATTGTGGAACAGTGGAAACGGGCCTTTTGCAGGGTTTGGTTGCAGTAGACTAGAAATAATTACCCATCCCTGAGCCCATTTTGCCCCTGTCCATGACAGTGTGCTGTCAGTCTGTTTATTTTATCTGTCACCTCCCTTCTCTCTTGCATCTCCCTATCTCCTTTGCTCGATATCTCTGATGTCCGCTCTCTATCTATCTCTCTCTCTCCATTGGTTGTTTTCTTCAATCTCTCTCCTTCGCTTTCTCGCTCTCTTTCTCTCTCCTCTGTTAGTTGCTTCCTCATCTCCCTTTCTCTATCCTTCACTCAATATCTGATTATCATTCTTTCTATATATCTCTGTTAGCAGCTTTCTCACATCTCTCTCTCTCTCTCTCTCTCTCTCTCTCTCTCTCTCTCTCTCTCCCTCCCTCTCTCTCTCTCTCTCTCTCTCTCTCTCTCTCTCTCTCTTTTTCTCTCTCTCTATCTCTCTTCATCCTTCACTCGGTATCAGACTTTCGCCTGCTTTCCTTTCTCGCTCTATAGGTTGCTCTCCCACTCTCTCTTTCCTCCACTCCTCACTATCTGATATTCGCTTTCTCTCTCTCCATAGGTATATTTCTCACAGCTCTCTTTCACTCTCCTTCACTATCTAGCCACAAATGTATCTCTCACTACATGTAGCTCCAATGTCAATCCACATTGATATCGCCCTTGCACGCCCCCCCCCCCCTCTCTTCCCCCATACCCACCCCTGCCCCCATCCCTCATCTACTCCAACACATCTCAGAATCCTCCTTCTCGCCCCCGCATCCATCCCACCCCTTGAAAACGTCACATCTTTTGTTGGTGTACCCTCAAGAGCTGGTTAACCTCCTGACCCCCGCATGTCAAGTGGACTGTCCCAGTTCCCTGTACGCACACTTACTATCTGGACCGCATTATTAAAACCTGTGGGTGAGATGCATATAACACTATCTTCATTCCTTCAATGCACCTCTTTACTTTGCGTGCTACTGAACATAAAGTAGCACAGCCAGTAACATGTAAGACTTATATGTACAATGTACATGTGTACCGGTGTGTATGACAACAATCTACAGTACACATAAGTCATTAAAATTCCAAGTACATTTCCTATTTACATGATCAGTCTAATACCAGGGTAAGGCCTTTTCAATGCTTTATTACAATGCTGTAAATAAAGCTGTACTGCACTTTCTTCCCTTACACACAAAGCTCACTTTGATAAGAAAAAGGCCCGACAAAAATTTCAAAATAATGAGCAATAATAAAGATATCTACAATGTCCTTATCTATTGTATCTATAAACATTTCCTCTGCATTCATCCGTATCTTGTCCAAACAGCTCAAAACAATCTACATAAGATCTTTACAGAAGATGTCAAGAAACCCTGAAGTTCATACTGTATACATCTATACCTACAGATCATGTACACACAGCTTTCCCAATGCTGCTACCATCAAGAAGAGGAGTTTGTGTAGACATAACATACATGCACAACCCTATTCTGAGGCCCCCTCATGAATAAGTCATTACGGGAGGGCGATGTTAACTTAAGTGACTTACAAGGAGCTTGTCACACCTTTCCCCCATGCAAACAAAGGTGTTCTTGGCTCATGCAGGTCAACACACTGTACAGATCAGGGGGTGGTATTCAGAAAATTGTCCATCTCTAGTGTACTGTTGTATCTTCACACAAGGTACATGTAGGTATTTTGAAAATTGTCTGATCTCCAGTATTGTAATATGCTTGCTGTTACATGTACAACAAAGTTGGAATTCTGAATATTATCTTAATTCGAATGTTGTTGTATCTTTGCACTTACAACAAAGTAACTATTCTGAAAATTGTCTGGTCTCTAATATTGTTGTATCTTCGCACTTACAACAAAGTTGGTCTTCTAAAAATTGTCTGATCCCTAATATTGTTGTTTCTGCGAACTTACAACAAAGTTGGTGTTCTGACAATTGTCTGATCCCTAATATTGCTGTATCTTTGCACCTACTGTGTGATATTTGCAAACAAAATGTAAACATGTGGTTATCAAAAACATGTTTGCACATGGTATTTCATTGCCAAATAAATATTTGCATGAGTTATGTTCATACTGCATAAAATCAACAATGCCAGGAGCTGAATCTAGGTTGCAAGGGGCCATATGCCATAAAAGGATTATCAAAAACATGTTTCAAAAACTGTTCCAATAAACAAAAATGCATGCTCTCCACACATGGAAGCAGACTTGACATAGATTTCAAGCAATTGTAATTGACGATAGGTTTTAAGGAATATGGGCCGGGTACTTCCTGTATATAACTTTTTATATGAACATTATTGGTACAGTATACAAGAAATAAAGACTTTAAATATAAAATGCCCGAGAGCCTGGAAGTATGGCGAACATACATGTACATGTAAACATGAAGCAAGAAGTATGTGGTTTATTAGCAACAAATAAAAACAACCATCAATGAGCAAAATATTACATTTCACGGAATGAAACTTACCTTCTGTGAGATTTTTGGTTGGTCTGAATGCATCAGATGGTGTAGAGATGGAGGAGATTTCACACGCAGTCTCTCTTGTAATGTTGGTACCAAAATTGGAGTCGAATCTGGACCAGGGGAAATAACAATGGTGAGTAAAAACACAAGTTAATACTACAAGCACTAATCTGTGCAAATAGAATGAAAAGAAAACAAATGCTGCACCTATAGCAGTATGTATTTCTTTTCCTCTTTACCTATAAATATTTGAAATGGGAAAGGGGACAGGAGTAAGACCTTCATCATGAAAACTAAGTCTCTAATATTGTTCTCTTTAATGAAGAAAACAATCATCAAAGAACAGCTAAAATAACAGGAAAAAAATACAAAAAAAATACAAACAAAAAATATATACATGTATGTGCATGTCAAAAAGCCCATAATCCAAAAAATATATCGTTTAAGGAGAATTGGACTTAGAGTAAGAAAGATATTCTTGGCTTTTAAAAAATTATTTACTTTCTCCAATATGCAATGTTGCTATCTCCACATGTCTGCTGGCTACATACCATGCATTGTCTTAACTAAAACATGCTCGAGCTGAGTCTAAATGGACATGTGAATACTGGTAAATGGATGAGATTTAAAAACATAGACGGATAGCAGATATATCCTGATATTATTATCTCTTATCTTGTATATCATGAATATTCATAATTTTGCATTTACAATCTGAATTGTATGTGCTGTGAGTTCTTCTACACAGAAAGGGCCCCTTGGAAATGCAGATTGGGCAATCCTGTTTAAATAAATCAGCAATAGATCAATAAGCCATCATCTCACCTGTGTCTTGATTTTCCCAGGGTGCAACAGTCCACACTGCTCGAGATGGGGGTAGAGCGGTGCTGTTGATACAGGTACTCGACCGTCCTGCGATTGGAGTTTAGAACATTCTGGAACTTCCTGAGTTTGGACCGAATCTTCATTGATATCTGGGGGGGGGGAGGGCAAGGAAACAGTCAGGAAAGTCAATTTTCAATGTGTACAATTATCATCTACTGCATTTGGCAGATCCAGATGGGGAAGACCCAAAATAGGGCGGGGGGGGGGGGCTGTTTATCATTGTCTTACTGTCTTTTCAAAAGGTCTGCGTATCCCCCCCCCCCTTCTCCACCTCCAATTTCGCCCTCACAACAAATCCTAGATTTGCCACTGAAATACATACAATGTACATTATGCATATTGACTATCAAACATACCTGCACTTGCCCAGTCCCAATGTGAGCAAACATGTAAACCTTCTACATGTTTTTTCAAGTGTTATTCCTTTTTCCCCAGTGCCCTCATAAGCAGTGTTTGTTACAATCATGTACAAGAATATGTTAATATTTTGTAAACTACATTCTTTGAAAATGCAATGGTCTCTCTCTCTCTACTGTTCAAGTCTGATGCCATGAAATGCACAAACTGAATATATGTTTTGCATTACACCCAATAATGATGGCTTATTTTTCTTAAGAACTCCATTTTTATTCACATTTGTAATGGGGTAGACAAACAGGCATTTGATAAAATCATGTTAGCAAAAGTACCTTATACATCTATGTTGTTACCCGATTTACCTCATCCCTTGGCAAGATGGTATACTGTATTACTTCCCTGCCCTCCCCTGCTACCCCCCCCCCCCATTTCCCCATCACCCCCCCCCCCCCAAACCAACCAACCCACCCCACCTCACCCCACCCCTAGAAATGCCATATATAAGGGTTCAATGTCAGCTGATGACATGGGTTCTTGCAAATGGACAGCAGTGATAGCAGAGGAGTGAAATCTGACCTGTGTGGCGGAGTGCACAGCCAACGTGCTCCGAAGCAGCGCACAGGTCTGGCAAGGCGCACAACACACTTACTGCTGTATATGCAGTATATTTCACGACTCAGAACTTCTCGACAATTTCGCGAGTGGGTAAATTCGCGATTGTGAAATACTAATACTACATGTATTAGTATATGTACTTGTGCACATCATATTCATGTTTTTGCATATTGTTACATTTGCGAAAATAAAAACCCTGCAAAATTTATGGCGTATACAGTTTATGGATAATGCAAGTAATGCAGCATTCAAAACAGCACACTCACAGGACTGTTTGCACTAAGTACACTCCATGAAGTTAATACAAGGTAATAATACAAGACTGAAGTATAGTCGGTCTTGTTTTTATTGAAGATGAATGTCCACTGGGATGTTCTTTTATATCTCAAGTTAAAATTCCTGAGAATTCCAAAAATCAAACATTTGTATGAATGCACTTGAACTGTTCAAACCAAGAACTTCAAATGTTCAAGAAGGATGACTCTCCAATTGCTTTGCAAGAGAAGCTTTGGAGGAAGGATCTACCGGCAAAATTGGGTCAAACGCTATGTTAGTTTGTGTGGACAGACCTCACAGTGCAGACACACACCAACATAAGAGTACAAGTATGTCTATTATAAATACAGTACTGCCAAGATTAAATCTATGCAAAAACGCTACATGTTAGTTGTGTGGACAGACCTCACAGTGGGAGTGGCACACTCCACTGCACAAGTACATGTACATCTTTTTCGTCACACTGTCCAGCTTAAATCAGGTTAAAACGCTTCATGCTAGTTTGTGTGGACAGACTTCATAATGTGAGCAACACAATCCACTGTAAGAGTACCTCTTCTTCACACTGCCCAGCTAATCCCATACTCTACATCATCAACTGACATGTGGGTATGCAAATAGTGGAGGTGCGACAGGGAAGATGAAACCGCATCAGGGTTGCCCTATTACGTAGCCAAGGGGAGCGGGTGGGGGGTCTAGAGGGTGAAGAGAAGGGGGCTGACAGAGGTGGGATAAGTGGTGTAGTTTTAACCGTAACCCTCTCATTACAAACCAGACACATTACACTTGGGGCTTTCTCCTTTAACTGGACAACAGTGTATCTGCGATAGGACTACTATATAATGTCAGTAAATGTATTACCCCTGGACTTGCAAAATATAGTCTACAAGACTATTATCAATGAATCAAGCATTTCAACTCACCCTCTGCACTTGATAGTCGTCACTAGAAGTCTGATCTGCAGTCTGGTAGCTTTGGGAATCCAAGATTTTCTGTAATGAAAAATGAAAGGACATTTTGATAATAGTTTAATTCTGTAATACCTTATTGACACTTTAGTGATTACACTGTACTACTACATGTAAGAAGCACAACATATTTTGGCAAAAAATGTACATATTCTAATGACTTATTCATTCTACAATGCTATCCAATGCCCCTTATATGCCTTTATATAATACCATCAAAATGGCTGTGTATTGAACTTTACACAGCACTATGTTTACATCTACTATAGATGTCACATGTACATGTACACAGGGTATGAAGGCTCACTACACGTACTCCATGAGCACTCATATATCACCCCCCTCCCCCACTCCCAACAATCATTCCCATTTTTGTTCTTCCTCACTAACACTTCTACACCCTCATCCCCTTCTACACCCTCCCCCCCCCCCCCCCCCCCATCCCCCTTCTCTAAATTCTGCCCTTTATTCTGTAACCCTTCACTTGTCTAAAACTACCACCTCTCTCTCTCTCTCTCTCTCTCTCTCTCTCTCTCTCTCTCTCTCTCTCTCTTCTCTCTCTCTGTCTTTCTTTCTCTCTCTTTTTATCTATCTCTCTCACTCTCTCTCTCTCTTTCTCTCTTTCTCACTCTCTCTCTCTCTCTTTCTCTCTCTCTATCTCTCTATCTCTCTCGCTTTCTCTCTCTTCTCCCCTCTGTTTCCCTCTTCTTCTCACTCTCCTCTCTGCATCTCTACTTTATCTCTCTCTCTCACTCTCTCTCTCTCTCTTTAACCCTTCCTCCTCCCCCTTCTCTTTTTCTCATTTCATCTCTGTCCATCACCACCATATTTCAGAGCTACATGACTCAGAGTATGCCTACAAGCATTCGCAATGGGTGAAAAAAAACAGGCAATGAAAATATTATTCCATGGGATAATACCTCAATCGTCATACCACAACAATTTTACACACATTCGTCACACAGATTAAAAGTGGGGCCCCTCTCTCTCCATACACTGTTTTCTGTGCACAAGATGATGTGTACAACAGCACTGCATGCATAATCACAAAGAAATCAATGGCAATGCCTGAAGTACACGCAGCTTTCATCACTGTTTACTCTTGGATTTTCCATTTTGTATTGTTGCTTTATCATTAGAGTTTTTAAATCAAGTTTAATACACAGCTTATGATATTTACAATCTTGTACAGTGCAGTACTTAGTACATGTCTGTGTTTGAAATAAAGTATTTACCCTGCCTTTTGAATGAAGACCTTTAATGGAAAATGAGCTCTCAATCTTGCCTCCATCCCACTAGATCATTTTTTATACTCGACTGCTCGACTAAAAACAACTTCAGTAGTACATTCAGAGTGCATTCCACCCACTGCAACTCAATGGTGAATGTATACTGAAAAAAATGTCATTTTGTAGTAAGGGGAGAGCTTTGAATGTATTTGAATACATTATGAAAAGGTTTGCCTTTCACACACACACACACACACAAACAAACACACACTCATACACTCTCTCTCTCTCTCTCTCTCTCTCTCTCTCTCTTCATTTCCCCACACAGGCAAATTCAAGGTTTGTCATCAAGTCTATCACTGCAATGACATCAGTAAAAAAAAAATACAAGACAACTCAGGGCAATTAATCAAAATTTTCCCTGATGCAAAGAGCTGATGCAAAAAAATATTTGTAATCTATACGGTTAACAACATTTTTTGATTCAGGGTTTTCATTTCCTGATGTCACGCTTGGAACATAGACTCTGCAAATTCAGTTTGTATTGTTTCCCTGAACGACATGTTATACAATGCATCAATTTCCCATTACAGTGGACTTGAACTATCAAAGAAGCACAAGATCAATGCATAAAGGACACTCGAGATTGCGCAAGTCAATACTACTTTATCACACAAATCAACAAACAAACAGACTGTTTATCTGTACATGTACGTGTGTATATAGGTATACAATACATGGATGTGCTTAGCCATATAAATCAAGGAGAATCACAACCATCGCTGGATAATCAGAGCCAATCAAGCACAAGCGTGCTCAGAGAAATGTCAGGCTAGATCAATAATGGGAAGTTAATCATGAGAAGGACACACCGAGGTGTCGGATGATTGTTTTGGCATTTTTTTCCGTTGGCTGTATCTGAAGCTACTGAAACATTCATGTATACGACGTGCAATGTACCCTGTACCAGCCTGGCTTCCAAGGCATTGAGCATTTCTACATCATACTATTTTAATTCTTCCTATCGCATATAGCCGATATCAAGCGATATCACCCTGCGATGCCGATATCTGATCGATTGCTCATGGAACGTATACTTCCGGTAAGAGTTTGGTACGTATTCAATTCATGCAATAACGAACAGAATCTGTAATTTCGACCATCGTCAACCTCGTAATATCAATACCTCTTCAGACACATGGATGAAGCACTTGAAAAAAATACCACCAATCACTTGCAGTGATGTTTTAGACATAAGACACATGTTTTTAAACACACATGAACCTCTATCCAAAAGATTTATTCCTTATCAAAACCAATAAATGGTGGAATTCATGGGGAAAGTATTTAGCTTCCTAGTGCTAAATAAATTTCAGGTTCTTAATTTCCATTACATTGGGCTTCAAAAATATGTCTAGCATTTTCTTCATTTCCATTGGTTTGTACCCAAACAATAACTATTTATTTTACCTGTATAAGGGCTACCCTTCGCTCAATGCCCACAAGGTTAATCATTAAATACTCTCCGCTTAGGAGTGAGAAAGTCAATATCTGGCCTAATTATCCTTCCAGCAAAAACCCAGTGAGCCACTCACAGGCACTATGGGAGGCGCAGGGTCAAATGAGCTGTGATCTCTCATATACAGGTACACGTATAGACACTAATGTCACTGATGTTAACAAGTAAAAACCTATAATACCCAAAGTCAACTATGGTAACTTTGAAAATAAATGCTTCACGTCTTCATTGTTGGTGAATGTTATGTTGAGGCCACTCCAATGATGTACTTGGTAAATTTCTATGTTTGTTTTTCTGTTCTAAAACGCGCATTTCTGAGCCCGTGTATTTGTTTGCTGGCTTTTCTCTACTCAAACACTGAGTAACACCACTCCCATGTACTCTGATGAACGGAAGACAGAAGACAGGTTTATAAGTATATAGTTCAAATTCCTTATAGGGCACAATTACTAAATACATGTACATGTAGATGCATTTCATCTGAAATTAAAATGTTGTTCTCCATGTACATGTGCAATGTATACCTAAGAAGTACTACATTATACATGTATGAATTGATGGAAATCAACATGTGAAATTATTGAGAAAAACACTGGAGTGGCAGTCACTGCAAGCTTTGTTGATTCTTTATTTTGATTCAAGCCAGGATTCGACTTCCCCAAAATCATTCACAAGCAACTACATATATTTCTCTCAATTCAACTTAAATCTAAATCTGATTTCTCCCTTTAAAGTAGCAGAGGCCACTGCAATACAATGCAACCTTGTATGGTTTTTATTAGCCTGGTTTCCAGGCTGTGTGACAATTTCCTGATCTAAACTCAATTCAAACTATACTCACCGGACTTCCATCCTCCTCTATTTATACATGAAAATCTGCCAGGTGGATTGGGAAAGAACTGGAAAATGATTAGTCTCCAGCAGTCAGACCCATTCATTAAAGAGATTGAACTAAAAATGCCCAGCAGCTAGGAAGTTAGGCTAGGATTTTATGCTTGCCTCAAATTCCCCCTGTGCCACACAAGGGCACAGAGACCTCCAGATTTCCATCCCACCAAGCACCATAAATCCTCCTCAAATCATCCCCACATTTTTCGCCTCTCCACTTTCAGCCCAAGGGATACATATCCCGCTCAAACACTTTTCATTTTTCATCCAATCAGATTGTGTTGTCAAGGGTGATGTCTTCCCACAACCGTACATGTGCATTGTATCTCATACGCTGTACACTACAGCTCAAAGGAATTGGCATAGGGAAAGGGAAATGGAAGAAAGGGAAGGAGCCGCAGTTTTAAACCACAGTATATTTTGTCCAGTTCAGCATGAAACACGATGCAATAGCCTAAAAAGCACCATGTTTCATGCTGAACTGGACAAAATATACCACGGTTTAAAACTGCGGCTCCATCTCTTTCTTCCCTTTCCCTTTCCTTATGCCAATTCCTTTGAGCTGTAGTGTACATGTCCTCCAAGATATCAACATCGGTTTACCTTACCGTAACCCTCACAGTGCCAAGCAAGGACAAACCCATTGACTTATACATATGTCATGCATCCATAGTCACTAGAGGATTGAACTCTTTGAGTACCAGACAAAGTGGTCTCTTTCAATGGGTATAATCTGGATTTCTGGTGCCAAAATGCACACAAGAAACATGTACAACGAGAGTTAACTCAGCCGCATGAATGTAGAGTATAATGTATCAAACCCAGCCTTGCTTGCATCTGCGGCGAAATCTGATGTGCATGAATTCTGAGCACATTTGCTAAGTACTTTTCCATACAGTATGTGAATGTGGAATCGTGTAAGTGATCATTGTAATGGAGAGTACCGGTATGTACTGTATGTACTGTATGTACCTCAAAGTCATTGCTCGCTGACAGAGACCATATGATACTTTTCAAATGTAAACACGGATAGTTTTTTACTTTTCTTGAAAAGGTTTGTGAAGCTGTGACTGGGAAATTTCATAAACGTAATGGTGATGGTATACTGCTGATTTCTGCAGAGTTGCATAACATTTGTGAATTGGCTACCCCGTCTTTAAATGCGCAGCAGTGGTAAGATAATGGAACCCATCATGAGTCGTGATCTTCAACTTCAAGATCAATGATGGAATCGCCTAGAAAATATTCTTACCAGTATCAAATGTCCCGATTGTGAATGAGGACGGGGCTTTTCTGGGATTTAGGGGTCAAAATCATTTTTGGTTACTCAGGGTTACGGTTACAAAATTTTAACCCTAACCCTAGACATACCATATACATACATGTAACCCTTACCCTAAATCAAACCCTAAACTAACCCAAACCGTAACCTAAGCCTAACCCTAGACACTAGGGCCTAGGCTGAAGTTACCCACCCAAAATAATTCAGGTTAGGGATAGCGAGAGGAGGTAGGATGCAGGGCTCTACAAACCCACTTGCCCGATTGCCCGGGGCAAGTGAAAATGACGCCCGGGCAAGCATTTCTCAAAGACACTTGCCCGTCCGGGCAAGTGGTTATTTTCCACCCAAAAATATGGAAATAACATTGTTCTTACGCATATGCGAGAAAATTAATGTGAATGTGTCTCGTATCATGTCAAACCAGGCAAACACAGCTGAAATTGAAGTGAGATCACTGACATTTTGTCATGAAAATTTGTCTGAAACTCCGTTCCGTGGACACTGCCATCTTGAACTGAAAAATAAATTCTGCTCATATGCGCGATATCCGCATTACCAATATTTTAACCAGATAAGAGCACTGGCTTGTGATTGCGAATGTGCGACTGCGCGATGTGAAATTTTTCGTAACAGCTGTGTTTATTTGTGTGTCCACATACCGTATTTACGTGGATTACTACATATGGGACTGTGAAAGCGTGTGTAAGTGATTGTTGTATGAGTTCTGCACATATACCTGCCGTGGAGCAGCAATGATTTAATTGATTTGCCCATGATTTTGATCGCTACCAGTACACTTGAAACGGCAAAATGAGCACATCTACCAAGAACCCTACCCAGAAATATCGGGCTGATTACTCTAAGGTTTTCTGTATTAACAAGCTCGAAACTGGGAGATCATGGCGCTAGTTCATAACTAAGTGTATCCGCGACAGCCTACGGCTATGCGGCTAGTCACAGGTAACTAGCCGCCTAGCCGTCCCGGGGCTATAGGGTCTAAACGGATGCTAATGCAGACCTAGAAATCACTTTTTTGGACGATTCAACGGCAAAGAAGTTGTCTCGGGTTAGACATTTTACTTTTGAAATGTGACTGTTTCTAATCCTGTCAGCGTGCTTATGAGTTACATGTATTATGACAAGCTTTGCCACCTACAAATTACAATGCAATGTGGTGTAGTCAGTGTTATCAATATATGTTTTTTAAATTCCTCTAGTCTTGTGAAAGTGTCCTATACCTGCCTACAGGTAGTGAGCATGCAGAGTCTGCTCCCAACATGCCCAATTATTAAGGGAGGTCAGGCGTATGTGTGCTTCATTTCGAGTGAAAGCAAGAGTACTATAGTTAGGAGAGTCAGTGCTAAACATGATGGACTCGGATGATTAAAAATAAACACTAGTAACTTGTCAAACTCTGTGTAAATACCTATTGTTATGTTCAGTTGTCCTGTAAAGTATGTTATAATTCGGCAGGATAAGGTATGCCGCTTCTGCAGAAAAATTAGTGAAAAACAAAGGTTATAATAAAAAAAAAACCGGGCAAGCAGTTTTTCCTCCAGGGCAAGCAAATATTTTTACCGCTTGCCCGACAGGGCAAGTGGTAAAAAAAAAATTTGTAGAGCCCTGGGATGTGTCTGTTGTCATAATCATTTCCCCATTTCTTGTTCCCCTTCTTCCCTTCAACTTGTACTGTATACACTTCAGCTCAAAGGAATTGGCATAGGGAAAGGGAAAGGGAAGAAAGAGAAGGAGCCACAGTTTTAAACCGTGGCATATTATGTCCAGTTCAGCATGAAACATGGTGGTTATTAGGCTAAAGCATCGTGTTTCATGCTGAACTGGGCAAAATATACTGCGGTTTAAAACTGTTGCTCCTTCCTTTTCTTTCCTTTCCCTTTCCCTATGCCAATTCCATTGAGCTGGAGTTTATACATATACATATGTCAGGCTTCCATTTCAGTCCTCCATCTCATGCTCCACTCCTTTGCAGTCCTCTCTTTCATCAGGTTGGGTGAAACCCATCTCTCCCAGCCAAGGCCTACACGTGTTCCCTGATGATGGGTGCGTAATCTCTTGAAAACATCTCCCTCCCCTTCTTTCTTGCATCTTGCATCTTGTAGCCTGGCTTCTAAGCTGTTGGGGCATTTCTCATCCATTTTTTTTTTCAATAAAGGGGTCTGGCTGCAGTGGATTATTACTAGTCAGAACATTTTTGAAATCATTCTCTATTTTTTCTCCACCTCACCCAAAAGAGAAGAATGATAGAGTGACTCCTGACTAGTCTTAGGAGTTGACTCCTTTTTTAGTTTGTATTAGTAATGTCCAAGTGTCTGGAAACCAGGCTGCATAGTATGTGCGTTGTGTAGCGCTAAGGTACATTCAATTTTGGAGAGGAAGATAGACAGACGGACAAATTAACAAATGGTACAACCTGATTAAAATTCCTTTTTGTGCAACTGGAAACAACGATGGGTGGCATAACATGGTAATCAACTACTTGTGTTGTACCAGCTACTTTATGTGTACTAGCTTAGCATGGTTTCCACGACGTTTAACATTTTTAATCAAAACTACCATGGTATCACAAGTACAGTATACATTTGAGTTTACTGGAGGATTATTTTCCTCTTCTTGCTCGAGAGGCTCAGATAGATTTAGCTCCCCTCCCAAGCATCGGCAGAACAGCCCCAAAAATAACAAGACTGCCCCAGTGAAAAAGATACTCACAGACATACACACGTAGCTCAAAGCCTGAAAATCTTAACGTGAGCTATGGGTTAAAAATTCAGAGACATGAGCACATTTATTGAATATTCTAGTTAACATTGACAATGCCCCAAAGCCTGGGAGCTTGGCAACAAAGCATGAATGGTGGTGATAGCGATGGGATGGCTAAGAGCCCCCATACATGTATTTAAAAAAGAGCCCCTCAAAATAACAAAACAGCCCCTGTGATACAGATATTCCTAGAAATTGGCACGAACATAGCTTGCCAACAATGGTGGGATGGCACACAGAGTTACAGGAGACCGAACCTGATCCGATCCCAGCGGTGGCACTTTCATGTCACAGGGTCTGGCTAAGATATGCCTTGTTCGCCTGGGTCACAGCCTCACTGAGCCTCTGCTTCACCAGGTAGAGAATATGTGAATGAGGCAGTGGGTGATGGAGGCCTGGTTTCCAGTTCCCTCTTGCCTGCCTGCTGACTGGCTGGCTCGTCTTCAGATCAGGCTTACTGACAGGGATGCCAACAGTGAAATACACTCTATTGGGCTCAGGAAGTGGAAGCACATCCCCCCCCCTCCCCCACCCCCTCCAGCCCCTCCCCCTTCGCCTCCCCCCCCCCTGCCCCCCCCCCCCCAAATGCAAAAGAATACCCCAACAAAAAAAAATGATTATGATAAAAGTAAATGATGATGACAATAATAATACTACTAAATAAAAAATAAATTGCTAGTGATAATTGTTTGTCTCACAATATATGGTCAGCAAGGGATCTAAGATCACGACATTTCATAAGTAGCTGCAACACTTCATCCGGTGTGATACAAAATTCTAGTGAGTCAGGGTTTAAATATCCTTTGAACCATGCAGCGCACTTTTATTAAATCATTAAACATAAAATCCAAGTAAATATTTTTGAAATATATTTTTAAAAATGATTTTTTTTTTTACATTGAGAAATCTTATGAATTTACCCCCCCCCCCCCCCCTGGTTAATTGCACAACATTGTGCCACTGTACATGAGGCTAAATAAATAGGGGAGTGACAAATCCGATATCAGACTAGATGTACTTGTACATGTATGTGTATTGTGTATATACACAACAGCTCAAAGGAATTGGCATAGAATTTGCATTCAGGAGTTACTAGTCCGCCTGTATAAATCCATGTCTGGTCTTGTCTTGTCCCAGGCGAGAACTTCACAAGATTTCACTGCTTTACTTAATACTTTGCAGCAGGAAACTAAATGCTTGTATGAGAGGGACACTAAATTTCTGCCTCTTTCCTAAATCCTCCAAGTTCAAGTTGTGGGTCATGCCTGCTGTTTTTGACAGAAGGCAAGAAAACAAAAAGGAAAGCAGAAACCGCTCTCCTTATTCCATTCTCCTCTCTCTCTCTCTCTCTCTCTCTCTCTCTCTCTCTCTCTCTCTATCTCTCTGTCTCTCTCTCTCTGTCTCTCTCTCTCTCTGTCTCTCTCACACACACACACACACACACACACACACACACACACACACACACACATGTACCAAACACAGCACATTCACTCTCCCTCTCTTCAATGTTTCTGCCTAACTACATGTACATATCTCTCTCTCTCTCTCTTGTTCTTTTCCACATTGTCCTTTCTCTCTACCACTCTCTCTCTCGCTTTAAATTTCTCCATCTTCTCTCTCTTTCCATTTCTATCTATCCATCATCTCTCTCTATTTTCATCTTTCCATCTATCTCTCTCTCACTCCTGCCATCTTTCTCACCCTCTCAATTTTTCCAACCTGTGTTCAGAATGGGAACCACATGCTGTCACCACGGTGAATTGTATACTTTGTATTGTACTCTCTACCTCGCACTTTCAAAATCATATTATTTCAGAGATTGGCCCATGCTGATATACGTCCAGCACTCCAGTGGTGAATTTAAAGAATTAGTACGAAAACATGGAGGGGACCCACCACACACAAAAAACTCTGTTCATGCACAGGTAGAAAGGTACGGTTCATGTACATATGGCCAATTTCTACAAGTGCTCTACGTACAGTGGTGGTTTTGGCTGTGGTAAACTAAGCACATGTTCAGAATACAATCTGTATCTACAGGTCAAATTTGAAGCTTACCAATTCTCCCTATCGCATATAGCTCTCCGAATCTGAACGTGTGTGGCGCTCTAATGTTTTTATCTCTAATTCTTGGGATATGAACTTCCGGTCCACGAACATTCGGCAATCCCGTACTACAATAAGGGACCAGGGTATCCAACTAATTTTATGAATATTAACCCTAAACCTAACCCTGACCTTAACACTAACCCTAAATCTTATTCTAAACCTAACCCTGACCCTAACCACAACCCTACACAAAATTTTCACTGCTTAATTCATAAAAAAAAGTGATTTCTTGGTCACTTTCTGCCGACAACCAGCTCTTACCGGAAGTATACGTCCCAAGAGCAATCGATCAGATATCGGTATCGTGAGGTGATATCGCTTGATATCGGCTATATGCGATAGGGAGAATTGACACTACAGAGTCTGGTCATACAGACTAACAATTGCAACACATTATGTATTCATTTATTCAGGTTAAGTAATTACTGATCAGCAGCACAAGCTGAAAGGATCGGTTTACAGTACTAATATCGCCATAAGAACATACAAGTATAATCACAGTCAATGACTTCACAATAATATACAGTGATCCCAATGTAACAATCATACATTGTAACATACTGTATTGTACAGTGTAAATGTATGTGTGTGAATGGCCTGGTTGGTAGCTACATAATTTTATTTCTGTCTACAGTTAAAGGATATTTTTTGGCACAACTGAATCACTTGAATTATGACCACCTTGCACCACCAAAATATGCCAGAGTGTTGAATTAATTTCCTCCAAAATAACTTCAACTAAAATCCTGCTCCGAAGGTTCATTTATTATGTATTGCTAAACTACAGGTAAGCCTGTACAAATTTGCCATAGCACATTGGTAACAGGACAGACAAGTGTGTTACAAACTCGTCTGCCCCGTTAGCAACGTGCTATGGCAAATTTGTACAGGGCAAAGTTTCTGAAGCGTACAAAATCTTGTAAAATGCAAATCAATACATTTCTTTGATATCTTATTTTAATTGACTGATTTATTTCAGAGACAAAAAAATTAATAGGAATTTAAGAGATTTATGCAAATGTTACAGTAAATGTAACAGAAATATACCCCATTACTATAGACAGGCAGGCCCACATGGGTATGTCACAAGGTGCAGCCCAATCTTGGTGAGAATGGAGAAAGCACTGGTTTGATCTAGGATGTGGCAGATCCCCTGGTTTGATGGCCCGGGCTGTTCTCTGTAAAGCTATTGCCATAGTGTCCCCTTCAGCCTCACTCCAAATCAACCTCTTCTTCTTCTTCTTCTTTTCCTTCTGCCTGGTCCCTGACTTCCCCTCCTCCTCCTCCTCAAGTAATTATTTCTAGCCCTAAAGCAGGCCATTCACTGCAGACAGGACCCCCACCACACAAAAGCCAGAGCCTCTTTCACAGAGCCCCCCTCAGCACAAAGGACCCTAGTCTATACATCCCCCTTCACAATTGACTTGTGTTGGCAAAAGAGCTCTAGAATTAAAGCAATGGGGGAGGCTTTTGTACAGCCAGCCCAGTCCAGAAATCCCTTACTACAAGCAGTAATTGGGAGGCCAGGTCTCCCATTCTCTTTCTTTCTCTCTCTCTCTCTTTTTTTTTTTTCCTTTTTTTTTTTTGGGGGGGGGGGGGGTTCCAGCACTGGGTACATGCACAGCGCTTCTTTACATGCAGCCCTGTGAAGGAATAGGTGGGAGGAAGAGAAATCAGGTAAAGAGAGTAGAGAGAGGGAGAGAGAAGGGAACAAGAAAAAGAGAGAAAGAGAAAGAGAGAGAGAAAGAGTGAGAAAGAGAAAGAGAGGGAGAGAGAAAAACAAAGAAAGAGAGAAAGAGAGGGAGAGAGAGAGAGAGAGAGAGAGAGAGAGAGAGAAAGAGAGAAAGAGAGAGAGAGGGGCAGGGAGAAGAGCAATTACTAGGGGGAGATTGGGTTCTTTGTATGGAATGGCCATCTCAAAACACAGACTTGCCTCAGTTTCAGGCAATTTTCTGCACAGTTGATCAAATTTACCCAACAATCAGAGACTCAATACGGCGGGAACATTCTCACATTTCTGATAGCGGGAGTCGTGATTTAAAATGCAGAGCCGCGATTTAAAATGCAGGGTGAGATTTAAAAATGCAAGGAGAAATTCTGCATTAACAGGAGGGTTCCTCAATTGTTAAGTCATGTAAAATATACAGATAAACTTAATGCATCAATGCATTTCATCATGTGTTAAGTTGGTAACAATTCTATGAAGTATTACCATGCAGAAGCCATGGGCAATCAAATGTCTCTCGGCTTTAAATAAATTCAATCTCATCAAAGACATGGTCTAAATGCCCATTTATATTTGTCATCAACTGACATATTTACAGCCTAAATATAAGTGCCCCATCTTCTTTTTAATTTGGAGCCCTTTTCTAATATTTACACATACATGTTCATGTATACTGCAGCTCAAAGGAATTGGAATAGGGAAAGGGAAAGGGAAGAAAGGGAAAGAGCCGCAGTTTTAAAACGTGGTATATGTTGTCTGGATCAACATGAAACATGATGCTTTAGCCTAAAAAGCATCATGTTTCATGCTGAACTGGACACAATTTACTGTGGCTTAAAACTGTGGCTCCTTCAATTTCTTCCCTTTCCCTTTCCCTATGCCAATTCCTTTGAGCTGTAGTGTAGGTGCATCATAGCGGTACCTGTTTGCTACAGGTGCCCCTTCAATATGGCTATAGAAGCCCCCGCAATAAAGAAAAAAAACGGTGAAAATGTGATTTATCTCATATAGTATAAAGTGCAACATGGTTCAGCATATGTCATCAGGTTTGAAAATTATTCATAGCCTTTCCTCCAGATCTTATTTTGATTTTTCCCCCTTGGCCCTTGCCCTTTTAAAAACAGATTTATACTAATGTGAAATATGAACATCATATATTTGCAAACTTAAAACTTAATTTACTCTATAATGATCAACATCATATGCACATACTGTAAGGTAGCAGGCTCAAATCAACAGGAATCACTGTCACAGATAAAATTGCTAGATGGACGACATAAATGTACAGTATGCCCCAACAAACAATTTGAGAAAAATTGAAAGGGGGTAAAATTATATATTTGTGCTAGAATACCTTATATTTTACGGGGACACAATACCTAATGAAATGGTTGAGATTCATTTGCATAAACTTGAAATTATATATTAGAAATGAAAATTACATGGGGTAGGGTCCAAGGCCCCTGTGGATGATCGACTATTCTCACAGAGTAAAACGTACACCATGGTCCAGTGAGTTCAGTTCATGGTATCAGGATGGAATAGAAGCCCCCACCTTAATTTTCCCCTGACCAAAGTTATATCACTTTTCCCATGGTCATTGATACGAATAGTGCACCTCCACTATGTAAAATTTCAGTGTACACATGTACCCTCCATCTCTGTCTAGTCACAGTACATGTATGTCTAGAAGCCTGTGACAGAGACTAGCACACCTATGCTAATCATATCTTGGCTGCCTTGCTGTAGGCGACCAGTCCTCAGCCTTGTATGCTGAATACTGTAAATTACCTCAACAGAACCCCTCAAAGCATGCACGGCTAAATTGACAGAGCGTGCTCAACCGACCGACCCATACAGTGTAGCCTGCAAGAACCTGCAAGAACGTTTGAGCTCTCTCTGCTATACTTGCTTTTGTGCTGCATGTTATTATTGCTTTTCCATTTGACCCCCATCCCCGCGACCCAATCCCCCTCACCCAGCAAATGAGGGAGAGGAGAGACTATTTATTCTTACAAAGTTACATCAGCGATGCATTATTGCATTAAATGTTACCTTCTCTTTTTACATCATGTGGCTTTCAGAATACCTGTATAGTGTATACTCTATATCAGTGATGCAACATTGCCTTCAATGTTACCTTATATTTTTACATCATGTGGAATGACAATATGGGAAAATACATTTGTGAACATGTTCAGTGTATATATGCAAATTCAACTCAAAATCTTCCTGTATCACGCCATGCAAAAGCATTTTCAGATTGCTATTGACATACATGTACACTTAAATGCACCAATTCATTTTCTTAACACTTACACTGCAGCTCAAAGGAATTGGCATAGGTACTGTACATCAGGCTAAATAAATAGGGGAGTGACAAATCTCATATCAGACTACATGTACACTACAGCTCAAAGGAATTGGCATAGGGAAAGGGAAAAGGAAGAAAGGGCAGCAGCTGCAGTTTTAAACCGCAGTATATTTTGTCTACATGTAGTTCAGCTTCAGCATGGAACAAGATGCTTTTTAGGCTAAAGCATCGCGTTTTATGCTGAACTGGACAAAATATACCATGGTTAAAACTGCGGCTCCTTTCCTTTCTTCCCTTTCCCTTTACCCAATGCCAATTCCTTTGAGCTGTAGTGTATCATACCACGCAGAAGTATTTTCAGATTGTTATTTAAATGTATATGTACACTTAAATGCACCAGTTTAATTTCTTAAAACTCATCTACACTGTACAATGTTTTATTGTATATATCTACACATTCTGTAACATAGATATAAGCTAAAGAACACATGGATTATTGCCTTATATTTCTTATCAAAATTGATATTACGCCAGAAAGCCCTTACACTAAAAGGATCAAGTATGTTCTTGTAATGTTCTTAATGTTAAGCTCAATAATTATTTTGTACACTACGAAAATTAGGAGATCACAAAACTGCAAATATGTGACTACCAAGTATCAAAGAACCAGTGCAGCTCCGTACAATGAAGGTACACAATCAACCAGATGCTCAGATTCTCTTGTACATTGTAAGACTTGCAGAAATGAATTCATCTTTATTTTCTCTTTCAAAGTGCATGCCATACACTCCATGTTTGCACAGGAAGGTCAATCAGACTTGGGCAAGTTTAAGTAAATTTGTCAGGCAACATTTCGGAATCATCAAACATGCATTACAGAAGAGTGTACCAATTTCCCCTGCTACATTAAACAATTTCGGAATTCTTTATCCCAACATGTCGGAGCTGAATATTATTGATTTCGTCCAGCTAAACCAGGATGGATTGAACTTTCCAACTCTCATTCCGTCCTGCTTTTAGGCTTAACATGTAATAAATTGGAGGCAATTTCTGTCAGGTTTTATTGTGCTCTGCTTGGGAGTACAGTAAGTGTGTACAGTTGTAGAAGGACTTCCAGAATCTACATGTAGCATGCATACTCTAGTCTCTACATATATGCATTCATCAACATGAGATACTCGGCCATAACTCAAAATGGCTGCAGTACTTAAGCCCATCTACATGTACAGCACATATACAGTACAGTACAGATACTGCCCATTGAGGTGTAAACATGTGTATAAAGTACGCTGTCTGTATGTGTGTGACATGTACTGTACAGCATATGGGGGGGGGGGTAAGAAACAAAGTGGGTCTACACTGTACTTTTAAACCTAATATCTAACACCCTTACATGCATGTTAAGTGTTGTGTCCCCTACAAGTAAATATTATCGTACGCAGAGGATTGTGGGAGCTGAATTTGCCATGAGCACCATGTCATTTTTAAAACATTAAGTACTGTGTCCACATTAACACAACCCCCCCCCCCCCCCCTTTCCCCATTTCCATTTTATACAGGTAATTTAAATTTGGTTTCTTATAAGAGCAATACATCAGTTTGAACATCCATGGTTTGACAGAGGACCTCTTGTTCTGGAAGTCTATATTGTTGAACAAGCCTGGACTTCATTTGTACTCACGCCCCCCCCCCCCCCCCCCCCCCCCTTCAAATATCCTCTTCCCTCTCAAATTGTAGAGAATGGTCCATAGGCACAACAGAGATTCAACTTGATACACTAAACCTGGACAAACTTAATGGGATGCCAAATAAAACAATATGAAATGTATCATTGATTTTGTCCCCACAATCAATATTGCCTTTGTCATACATGTAATTACAGCAAATAATTGAAATCACCCACTGATGTTACTCTATGATAAATATGAGATAAATTTGATTATATGAGATTTTGTGACAGCATAAGATGATCAATTTTGTACTCCACAAAGCTAGTCTACAATTAGTACTGTACGCGGTCTAAGTAAAACCACTCTTGTGAATACGGGCCAATACGTACATACTGTACATGTACTATGCTGTTTGTTTATAGACACACAATACAAACTTAATGTACAACTTCAATTCTTCATAAACAACTGCCTTTCACTTTACAAATGTGGACTTCAATGAGAATTCAAAAGTAACCAAGCCGATCTTATACTTTCTGTAACTTTCATCACAGTTTACATGTCCACTTGCTTGCCCAGGAAATTTCACAAAATATATTTACAGCAAGAACCTTTTATTGAAAAGACCTTCTTTCATAATACCCATGACTCATACAATTCCTAGATTTTGCACCAAGAGCAGTCTTCATATCTGGGTCTTTAATCTTCATGGCAAACAGGTTTATCTTGATCAAATAAAGTATGAATTCAACCAAATCTTTTGTGAATTCCATCTATACTATAGGCAACTCCACTTAAGCTTAAACTCCACTGCTCCATACATATGCGCTTTACTTTGTTAACCTTCTTTCCTACAAGCTTCTGTTATTTGTTAAAATCTCTCCCTTTTTTATTTTTTCTGTTCTTTTTTCTTTTTATTTTCGTTTACTTTTTTTTTTTTTTTTTTTTGGGGGGGGGGACTTGTTTTTAGAACTGAGCCAAGGTGTGAAAAAAAACTCTACAAGAAAAATCTTGCTTTTACAACCTTGGCCGTTGTGATCTCTATGGGGCTGACATTCATAGATCTCCATTGTTAATAGACACTCGAATCCTGATTTCATGCAAAATGTATAGATCAATGGCCACTAAGACATACACATTGAGCCATTAAAACAAACATGCATGCCATTATTTGCCATGGCCTACTTAAAAGGCAAACATTTGTGTGCATATGTTCCTGGCTAACTGTAAAGTACACAATGTATTTATGGATTTTGCACCAAGAACCATGTACATATTGCAGAATTGTTCTGCCATAAACACTGGAGTCCATGTTTAACTGAATAAAACCTTTTTGAGATGGTTCTGTGCTGGCATCCCAAAAACTAGCCTACATGTACATGTATGTTGTCTTTATCACTACTACCCATTACTTCTAAAGAGGTATCAAAACATTTCCCTCAAATCTTTGAGGGCCACACACACACACACACACACACATGAAGAAAACTCATTCCTTCTTTCTCCCTTTCATCCTCCACACGGCCCCATTATTTCTCCCTAATCCCTTGTTAGCCTATTGGGAACACTAGCTGGGGCTGAAAAGCGACCCCCACAATGGTCCCACCACATTGTAAACACTGTGGCTGTTTATGAGAGCCCTCCCCACACAAAGGCGGTGGGGGTGCCTGCAAATATGTACAGAGGAGAAGTCAGAGTCGTAGCATAGATCAAACACTGAATATAGGTAATTCAGTGATATGTACTATACGTTTCCATGTGCACTGACTGTACATGTACATGTATACTCTTGCCAACGAAAGAAAGTCCAAAAAATTGGACGTAAACACCAATTAATTTTTCAAAGACTTGAATTACGTTCAGAGTAAAAAGACTACCCCCTTTCCACCATGCGATAAACTGATCAGCGTACGTGTTCATGTAGATACATGTAACAATCCCACCTGCTGCAATAGGATGTAGCTTCACCAACCTACCTTTCAAGGAAAAGTGACAATCTCTCCTTGTTTAAGACAAGTTTGAAATATTGCAACCATACCGGTAGTCTACATTCATAATCGTATTGCCACTGTCAGTGCACAATGCGTGGGGCAGCGGACATTGAATGCATACACTGTGGTGCAGACCATATAGTGGACAGCAGTCTTTGGTCTCTAGACTACAAGAAGCAGGCAGTATTGGTGGACTGGTCATCTACAATCTCCTCAAAATCTAGTGATCATATAATTCCACTTGAAATCAGTTTCCAGTTCTATTATTGAGACTCTTTGGGAGGGAAGAAGTTTTTTTCTACAGTATTTTCTTCTATTTTTCTTGTTTTTTTTACCAAATATTATTTTTGGACAGTCTGCAAAAGGACTACATGTACCCTGTCAGAGTCATGATTCTTGAATGTAGGCCACTAGTACTGTACATAAGTGTAGATGTAGCCATCATACACACAATGGTCTGACACAACACCCACACTCAATCACTGTACCATAAAATCAGCTCTGCTTGGATAAAGTGACCTGAAGGCTATTACCCTGGTAATAAAGCTTCAGCTATGGGATACAAAAACAAAGCCATAATTTTGGCATACCAGAGGGGTGTACAGTTTTGTAGAGGAACAAATTGTACAGCTACGTGCACTGTACTTAATACATTGTACCATACAAGTAGTGCAGCAGAAGTATTGAAGTACATGTATGCTTGATATTGTTTATTTTATGTATTTAGATAATATGGGTATGTTTGGAGGCCTCAAGTTAAAGTGTACATTTTTATATTCTGTACTCCATGTAGTACTACACACTGTACATGTAGAACACATGTTGTAGAACATTAAAGACAGGAAAGTTATTTTGCATGTCAAAAAAAAATCTTTAAAAAAGAAATGGAAGATGATGTATTAGAACTTCCCTCCCAATAATAGATAATGATATTATGATAATAATGGAACCAGATTTTCAGCACAATAACAGTGATTGTTACATTTTGAGGAAGTTAAGGCAAGTCGTCCAAAACCTCCTGGTTCGTGTAGCCTCAAGACTGGAGATCACTGTCAAAAATCAGGAAAATCCAATGGAGTTTGATATTCCTACACTGTACGCACTCATGGCAATGCAGAAAGTTCCAAGTCTGACTCAAATGTAACTAATCCTATCTGATTTTGATGCATGGTGCATCAATGCACTACTTACACACACACACTCATACACACACACACACACACATTTATAGATCTAGAGGTCAGTACTACATGTAGATGCTTTTTACTTTGCTTAGTCAAAATACATGAGAGTGTGAACAATGGTTTTTTTTTCACAGTCTCTCAGATGATTAATTGGTTCTGGGACTGATCTTTCATCACCCCAGAGATATACTACAGCTCAAAGGAACAGGAATTGCCACAGGGAAAGGGAAAGAGAAGAAAAGGAAGGACCTGGAGTTTTAAACTGCGATTTATTTTGTCCACTTCAGCATGAAACATGATGCTTTTTGGGGTAAAGCATCATGTTTCATGCTCAACTGGACAAAATATACCGCGATTTAAAACTGCGGCTCCTTCCCTTTCTTCCCTTTCCCTATGCCAATTCATTTGAGCTGTTGTGTACATCCTAAATTTACATTTCACCAATGAGCGTATTTTCAACCCATACCAGCTCTGAGATTACAGGCACTTGCCACTCACTGCACCTCACAAGGTGAGGTCAAACTTAAAGTTAATGTAATGTACATGTAGATACATTGACTACAATGTATGTTTTAAACTTCATCGGACAGGGATTTTCCTCATTCTGATTCATTTTTATTTGATGAATTAACAGCTTAAAGCCTTAAACTCAACAGAATTAGGTTTGGGTTAGGATCCGGACTAGAGTAGGGTTGGGGTTAGGGTAGCCCCGGGACTGCTCCCGCACAGCGAGAGCGTCCTGAGGG
Source organism: Arbacia lixula (assembly GCA_963669155.1). Taxonomy (NCBI): domain Eukaryota; kingdom Metazoa; phylum Echinodermata; class Echinoidea; order Arbacioida; family Arbaciidae; genus Arbacia; species Arbacia lixula. The sequence goes on along the minus strand of OZ022580.1, from coordinate 23,115,125 downwards.
CTCGCCACCAATTTCCCTGCATGTCTGGTCCGACTACCGAGAAATCAACCCATGCACATGAATGAGTTACTCATTTCAAGTACATTTATCACATATAAATGGATAAATGTATTGAATGTATACCTGAGCTATAAATTTGTTTGAAAATGCTAAGCAACGTTACATATTTCCTCTTCACATATGATGTTGATCTTTGTAACAAATACGGTTTGCCGAGGCTGCCATCTTGGCTGCTTCAAAAACGTACACTGTAAAGGGGAACTGGCGCATGCGCAGTAAGTTTTGCATCGCAGCTGCTGTCGTGCGATTCTCAACAACTTTAGGTCGAAAACAATTTTTAAAAATGCAACATGGATTAAATTCATCTTCAAACCAACTATGGAATTATTCAGGTATATATTTTACGTAAATATGTGCAATAGATTTGAGATTTGAGTTACAGATTTGCTGAAACCAACTAATATAATCACTGCTAATCTCGACTTCCTTACTTCAAAGCTCCGTGCTACGCAGCCCGCTCACTGCGTGAGCGGGCTGGTCGCAGTAAGGGTTAGGGTAGGGTTAAGCAAGGTTAATATGTGATTTTAGAGCAATTTTGTGATCACGCATCGCGACTCTCTGCTACAACACGAATTTGAATGGCTTTTCTATATGCACATACACACTCAATAGTACGCATGTCTGATGAAGTATAAATTTCCTGATACATTCTTATTTAAACTACCAGTAGCTCATTCCTATAAAATAAGGGTAAGAGATGAATTTGTATATGTTTTTGCATTTTTAACAATTGATCTTGCTCACCAAAAAAACATTAGCATAACCAACTAAACTTCTCAGTCATACGGTGTATATGGCTGGCCTAGATAAAAAAAAAATACTCTTTGGTCCATAGCATTAAAATGCTAATATTGATATACCAACCTGCATTGCTGTATATCCAAGCTCTTCTTCGATAATCTGTGTGTACTTCTTCGCCAATGTTCTCGATTCCCCCACAAGACTTGTTGTTACGCCCGAGCGAAACTCAGCTTGCACCACCGAATATCCCTGCCGCTTATTCCCCGCGGACTGGCGCCCAGCGCCCGCCAGACCTTTCAGCAGATCGGGATTGTTGAATTTAATAACTCCATTCGGAAAATCAGGCAGCTTCTTCTTAGAATTTGAAGGGTCATCTTTCGAACTTGGACTGGGATCTGTCGGTTCTTGGTCAACCGATATGTTCGCTTTTTCAGAATGCACACCGACAATAAAAGCTGCACAAACACACAGCAGCGTCGCAGCTGCGAAAGCGGCCTTTACCAACGCCATGTTGTACGGCTCCGTTCCCCGTTCAGCTCCTCGGCACAGCTGAACTGCCCTCCCCGAGTCCAAGAAAGCAATAAGAATACAAATGTTCACCCCTAAAACTGATGTAACGATAGATCAGTACTCCTCTGCATTCTGAACACCATGAAGGAATCAAAGTGAATGTCTACTTCCAGTCCTATTCCATGTTTAGGGGGAATGTTGATGGTTTTGTCGCTGCGTCCTCCCGTCTGTTTTGTCCATGCCCTGCAAGCAGCTCCGCAAATTAGCAGTGGATAGAACACGCAAAGCTAAGGCAGGCACACAAAATACAACGCTATACATGTAGCTATACAGAGTACGGTACCGTACGCGTTGCACGCAACACATACAAGATCGACGCAGACACTTCGAGCGAATGTCTTGTTTATTGTGGACGAGCGCCAGCTCTTGAGAAAATATTGGTTAACCTTGAAAAACATGGGTTTGTTCCTGACACTATTAATTTTCTCTTTTAGTTAACTCTTTACTCTTCATTTATATTCCTTTATCAATATCTTCTCTTAACTTCCTCACATTTCCCCCTATGTGTCTTCTTACTCCGTTCTCTGAAAATCACATACTGTATGTTCCCCAGCCCCCTTATCAATTTTCCCATGCTCCCCCCTCTCTCTCTCTCTCTCTCTCTCTCTCTCTCTCTCTCTCTCTCTCTCTCTTTCTCAATATATTTTCTCCTTCTCTTCATTTCCTACCGTAAATAGCTCCCGCTTTGGCCCCGCATTCTCATTTATCTTGATATTTTCCACGTTCCTCTCATCTCTTTGATTACCTGCAGCTCCCCCTCTTCGCTGCTCTTCTCACATCCCTCCCCCCCCCCCTTCTTCCCCACCTCTAGTTGATGTCCCATCTGTTTGCTAGATACCCAAAGGAAATTATACAGACCAACGAAAACTACAGCACGGAGTTTTTTTCTTCAGAGTACCGAAATTTCAAGGTGAAGGCCCAATGCCGTCATTAACTTTTTTTCAAGGGGTGCCTTTGGGGGAAAAAACACAAAAATTACCAATTTCGATGTCAGGCAGTGCTCGCCTTTCTCAAAAGACCTATAACCCGCCTCTCCCCCCCCCCCTCCTCGGTGACGCCCCCCTCTCCCCCTCCCCCATAAAAAAAAAAACTCGCCCCCTTCTTAAAAAAAAATAATAATAAAAATGGTGATCTGGAGGGGGTTCCGTTCGCACCCTCTGCACCCCCCCCCCCCTTCCCCCTGGTGACGGTGATTTGCCATTTGGTCCAATCACAGTTGGTCCACTCATAATTTCGTCTACCATCACGTGCTGATATGTATGGGTTAGGGTTAGGGTAGGGGGTCTGGATTAAGGTTAACGGTTGAGGGTATGGTGTAGATTCGAGTTGTAGATAAGTTTACCCAGTATTTCAATCTAAAACGTTTTTTTAAGGGGTTCCTTGTAGACGAAATGGTGAGTGGACCAACTGGGATTGGACCAAATGGCAATAAACCCTGGTGACGGCCATGAGGCCGATCCCTTGAACAGCCCTAAATCTGGACAATAGGCATGACGATTTATGATGATCACTTGGTATTGTCATTCCCTGTCATGTTTCTATCTCCTTTCCTGTTTCTTTTCTCATGCCATATCATAATTTTGTTATCATAAATGTATGCGAATGGAACTGATAGTTTATATAAGTAATGTACTGTCAGGTTTTGTTGCCTTTTGCTGTTTTTCATGAAGAATTGAATAAACTAATTCAATTCATTTCATTCTCTCTCATTTTCTTCAGCACCATTCTTTTAACGTCGTTTTTTTTTTATTCCAATATCCTTTTATCTCCTGTAATTTGCTTTTTTGTTTTAACTTGATGCATTTTACATACATTTATTTTGAAAAGAAATTAAGTCATATTACATCCAGTAGTTAAGGATAACGTGATCCATCCTGTAAATGCATGAAAAGTCGAAAGCCCTGCGATTAAGTCGCTGCCCGGAAAGCAGTAGCAGCAGTAATTAAGTTGCAGGTTCATATCTCTCTGGTTCGAAGTGTTTTGCTTCACCTGCTTTTCAGTACGTGAACTGGAGCGGAATGGAGCACGCTATTCTCACAACTGTGTGTAAGCCTTAATCTCTTTTGAAAATCGAAATTACCCCAGAAAGCCCTTTCAATAAATATATGTATTTTTTGGTACCTTTAACCCTTTTGTGCCAGATTAACTACTTCTCTATGGGAGTTATGTGTATTTTTGTATAGACAAAGCACACACACACATACACACACAAACACACACACACACACACACACACACACACACACACACACACACACACACACACACACACACACACACACACACACACACACACACACACACACACACACACAGTCATGTGACACGCAATGAATTAATTCTTTATGCATGCTACCAAGTATTACATTTAGTGTTACCAAGGCATGTATGAAGATTCGTCAAACCTTCACCAATATGTTTCTTTCATAACTGTTTCTGCCAACTCAACTCCAGGGGGACTGTTACAAACCCAAGTCTGTTTTCAGAATACATTGAAACCTGCCGTAAGAGCCACCTGTATATAAAGACCACAGTTGGCATCTCCCTAAAATGTTCGTCCATTGAAACATGTGTTAATTTAACCTGTACATAAAGACCACTTCCTCATGAAGATCAAATTCCTTGTCTCATATGAGCGGTCTTTTTTATACAGAGTCGACTTTACCTCTCTAGTTTGAAATTTATTGATATTGATAGCTGGACGATAACTTATTGGACTTTACCTTATTGACCTCCGGGATTGACCTTCCCAATCTTGTAACAACGCTCTCGATGTACCACGCCCTCACTTGGCTTATAATGTACATACAAGCACAATCGGTCATCATGGTCATAGAGGACGGCGTTTTCGCTTTGATTTCAGAAAAGACTAAAATATTCATCATTGTCACAATCACGAAAGGGACGTATATCTGCAACCACAGGCACACAGTAATTTGGAACGACTCCATAAGAAGCAACACTTGTTATGCCGATTACAATAAGGCCCCGTCCAAACAAGAAAACATTCAGATAACAAATTGGCAAAAACAAAACAAAAATAACTAACTAGTGACGGAAGAGTAGGTTCATAACAACTTACCCTTACAAGTGACAGATTCCCAGGCCTGAGTAAAGAAACATATCGAGATAGGCTACATCATAAATCAATTTTCACGAACGATAAATAATAGTAGGCTACTGTGAACAGGTCACGGAATGAGGGTTTGTCGGCCTTCATTTACAGAATAAAATTATTTTTCCAAACTCTTTATGTATCACACGTGACTTTATTCACAAATGATACGCACAATTCCCATAGATTCACATTTCATCTGGCACACAAATACTTAATAACATGTAAAACATCACAGAAGCCAAATATTATACAAATATGATTGGTGTGATTAAATATAATATACATTAGAAGAGAAATTAATTTTCAAAAGCAGTTTGAATTTGAGTTACATGTATATGGGAAAATTCCGTCTGGCTGGCTCACGCCACAATAAGAATGTCTTATATCGTTAGCAGTTTATTTTTAGATCAAACTTATTTATGATAAAAAGGGGTGCATATTATAAGTAAATAGTCAGTGTTCGCATTATCCCTGGCGACGGGGGCAGAGGAGTGAGTAGGGGTGGGGGTGGGGTGGGGGACACAATGTACGACCCCTTCTGTATAATGCTAGGGCTTTTTTTATTTTCCTTCACTAAATTGTTTTCTGGTCGTCTTGGGGCGACTTCGGGTGAGCGGCTAAGACAACGACAGAACTTCCATCAACAGTAAAATATTGTTAAAAAGTCCTTTCATCACTCCCCGCCCAAATAATGTTTCTACCTTTATTACAACTTTCCAGAAGCCGAATTACCCTCAATAGCTAACCTTCGAGTTTATGGGGCTAGTCCATGGGATTACTGGAATTTAGGATGACGTAGGTAAGGTCCAGTTTCTGTGAGATAATTATGCATCCAAGAAACTGACCTTCTGTATATTATGTAATTGTTTACTTGATATTAGAGACAAATTGAGAGCGCTCATAGAGTTCGAGGAAGTTATTTCAGGAAATTTTATCATTTACAGATAGATTCAGAGTTTGAGATTCATCACAGAGAGTTATTCATCAGAGTTGTTTGAGTATTAAAATGTACTACAACTCAATGTACATGTTAAACTCGAGTCCACAACACCTCCTTCAAGTTCAACTCAGAATTAGGCAAACTATAGACTTTATTATACATGTGAGTTTATTACAACTCACACCAACACCAACCTTTACACGACGATTTGGTTGACGTCGCGTCGCTGCTCAACAAGTTGTCGAAATGAAAATTGTTGCTGCCCTCTACGGTAATGAATATGGGAAATTACATCGGACTGAGAATTAGTCAGCGGCTCGAAGTTTGATTAAGTTTTACCGCTCGCCCAATTTCGCACTTTCCTGTAAAGGATACGACTGCTTGTACGTATTTTATACGTCTTTATAACATCCAGGTACATCGTATCAAATTATTATGACATTTTGCTACTCTACAGCAAAATATTTGCGAGTCACCTTGGACTAATTCTGTGGGGCAAGAAATCCGGAACACTTGTAGTTCTCGGCTCCAAGCGTATTCTGCCGGACCAATACGCCTGTGGTTTCCCCGTGTCTTGTGCCCGGCGTTACGCTCTGCTTCCCTTGGCTCTGGATTTTACACAGGATTTACCGTCTTCATTTGTGATCATGCATTGAAGGTGCTACGTATTTCGTGGCAAGAAGAAATTTGATTGACATAATCTGATAGGACAAGGAAAGACAAGTTTCACGTGATTTGTGAGTTATCATTTTTTTTAATTCTATTCATTTGTATTATGCTTTTCTCACTCAGTAAAAATTATCAATTGTGTGTTTGTATGAGATGTTAAATCTGTTGACTGTTGTGACATCACACTCAGAAATTTATTCAGATGAAGAAATGGTTTGCTTAAACTAAAAAGACAGCCAGTCCCTTTTTCAGATCACCACAAAACCATCGAAATATAGGCAAAACATATAGAGAAGTGTAAGCAAGCTCTATATTCACAATTTGAAACTGATACGTAGTGTAAAATTCAAATAATGCACGTAAACAACGTCTGATTAATAGTCTTTACCTCAGGCTCTTAGCAGTTTGTGCTGAAATATCTGCTTTATTGATTAATCTTTTTATTAAATTATAAAACGCATTATGAAAAAAAAATGTTCTATGGAAGGAATCATCTCCAAAGTTTGGTAGTTAGTCATAAAATTAGGATTTCACACACGCATAATAACCACATAGATACTGTAACAAAGACTAATACTTTTTTCGTAGTACGAAAAAAGTCGGTTTGAAATTCAACGGCTGAATTTTTTTACATATACAGAAAGCTTCAATATGCTTTATTCTTAGAAATGGTCTTGAATCACACTTTCTTCAATTTACGATCGTGACAGACGATTTCAAATTTTAAGCTTGCAAAAGGGACGGACAATCTTTAAACTAGGATTAACATGGTATCTTTCATCATGAATGTGACCGATATAGAAACTATAGAAAGCACTTGAGAAATTCAATCTTTGAAATGATTTTTTTTTCTACAGTGTACAGGATCAAGCCATGTTTTAAACTTCCCCCATCTTTAATGTCAATTGTTTAAGTATTTTGATTGTCAATTTCAATTTCAAAAGGCTATCAATTTTTCTGAAAATTTGAATACTCAGATTTAGTTTAGAGGCCACAAAAAAATGGAATATGAAAATGCTCTGCCTAAACTTAAGTTAACCCATTCTTTACTGGGACAGCAAATATACACGCTGGCTTCTTCCACTCAGATACTAAAACAGCACGACTCCCATACAATCTGCTGTTCAGACAAGAGACAAGAGGCAATGAATAAACTTAAAATACAGATACCTTAAAGAACACAAATAAGCCACACCCCTTTGGTTCCTGCAGTTCCGTGGCCAATTTTGACATACTAACTGGAACAGGGTTCACAAAGCCAGAAAGTTTAACACGGAGCAACTGGTTATTGGCAGCCTGAGTGCCAATGGCGACCTGAAACTTGAATCGGTGGCCCCAAAATCACCTTTTTAAAAACACAAAGTTACATGTAACTAGTATTGTAGAATACAAAATGAATATTGTGACAACCTGGATCTTGTGCTCAAGTGCCCATGCTGGCCACATTGAAAAAAGTTCAGGACAAGGTCTTTTAGCTCACATTTTGTCTCATGAATGTCCCTCTGAAAATATTTATCTGATTTATTGCTGCATTGTGAAGGCTTTGTGTTCCCAGAATTTGTGTTTTGAAACACAGTTCAAAACCTTTATTGGTGTGGTTATCCTTTTAAGGGCATTTTCAAGGTAACTGACGTTACATGGCACAATTTTACACACCTTTCAATGTGTGTATCTCTCTTGCTACAAATAACTGGAGTTTGTTATTGATTGATAAAGTCAATAAAGTTAACCTTGGTGTATAAACTGATATTAAGATTTTCAATGCAACTGCATTTGTTACACTTCAGTGAGCAAAAATGTGTCGGTAACTGACGTTACACGAAAATGACATGCAATTTTAGAAGTAGATCCATTTGAAAAATGAGAGGGATGTCCATCTGTTGTGAACTTGCCCTGAAGATAAGTTTATTTTCTCTCTTTTCATGGACAGATCTATGTATTCTGAGGAGTTATAACAATGGCTGGATGGGAACTAGCGAACTCAATGGTGCTCACTCCAATTTCAAATCCAAGGTATGTACATAATATAAATTTAGATGACTATAATATAAAGTTACAATTGTTAAATTATATTTTCTCCATAGTGTCTGTAGGTCTTCTGTGGTGGTTGTTTTCTGTCATACTTTGATTGCAATGCTAACAACTAAGCTCCTGTAGGCCTATATGTGGCATGTATCATGAGAAATCTGATAAGAAACAGGAAAATTATTGATCATTCTTGTACATTTAAGCCCTGAGATAATTTCCTCTGCCATTCACAAAGTGTAAATTTAAAGGATAATGAAACACTTATAAGGAGTTGATGCGATTAAAAGTAGGAAAGCCAGATGCATCTACATGTACAGTATACATACAGGGAAAGTTTGAAAAGAAATTGGAGGCATTCAGTACATGTACACACAGGAGTAACTAACGATAGCATGCTCCATCCTGTAAATGAATGAAACACTTCTGTACAGTATAGATTTGATAAAAAAATAAGAAATTCAGTGCATGTCATAAATTGTTTATAAAGAAGTTATATATGTTTTAAAAGAATCATCACTTGCCACATAAATGTGATCTTACCTAGAGCCTAGGCTAGTTAGTACAAGGTCAGTTATACAGTGTATGTGTTCACTGCATCATAGGAAGCCCATTGTTCCTGGGGGTTAATCCCTCACCCAATGCCCTACCTGTGGTATCAATACAAAATGGGTCTTCAATGGATCAAAGCTGTTTGAGAAGGTCTGTAATCCGGCCATTCACCAGTGCAGGTGAGAATCAAAGGTGGATAGGATTAGTTCAGGATATAATGAGCTTTAGAAATTCAGTTCATTCAGAAAGAGAAACACCTGTATAGTATGGAGCTCAGTATAGAACATACAAGATGAACATATAAAACGGAATTATACTTCTGGCTGACCCTCTGTTGGAAGAGGATTACATATAGGAAAAGTATCTACAGTAGATACATGTGTATGTATTGTAGGTGTTAAGTAAGCATTCACCCTACATGTTGCTAATAAGAATGGGCAAAGTCAGCCTGTGATTTGAGGTTGTCCAGACTATACAGTGTTTTCTTGTATGTGAAAAGATATTGTATGTATGTTTAACTACTAGTAGTACATTTTAAATTGCTAACTTAATGTACAGTGTGTACAATGTCGCACTCCCCGAATATACAGTCTATGAATAATGTTGTATCCAATTAAAAACATGTCTTTATGACTTTATTAGGTCTATCTGTAAGCTACTCATGCATTGTTTTGTTAGTGGGTCTTACAAAAAAAAAACCCTACATGTACGCAAACACGTAATGTCAGCCAATTCCCACTTCTTAAAATATTCTTCTTCTTCTTCTTCTTTGGAACACTCCTCAACATTCCATTTGGAACCAAACGAGGAGGATGGGGGAGTTCACAAAGTAGTTCAATTAGTCCTTGTTGCTTGGGTCTTGCTTATGAAAAAAAATTAATTGCATGCAGTTTAAATGTGTCACTGTTGGTTATACTCTGGATATCAGATAGCAGTGAGTTCCAGTCCTTGATGGTGCGTGGAATGTAGGAGAACTTAAAACAGTTTGTGCGAGTGGAATGTTGAATAAACGAGTTGCCTGAGGTATGCCTGGTAGTGCGTGTAGCCGGACGTCGGTAGTCTGACACAGGCAGGGCCAGGTGTCCCCCCCCCCCCCCCCCAGGCCTTGTGCAATATACTGGCGCCGGAGGCCTTTGTGAACATGTAGCTGACATCTGACTAAAGGAATGTCCTACCATACTGAAACATGTTGTAAACAGACAAGAAGCCACATGCACAATGTATGCACACACTTGTACAGTAAATGTGCATACACACACACACACACACATGATAATGTATTGTATTTGTACATTATACCACTGTAGGATCCCTGATGAGTGCGGTCCCTGTACTTTGCCGTTCCTATTTTTATTTTTTTTACAGTGCTGAGGAACTTCCTCCCCTCCCTCAGTGCATAATTTGTCATCAAAGCACCGTGTCTCATGCATAAAGATTCACAAGGTACAATGTGCCTCCATGCACATGCACAGTATCTCAACCTAATCAGAATACAAATTTACATCTCGAGATGAGTTGACAAGTCAACACACTTGTGTGAACTGAACTTGCAGCACGGATAAGTGTTGTGTTTATACTATTCCGTTCTCTTCAGTCTTCACACTATGCACAGGTATACATTGTACCATTAACATGCGCAGTGCATCATATATACAGTACTGAATGCTTGATTGCCTGTTTTGCACACAACATTTGATAACTAGTGTGGACAGGGTCAACACAATGCTGAAGTTCAATTTGTTTTGGATGTATTGCTGTATGTTGTACATGGCTGGATACGTACAGTATGTTATTCCAATTGTAAGGAAATCATTGATCAATCATTACCTCATAACATCAGTGACTGGTCCGCAGTCATACAACCTAGTTTTAAGTACATGTAATTAATACTGCAGATTGAGATCCCTGGTTAGTATTAAGTATTCTTAACAATTCCAGAACTCTCCAAGTGAGAACAGGCCCATTGTGTGTGTACATGTTTGTCCAGACTGGGGTGATTTGCTGGGCATTAAGGAGACTTTTATGACCATAGAAACTGATAAGAGAGGAACTAATTGAGCATTTCAAGGACTTGTCATGAAAGAAGGGATCTTTCACAGAATAGGATGGCAGTGTAGGCTTTCTGTTAGAGTAAAATGGAAAAAGTCAAGGCAGTGTTTTATAGATCAGAACAATGATACCGTCATGCTTTGGTCACTATGCCTACTTGACAGACACCTTTAAGAGACATTACCCCAGACAGACTCCACATGATGTAGTTTAAGTACCTGACATGTAGGTCTGGACCTGTCACTTTCTAGCCTTCCTTTCAGGTTCTTGGATATTTGTAATTTGTAAATTGTAAATGTATTTATTTGGTCCATTTAAAGATACATATATGGAAATTCATTTTGTTCACATGATAAAAAATGATAAAAAATATCTAACATTGAACATACAAACAAACTCATTTTTACAGATTAATTGACAACATCATGCATACAATGTACTACAACAGTAAAATTAAACATACACATTCCAAGTCAAACCAATGAGTTTACGTAAAATGACAAATAATGGCAGGTTTTAAATAAAACAAACTGGTGTTATATCATACATACTATCGTGCAATAATGTGATATTAATGTACAATTGAATTAAATAGTTATCGTACAGTGAAATATTGATTAGGTCACTTTAAAATAGTGAAATGCATTGATGTACCGTTACAAATATTCCAAGTGAACTCGGCATAACTAAGGAAGTAGTATTATAATTGCACTTATTGGGCAAATTGTCATTAAGTTTATTGCATTTGATAATATGACTAGAATGGTATAGGCTACATGAAGTCATGAACATCATTAACGTAATTGATAGTGATATGATCTCATTATTCTGCCATGAATTATACAAAACTTTATGATTTAAGCTGAAAGTCAAGTCACTTTTTTTATTGTCCTTTTCTGTTTGGGCAAGCTGGGGAAGAAGTCGAGAATGATAGTCTACTGCACCCAGACCAGTTTAGTTACATATATTAGATTAGAAATACATAGATTTGAAATGCCCAAAGCATAGAAGCTAGACTATCACTACCTACTTACTACTAGGGTTTAGCACAATAGCAGTAACGATACAATACAACAACATAAACAAATATATCTGTAAGCTGAGATTACACACAGCCTTCAGACAGGTGTAGGTCTCCTGTTGCCATAAACAGCTAGAGGCCTGCCATACTATATCCTACAGTGTAGCAGGGATACTTGTAAAAGTCTGTCATCATGAAACTGAATCTCTATCCATGGGGTCTTCCTCTTTTGTGTTCAACAACTGTATACAAATGTACTGTATAATTTTGAGACAATTCCTTCACATAATGTAAAAAATGAAAGTGCATGGGAATTGTGGTCATGGTAGATTGATTTTGCCACGATTTTAGGTACCATAATCCTTAAAAGTCACCCTTACCTTCAAGTTTTAAGTTAGTACAAACAGTTTTTCTACAAAAACTTTCATCGGCTGGGGATGATGAATAATTAAATGACTGAGCTTCAACCCTCTACAATTCAAGGTTGGTTGAAGCTCAGTCATTTAATTAGTTTTTCTACACTATACACTGTGTGACAATGTATACTATGCACACAACCTGACCAGACATTCACACTGTACAATGCACCCATTTAAACTCAAAAAGTGCATTGTGACAATGGGAGGAAACGATCCTCTCAAGGGAGAAAATGTAATTTGAAAGGCTCATTATGCTAGACAGTATAAAATCTCTCTTGGCAGAAATACTTTGTAGTAAACATATTATTTATTTAATGTGTGTTTGACTTCATTGCCAATAGAAATTATATTAGAAAGTGTAAAACTATTTTAACCATCAACTGTAAATGTGTGGGGTAGGGGATGTCAAATATGACACACATATACTGTATGTGTGATGTCCTCAATTATTTTATGGCACATTTTTCCAAGCTTTTGCTTACTTATGTTCTGTTCCCATGCTTATTTATCATGTTTACAATATTTAATTAAAACTGATATTTGGAATTTATTTTAAATGTTAAAATTTGCATTTATGTTGTACGACTTGGACAATTTATGAAATGAAATTAGTGAAAGTATTGTGGAAAAAAGGTTGAGCAAAAATGCATTTCAGGATAATAGTCTTCATTTTGATAAACAACACAACCAAACAGCACTTCATGCACTGTACCAGTGTGGACATGTTTTCATTTTGGTCTCCTGGTACATACATAGCTGTCACCATCATTTTCAAATCGAAAGATACTTCATTTTTGAAAATCATGCTGTACCCATGGTTACAAATATCTTAATGTAATCAGCTGTCAAACATGTAAAAAAACATGAGAATGCAAATTATGCTGCCTTTTTTGTATGTGAATTGCGTAGGAACGTTTCCTGTGCAGATTGGAATGAATCCACGAAGCTCCACTGAAGTGGGACTCCCTGTCATTCAGTGAACATTTGATAGAAAGCCAGCACTAGTCAACCAAAGAAATTGATCATCAATTCTATTTTCGGGGAGAATGTCTGGCATTGGACCTTGTACTTTTACGGAAAGGAACTGATGGATAGAAATACACAGTATAATAGATGTACAATGCTCTGAACTTTATAGTGGAGGGAATCCTTTCAGCCAAATTGCTGGGCATTCATGCATCACATTGCAAATGCCAAGTACTCCAAATGATCTTGTACAGTTATATGAATGGCATGGTCTGTACATTGAATACGTGTACAGCTTTCAAACTTTTGATGTGTCATGTCATGTGTAATTTTCTGTCAACAGGATGAACTGTAAACCACAGTTACCTTCATGAATTAGCAGTGTTTCATTCTTCGTTCAATACTTGTATGTGCATGTAGTTTGTAATCTGCAATGCATAGAGATATAGAGAGGGTGGGTGAAGGTGATGAGGAATAGAGATGGAGGGAAGATGAAAGAGAAGGCTGGTAGTCCTGGTACAATACATGTACTGTTCATATTCTCATACTTGTTAGTACAAACATGTACGTATGTAATATATTGTACATGTACTAATGTTACGATCTATCTATAGAGAAATACTATCGACCAACCAGCCAATCACTTTCTCAGACCAGTCAATATATCAGGTAGTTCACCAATCAGCTGTAAGCCAGCTGCCAAGTATTTTTCTTTTAAATCAAAGAAATACAATGTTCCATGTTGCCATGGCAACTATGACTCGTGTTTCATACAGTAAATTAGCTAAAACTTACATCTGTTTTTACATTTGTAGTACCTTTTGAAATTTTGATTTGTACCTACTCGTATTCTTTCCAAATTTTCTGTGCTTCATGTTTCATTTCGTCATTAAATTCATGGGTCCACTTTCACTCCAGAAGGTCATCCTTCGATGATGATTTCATCTCCAAGTACACCACCCAATCGTACCACTACCACCCCTCCAGCCCCCGCAACTCCCACCATGCAGGGCCTGGCTACGCCCCCTCCCCTCGGCCAGCGGGGGAGGTGTCAGGGGGTGGCCCTTCCTTCTGTACCAAAGACAACATTGATCAGTGTGTCAGCTATCTGGATCAGGTAAGGCACAACATATACTGTTCATGTGTGACATGAGGCATGTCTTCACAAAGTGCATTAATTCACAAATTAACTTCTGTTGTGTGAGCAATTTTTGAATGGATCATTATTTTTGTATTTTATCATCTTTCAATGAACATTTTTGATATACAGTGTACATGTATCTACACTGTATAATACAGTGAAACCTGTCCATAGTGGCCACCCAAGGGAAACAAAAATTGTGGCCTTTATAGACAGGTGGCTGCTATAGGCAGGTTCTTTAACACATGATCTCTCTCTGGGGGGATTATTTTAGTGGCCACTATAGACAGGTTGGCTGCTATAGACAGGTGGCCACTAAGACAGGTTTGACTGTATAGCATTTTGATTGAATGTAAAAGTAACAAGTGTTATCAGCAAGTTTTTTTTTTCTGGGGGCTAATATTCTCCTAGGGGGGCCAATTCTCTCTTCTTCTTTGTTTAAATCTCAAGGGGCACTTCTAGTAGAAAGGCCCCCATTCTGTACTTGAGGCCCTTGGCTACTCCCCCTCATAATGTGATCCTTTTGACTTTTAAGCCAACACCAGTACCCCCTGTACACAGTGACTTCCCTTATTAAAGTCTTCCTTTGGTGCCTTCCTGGTCAACTGTGTGCTCATCCTTGGAGAGCTGTGCTGACAGATAGTCCAAATATAGAGCTCTTCACACAAAGAGGACAGGTCCATACTATGTGCAAACATAAGGCCACTTTCACAAGGGTGGTTTTAACTTTATAAGTGCACTAAACCTGGACTAACTTCATGAGATGCCAAATAAAACAACATGAAGCATTGGTATTGATTCAATATAATTGATTTTGTCCTTAAAATATGTAGATGGTGAATGTTGTGTTTATCCATATGATGATTACAGCAAATGACTGAAATCACCCACTGTTGTGATTCTGTGATGAAAATATGAATGAGCTGTACAAAGACTTGCAAAGTTTGGCGTATTGCACCATGCAAGCAATATTTTGGTATTTTCATTTCTTATGGGACTTGCCAATTATGCAGACATGGAAGAACATTTTGTAGAAATTTTTAAATTGCATACTGTACGTATGTGCATATTTGGAAACATAATGAAACAATTTTGAACACCTTTAATCCCCATATCCCCAAAGTATAGGCTTACTCCTATCTCGGTGATTTGAGTTAAGGCTTTGGCAATTTGGTGTGAAAAGGAGGAAGTGGCAAAATCTCACACCCAGGATTGGTAGTTCTGAACAGTTCTGCTTGTTCATGTTGTTTGAAGAAAAGATTTTGCTGAGCTGATGCCACTGTGGTAGCTTTGCGAATATGTACACTCCAGCTCAAAGGATTTGGCATAGGGAAAGGGAAAGGGAAGAAAGGGAAGGACCCGCAGTTTTAAACTGCAGTATATTTATATTTTGTCCAGTTCAGCATGAAACATGATGCTTTTTAGGCTAAAGCATCGTGTCTCATGCTGAACTGGACAAAATATACCGCGGTTTAAAACTGCGGCTCCTTCCCTTTCTACCCTTTCCCTTTCCCTATGCCCATTCCTTTGAGGTGTAGTGTACATAGTATTAGCTTTAACCCTTTGTATGCCAAACCTAATAGCACTCTATGGGATTTATATGAGGAATACAAATAGTTAATCCACTCCCCTCTTTCAATGCAAAGCTGGTTATGTTTGTGTCTTTGTGTACATTTGAACAGGACATCCTTGATGAAATCTGAAGTACACACACCGAGAATTCACTTTGGATTTAGTGGTGTGCAGTATGCAACATACAAATGTATGTACAGGTGCAGTACTGTACAGTGCCAACCACATATGTACAAATGTCACACTTTTACATACATGCATACATTTGTATGGACTATGGCATACTGTACATTTTTCCTCTTATAAAAACTAATATGCAGAAATTATATACTTGTTGCTAATATGCTGGATATGATGATTAAGGCCAGTTTTATGGCTACCACTTTAGTATGAGTGAGACTAAAATAATTGTCATTATTTGACCATGTGTGTATAAGTCAGGTTGAGTCATTGAGCATATACACAGTTTAGGCCTGCATGTAATATTGCCTGAAATGTACAATACATGAAATACCCTCATATAGAAACTACAAATGTGTGCTCAATGTGACAGTTCAAAACCACTAAATGTACAACTGCAGCTGCCAAATCTTGTAATTATGAGGAGGATTACTTTCTTTGGACAAATTTCAAAATCAAGTAATTTTGACAGAAATAATGCATTGTTCGATATACAATATAAAATGTACAATGCAAGCACAGTTTTGTATTGTAAATTCCTGTTTTTCCAAATAATATACCTAATCTCACTCATTTTTAAAAAGAAATTACAGAAGAAAATGAAAAAAGAATGTTTGTGCAGCTGGACTTACAGCTTTTGTCTATCAAAAGATTTAATACACATGTACACTGTACATTATACGGCAGTTTATTGCATTCACATAATGATACAAAATGGTGCAGGATGTAGATTACAAACTGCACGATAACAAATGCAAACATCATGAGCACACTACAGTACAGTATGTGTGTAGTATGTGTAAATGAAGGTCTGTACTTTGACTTGACAGAATGAGTCATCTGCAGACCTGAACTCAAGAAAACACTCGCCACCTTTTGTGTTTGTATTGTGTTGGGCCCTGCCTGTCGAGACAGTTCAAAGTGCAGAGTATTGAATGAAATTCAATCTTTATGGAGAGCCACAGTACCTGAAGTTTGCTTGAAACAAGTTTAAACTAGTTCAGGGCAGGGATTTATCAAATGGCCATGATTGAATTACATGCAGGGGGAAAACATTTTGAAGCCTTGTGTCATGAAAGGAACTGCCTAAACCACACTGTGCATGATACCCTACTTTATTAGGGTAATCAGTTATGGGCATGGGCACTTTTGTTATGTTTTAGGGCTCCTTTATGATATTTATCGCTCATGCTAAATTGGTCATTGGGCCAGAGTGTAATGTAAAAATCTACACCGAAACTCTATAATCATCATATAGCAAACAGGGTTTCCACACACCAAAACTTCTATACCGAAGCTCTTTAAAGGGGAAGTTCACCCTGAAATTATGTTGGTTTCAATAAAAAGAGACAAATGAAAGAAACATTATTGAGGGTTTGACGAAAATCGGTCTAAGGAAAAGAAAGTTATTTTATTTTAAAGTTTTGATTTTGTGACGTCACGTGCGAGGTACTCTCCCATATGTTGTGTACAAAATAAGTCAATAAATTTGCTTTTTTCTGACGTTTTTGACAATGGAATGATTTTTTTTTTCATACACGTCTGTGTGTAAAAACGTAATTCTAGTAATATATCAAATGCACAAGGAAAAGGATGCATACCTTTGTGAGAAAATGCACATTTTCAGAAAAAAATTGTACACAACATATGGGAGAGTACCTCGCATGTGACATCACAAAATCAAAACTTCAAAATCAAATAACTTTCATTTCCTTTGACCGATTGTCATCAAACCTTCACTCATATGTTTCTTGCATGTGTCTCATTTTATTGCAACAAAAATAATTCCTGGGTGAACTTCCCCTTTAAAGAATCATTGAATAGGGAACAGGGTCCTGCCTGTCTTCAGTGAGCACATTCTAGTTTGAGTTGGTTGAGTCTTTTGTACCAGCGGTCAGTCTAAGCTCCACCCAGTTATATGACGTATAACTAGTGATATCCACACACACGGTGAACTGTGATTTACCGTGATTCTTTACAATGTTTTAGTTCGAAACGATGCCCAGACCCATGTTTCTTAATATGTTTCATTAAATGATGCATTGTTAGTCATCGTCCACACTCTGAATTTTGTCTTATAAAAATAGCTTTACTGAAACGGTATAACTATACCCAAAGAGTAAACCCTGTCGGTTTACTGTAGCTATGTTACTATAGCTATATATACCGGTAGCTATATATTGTAGAGAAATGCAAATACCCCTTTCGTACGTTTTACTATACTAAAAGGATAAATCCTGTCGGTATACATACATGAAGCTACAGAATACGATGAAATACATGTATTTGTGTGTTTTCGAAAATGCTAAAAACACATGTTTAGGTTACAAAATAGTGCGTGCACCACGTCATTACTGTGCATATACAAACTTGTTGCTCTATTCTCAAAATCCTTTTTATAATGATCTGAAATCTGCCTCCTCTCTTCAGGAGCTTTCAGCGTTGGGCTTCCCTCCCCTCTTCACCAGACCGTCCAGCGCGGGGAAGGACCGGGGCAAACCGGAGCAGTTTGACCTGGTCCAGCTGGTCAACTGTGCCTACGAGCTCATACAGAGACACCAACGTAGCATGAAGAAGCAGGACGACTTAGAAACAAAGTGAGAACAATTTCTATTTCTTTTCTTTTTTCATCTCTTTTTTTTTGGGGGGGGGGGGGTTTCATATGTATTTGACATGAGATAATGAAATTATACATTTGAAATAAGATTGTACATGATTGTGTATTACTTCTGAAATAAGATTGTATGATTTAATTTTGTTTTGTAATTGATCCAGGAATTGCCAAGCTGAAGAGCGGATTGATAAGCTCAATGATGGCACTCATTACCATTACCATTTTTGGATAATGTAAAAATAGGGATAATAGAAAGGGGCCATCGTGATAGAAGAACAAATTTGTTATTTAGCAAAATCATCAAGTTTTGCAAACTTGTTTTTCATGTTAACGCAGTTTGAAACCAAACAAATCAGTAAATCTTCCAGTAAAATCCTCTCATTATGCCTGGTAAGGTTGAAGGCACATAAACTAAATACTGGTGTCTAAAAGTTTGAAAAAGTGACTCTGCCAACTCTTGGGTTGACATCGCCTACACGTAGATGTTTTTGCAAGGCATTTCAATAATTATTCTATTTGTGTTGGTTGATTTTTTTGTAGGAATATGAGAACATGTAGTGACCTGGAGCACCTTCAGACCAACCACACCAGGTTAAAGGAGCAGCAGGAGCAGCTCCAGAGGGAGAATGTTTCTCAGGGAGAGAAGGAGCGACAACTAGTCCTTCAGCTCAAGGGAGCCCAGGCCAAGCTCAAGGGACAGAAAGATGAGGTGAGGAGGGGAGAGGCGAGGGAGGGTTGGGGGGGGGGGGGGTAGAGAGAGAGAAGGAGAAACAACTAGTCCTTCAGCTCAAGGGAGCCCAGGCCAAGCCCAAGGGACAGAAAGATGAGGTAAGGAGGGGAGAGGCGAGGGAGGGTTGGGGGGGGGGGGGGGGTAGAGAGAGAGAAGGAGCGACAACTAGTCCTTCAGCTCAAGGGAGCCCAGGCCAAGCCCAAGGGACAGAAAGATGAGGTAAGGAGGGGAGAGGCGAGGGAGGGTTGGGGGGGGGGGGGTAGAGAGAGAGAAGGAGCGACAACTAGTCCTTCAGCTCAAGGGAGCCCAGGCCAAGCCCAAGGGACAGAAAGATGAGGTAAGGAGGGGAGAGGCGAGGGAGGGTTGGGGGGGGGGGGGGGTAGAGAGAGAGAAGGAGCGACAACTAGTCCTTCAGCTCAAGGGAGCCCAGGCCAAGCCCAAGGGACAGAAAGATGAGGTAAGGAGGGGAGAGGCGAGGGAGGGTTGGGGGGGGGGGGGTAGAGAGAGAGAAGGAGCGACAACTAGTCCTTCAGCTCAAGGGAGCCCAGGCCAAGCCCAAGGGACAGAAAGATGAGGTAAGGAGGGGAGAGGCGAGGGAGGGTTGGGGGGGGGGGGGTAGAGAGAGAGAAGGAGCGACAACTAGTCCTTCAGCTCAAGGGAGCCCAGGCCAAGCCCAAGGGACAGAAAGATGAGGTAAGGAGGGGAGAGGCGAGGGAGGGTTGGGGGGGGGGGGGGGGGTAGAGAGAGAGAAGGAGCGACAACTAGTCCTTCAGCTCAAGGGAGCCCAGGCCAAGCCCAAGGGACAGAAAGATGAGGTAAGGAGGGGAGAGGCGAGGGAGGGTTGGGGGGGGGGGGTAGAGAGAGAGAAGGAGAAACAACTAGTCCTTCAGCTCAAGGGAGCCCAGGCCAAGCTCAAGGAAAAGAAAGATGAGGTAAGGAGGGGAGAGGCAAGGGAGGGTTGGGGGGGGGGGGGGTAGAGAGAGAGAAGGAGAAACAACTAGTCCTTCAGCTCAAGGGAGCCCAGGCCAAGCCCAAGGGACAGAAAGATGAGGTGAGGAGGGGAGAGGTGAGGGAGGGTTGGGGGGGGGGGGGTCGAGAGAGAGAAGGAGACACAACTAGTCCTTCAGCTCAAGGGAGCCCAGGCCAAGCTCAAGGGACGGAAAGATGAGGTGAGGAGGGGAGAGGCGAGGGAGGGGTGAAAACTGGGGGGGGGGGGTATAGAAAGAGAAGGAGAAACAGCTAGTCCTTCAGCTCAAGGGAGCCCAGGTGAAGCTCAAGGAACAGAAAGATGAGTTAAGAAGGGGAGAGATGAGGGAGGGATGAGAATAGGGAGAGAGAGAGAGAGAGGGGGGGGGGGGCAGAAAGAGGGAGAGCAGAAGAATAAAAAGAGAATGAATGATAAAAGTCCTTCATGTCCTCCCTTTTACTTACACATAATGCTCCTGGAAGTCACAAGTATATGATGTATGTAGACAAGAGCCCATTAGATACAAGCAAATTTGACATGCATGTTGAATTAAAGTCTGTATTATCATATTTAAATTTCATTATTGTTTGGCTACCTTTCACCTAGTGTCTTTATCTAGAAAGTCACAAGAATTTTACAGGCAAGTTTGACGAGAACCCTTGAAATACACAGTGCAAACAATTTTCACAAACTGGTAGCACCTGACTCTTGTGGTAAAATCTTCCCTTTAAGATGCTCGGCAACCTGTCTGAGACCCCATCAGCTGTGCATGACTCAGTCCTGTGGATTCTGTCTTGGTACCCCTATAAAGCTTGAGAGAAACTCTCCTTGCTCTCTCCACAGCCAGACCGCATAGGAAGGCAAAGTCATGATTAAGCTCTTTGATTGTGACTCGGCCAGACTTTTGTTCCAACCCACGTATGTTTCTCCCAGGAGGTCAAGTTGAGTTAAAAACACAAAGAGAGGGCAGCCCTTTTTACAAAATCATGAAACTCGGCATGGAACAGCCGTATCCCCTAGCGATAACATGTACATGACCTGCAAAAAGGCTACCCGGTCTGTAAAGAACTGGCTTCAACATCTCAGAACCGATTCAGGAAAAGCGCATTGACTGATAAAATGCACGTATGATACTGAGAGAGTAAAACTTTTAAACAGACCTGTTTTTGTGAGAGTGCAATGTGGGATTGTGTAAAATGATGTAGTTATTGTAGGATGCGAAATGATGAAAGAAGTAACATTTGCAAGTCCATCTAAGGTCAGCATTTGATGTGGAAATTCAGATGAAAGAATACCATTCAGTGAATATACCAGAATGATAATGAATCATAACTTCTGAAGGACTTGTTTTAATGTAAGAATATGATACATGATATCATGATATATATTTCTACACAAGTTTTCGGAACTATTCATTATATCTTTTCCAAGTCATCATTAATTCAGAAATGGATTTCCAGCTGTTTAATTTTGCTGCATTGATATCCATACTAGATATTATTGATCAAAGAACAATGCACACGGGCATGGACCTGGGTAAATAATATTTTGTTCTTGCCCAATCTAGATGAGGAAGCTGGAGGGAATCTTAAAGCACAGAGACGTCCAGTTCAAGCATGACCTGAAGAAGAAGGAGCGGGAGGTGAACAGGTTAAAAGAACGCATCCACCAGCTCTTAGTAGACAAGAACCAGGAGAGAAGGATAGGTGAGTGTGTCTTGCTCTTAACTCTTTTCATCCTAGAGAGACTATTGCACTTTGGGATTTGTGTGAATCATTGGCACACAAGGAAGAGAGGGAGGTGAACCAGTTAAAAGAACGCATCCTCTATCGCTCTTTGGAGACAAGAACCAGGAGAGAAATATTTGTGTCTAGCTCTCAACTTATTTTTATCCCAGACATGATATTGACACGAATGGCAGTTTTGCACCCTGTAAAACTTTGAATTAAAGCTAATTTTTAGTTTTTTACTGTTTATTTGTCACTGAAACATTTCTGCACCAGTACTAAACAAACCTTATAGAACATCATTATCTCTGGCACACAAAGGGATCATGTATAGTTCTGCTATCACTCCTATTAGTTGATTACTATCATTTGGAAGTGAAAGTTCACTTATCATTTGATAATGCTATTTTTAACTCTGGTAGGAACAGGTAAAGTTTAATGACCTCCAAGATATATGGCAATCATGCACAACTGTGGCTAGTCTGAAATTCATTCAGCGTGTCCAGCAAATTTTGAGCCACTATAAACACTTTATTTCTGATAGGTTATGACCCGAAGCATAAATGTGTCTGCTTTATGACTATAGTTTAGGCTTGAGCGTAGCCTCCACCCACAATTTATTTTTTCATTTTCATCCTGTCAGTAACCCTTTACATGTATGTGCCTCTGTTGTCATTTTGTTCCCTAAAATACACATAAATCACATACTGTAGGACCTTAAGGGCGGTCCAAAAAGGGTTAAGGAGGAGGAGGAGGCCAGTTAGCAGTTTGCCCAAGAACTCTGCTGGTAAAAAGCAATATCGTAATGGGATTATCAGTATGTGGCTGTGTGCCTGAGTTTAATTCTCATTGATGCCTGGTTGTCATCACCTCAGGCATGGACATACTGAACTCCCTGCAGAGGACAGATGGCAAACGAGGCACATGGAAAACAGACAAGAGCGGCATCAAGTAAGTGATAATGTCTGTTGCATGATTCAGGCTGAGGTATGTGGTGCGATCCGTCTCGCAGACGTTCAGGTTGGGTTGACATTGATCGCAAATGTTAATGGACCCTGTTTCTACATGTTGATGGTATTTGTTTGGTTCGATTAAGCGATGGGCCTACAATATACCAGGTGATGTTAAGGAAGGCAATTTTAGAGGGGTTTTGTACAGACTTGGGCCCTGTTGCATAAAACTTGCCATTGCTGGTAACTTTACTATGAATGGACACCTTGAATTTGATTTGCTGTCGAGCAGTGTTACCATGGTAGATACCATTGATGACAGATTTACCATTAATGGTAAGTTTTATGCAATGGGGCCCCTGGTCCTTAAAGTGTGATTGGAAAATGTAGAATGTTACAATGATGATGATAACGATGATATTGCTAATGGTAATTACTTGCAATTTTGATTATGACTATGATTTTGATAAGAGGTGTATTGAAAGTGGTGAGGATTGTGATAATGGTTGTGGTGATGGTGATGATACTGATGTTGATGCTGCTGCTGATGATGGTGATCACGATCATGATTCACACTGTTGTGTTGATGTTGATGATGATGATGATGATGTTGAAGATGATGATGATGATGATGGTGATGATGGTGATGATGGTGATGATGATGCTGCTGCTGCTGATGATGATGGTGATCATATAACACTTGTGATACTAGCAATGGCAGTAATTGTGTTGATGTTTATGTTGATGATGAAGGGGGAGGGTGGGGGGGGGGGCGGTGTACAGACCATGTTTACAGAGTATGATTTTAAAAATATTTATGCTGATGGTGTATGTAATGAAAATGCCAATTGTGCCTTGAAAATGTTACTTATCAGGATTTGGACAGTGATGTGGCTATCTTGTTTTATATGTTCTTGTATGGTTGTTTACACTCATATGAAGTGCATGTACATTGTTTGTGTAAATATGTACAACATGAACACAATAAAGATGTGCTGTGTCTGCCTCATGCATGCCGATACAGCTCAAGATGGAGGATATGACACACTTCAGTCAGGAAATACTAGACTTGACTCTCTCTCTGACATCAAAATAATCCAACACTTTGATAGGTTTCTTTCCTTCTTTCTTAGATTCCTCTCCATTTATTTCCCGTACTTCTGATCATAAAGAATGCACAACACGCGCGACTTAACCAATGGCCTGTGTTAAAAGCACATAACCTGACCATGAACTAGGATGATCAGACTTGAGTAGCAGTAAAGTAATACTGCCCGACTCTGACAAAAGGAAGCAAGTAACAAATCACCCCAGGTTATTGGTATTCTTATATGCTTTTCACACTGGCAAAAATGTCCTTAGCCCCGTACTATAGGTGGGGCTAAGGCCCCCCTTAGCCCCACCTATAGTACGGGGCTAAGCTTAGACCACTTTCTGTTCACATTGGTTTTTACCAAAGTAGGCTAGCCCACCAATAATCCGGGATTATTTGGCCCTGCAAAAAAGCAGGGCTAACACCGCAATTGCAGGGCCAAGCCGAATAGTCCGGGGCTAAGAGCGCCAGTGTGAACAGAAACGAAAAATAGTATGGGGCTAAGGAAATGCGATGTCAGCTCTCAAGGCCGAAACGCCGAGACCAATCAGATAAGGCCCGACGGGCGAGTGACCTTGATGCGGAGTGGTAAAGAGCCGATATGCAAGACGTACACTCATAAATATTCATAAGCTGTCGAGAAAGTCCGGGGCTAATGATTTCGAGTGAGAACAGTGTGAAAAGCTAGTCGGGCTTAAGAAATAGTACGGGGCTAAGAAATGCCAGTGTGAAAAGCTTCAAAAAATAGTACGGGGCTAGGGATAGTACGGGGCTAATTTTGGCCAGTGTGAAAAGCATATTAGATTGTACCGAGCATTCCCTACATATGGCCAAAATGTGGACAAGAAATATTCATCTTACTGCGAGATATTCAATCTAACATGATGTGATGTTGCACTGATGCCAATGCAAGGGACAGATACATTTTGCTCATTTACAAGAAAAGTCTCTTTTGTTAGTTGCTTCCTTTTGTCAGAGTTGGGCAGAATAGTATGGGGGCTCTAAGTGATGTAGCCCCTCAAATGCAAAAAAGCCCCCTGTAGAAAGCAAAGAGACAATGAGAAATGTCCCCTGTCCATGTACAATACATGTATGTCATTTACAATGGGCAGCATGTTTCAGTGTATTTGTTTTTATAACATCTGGCTTAACACATAGCCCCCATATGTTTCATTTGTTCCTGTACGCTGACATTATACTGTGTGTGATTTTGTGATTGTGAAGAATGCTTAACACACCAGTCCTGACTTCATCAAAGACTTGTATTAAGAAGAAGAACATTACCGGACCATGAACAAGGATAATCCTACTTAAGGAGAGAGATAGGAATGACTCTGTTGTTAAAAAGAAGTTAATGATGGGCTTCTTTTATCTGCTTTGGGGCAATGAATGTTGCAATATACATAAAGAGGAATGAACGTAATGGAGATGAACAGTTCGGGAAAGACAGGGTAGCCTGTATGCAAAAGTCGTGGAACTACACAGGAATCAGAAGTACATGTATACGCTAATGATAATATGTACAGTAATGTATGAAATCTCAAAGTCACACCTTGATGAGCCTTGTCAAGGGGAAGTGAAAAACTTTTCCTGTTATATTTGAAACACCACAAATGGTTGCGACCATGGTCTAAACTATATTGCAACATTCATTGTCCCATTCAACATCACTATGCAGTGCAAAAAGCCTTGATATGTGCTCTAGCAGTCTCCAGTCTGTAGGCTACAAGAATGGCTTTCTTTTGGGCAACCCGTCCAAAATCTTCTCAAAATCTCTGTAATTCCACTCAAAACCAGTTTCCAGTTCTGTTATTTGGAGGGAAGTTCTTAAACAGTTTTTTCTTCCATCTTGTGTTTTTTTTTTCCTTCCCAAATTGTATTCTGTTGACCTACAAAAGGGCAACCATGTCTTTAAAGGTAAGGCGTAGAAGATAATTGGTTAAGGGCGTGTTAATCATCTTTTCAGAATTTGAAACACGTTTCCAAAGGCCTTTATGAACGCGTTTTAAAAAATGGTGCGTTTATCTACTCAATCGTTCAAGTCGAAAACCGGCCTTGTCACTGCGCAGCTCTACTGCTCCATTACACTTGCACTGTAGTACAATAATGTGCGATCGACGTGTTTACTTGGCGTGGCGTGCGTGTTTTCAAAACAGCTTTGTGTTTATCTCGCTTCTCTAAACACGTTTCTGGCTCAAATGCGTTTAGGATCACACAAATTTGCGTGTGTTCTAAGCAGCTTTCCGAACCCCATAATCAAACCACCTTTGCGTTGTTCAACTCCCTGAAACGCATTTTAAAAAATTTAAACGCGTTTCTGGCTCAAATACGTTTAGGATCGCACAAATTTGCATGTTTTCTAAACAGCTTTCCGAACCCCATAATCAAACCACCTTTGCGTTGTTCAACTCCCTGAAAGGCATTTAAACAAATTTAAACGCGTTTGGAAACCTTAATTCTACCAAAAAAAGAGTTGATAAACACGCCCTAAGATTATAGGTCGTAACTGTTTTGCCCTCATCACTGGATCAGGATATTGTTTAAATTTAACCATTTTATCATTTTAAGATGATAAGTTTGTGGTAACCTAAAATCAAACAAGAATGCGACCCATGGTCATGACAATGTGGCACTCCATTGATTACAGGTTGTGTGGCCTTTTCACCACTACTGCTCCATACTTTTCTATTCACAAAATTCCTCTTTGTTTGAATGTGCATTGTAGTACATCGTACATTCCGTAAAAGCACAGATTGATATAAAATCACAAAGTTATGAATGACAATTGTAATAGCAGTCAATGAAATTCCAACTATTTAGGTGTGCAATGCACAGGAGCTAAAATTGTTAGTGTGCATGGCATCAAATACAAGGTACTGTACTTGTACTACATGGTACAAGATTGTTATCTCATCAGGGATTGTGTACGTATGTCTATGCATTGTTTGAAAATCTATTTTATACCGCGAGAACGGCTCGTAACAACTATTTTAGTTCAGTCACTGACAATACCATGCCATAGATAACATAGATAAGTATTCCTGGGACAGTGGCTGCAATTGTTGATGTGTGGGAACAATGAACTTCCCTCACAAGATAGGATAGTATACTTGTACTTCATTGTTATCTTTGGTTTCCAATCAGTACACACTCTTTGTCATACATAATACATGCATTTATAGTGCCTTCATTTGACCCTGCTTCTACATTGTAGTTCTGAGCACAAACAAGTGATGTCATAGGATGATAAGACACAGGATTGAGTGAAATCTACATGGAGCCTTCAAACCATGAAGGATGAAGGACTCTTCTTCCATAAACACGAGTTTCAATGGGATTTTCAGCACAACGTATTAGACTATTGTTTTTGTTTTCATTTCTTTCATTAGGGCATCACACTGTAAGTACATGTACAATGGATATTTTTTTTTTAGGGGGGGGGGGTGGGTTCTTCTATGCTGAAACATGTAGTGCATTATACCATAGTGAGGGGGGGGGGGAATGACAGGGGTTCCTTTATTATTCACAGGCTGGGGCTTTTTGTGGCATTGTAGGAGTTAAATCGCCCTGACCATGGTGTTGAGTCCCTGGTATAATTCTATTTATTTTGGGGTTCTTCTTTGCTGAATCATGTGATGCATTTTATAATATTGAGGGGAAAAACTGGGGGTACTTATGTTATTCACAGGGGCTTTTTGTGGCCTCATAGGGGGTGGGGGTGACTTTCCCTGAGCCCCCTTATAACACCCCTCAACTAGTATTCAGTCCCTGGTATACAGGTATGTGTTTTTTTTCTCTATATACAGGGTGTATATAAATGTATTTGTACAATAGTAGTGTTTGTGCATGTTGAACATCTTGGCCCACAGGGCACTGTTACGACTTTGTGACTTTCCGGTCTGTAGTGGTGAAACAACTTCATGAAGAGGACAGAGGAAGGAAGGAAGTCAACTTGGAGAGAGGTTCTAAATAACAGTCAGGAAGTTTACGCCAGTGTCCCTCCTTCGTCTAGAGCTAAATTGTTGTAAAGTCACTATTACTCAGTGCTTCATGTATCATGTTGCTATTATCTGGATGCATGATTATCATGTGTTATACACTTGACCCAATTGTAGAGCTTTTGTCTAAACCTCTATAAAGCTGAGTCCTTAAAAAAACACAATGTATTGTGCAATCAAATACATTAAAATAAATGTTTCTTATAAATATATCCCTATAATTTAGAGGAGACCGTGTATATTATGTATTTGGCCGGCTGCATGTTCTCATGTCGTTACAAAAAACACACCTAAATACGAGCAAGCAATAGACTGAAACCATCATTTAAACTAAGATTTTGCACTTAAGTTTGTAATGTACCGTATATAATGGATACAAGTTAGTGAGAACTACAATGTGCACTCATTTTTGTGTACTGTCTTTTCTTTAGAATAGTCCATCAAATGGTAAATATTGGCCAATATGCATCAAGTGAGTCTTGTTTCCCATGCTGTGTGTTTACCTATATCACTCAACCTTCAATCAGAGCCAAGCAATTGATTTTTAGCAAATAATGAATTGTTTGATAAAGCGAAAATTCTTTGGCAACTCTTCGACTGCTATGTCCATTTCCTCTTGGGCAGAGGGACATATTTTCCTTTCTTTCTCTCTAACCTTTCGTTCTTGACACAACGCGAGGAGTGTTAGACTTGCCACTCCAGTCCTGCGAACACCATTTTCATTCCAGAGTCCATTGACAGGCAGATGTGAATTTTGACACCCCACGTTTTATGAGGCTTGCGCCATGGGTGCCTGGCTTGGGGCAAAAGTGCAGTGCAATAACAAGGCAGCTTGTGGCCAGACTGCTTTCTCACTTGTAATACACATAGTTTTAAAGGCTTTCATGCGTCGTACAGAGGATATATCCCTAGCGCGCTGCCATATTGCGTGCACCGTGCATTCCGTGCAAAACGCACACTTACCTATGTGTATTGTTTCTCGGGCACTTACGCATTTACCCGCCTGGTTAGAATGCACGATCCTTACCGAAGCTAAACCTTTGGCCCTGATCGTGGCTAGCCATTTCGCTGCGTGCTGCATGTGTGCGTTCAGTTCGCAAGTATGCATAGCAGCTAAATAGTGACATCTCCCCACAGAATCGACGTGCGAAAGCCTTTAATATTTCTCTCTTCTGTGGCACTGTAATGACAGGGCTGCTGTAACTAGTCTGTGTTCCTACTTGAAAATGAATGCGTTTAGTGCGTACTGCATATGTTATCTTTACAGTATACTCTGGATCTTATAGTTCACATAAACTTCATATTGTGCTTTGAGTGTGTTCCATCCGCAAGTCCCATGATCAAATTTAACCCATTAGGTGCGTCTTCATTAGCCCGCCCAGACAAAATAGCGAGCTATTTTGCTGATCTGGGGAACTAGCCTGAAGTTGCAATCGCGTCTTCATTATCTCGAAACTCGGGATACGTATGCTCGAAACTCGGGATGCATAAATTATCGCGACGGGAATAGGCCACGACCGCATGGCTTCGGTTGTGAGCTCGCATTCACGCACGTATAAAAACCTAACGTAAACAATGCCTCGTGTGGGCTGATGCTTGCCGGGGTCGGGAAATTATCAGGCTAATGAAGATGCTTTGAGCTAGCTCGAGCTAATTCGCGAACTAGCTCGAGCTAGCTCCATCTAGCCCAAGATTTCTTGGGAAATTTTCTCGACCAAATAGCTCGCTATTTTGCCTGATCTGGCTAATGAAGACGCAAATAGCTAGCTGTTTCGTGATGTGGCTAGCTAACCCAATCAGAACAAGCTCACTATTTCGCCCACTTCGGGCTAATGAAGACACCCCTTTTGTATTGCTCTATGAGATGACTGCATATTACTGGTTCAAGATTGCATCAACAGCTCAGAAAGAGTTAAACCTATGCTTGTACACAGTGAAATGAGGCCAATAAGGTAGAGACTAATGCCCGTTCAGTGATCAAGGCTGACCAGTCATAGAGCACAGCAATCAAACCCTCAGCTTTCACAGAGAAGACAAATTGATGATGAAGATGCGTCTGATGAAGAGGAAAGCGTCTTGAGATATCAGCTCATCTATGACTCATCCCCTTTCTGAGGAGCCTTCTCTGTGTGATGGCATGCAGCAAGTCTGTCTCAAGTTCTTTAACCCTTTGTATGCCAAATTAAGTGCTGCTCTGTGTGTTTTGTGTTAAAGAATTCATCAATATGGCGTATAATGGGTTTAAATACTGTTCCTTTTATGGAGACTTCACCTTTGTTTTAGACACCAAACTTTGGTATTAACATTGTGTTTATGTAGTTAATCAACATATTAGCCTTAAATTGTATCAGAAGACACCTTGCAGACAGATTAATATACGAAGTGGCTTTGAAATGGACTGAAAGAAAGGACACAAGTGTATGTATGTGTGTGTGTTTGTGTGTTGGGGGAGGGGGGAGGGGGCTAAGAGGGGGAATGGTGGGATAGCACATACACACAAAGGCATAATCATATTTCATTAGCAAGCGTGGCTACATTGAAAATTGGACCTTGATCAATCCAGCTCGTGACATGTTCATTGCAGAAATCAGTGAAGGGGAAAGGGGGACATTCCATAAAAAGGGTAGAGAGCGGATGAGAGAAAGAAATATAGAGAGAGAGGGAGGGTGGGTTAGAGGAAAGATGCATCTACAGAGAGGCAGACACAGACAGAGAGGGAGAGAGAGGGAGAGAGAGAGAGAGAGAGAGAGAGAGAGAGATAGACAGACAGACAGAGAGACAAACGGAAACAGAAAGAGAGATCGAGAGACAGACAGACATAGACAGAGACAAAGATGAAGACATTCATCATTAGGAGAGGGAGGAAGCAAAAAGGAACAGAAAAAAACGTAAAAGGAGATAGATAACAATAAAGAAGGGGAATAGAATAGAACACATTGGTAGCAAGGGTGGTTGGTGACACTGCTATATCCAGTCCACAGTGGGAAATTGAAAAATTATGATAAATGAGGAAAGGGGAGCATGAAGTTATTAGAAATGGGAAAAGCACATGTTGATGAATTTGGGGGGGGGGGGGGGGGTGGTCTTATTCAGGTTGAGTCATTATTGGGAAGACACTGGTGGCTGAGTGAAGTAATCCTAGTTCATGAGATGGAATGACATATTGGTTTATTGTGAAGCTGTCATTGCAATCAGACAGAAAGAGGATCTCTGAATGCATGTGGTAGACATGTTCATCCCTTCTTTACATTACATTATGTAGCAGTGAAATATAGTGTGTGGACACTGAATAAAAATGCAAGAGAGGGGGACCTTGCATTTCCTGTCATGGCACTGTATATGCTGTTTGGAGTTTGTTCTTGTTTCTTGTCTCCTTGTTTCTAGTCTCATTAAAATGCCAAATGTGGTAAAGGATGTTAAATAAAAAAAAAAGAGCACAAAACATCGCCATGAGGGATTGGTAGTATTTTTTTCAAGTCCTTCATCCATGTAATAACCCTTCCATTTTAATATTACGAGGTTTATGTGGGTCTAAATTACAGGTTCTGTGCGTTATTGCGTGAATTGAATACGTACCTAACTCTTGCCGGAAGTATACACTCCAGCTCAAAGGAATTGGCATAGGCAAAGGGAAAGAGAAGAAAGGGATGGAGCCGCAGTTTTAAACCACAGTATATTGCGTCCAGTTCAGCATGAAACATGATGCTTTTTAGGCTAAAGCATTGTGTTTCATGCTGAACTGGACAAAATATACAGTTTAAAACTGAGGCTCCTTCCCTTTCTTCCCTTTCCCTTTCCCTATGCCAATTCCTTTGAGCTGTAGTGTATGTCCCAAGAGCAATCGATCAGATATTGATATCGTGAGGTGATATGGCTTGATATCGGCTGTATGCGATGGCACACTGAGAGTTCATCAACTTGACGCGCTTGCACTTGAGAGCAGGAAGCTGGGCAGGTGTCTGCTCAATTTGATTGGGAGATCACATGACAACCGTATTATCTCCTCCTGAGTAATGGTGAGCACAAAGATGGGGGGACAGAGCCTCATACTAGAAGAAGGCATGATTAAGATGATGATGATTGTCGTACTGTGTATTGCAAGAATGTATCTCCTCATGGGGGTAATAATGAAAATGGAGATGAAGAGGTGGGAGGACAGGACAGAGACTGATGCTAGGAGAAAGTAGGATGATGATGATTGTCTAGCTATGAATCATCCTTTTGTAGGCTGTAGTGGTGTGTTGGGTTAGCAAGCTGAGATCTACATGTAGTATATGGTACTCTCTCAGGGCATGGCATTAAGAGGTGTAATCATTGTCAAGCATTTGAAGTACGAATGTTACAAGAACACATACATCATCCATGTACATGTAAATGCACTCAGTTCTCTAGATTGCTTGTGTTGGTACATATTTTGCTTCTGTATAGTGCAACATGCTTCTATTTGAGAATGTTTGTCCCGTTATAAATGGAGATTTTTTTTGTTGTGTGCAAAAGTGTATTGGGAGAAATTGATATTTTTCTTGACAATTGCCCAGGATATATAATTCTGACAAGGAGATTTGATGAAGGATTATGTTTCTCACAAGCTCATATGTCGGTTAGTGTTGTCAAGTATATTTTGAGAAATAATGAATGTTATATTTCAGTCCTTTAGCTTTCCCTCAACAAAAGGTGTGTCTGCATCAACCCAAATCTGACAAAATCGCTACATGTATTATAAATCTTTGATCAGGGAAATTAACTTAGAGTTGGAATTGCAACTTAATCAGGTCTAGCCTAGGTACTAGGCTGTGAGGTGCATGGACACAACCCAGTCTGTTAACAACTATGTCTGGTAAGACAGACTATTGTATACGCCATATATTTCATGGGTTTTTTATTTTCGCGAATTTATGCACGAGCACACATACTAATAGTACTAGTACTCCATGATCGTGAATTTAACCCCACGCAAAACTGTCGAGAAGTCCTGATTCGTGAAAAATTAGACTCACAAAATATATGGCGTATACAGTATGCCCCAATCCCATCTTCACTCAGAAGCCAGAGGAGCTATGATGTCATGAGAGTGTAGTCTGTGTTACCAGACATACCGTAGTTGTTAACAGACTGGGTTGTTTCCATGTACCTCACAGCGTAGAACCTAGGCTAAATCAGGTCAGAAGAAGCAAATCACACACTCAGGTGTATGTTGCCACTTGGGATTGGAGAAGATGGCCCTACAGTGACATGCCTTTAGTTCTTTGTGCAAAATGTCTGCTGTAGTGAAATAAGATGACTAATAAATCTGTCCACCCTTGGTACCCCATGTCAGGTGCAATCAGGCTACACTGCTATCAGTATCAGTGGTTGTTCTCACACTGAGTAGACGGACAGGCTAAGCTGTTGCTTCATACATTACACAGCCTGTTTTGTACACTTCAGTTCACGTTTGTTTATGTGTGAACTCAGCAGTGTCATTGCTAAGAAGTTATTCTTCACTATTCATCTATATGAGTGATTGATCAGAGTGGGCCTTTTCATGAATTTGTGTGATGTCTAATCCGATTGATACATAATTGATAGCTTTTATTGTGAAAGTGCCTATAGATTGTAGAGAATGTTAGAAATGAGAACTAACCCAAAGAAGAAGTTGATTACAATGCTGCTTACTCATTCTGACATACTAGTATTTAGGGTCAGGGTTAGAAACTAGTGGTAAAAACCTCAAAATCTAGTGATCGCTATAAATCCGTTTTAAGTCAAGTTTCCAGTTCTATTATTTCGAGGGAAGTTACTAGACAATATGTTCTTCTATTTTAACTGTTTTTTATTACAAAATATTATTTTTAAGCCTGGAAAATGGCTACCCTGTCGTAAAATCATCCTTAACCTATAGTTATTACTGTATAGATCTTACATTACATTACCCTCCATCTCACAGTAATTACCTGGTCATGTTTCATAGTGTTGTACTTATTATTACCCACATTATTGTACTGCATTAAATACAAATACCTCTGAGCATGAGTCTACGCCCCATAGACCAGTACCTCTGCATGACTCATATGACTCACCTGTGGGTTATTTAACAGGACTCAGCCATTTTCTTGACTCAGCTCCACTGGACTGGACCACGATTGGTGTTCACAATGTGACTGTACATCGGCAGGACTCCTCTGGAAGTAACGCAATAGCGTGTTGTGAAGAGGGAAATGTGTGAACAGGTTTAATCATTTTTTGATGCATGTTCATGAATTAGCTCCAGGAGGAGAAGGAGAGAAATGATAAGAAGAAACGATTAAAGAAAATTGAAAATGGGATAGGAGGAAATGAGAATGATGAATGAGAAGGTGGCAAATGAGGAGGAGAACTCGGAAGAAAAGGAAAATGAAGAAGAAGGAGAAGGTGCAGTAGATGAGAGAGAAACAGGAATGGGAAAAAAAGGAGAACAGAAGAAAAGGGTGCGATAAGATAGCAAGGGAAAAACAAACAAAAGGAAGGAAGGAAGGAGGTAGCCAGATGTTGAATTCAAGTCCATACTTTACTACTATAAACAATGGGGCATTTCACATTCCACCTGTGATCCCCTAATCCCGAGGTCATGAAGCATGCTTCCCCAGATGATTGGAGCAGAGCAACATTCATGAGAGTGCTACCTCAACTTTGTGAACTTGGCACCATTCTGCTGACAGAATGAATAACATCTTCAATTGAACACAATTCCATGTTCAATATAACTGTCAGTGACGTGATGAATTATCTGTTGGTGTTGTTTTCGAATGAAATGTTGACGAATGATATATAGTCTATTAGATTAAGATTTGTTGATGGTTTCTACTACCTCGTTTAAATAAAACTAGTTCTAGGGGGGTTATTTAAACATAAAATATTTGGAAACAACCTAGTTCATCTGTGAAAAAATTGTCCCTCCGTGTTGTTACGATATAGTTTTGAATCAAAACAAATTGAAATTGGATGGAAGTGAAGGAGTGAAAGATATATTTAGGTTTCGAATGTGAGCAAACAAGAGGGCAAAATATGATTTAGAGATTTGTATTTACTCTGCTTGAATGAAATCCCTGAGCATTCATTGCTTCTAGCTGTTTGGATTATTTATTCAAGCTGATCAAAGGAAGGTAAGGTAAGTGGGCGTCAGTGAGCCATGGAATCAGCGTAGAATAGATTCATTGAGATGTTTGCATGTCCTGTCAGAGTGTGCACTGTGTCATTGAAAGAAGTGAAATGTGAATGAACACAATTGAACCTGACGGTGACAAATATTCATGCTATTTGCCCATTTTTTCTAAGATTCTAACGATGATGGGGGCGTGAAATTACAAGAAATTAATTGCAGAGGAGAATTACAGTGAACGATTCACCACTGTCCCATGTTTAAAAGCGAAGAGACATATGGTTAATGTATTATACACACATTGTGTACTGTAATAATCTGTACAGTAACAAAGAGTGTATTATACACATTGCAAATAATGTAGAATATTTGTTGGATACAAGCAGATCTGAAGAAATATGGTATTACTTTTACCTTTTCATGACCAAGGTCTTTTTTTAAAGGAAAACTTGTCATTTATCATTATTTTCTTTTAATTTGACAATACAATTTAAAAAAAATCAGATTATCATGTTAAAATGAAAAAGAAAAAGAAATAATTTGATAGAGCAATAAATACATGTGCCAATTTGAGGAACAAAAATGTGATTTGAATCTTTTTAGCATGTTGCCAATTTGAAGAGGCTGTGTATCCACTATGTGACTTCTGAAAAGTGCTGTGTCAGGAGTGTGCAAGTAAATGTGAAACAAGCACCGTGCCGTAATATAGGTTTACAACTACCGGTACTGACAAGAATTCAAGCTGGGAGTACACAACTCAATTTCAAACTTTGAGCCCTCTCAGTACCAAACTATGAAATTCCCACTGGTTGATATGGGACTGAGAGAGTGAACATTTTAACACACTGGGTGCAAAACCTAATTTCTCATTCAAAGTGTGCCATGTGCATAGCATTGCTGCTAGGAAGCCATTCCATTGGCAGCAATTAAAAGACAAAGCGAGGGTAGATGTTACGGGAAATGGGCTGCTAATGATTGGCGGCTCCCATGTAACCTATCCTAGGTGTTACCCCTCTCCTTACTGATTAGTCACTCCTGACGTGGCTCCATATATTGGCCACTTGCGTAGAGACAGCCAGGCAGCAACAGCCCTGACTTTAAAGGGATACTGTACTGGGAAGAGAAAAAGCCTTCAAAATGGTGATCATGAGCAATCTTCTCGCCAATGGTCTTAAATTCATGTATTGTCCATTTTAGAAACTTCCTGAAAGTTATTTGCCTTCAAATGATCCACATTTGGAGTAACAAGTATTAAATCACAAATCCTCAAAATGTTCTGCCCGAACATTTTGATTTAATTAATCACTTATTACTCCAAACATGGATCATTTGAAGGCAAATAACTTACATGAATTTAAGACCATTGGCAAGAAGATTGCTCATGATCACCTTTTTGAAGGTTGTTTGTCTTTCCAGGACGATATATTCCCTTTAAAGGCACCTGTTATTAACTACACCTCTGGAGGAAGGGGGAATAGTTTGAATGCCATGTACACAGGAATTAATACATAAATGTACATTTGTACAGCATTTTCAATTCTAAGCCTCTGCAATGAAGTTAGCGAATGGCATTGTGTTTCCTTGTTGTCTGTCCATCCGCCAGTCCTGTTTTCCAGATATTGTTTACACAATAAATAAAAAAGAAATAACACACCAATTTTCATCAAATTTGGTGAGATAATAATATACATTAGATTTTGGGTAAGGTAGGGTAAAGGTCAAAGGTCAAGGACAGATTTTTTTGTGTGTCTATAATCTGCACACCTGTGTAGATTGCCCTATGGTAATGAGCTTGCTTCATTTCTTTTTATTTTAAAGTGGTGGGCCCTTTCATATTTGTGAATGGAGTTGTCTTTTTTATCATTTAATGGTATGTAATGGAATAAAATCATTTTTTGAATGTGGTGGATATATTATGAAAAACAGCAGCATATAGTGCAGTTTATACTACATTTTAAGGCAGTGTTATGTTACAAGTGTCATCATTGGAATGTTCCTTTAAAAAGCCAACATAGAGCCAGACGTGTCTGTGCTGATGACTTCATTCCAACAAGTTCCTTCTTGCAGAGAGCCTGGAGGAAGTCAACCAAGTTTGCTTCCACTTTGGCTCAGCAGGATCTACCCCCGGGGGGGGGGGGGGGGGGCACTCACATACATTGGTGGTACGGGGACGTGCCGCTTTGAAGACCCCCTTTTTGAGACCTCGATATCCGTTCTTTAGATCCTCTATATCCTACGCATGGCGAACGTTCCGCGAAAGTTCCGCTCCTTAGCCTCCCCGCTGTGCCCCTCCCTCCGTTCCCTCCGTTCCCTCCGTTCCCTCCCTCCGTTCCCCAGGCCCGCGGCTTGCGTGCAGCTTGCTACGCGTACGCTTCAACATCAACCCGGCCGCCCGACCCGCCGGCCTAGCGAGCTGCAAGAAAACCCTGACGTAAACACAACGCGTCGCATGTGCAGCGAGGATAGTTCTGTAGACCCTGTTTTTCACAATGCTGGCCGGGAATGCCGGTATATTTTTAGTTCCTAAGACCCCAGATTTTACGCGGATTTTACCCTTGTAGTCAGTTCCTTAGACCCCCATTTCAGGGTTTCGTGAGGCACACCCCCATCAAAATATAATTTGAGTGCCCCCCCCCCCGGGGATCTACCCTCTTCACACTTTGCTGCAGGATTTGAATTACCCTGATATTAGGTACCTAATGTCATTGTCTCAAGCAATCATGCCTATTGTATGAGTGTGTCCGCCAACTCCTGCATCTTCCTACATTCTTCTGCACTCTCATGCATTTTCATGATTGTCTGAAAAATGTGCCTGGGTTGAACATATTGAACTATAAATCAAATACTGAATGATGTAGAAATTGTCCATTGGTATAAGTTGTTGCAAATGAAATTCACTTACAACAATAGATAATCCTGTAGATTCACACCAATTACAGTGTATGTTGCAACAAAAGCCAGCCTCCTATTATCTTAAGCCACAAAGTTGCATACAGCACACATTGAATGCACTTTACAAATGGATACAACCCCCCCCCCCCCCTAAAAAAAAAAGAAAAAAAAGTGAATTTTCAATAATTATTTTTAGAGGAAATGATGATATTCCTTCTCTTGTTTATGGTGTTTGCTTTCCATGAAAATCCAAATCTCTCAGATACCAGGACATTCTCAACAAACATCTGATCGAAAGTAAGCATATATATTTGTGAAACAGTGTGAACCATTTCAGTAGGAAATATGTTCTGCCTGGAAGGCGGTTAAAATTTGGTCAACATTAGGTTAAATGTCTGGACCTGATGCCCCCGGATTCAAGGGAAGGTGGTGTCATGACCGATGGCAGGACGTGACAAGTTTCCTGTAGTCTATTCGGGCTGGGAAATGTCAAAGCTGTCAGAAACAGAGCCTTTTCTACATGTGTGTATAAAAGAATCAGGCTCATGTTCATGTGCTGAAAATGTACACCGTGCATATACATACAGATGAACATGTATACTGTACTTAACCCCACTGTATGTGTACCAAATACTGCTCTATGGGATTCCTGTGTGTTACTTGACTGCACAGATGCATCAATGGCGCGCAGGGTTTATATACAGGAATGTCACTATAGACTGGAAGTATTGTTTAATATATGGCTGCAATATTACAGGGCCATGTTGCATAAAAATTACCATTTATGGCAACTTTGCTATCAATGGCAACTTCTGTGGCAACCTTGAATTTGATTGGCTGTTGAGCAATGTTACCATGGTAGTTACCATTGATAATGGAGTTACTATCAATGGTAACTTTTATGCAATGGGGCACAGGTGATCTGTGTCTCATGTACATTTGTTGAAAGCATCCTCAGATGTTTTTTGAATTATAGGAACTTTTATAATCGGGACCATTATCAGAAAATAGTGAGCCAGGGCTCAACACTAAAGCAGGCTACTTTAGCAACAATTGGACCTCTAAACTCTACAATGATAATCAGTTTTAGTTGCAAATATTCTCATAGAATGAAAATGCTGTTTCAGAATGGTAATTTTAAAGAAGTGTTAGTGTGGATATTCTCATAGAAAAAAATGCCAGCCAGCCATAATATAAAGCTGTTTGTTATGGTCTATGGTTTCAGGTGAGATTCTAACCACATGTTTCTGTGTACATATCGTCAAGCCATACAATGTGGTTTACACTGTAAAGGTACCTGTATGTCATTTCTACAATTTAAGTATATTTGTATGTCAGGGCAGTAGACAAACAGTGGGAAAAAATCAATATCTGTGGTTCAAAGAAGGCAATAGAGCAAAACAAGGGAAGTCAATACTCTAATCCAAACACTCCTTAATGAGGATTGGAAACATGACTCTTGGTAGTGGAGCATTATTCAGAGGTGATCTACATGTACACTACAGCTCAAAGGAATTGGCACGGGTAAAGGAATTGGCACGGGTGAAGGGAAAGGGAAGAAAGGAAAGGTGCCTCAGTTTTAAATCGCGGTATATTTTGTCCCGTTCAGCATGAAACATCATATTTTTAGGCTTAAGTATCATGCTTCATGCTGAACTGGACAAAATACACTGCGGTTTAAAACTGCGGCTCCTTCCCTTTCTTCCCTTTCCATTTCCCTATGCCAATTACTTTGAGCTGTATAGTGTAGTTCAGACTATTGTTGCAGATTTATGTGCATTATTGGTGCAAATAGGTGCTATCCATTGGTGACAACAGTTTCAGTATATCAGCTCCAAAAACATGGAATAGTCTCCCAAATAATGACAGAGAATGTTCCTCATATGGAACTCTTAAAAACTTACCTATTTTCTCAGTAACCTTTATCATCCTTTTTAATATTGTATTATTCAAAGATTGCAAGCACTATAGTACTTCTGGTGTGTAGCATGTGTAAGTACCCATATTATTCTTATTATTACATGGTTGAACCTGTTAAGAAATACTACTGTAGGGAGACGAGAAATGTGGTCTTCATGAGCATGTTACTGTAATACAGGTTGCAATCAAAACGCTGTAAACAACAAAAGTGTCTTCAATTCATGACATCAGAATAGAAAGAAGTCCCAGCAATTATAATTGTTTTCCCACCAATCAAAAATGTAATGACAAATAATTACGCCAAATAAATCATCTGATGCTACCCCAAATCATTGATCTTCATTACTGACTCACAACATTGGTCGATTTTAATTATTCTCTTTAATTACTATGTGGACAAACTCAATATACCATATTGATTCTGAGGACGAAATCAGTTATATAAAATCAATAATAATGTTTAATTTTGTTTTATTTTGCATTCCATAAAGTTAGTGCAGGTTTAGTACACTGCACTAAACTGCTGTTCAGAATATGGGCCAATTACACTACAAAGTGAATACCCACTATTGCAGATTTGAGAATGACATTGTAAACGTAGAACCTTACTCATGCACTCTAGGTTAGATTCTATAACCCTGTTCATATACACCGACTATCCGCAAAAAAGACGCAGCATTTGCGGCAATTTTGCCGATGCATTTCCGATAGATGCATATATGAACGAGAATCGTTTAAATAATGCGGTATGCTTCTTTTTTTCCGCTTATTTCGCGGATTGAGACCTAGTAATAATACCACAATATTTTGGCATGTGGGTCGCTAATCCCACCGCTCGTATGGCTGAACAGAACATGTCATAATCGGTTTGGAGAGAGTTCAGCTGTCCAAAACACTGCAACATTACGGCTTTTGGGGTAGATATATGAACGGATCTTTTGCAGCTCACTGGGAACAAACAAAACATAATATACACAATGCATTCATAGAAATTATATTTTTTGTGGAGGGGTCCCAAATTAAGCAGGGCTCGTGAATATTGGACCCCGTATGAAATATCTCGAAATTATGTAATGTTAAGCATTATTTGCAAATGTTTTTTTCTGCATACTGTATGTATATGTAAGAAAAACTAAAACATTTTTCTTGACAGTGTTTTTCTTTGAGATACTTCATTAAATAATTGCATTATTATAAGACATATTTTTTTTTAAATTGTGAGACAACCTGATAAGATTCATAAATTATTAACATAACTTAATCGTGCTTGTGGAAATGGACTACCATTGAATACCATGCAGTGCCTCTGCAGCTCTGACTCGATTTAATACTCATAACCAGCCTGAGCAGGAGCCTGCTACATAAACACAGACGGGTCGATAATCCCTCCAAGACCTTTCAAATTAAGTGCAGGCACTGCCAAGTACATGTAGCTTTATATGAACATTCTGCACACATGTAGCAGCTGATATGAGCTTAAGACCTCGTGCTATTTATCCAGCTGCCAAATGAAAACATGGATGAGACATCCAGGGAGAAATAAGAGTCATTGTGTAAAGAACATCAGTATGCATTGTACGTCAGAGGTCTCGGAACTTACAATGTACAGCCCGTATTCATGATGGTGGTTTAACATGCCAGGTACATGTATACTAAACCTGGACTAATGTTATGGGATGCCAATGAAAACAACAAGAAACATTGTTAGTGATTGATCAATATAAGTGATTTTGTGCTCGGAATTTCTATGGTAATGTGTACATTGAGTTTATCCACCTGATAATTGCTGTGAATAATTGAAATCACCCACTGTTGTGATCCTGTGATTTTGTGACAGCATCAGATGATTTCAGTTAAACCCTCTTAAGTTAGTCTATATGTACAGTAGTATGCGGTCGAAGTTAAACCACTCTTGATGAATACGATGTATATAATCATGTGGATCAGTGAAGGAAATAAAAATGGATTCAGGGCGATTTAGCCGCCATAGGGTTCACCTTTAGCTGTGGCAGGAGGGCCAGTGGCCACCTGAAACAGCGTCGGACCAACTGAATCTCTTAAAGCAGTGGCCCGGCTGGCCACCAAAACACCCCAGAACAGTTTGCCTTAACCCATAGTAGTGTTGGATACATATCTGGGCCACCTGAAAATCCATTTGGCCACCTGGATCTCATGCTCAAATGGCCCTGTCGGCCACTTAAAAAACAGTTTTACTGTATCTGGTTTAATGCACAAGAATGTTTGTTTCATGATATCAGGCTTGCAAAGAAGCTCTGGAAATTATTATTTTCAAGTTTTCCTCTGATGTAGAGGTGCCCACATTAGAATAACAACAGAAAATTATTGATTGTACAAAGTATGTATTTCGCTCTGCAGTAACATTCACTCCATCTATTTTCATTCTTTCAAAAGGAATTTAAAGGCTGAGGGTCATTCAGCTTGATATTTACTAATGTGTGTACAGACTGTGTGGTATGTGATCATTAAGTTGCTGATTACACTCAGATGGTTTATCTGGATTGTTTCAAGTGTCAAATGTCAAGTGTCGTGACATTTAGGGAATGTAGGCCATGCACAGAGGTTACGGGTGATTATTTCTCATTAAATCATTCACTGATCCATTTAGTAGCTCCTTGAGAGAGACAAGATAGAGAAAGAAATTATTGTATTGAAAAAGAGGGACATTCAACATTTACCTTTAGGTAATTCCAAAATTATTTAACTTGTTGACATTTATTTTCATAGAGGGGGGGGGGGTGCAATAGAGTAGTTTCAGCCCTAAGAAACTTACATTTTAAAGTGGAAGTGTTAAGGAGAGATATGTGTACAGTAGAAACCAGGGTATGGTGTTGATACTGATGACAGTGATGATGGGGATGATGGGGATGATGGGGATGATGATGATGATGATGATGATCATCATCATCATCATGATGATGATCATGATCATGATGATGTTGATGATGATGATGATGATGATGATGATGATGATGATGATGAAAAGATAAATGATGATGATGATTATGATGATGATGATGATGATGATGATGATGATGATGATGATGATGATGATAGTGGTGATGGTGATGATGTGACAGAGATTATGATAATGATGATAAACAAGATGAAGATGATGTTGATAATGTAGACGATGATAATGATTATAATGAAGATGAAGTTAATGATGATAATGAAGATGATGATGATGGAGATGATGGAGATAGTGGAGACAATGATGATGGTGACAATGATAATGGAGATGATGATGAGGATGGAGATTTGATGTTGATGTGGATGATGATAAGGATGATGATAATAGAGATGAGGATGAAAATGGAGAGGCTGATAATGATGATGATATTGATGACGATGATGATGATGATGATGATGATGATGATGATGATGATGATGATGATGAAGATGATGTTTATGATTGTGGTGATATGAACAACCTTGCAATCAATGATCAATGAAGAAGAGGAATATTAACAATCTTAAAGTCCATGTACATTATCATCATCATCTTTCCACTCCTCTCCCAGGCACGAGGAGGATATGTACCGCGTGATCATCACAAACTACGAGGAGCGACAGAAGGAGGTCATGATGGAGAACCAGGTTCTCCGGGAGTCCCTTAGCAACATGCAGCAGGAGCTGGTCAACCTTCTCAACCGGCAGGAGGCCGCCCAGGGAGGGGGAGGAGGAGGGGGTAGCAGGAGAGGAGAAGCCCCCAATAATGTGAGTAGTGGAAAGTGCAGTTACCTATCAGGGATGTGGTTTTGCTTGGGGAATACATGAACATGTATGTTTTGTTTGCACCATCTGTAGGAATCAGAAGCTCATTTATCCTACTCAAGAAACCTGTGCTAGAGAGTAGAGTGGGAGAGGCTAGCTGTAAGGGGCATTAGGAGGGGTGAAGCCCCTAATGATGTAAGTAGTGGAGTGTTCA
The DNA here is from genome assembly GCA_963669155.1 of Arbacia lixula. Taxonomy (NCBI): domain Eukaryota; kingdom Metazoa; phylum Echinodermata; class Echinoidea; order Arbacioida; family Arbaciidae; genus Arbacia; species Arbacia lixula. Next base: position 23,071,145 of record OZ022580.1, on the reverse strand, counting down.
GTTATTAGCATTTTTTGATGTGGCTTTATGTTATAAGTAGAGGTAGTACCATCATTAAGAATCAGACGCTCAGTTGAGAGGCATGTCCTGCACAGAGAGGAGGGGGAGCAGGAGGGGGAGCAGGAGGGGGAGGG
>OZ022580.1:22658312-23070811 GCA_963669155.1 Arbacia lixula | reverse complement strand
GTTTACACCAAGAACTGCTTTAGCACATAAATCAATTAGATATGTAGGACCTGACATTTGGAATGTATTACCATCTCATATACGAAATTGTAGCACTATTATATCATTTAAAAGGAATATGAAAGAATTACTCCTCTCCAAATATTCATCATAATAGCTTTTGAGGTACACTTAAGTGTTTCTGTCCTTTTATGACAGGGTAAGGAGGTATAGTACGATATAAGGGCACGATTACCATTTTTTTCTTATTTTATTTGTTTTTATTTCTGTCGATTAAATGAAATCATGAATGTTTTATTTCAAGCCATGTTTTACGAAACAAATTTATTACCTACTATGTTATTCTAGGGACTCTGCGCTTCAAACATTTATGTTTATGCTTTGTTCCTACTATGTATTCTATTTTTATGTAATACGCTGTTCTTGTCAATGTGATTGTTTATTATGCATGGTGAAATAAATAAACAAACAAACAAACAAACTTAAAACTCTCATTGAATTATTGAATGAATACCCCCCCCCCCCCCTCCCCGAAACATCAATAATTAGAAAGAGGTCAAGCTTTGTTGTAATGCAGATGGAAGTAAGACATTTCAGAAGCATTATGTCTTTGGGTTAGCAGCTTGATGCTCACATCATCAAATACATGTACATAGTTGATAGGGCTGCAACGATGTTGAACCCGCCTTTTGATGCCTTTGCAATTAAGTTGCTGAATGGTTTTGTACAAAGAAGTCACATTTTGTAGCATGGGCAGCTAAATGGATCTGCATGTGATCGTAGATGTTTAACTATAATGTACTAGTCGTGTTAATTGTTTCAAACCAACAATTAAATGTATTATATGTAGGTCCATATACAGCTATAAGACAGGTTTCACCTACAGCTTTTATTTTTTTTAATATTGGAATACAAGGAAATATGATTTCTTGTAGATTTGTCCTCTTTTCTGTAGACTGTCTGTATCTGTATGTAATGTCTTTCTGTGCGTCTGTCTGTCTGTCTGTCTGTGTGTCTGTCTGTCTGACAGTCTCTCTCTCCCTCTCTCTGTTATTCTTTCTCTCACTCCTAACCCTCAACCCTCCAATTCTGCACCTCTGAAACTGTTCTGTGCTGGTTGGGAGGAAAACCCTGGAATCTGGTTCAAACCAGATTTTAAAGACCCTCAGTCGGCAGCTAAAAGGTTGAAATGACAAAAGTGGGCTGGTCTTGTCTGTTACGGGCTTCCACATCACCACAAGTTTCGGTTATTGTAATCATATTATGGCACACTGAATGGTATGGTCCAGTCTCATGAAGTTTACACATGTTTTAACTGTGAATAAGTGTGTAATTATTTCAACCTAACTACATTCAGAATGGTTGAGGAACATGGCATGCTTCTCCTGCTGTTTTGAGAGACCGGGTGTCCTGGCAGCATTACGGTAGTCAAGGAAACGATATGTTATGCTTACCGTGAACACTTCCTTTGTTTCAAAATTACTTGCAAGTATGTCTTAATGTTTTCCGGAGATGAAGCCCTTTCCTCACGTAAAAAGATGGACATCTTTCTGGTTTCATGAGGCAAGTTTTAATTGAGTGTTTTAAACCAAGGTAGCATGATGGCACATGAGATATAAAATGAAGAAGAATATCGATCAGCTGAGCATTAAATTTTTGCAACACATTTTGTTCACTGAAAAAAATGAACATGCTCTGAAGGGCATTTAAAAAAATGAGAAATAAATGTGAGTGCTCAAATTTTAAGAGGAAAACTATATTACGTTCCAACTTGGATATACACTCTGTTTTGTATGCTCAGGGAATATGCACAGACACACATCTGATTCAACAATCTTCTCAACACAGTGATGATGATTGGTTTTAAGATTAATTCAAAGTGTGCAAAGACGTGAGCTTTGTTTTGATGCTCCACAAAATCAGCCGGGACATACATATACGTTGTGAATATATGTAGTAATGTATGCCTTTTTTCAGCGTGATTCCGGAGGAGAAATTTATGTTCATGCTTAATCCTTTATGAGCAAGATATTCTGCCGCTCTATCTTAATTTTTGTGTATTGTAAAAACAGGCAAAGAGTTAAAGTTTAAAAAAAAGGGTGGGGGGGGGGGGAGGGGTTGTGGATACTCAGCCATGTATATTGAGCTTGCTAAACCTCCCACATGCCTGCTATGTGAATTTGTCTTCTTTTTTTAATTAAGGAATAATTGAGCTTGTTATGCCGCGCTTTTTGAATGAAAGCTCAGCGTACATATAGGAAGGCAGAGGAGAGTTTTCTGTGTCTGCGTTAGTAGTGTCTGCGTATAGCCTGTGTCTGCGTAAAGCCTGTGTCTGCGTATAGCCTGTGTCTACGTAAAGGCTGTGTCTGCGTATAGCCTGTGTCTGCGTAAAGCCTGTGTCTGACTATAGCCTGTGTCTACGTAAAGGCTGTGTCTGCGTATAGCCTGTGTCTACGTAAAGGCTGTGTCTGCGTATAGCCTGTGTCTACGTATAGCCTGAGTCTGCGTTATAGCCTGTGTCTACGTATAGCCTGTGTCTGAGTATAGCCTGTGTCTTAGTATAGCCTGTGTCTGCGTATAGCCTGTGTCTGAGTATAGCCTGTGTCTGCGTATAGCCTGTGTCTGAGTATAGCCTGTGTCTACATAAAGCCTGTGTCTGCGTATAGCCTGTGTCTGAGTATAGCCTGTGTCTGAGTATAGCCTGTGTCTGAGTATAGCCTGTGTCTGCGTATAGCCTGTGTCTGAGTATAGCCTGTGTCTACATAAAGCCTGTGTCTGCGTATAGCCTGTGTCTGAGTATAGCCTGTGTCTGAGTATAGCCTGTGTCTGAGTATAGCCTGTGTCTGCGTATAGCCTGTGTCTGAGTATAGCCTGTGTCTACATAAAGCCTGTGTCTGCGTAAAGCCTGTGTCTGAGTATAGCCTGTGTCTGAGTATAGCCTGTGTCTGCGTATAGCCTGTGTCTGAGTATAGCCTGTGTCTGAGTATAGCCTGTGTCTGCGTATAGCCTGTGTCTGAGTATAGCCTGTGTCTGAGTATAGCCTGTGTCTGAGTATAGCCTGTGTCTACATAAAGCCTGTGTCTGCGTCATAGCAGGGAGGTGGGAGTTATGTCTGCGTAAAACATTTGTCTGCGCATAGCCTGTGTCTGCGTAAAGCCTGTGTCTACGTAAAGCCTGTGTCTGCGTAAAGCCTGTGTCTACGTATAGCCTGTGTCTACGTATAGCCTGTGTCTGCGTAAAGCCTGTGTCTACGTATAGCCTGTGTCTACGTATAGCCTGTGTCTACGTAAAGCCTGTGTCTGCGTTATAGCAGGGCGGTGGGAGTTGTGTCTGCATAAAACCTGTGTCTGCATATAGCCTGTGTCTGCGTAGAGCCTGTGTCTGCGTAGAGCCTGTGTCTATGTTAGTAGAGTCTGCATATAGCCCGTGTCTGCGTGGCGTGTTCAATGAGCGAGCGTGTGAGTTAACTGTACCTTGGAGTTTGTGCTAGGGAATAGGTCGCCCCAGCACGTACCACAGAGTTTAGAGAAGGGAGCGTTTCAGTAGTCTTGGAATTAAATCCAATTTTGTGATGTGCCGAAATGACGATCGTCATTCTTTTAAGATAATTTTTTTATGGATAGTTTATGATTGATACCTTTTGTGTACACTATCTATATCAAAATCCTCCCAATCCACTCTGTCCTGTTTTAGAAAGTTGCTACACACATATCATAATGGTTTTAGATGTTAGATGTTATTCATTATATAGTTTGTCATTGTTTTGTTGGTTTCTTATGTAGTGTTGTATTCAGGAAGAAAGTTTGTTTTTAAACAAGATACATTTCGCTGTTACTCTTGCATTTGTTAGTTAATATTCTTAGTATCCTAGGTATCAACTAGATTTGTTGGAAAAGGGTCTGATTTCCTAGACAATACCTCGTGTGAGACTTTGAGAAAGCACAGCCCTGTGTGCGCGCCATGGCGCTTGACCCCTGACCTATCACGTAGAAGTCATTTTGGAGCAGTGGAGAAGAGAGTTTGGGAAAACAAAGTGAACAAAATCATGGAGAATGGTGGAGTTGGTAGGGGAGGTTGCATATTACATGTTGCTGTATGTCAGAGACAGGGTGCGCACTGTTTGATTGGAAGGAGGAAAGAGTGAAGAGATAAACATAAATAGACGGAGTGAAGGACAAACAGATGGACAGATAGACAAACAGACAGTCAGTCCGTCAGCCAGAAATAGAGAAATATAGGGAATTCATGGGAGGGAGCAGGAAGAGAGGGTAACATTAATTAATTGCATGATTCCAAGTGAATATCAGAAATCATACATTGTTAAACTCATTTGTATAATATGTTGATATATTTTTCATCTTTTTTATGCTCATTTGAAATCCAACATTTTTTGGCTGAATTACAAGGGGAAAGACAGGTCATAAAGATTCTAGAATGAATTCACTGCTTCTTACTATTCACTGAGAAGTGAAAGAGGAGAGAGAAAGAGAAAGAGAGAGAGATAAATGGTATGGGTGCAAACTGAATGTAATGTAATACAAGTTGAGTAAAAAACAAAGGATTCATAATATAAATCTATAAAGTAAATAGAGAGAGAAAGAAAAGGAGGCCTGTTCAACGTTCAGCTGCCATGCATGTAATGATTTTATCCATAAAACATTGAATTGAATCAAATTGATTCGAAGGGGATAAAACAGTTGACTGCATGCAGTTGAATTTCTGTAGTTCAGTTTGGATGAGAAATGTTGAACAGCCTTGAAGCCAGACTAACCCCTCACCCTGTCCCTGTCCATACCAGGCCTGTGCTGCCCATCCATACCAGGCATGTGTGGCCTCTCCATAAGACATGAAAATGGATGAATGAAATTGATACATTTCCAATGTGGTTTCATTAATGATGAAGATGAGTGAATAATTAATGACTATGTGGTGGAAAAAAAACCCAGGTCTTTCTCTTTTTAAGGAGCGATGCTCCCACCTCATACTTGAGTGACAGTTGAATAGGAATGGAAAATTCATTATCTTTGTGTTGGACTGTTAGGAAGGTTTGATGGGTGCTACGGTCATTTCTTTGGACGTTGATATTTTTCAGAAATGAAAAGATGTTTGCAAGATTGTGCGGAGGAGGGGGAGGGGGCTACAATGACTGGCAAGCAGATGACTGGCAATGCAGACAAAATTGAACTAACTCGCACTGATGATAATACCAATGGCCATCTTGTAGAGACTTGACCACTTTGTGATGGTCAGCAATTAATGCCAAAACTCCCTACACATGGCACAGCCGAGGGTCTCTAGACTACATTTAAATTAAAGTCTGCAAAACAAGAGTGTTGTGTTCAACTTTGGGCGGATATCAGAATCGATCTGCCAGTGCTCCAAGAAGTCAAAAGTTCAGTTTTCACTCTTCTGAAGAGAGCTTATTTGCAATCGAGGGTGTATAATGTTCTTTGAGCAAACATCATTAAATCATGTTCATAGAGATCTCACATCCGATGAGCATTGTGTGGTCCCACTCTGCAGGAGACAATGATACGACTACGTGTCTATTCTTTAAGCTCTGCATCACAAGCATGATATTTAATTAACCGTTTTTGCACGTACATGTTCTCCCAAAGCACACAAAACCAAAGAGAGGAACAGGGAGATTCTTGTGAAAATCCATCATCTAAATTCGTTACAGGTTTAAGTCTCAAAAGAAAGTACATAAAGATGTTTTTCTTTACATTCTCTTCCCAAATTGATTTTTATTTTTGTTTTATTCAATTCTATTCATTCAGGTTAATTAAAAAAAAACATGTCATCACACAAAACATTCCGAAGACTGACACTTGTCTATTTTACAAAGTAAACACTATTAATGCATAGCAAAGAGCATAAAACTTATTAAACCAAGTAAAAATGCATTTTCATTTTGTCCTGCTACTTCCCTCTGCTTAATCTATGGGTGCTCTAAGCAGCAACTTCCTAAACTTATATTACTACATTATCAGAGACAATAGGACACTCTGAGCTCATAACATTCTTACAAAAATTTCCCAAGATGGACATTGATGATTTTTCTTCACACTGCCCACTGCACCTGTCGCACAAAGTGGTCTTAATTCGAGGGTGGGCTCCAAGAGTTATTAGGGAGCTTTCGTTATGACACCGCGGACGAGAACGAGAACAGTGAGCAATCTGTTCTAGCCGTCCGTCTGCGGGAGTCACAGGCACTTTTGCAAAATAAGACGGAGAACGCGAACGGCGGTGCGTGGGACATCATCTCACCCCCTGACACCCCTCGACCCGGGCGCACGTGCGATTTGCAATTACATCATCTGTACGTGCGCTGATTGGCTGCCATCTGCAACTCGTCGAGAACAAAAAATCTCAAAATTCCCTTTCTCGGTTCCTCGCGCGGACAGCGAGGCGGAGGGTGGTGCATGCGCAGATCGATCTTTGTATTGGATTACCGTTCTCGAGCCTGTCGCTTCAAAACGAAAGCTCGCTGTTCTTCCTCCTCCGCACTGCAAAGTCAAGTTAATGTGAACTGAAGAGCCTGCCTCACGACATTCTGACATTCTGCTGCTTGCATTGTTTGCAGCACATAGCAAACTTGTGGTGCAGCACATAGCAAGCCCACAAGTCTCTACGGCTAGCAGGGAAGAGTGGGCGTCAAGACATCGCAGGTGATTATATGAAATGTGAGGCCCTCACGTGGAGAGTATTGGATCATGCTAGGAACCATGTCTATATTTGAAGAGCTTTCTTTACTTTTTCTTACCCTGAAAGGCTTCAAGTGCATCATCTGTAAATTGTAGTTTGCACTCTTGACCCTGTCTTTCTGGCACATGTCGTGAAATCCAAACATCCAGCTTTTGAAGTTTCTTGTGTAACTTTCATTTTTGATTTGTGTTTCAATTGTTATAGGGTGAATCCGTAGGTGTTCTTCATTAGCCCGATGTGGCGAAATAGCGAGCTATTTCGTGATCGGGATACCTAGCTAGATGATGAAGTGGCTGGTTACTTGCATCTTCATTAAGGCAATTCCACAGGTTTGGTTAAAGTCATGTAACATGAGTAACCAAAGCTTCTTTATTTCATTGAATGAGAAGTTTCTGTGCTGAGGATATGATTGCGTGTCATGGAAAGGTGGACTGTTTGCGTCCTAAATAATTATTTACATAATTTCCACAAAACTATAACAAAATATAAAATAAAGAAGCTTTGGTTACTCCACATGACTTCAACCAAATCTGTGGAATTGCCCATTAGCCAAATCACGCGAAATACCTAGCTATTTGGTCAAGAAATTTTCCCAAGTAATCTTGGGCTAGATAGCCAAATAGTAATTTTGCGAAGTATCTCACTATTTCATGGAGCATCTTCATTAGCCTAAAACTTTCGCGATCCCATCATGCCTCAGTGTTAAGGATCGCACAAATTTGCGTGTTTCAAAACAGCTTTCCGAACCCCATAATCAAAACACCTTTGCATTTATCATCTCCCTGAAATGCGTTTAAAAAAATTTAAACGCGTTTGGAAACATTAATTCTACCAAAAAATGAGTTGATAAACACGCCCTTAGACATATCTCATCCAGACTGAAAAGGAAAGACTAGTAATCAGAAGACTCGTCCCTTCACCATCCTTCTTTTTTCTCAGACAGTTTGGGCAAGCGGGACAAGAAATAAAATATGATTAGTCTACTGCGGCCAGACCACTGTATTGAACAGTTTGGTTTAAAAAATGCCTAATAGCCTGGGAGCCAGGCTAGGAGCGTACCAGAGCTGCAGTGGAATCTCTCCCTGTGGCAGACCTAACTGCCTTGACCTTTGACCTTCCTGCAACTGGGAGTAGGGAGGAGACAGATTGGTGCCTGTCACCGCTAGGCAGATGTGGGGGTGGGGGTGGGGGAGGGGGGGGGGAAGGCCCATAGGGATGCCATGGTTTTGCACCATGGTTTTAGTCTGCTTTGTCTGATGGCCCAATTCACACCAAAGCCAAATACCCATAGATCATGAGGAATAAGTGGTGGAAATTGATGCCTCGTTCACACCAAAGCCATATGCCCATTGATCACAAGGAATAACTGGTGGAAATTGATGGCTCATTCACACCACAGCCATATACCCATAGATCATCAGGAACAACTGGTGCAAATTGATGCCTCATTCACACCAAAGCCATATACCCATAGATCATGAGGAGTAACTGATGGAAATTGATTCCTCATTTACACCAGAGCCATATCTGTATCCATTACAGACTTAATATTGGAACTTACATTACGATTGGGGGTAGAAATCATTAGGTGAGTTTAGAGAACACCACCATGCTGTTTGTTGGGCATTTTCAAACCAAACTATTCAATATAAAGGTGTCCGGCTTCAGTACACCAATCATTCTTTCATGATTTGGGGGGTAGGGGGGGGGGGGGGGGTGGTATTAGGGGGCGAGGTAGAACACCAGTTTTGGAAATGAATCCTATGGCAGGCAGGAAGGTACCTACCTTCTTGTTGTTCTGTTGGGGATGATTTGTAGCCCAGACTTCAGGCTGCTAAATACATTGTTCATCTGAACTTTGACACACTGTGCTTGGATAATGCTGAGTGTGTAGTCTTCACTCAAGAGGCACATCCCATTTCTGCTTTCTCCTGGCCAGGGGCTTCCAGGTTGTGTGACATCCGAACTTAAAGGGACAGTTCACCCTGGGATTATGTTTGTTTCAATAAAAGAAGACAAGTGAAAGAACTACATTAGTGAAGGTTTGATGCAAATCTGTTAAAGGATAAGAAAGTTATAATCTTTTAAATGTTTTATGTTGTGACGTTGCGTGCGAGGTGCTTTCCCTTATTCAGTGGACAATTTTTTCAAAAATGTGCATTTTCTCCAAAAAATATCTATCCTTTTACCTGCGCATTTGATACGTCATTAGGAATATGTTTTTACACACATACTGTACCTGTATGAAAAAAATAATTTTGTTGTCAAAAACAGAAACAATTCATATTATTATATTGAAACCAACTCATGTTCAGGGTTAACTATACCTCTAAAAATAGAGTTGAATATTCAAATATTCATCTTTTCACAGTCTGCAGAGCCAGAGGAGAAATTGAGACTGGTTAGGCCAGACCTCTTTATTTGCTTATTTGGTTAAGCCAGCCTGGAACAGTGTTGAAGCAAGACTAGCTTTCTTCTTGTACATGGTGTGCTTCTCACAGTATTGGATACAATAATGATACACACCAAGTTCAAATGTGTTGCATATACCTACATACAAGGCCTAGTTTCAGGTTCAAAACTGCGGCTCCTTCCCTTTCTTCCCTTTCCCTTTCCCTAAGCCAATTCCTTTGAGATGTAGTGTAGATCATACAAGCAGTTATGTGTAATGTTTTAAATGAAATGCATAAAGATGGGCAGTTGATTGTGAAGAACTCAATCTATAAGAATAGTAAGGTTTTCTCTATTAGTGAAACCCTAGACGAACAAACTTAGTTAATGACTGTGTCTATATTATAAGAGTATAATTTTCCTGTAATATTTAAGGTGCTTGCGTCATCAGTAAAGACCAAATCGCAAAAAAAAAATGCCTATCCAGGCTATAAAAAAATATAATGCAATGATAAAAAAAAAATGTCATTCCTAACCCATTTTATTTTGCTTAACCTTTTAAAAATTTTCTATTGAAATGATATCAAACTGATTCTATTCCTGTACTATGATCAGGAATACAAAAACGATCCTACTCTTTGCCGATGTTGTCATGGTTGCGTGGTGTGACGTTTGTAGAGATAGACGTCAAGATGACTGAAGAATTGGGGAGAAAAGTTTTTAAAAAGTGTGGAATTACCTTCAAATATGCAGGAGTGATGGTAAACTGGAGAAAATAGGGCAAAAAGGGGGATATGATTCTGGGTAGGGGAATTGTGGTAGTCGGAGATGTGTGCTTTACCACCTTAATGATATACAGGTTCATCTATAGCGGTGTAGAAGATATAGGGTTAGAGAGAGAGAGGAGTGGAAAGCGGTTGATTGATAGAAAAGAAGTGGAATAAGGAGAGTGAATAATGGAGAGAGTAGAAAGACTGGGTGAGGTGAAGGTAGACAGACATAAAGAGAGATACGGACAGGCGGAAATTAGGTTAGATGAAAAAGAAGCATCTAAAAAGAGGCAAGAGGTGGATATAGATGATCGTAATAGACAGAGAGAGAGGAACAGGATGAGGAGAGGGGGGGGGGGGGGGGGAGATAAAGAAAGGAGAGGAAGAAGAATGAAAATGGGAGAGGAGAGACGGCAAAGAGGGATAATAATTGGAATGACAGGTTGGAGAGGTACATCAGTATTGATGTTCCAGTTATCTAGAAAGTGTGTATTGAAAGCTAGAGTTTCAATCCACTTACATATGAAATTCAGACATATTTGTAACCTTTGCCTACAACAGCAAATGGGTACTCAGCCATGGGGATTCAAATTGAACTCGTGAAATTGTAGATAGGAGTACAAATGTATTTTATTATTTCGAATGGGTGTTCTGTACAAATTATTTGAGACCGAAACTATCCTCAAAGTGTTAAAAGTACTAGGTATGCTCCCTCTCAAACAATTGTTTCCAGCATTCTTTCTGTATATGATGATTGTATTTTTCATCTAGTGTATCGTTGTTGTTGAATCCTGTCTGCTTGACATTGAGATAAGAAACTTGTGAGATTTGAAGGCTGTGTCTGGGTGTATGGTGTTTCCCCCCTCACTTTATTGAATATAGTCTAAAGCACAAAGCTTGTGGTTTAAACAGCAGTTCTTCTTTTGAAGGAGTGTTGTCATTTTCATGGTTAGGGCCCGAAGGTTTGAATACTTAGTAGTATGTTCTCACACACCCCTGTGATTTCAATCTAAAAATTACTGTAACATCAATCAAAGTCCTATTACCGGTATGTCTTCAAACACAATGATAAAATGATCTCTCTCCAGTACTTCTCTGTGAAGTTCAGTCTATTCATACAACTGTAAGCCCCTAGAAAACAGACCCCCTATTCTTTTTTTTTGGGACTCTATTATTGTTTTCACTCATTAGTTAGTATAAACTACCCCACAAGCTGATCCCTCCATATGTAGTAATAGACACCCCCGTGACAGAATGGACTGAGCCAGGAACAGCACAGTTACCAATGTGGTGATGTGGACCAGCATCATTCTTACTGCTGATGCCCAGTCAAGAACCACATCCCATAACTTTGATTGTTCCTTTCTTCATTCTGTCCCAGGTAAGACAATTCTTTCAAACTTTATATTGTCTCATTGATGAATTGTAAATATATGTACTATATGTTGTTGTCATCTATCTGAATGATACTTAAGTGAGAGTATGAAAGAAGTAATATTTCTCTATTATGGTATGATGTTGGTGCAGAGTGAGATTGCATTAACTTTTATCTCGAACAGAATGCATTTTAATCAGTTACCTTAACTAGAATAGGGATATAGGAAAGGATGATGAATACTGTATCTTCACAATGTAGTATGAGAAGATTGTTGTGAGAAGATTCATTTGCTGACTTAGTTTATGCAAGTATTATATAACTTATGAGGATACATGCAGTGCTGAAACCAGAGTAAGAAAGTGGGGACGTGCCCTGCATGCCATATGTATCAGCTAGTATGCTGCAGTGGGTAGAAAGAGTGTGAACTCAGCTAGTGTCAAACACTGCGAGCACAGGTGGAGCATTGTCCAGCGAGTGAAGCATGGTCAGCAGCCAGAGATAAGGAGAAGTTTGTAAACAAACGCCTGGTCTTTGACCAGTGAATAACAAGTCATTCAGTGCTAGAGTACGTTCTACCATACATGTTTGTATTATGCTGTAGTAGAAGGGGAGTGAAAGGATTGTTTTGTTGGCACATGTGTCCAGTACAGGGGAAAGGACCCACGTTATGTAAGACGTTCTTTGTTCTAGTGCCAGTCTTGTACAGTAGCAATGCACCCCTCTCTCATTTCCCCCTCTCTCTCTCTTTGTTCCTCCCATCTCTCTCTTCTTTGTCAAGCCTCCTTCTCTCTCTCTCTCTCTCTCTCTCTCTCTCTCTCTTCTCTCTCTCAGGTCTCTCTCTCTCTCTCTCTCTCTCTCTCAGGTCTCTCTCTCTCTCTCTCTTATCTCTCTCTCCCTCTCTCTCTCTCTATCTCTCTCTCACCTCTCTCTCTCTCTCTCTCTCTCTCTCTCTCTCTCTCTCATTCTCTCTCTCTGCTCTCCCTGCTCTCGTCCTTATCTCTCCTGTCCTCCATCTCCTCTTTTTGCAATGGGTTACATTTTATCTCTTACTATGCAATCTGTGTGTGTCCCTGCCCCTCCTCTATTATACCCTGCTCCATGCTAGAGAGTGTATAGTGTAGAAGTGTATAATGACTCTTGGGTATATAAAGAGAAACTATTTTGGAGCAATGAGGTAGAAGGCTTTGAGCTTAGGAATTTGGTTAAATGATACATATATATATATTAACACAAAAAGATACAGAATAGTTCAGTCGGAGAGACAATACATTATAATTATATGTGAAGGAAAGTCAAATATAATTAATTGTCATTCTCTATGGTACAACTTAGCTTCTTGCAGTAACAACCACATATCAGTCTGATATTATGGATTGACGTTCAGATCAATGGGTTAAACTGTAGATTAATGAAAGGTAACATGAGTACATATTTGTTAGAAAAATAGAAATTAGTTGATCTTTCTTGTACAAGTACATTATTAGAGTTAGTTATTAAAGGTTAACATCATATGTTTATAAATATATATCAGACATAATGAAAAGATGTAGTTGAATAAGCTAAACGCCAAGACAGAGAATAAGATAAGAAGCTTATGTTATGTCTATATACTGTAAACAATGTGATATGAATTCTGAACGAGTTCAAGTTGATTTGTTAATAAATCATTCTTACTGCTGATGCCCAGTCAAGAACCACTTCCCATAACTTTGATTGTTCCTTTCTTCATTCTGTCCCAGTAACTTCATACCCTCCACACTGGACGGGTTCAACATTTGGCGACCCTGCCAGGACAGCTCGCGCTCTGGAGGAGTACCCGGTGGGCGTATGAGCTGTCTACGGATGACCGCTTAGAATCCCCTACGACGCCCTAGCAAGATACCTACCACCGCAATGAGCCTCGAGGTTGTGAGTCAACAGGTCCAAGAGGGACTCTACAACCTCAGCGAGGACCTTCTCCTAGAGGTAGCTGAGAAGCTCGATATCCCCAAGACAGCAGTTGACAAGGTAAGGGGGAGAGGGCGGATTGGGGTCCTGAGGTGTGTAAATAGGTATCTGGCTAGGGAAGAGGTGGATGAAATGGAAGACGGGGGACTCGAGATGCTAACGGAGCTGCACACCCTCTTGAAAGACATGCCCGGGAGAAAGGATAAAAAGGAAACCCCGCCCACATCTCCAGAGGAAGCAGAGGATAAAGCAGCTGCGTCTCCCCAACTTCATCGACATCCACCCAAGGAACAGGACCAGATCCCGCTGGCTCATCTGTCTCGGCTCTTGAAAAGAGATTTCAAGATCACGGGCCAGATAGGTGAGCCAGGGCAGAGGGACAAAGTGTCCTTCAGCAGCCTATCGAGGCAACTGGATGCAGGTTTGCAGAAGGGCTACTCAGAGGAGGAGATAGTAGAGGGGGTAGTGAGAGCCATCTGCCCTGGAATGCGCTTGCGGAGTTATTTAGAGAGCAAGGAGGACTTGACCTTGTCCAACCTTCGCCAGATCCTCCAGGCGCATTTCAGGGAGGGTGATGCTACTTCCCTCTACAAGGAATTATCATCGGCCACTCAGGGTAATCAAGAAACAACACAGGACTTTCTCATGCGCTTGCTGGACACCCGCCAAAAAGTCATCATGGCGTCCAAGAAGGATGACGCCACCATGAAATACAACAGCGGGCTGGTCCAGCAAATGTTCCTGCACTCCCTCGGGACAGGGATTAGATGCGACAATGTCCGACATGACCTGAAGCCCCACCTCACAGACCCCAGCGTGACCGATGAGACTCTCCTCCAATGCGTTAAACTGTCCGAGGCCCAAGAGGAAGAGAGAAGGGCAAAACAAAAACCATCCAAGGCCCTCAAGGTAAGCAGTGTTGCAGCTGAACCATCTCCTCTTGAACGGCAACTACAACAGATTCAAGCCGACATAGCTGCACTTAAGACTGCTGCTGCAGTATCCAGTGCACCACCTGCCAGTTCACACAACAGACGAGAAAGGAGGCCCAGTGACTGGGGATGCCCAACATGCAGAGATGCGGGAAAAGGAGCTGATTGTACCCACTGCTTCCATTGTGGGAGTAGTGATCACTACCTGCGCGGCTGTCGGTTGAGGCGCTCCAGAGCCCACCCCTCGGGAAACGACAGAGGGGCATCCCAGAGAGGCAACGGATCTCCCCATCAAGAGCAGCCTCAGCCTCGAAATTAGATCCAAGCACCCTCCATCTGTATCCTGTCTCCACTGGTTCACAGGCTGCCCACGTCTCTAAGCTTATCGGAGAAAAGTGTACTGTAAAATGCTCATTGGGCGGCATCGAAACGGAAGCATTATGGGACACGGGGGCACAAGTAACTGTCGTCTCAAACCAGTGGAAACAAGACAACCTACCGGACACGTCCATAAGACCTATCAATGAACTGCTGGATGGACAACTTAGGCTACAAGCGGTAAATGGGTCAGAACTTCCATTCTTAGGTTGGTTAAGCCTCAACTTTAGTTTAGATGGGGGACTCACTCACATCAGCGTACCCACCCTGGTAACCAAGAGCGAAGTTGACAGGCCGATCATAGGGTACAATGTCATTGCTGAGCTAGTGAAGCGTCACACAGAGAGTGGGGAAAGATGTCAACTTACGAACGTTATGCTAGCCTCGCTTCATACCCAAGTCGAGAAGGTGCAGCCGCTCATCCAGCTACTCAAACACAAGCAAGAAGGTGACCTGTGTGCTTTGAAACATGAGAGAAGACCGGTAACTATCCCAAGCAAGAAGACCGTGCATGTTACTTGCAGGGCTCATACAGGACTGCAACTACATGCAACAGACGCTTTCTTCCAACAGGATGACACAAGGGCATCAGAAGACGAACTAGAAATACCGGACTGCCTAGTCAGACTTCAAAAGGGAAGATGTAGTCGGGTTACCATCCCAGTCACCAACAAGACCAGCCATGAGATAACAATCAGTGGTAGAGAAGTGCTAGGTAGATTGCAACTGATTAAGTCTGTCATCCCAGAAGAATTTGCGCCAACAGAGACACCCTCGTCCCCCACACCAACTGAAGATGCCAGGGGTAGAGAAACAAACAAGGATGGAAATGACTGGATCTCTAGTATCGACCTTTCCGGTATCACGTCTGCGCAGCAAGCTCGCGTAAGAGCCGTTCTGGAACAGGAAAAAGAGGCATTTTCCCGAGACGAGACTGATGTCGGTTGCATCCAGGACCTCGAGATGCATCTAAAACTGAGTGATGAGACTCCTGTCAATCGCACTTACCTGTCCATCCCGAGGCCCCTCTATGCAGAAGTCAAGGATTACCTGACTGATCTGATCAGTAGGGGGTGGGTGAAGAAATCAACATCCTCGTACTCCTCACCCATCGTCTGCGTCAGGAAGAAGGATGGAAGTCTAAGACTCTGCATAGACTACAGAGAGCTGAACAAAAAGACCATCAGCGACAGACAACCAATTCCCAGAATACAGGATGTGCTAGACGGCTTGGGAGGTAGCCAATGGTTCACGACGTTAGACCAAGGAAAAGCGTATCATCAAGGTTTTATGGCGGAGGACAGCCAACATTTGACGGCGTTTGTCACCCCATGGGGCCTATACCAATGGGAGAGAATCCCTTTTGGTCTCAAGAATGCACCCGCCGTCTATCAGCGCTACATGGAATCTAGTTTGGAGGGACTAACACATGACTTTTGCGAGGTATACTTGGATGATATCCTCGTCTACAGTCAGAACTTTGAGGAGCATCTCCATCATCTCCAACAAGTTCTCCAACGCATGAAAGAACATGGAATCAAACTCAAGCCGAGTAAGTGCAAGTTCTTTCAGAAGGAAGTGAAATACCTGGGTAGGATTGTGTCAGCAGATGGACATTACCCCGATCCGAAAGACACTGAAGCTCTCAAGGCCCTGAAGGAACGACGCCCTCAGACAGTTGGAGAGGTGAGACAACTACTTGGACTAGTGGGTTATTTCCGACGGTACATTCCAAGTTTCTCCCAGAGAGCCAAGCCTTTGTACGAACTCCTCAAAGGGCCCAGCCTACCGTCCCAATCAGCAAAATCAAAGAAGCCCAACAACCGTAGGAAGAGAGCGACTGTCCCCTCCAGCCAGCCCATCTCCTGGACTGAAGACCATCAACAGATCCTACATGGTCTCATTGACACCCTCTCTTCACCCCAAGTCATGGCCTACCCAGACTTCAGTCAACCATTCTGCTTATACACAGATGCCTCACACGATGGGTTAGGTGCTGTTCTCACCCAAGTCAAAGACGGAAAGAATTACGTGATTGGATATGGGTCTAGAACGCTTAGTCCAGCAGAGAAGAACTACCATCTTCACTCCGGAAAGTTGGAATTCCTAGCCCTCAAATGGGCCATCACTACACATTTCCGCGATTATCTGTCCTACGCTAAGCACTTCACGGTATACACGGACAACAACCCTCTAACCTACGTGTTATCAACCGCAAAGCTCAATGCCACAGGACAAAGATGGGTAGCCGAACTTGCTGATTTTGACTTCACAATCAAGTACCTCCCTGGGAAGAAGAATCGTGTTGCAGATGTGCTCTCACGGATGCCTGCAGATCTTGAACGGTACCAAAGGGAATGCATAAAGGAGGTATCGCCAAGCACGATCAAGACCACAGTGGAAGCAATCCATGCCCAGTCACATATTGGTACAGCCTGGATTAACTCAATCAACGTCAGTGACCAACTTGCCGATCAAGCAACATCACAGAGTGATGTCGAACAGTGTCGGGTTACCCTCCAAGCCATCCCTAAGCAAGACTTGAGAGAAGCTCAAGAAGAAGACCCTGTCATTGCGCCAGTCATCAATGCAAAGCAGCGAGGATCTCCAATCAGCAGAAGAAACCAACGGGACTTGTCTCGAAATAGTGTCAGTCTTCACCGTGATTGGAAACGTCTGGAACTGGATAAAGATGGCATCCTTCACAGGAGATCAGGAAACAGACTGCAGTTGGTTCTCCCCTCAAAGTACCACTCCCTCGTCCTCAGACAACTCCATGATGAGATGGGTCACCTGGGTGCTGACCGAGTGACAACTCTAGTGAGGGATCGTTTCTATTGGCCGCGGATGCAACAAGATATAGAACGATACACGACCCACTCATGCACGTGTCTGAAGCAAAGAAAACCTGCCTCAAAACCGAAAGCTCCACTCAAATCTATCATCACAACGGAACCCTTCGAACTGGTCTCCCTGGACTTCCTCCATCTAGAGAAGAGTATTGGGGGACATGAATACATATTGGTAATCATGGACCACTATACCCGGTTCGCACAAGCATACCCCACAACAAACAAGTCATCGAAAACCGCAGCCGACAAGTTGTTCAATGATTTCATCCTGAGGTTCGGTTACCCCAAAAGGATTCACCATGATCAGGGTCGTGAATTCGAGAATCGACTGTTTGACCAACTTCACCGATACAGCAGAGTTGCGAAGTCCCGCACAACCCCGTACCATCCAGAGGGAAATGGCCAAGTGGAGCGGTTTAACCGCACTCTACTCGAGATGTTACGCACCCTTTCGTCGGCCGAGAAGCGAAATTGGAAAGATCATGTGAACAAAGTCGTTCATGCATATAACTGCACTAGACAAGCTACCACCGGCTATTCTCCATTCTTTCTGCTTTTCGGTAGATCGCCACGATTACCAGTAGACATTGCATTTGGCCTCGAGGGAACTGAAGATGGATCGCCCCCTGTCAGCCACAGTGAGTACGCGAGGCAGTGGCAAGAAAGGATGAAAGAAGCCTACAAAATTGCGTCCCAGAACACGAGCAAATCGACGGCAAAGAGTAAGGAGCGATTCGACAAGAAGGCTAAGAGCGCTCCACTGCGACCAGGGGACCGGGTGCTACTTAAGAATGTCGTTCCTCCAGCTGGGCCGGGGAAGCTGCAGTCATACTGGCAGGACAAAGTTCACATTGTCCTTGGGCAGAAGAATGACTCTATTCCCGTCTATGATGTCCAACCAGAATGTGGCCAGGGACGAGTCAAGACGATTCACAGAAACCTACTGCTGCCTTGCGATCACCTGCCAGTTGACGAGCCAACACCCACCAACAACCGTGACCGTCGACTACACCAGAGTAGAAGGCCAGTGAGGCGACCGACTGAGCAAATCAGGAGTGAGTCAACAGACTCAGAGTCAGAAAATGAGTACTACCTCCGATGGCAGGCTCGAAACGATGCAGACCCAGTCGTCGAGGACAGAGCCAGATCGGCTGTATCACCATCAGAAATCGAACAGACAGACGCGGAGTCCTGCAACGGGGAAGTACTCCCAGAAATACATAAAGAGCCAGCTCAACAACTTGATGGTCATGCACACGACCTGACTCTAGCTGACACAAACCCCGCTGGTGCCGAGAATCTAGTGCAACAAATTAGTGAAGGGCAAGTCTACGAACATGACTCCCCGGAGGATCGACGACGGCCAAGCCGCAATAGAAGGCCGCCTGCGATGTTCACTTACGAGACCCTTGGACACCCTACTTCCCAAAATCCCAGCATCAATGCTATACCAGCCCATGGGACGCCAGAGCAGCGTGTTTATAATCAACATAGTTCTGTTCCAGCCCATTGTCGACCAGGCGTCATCTCTCAACCTCACCCTCACTTCACACCACCTTTTCAATACCTCTTCCCGAACCAGTACCTTAATACACGATCTTATCAGCACCAATCTCTCCCCCACCTTAACCCCCAACCCCGGGACCCATGGGTACCACAACCTTTCCCAACTCCCGGCACCCAGGTGTCACAATTGGCACCAAACCCCCCGATATTCCCTGTAAATTACGGTCCCCCGATGAGCCAGTAGCGAGTAGAAGTTGTCAGCTCGCGTTACCAGATACTCGAGGTACACTGTACGACGAATTACGAGCGGGTGGACGTGATCTGCCCGTGATCCCAGGCAAGCACCTGCTGACTGCTGACGAGTGTACATACCTGGACCTCGACGCTGTGTATCGTGGGACACGAGGACCGTAACACGTAAAGTTTCCAGAGAATGAACACTAAACAGACTTTTGAGTGTAATGAAGAGTTGCAAGAGGAAGAAGAAAATCACTGCGCAGTGTGAAAATGGACAGTCTGGAGTACAATAATGCAATTGTGTTAAATTTGTGACTACTCTAGCAGCCTTGCAACTACCTCCATTGTACGTTAGCAGAAAGAACAAACAATTGTTTCCGACATCTTTTTTTATTATGGTCAGTGTGACCATGACGTCAGTATGAACAAGGAAAGCGCGCCTTGTTGAATACGTGTATGTTGATGTCGACTGTAATGGGGCATGTTTTGTTTTGTGAATAGCAGAAGTAGACTGTTACCTCCCGATAACGGGATATCATGAACAACTGTGCTCCATGTTAACGGAAATGGTAGGATGGAGACATTTATAAGTTTTGCCTGTTTTTAATGACAGCTAGTCTGGCACAAAAAAAAAAAAGTGAGTAGTGAAATGTTCAACGGTGGGATTGTAATGTCAGGCTCAGAGGATGTCTTATTATTACAAGTGCCCGATTTTAAAATGCTCGAAAAAATGAAACATTGCCCCCCTACGCTTGGCAGTTTATTATTTTTGTTTAATGATTATGTTATATCACGTAATTTTGGGTTTTGCGACAAGTTTCAGAATTTGATTATTATGGTAGAAAAATAACTCAATCTGTTATGTGGTCATATTTTGAAATGTCAGTGGAGACATTTGATTTTGGAGGGACGGGTGTAAGCCCCTAGAAAACAGACCCCCTATTCTTTTTTGGGACTCTATTATTGTTTTCACTCAGTAGTTAGTATAAACTACCCCACAAGCTGATCCCTCCACATGTAGTAATAGACACCCCCGTGACAGAATGGACTGAGCCAGGAACAGCACAGTTACCAATGTGGTGATGTGGACCAGCATCATTCTTACTGCTGATGCCCAGTCAAGAACCACTTCCCATAACTTTGATTGTTCCTTTCTTCATTCTGTCCCAGGTAAGACAATTCTTTCAAACTTTATATTGTCTCATTGATGAATTGTAAATACATGTACTATTATGTTGTTGTCATCTATCTGAATGATACTTAAGTGAGAGTATGAAAGTAGTAATATTTCTCTATTATGGTATGCTGTTGGTGCAGAGTGAGATTGCATTAACTTTCATCTCGAACAGAATGCATTTTAATCATTTACCTTGTCTGGAATAGGGATATAGGAAAGGATGATGAATACTGTATCTTCACAATGTAGTATGAGAAGATTGTTGTGAGAAGATTCATTTGCTGACTTAGTTTATGCCAGTATTATATAACTTATGAGGATACATGCACTGCTGAAACCAGAGTAAGAAAGTGGGGACGTGCCCTACATGCCATACGTATCAGCTAGTATGCTGAAGTGCATGGGTAGAAAGAGTGTGAACTCAGCTAGTGTCAAACACTGCGAGCACAGGTGGAGCATTGTCCAGCGAGTGAAGCATGGTTTATACTGAAGGCCGCAGCAGCCAGAGATAAGGAGAAGTTTGTAAACAAACTCCTGGTCTTCGACCAGTGAATAACAAGTCATTCAGTGCTAGAGTACGTTCTACCATACATGTTGGTATAGTGTTGTAGTAGAAAGGGAGTGAAAGGATTGTTTTGTTGGCACATGTGTCCAGTACAGGGGAAAGGACCCACGCTATGTAAGACATTCTTTGTTCTAGGGCCAGTCTTGTACAGTAGCACCTCTCTCATTTCCCCCCTCTCTCTTTGTTCCTCCCAACTCTCACTCTCTCTCTCTCTCTCTCTCTCTCTCTCTCTCTCACTCTCTCTCTCTCTCTCTCTCTCCCCCCTCCCTCTTTCTCTCTCTCTCTCTCTCTCTCTCTCTCACTCACTCTCTCTCTCTCTCTCTCTCTCTCTCTCTCTCTCCCCTCCCTCTTTCTCTCTCTCACTCACTCTCTCCCCCCCCCTCTCTCTCTCTCTCTCTCTCTCTCTCTCTCATGTCTCTCTCTGCTCTCCCTGCTCTCACCCTTATCTCTCCTCTTCTCCGTCTCCTCTTTTTGCAATGGGTTACACTTTATCTCTTACTATGCAATCTGTGTGTTCCCTGCACCTCCTCTATTATACCCTGCTCCATGCTAGAGAGTGTATAGTGTAGAAGTGTAATGACTCTTGGGTATATAAAGAGAAACTATTTTGGAGCAATGAGGTAGAAGGCTTTGAGCTTAGGAATTTGGTTAAATCATACATCTATATAAACATAAAAAGATACAGAATAGTTCAGTAGGAGAGACAATACATTATAATTATATGTCAAGGAAAGTCAAATATAATTAATTGTCATTCTCTATGGTACAACTTAGCTTATTGCAGTAGCAACCACATATCAGTCTGATATTATGGATTGACGTTCAGATCAATGGGTTAAACTGGAGATTAATGAAAGATAACATGAGCATAGATTTATGTGAGTTAGAAAATAGAAATTAGTTGATCTTTCTTGTACATGTACATTATTAGAGTTAGTTATTAAAGGTCTACGTCATATGTTTATAAATATATATCAGACATAATGAAAAGATGTATTTGAATAAGCTAAACGCCAAGACAGAGAATAAGATAAGAAGCTTATGTTATGTCTATATACTGTAAACAATGTGATATGAATTCTGAAGGAATTCAAGTTGATTTGTTAATAAATCATTCTTACTGCTGATGCCCAGTCAAGAACCACTTCCCATAACTTTGATTGTTCCTTTCTTCATTCTGTCCCAGTAACTTCATACCCTCCACACTGGACGGGTTCAACAGATTTGATAAAAAAATAAGAAATTCAGTGCATGTCATAAATTGTTTATAAAGAAGTTATATATGTTTTAAAAGAATCATCACTTGCCACATAAATGTGATCTTACCTAGAGCCTAGGCTAGTTAGTACAAGGTCAGTTATACAGTGTATGTGTTGACTGCATCATAGGAAGCCTATTGTTCCTGAGGGTTAATCCCTCACCCAATGCCCTACCTGTGGTATCAATACAAAATGGGTCTTCAATGGATCAAAGCTGTTTGAGAAGGTCTGTAATCCGCCCATTCACCAGTACAGGTGAGAATCAAAGGTGGATAGGATTAGTTCAGGAAATAATGAGCTTTAGAAATTCAGTTCATTCAGAAAGAGGAACACCTGTATAGCATGGAGCTCAGTATGGAACATACAAGATGAACATACAAAACGGAATTAAATACTTCTGGCTGACCCTCTATTGGAAGAGGATTACATGTAGGAAAAGTATCTAGATACTTTACATGTGTAGGAAAAGTATCTAGATAGTAGTGTATGTATTGTACATATAGGTGTTAAGTAAGCATTCACCGTACTTGTTGCTAATAAGAATGGGCAAAGTCAGCCTGTGATTTGAGGTTGTCCAGACTATACAGTGTTTTCTTGTATGGGAAAAGTTATTGTATGTATGTTTAACTACTAGTAGTACACTGTACATTATTAATGCTAACTTAATGTACAGTGTGTACAATGTAGCACTCCCCGAATATACAGTCTATGAATAATGTTAAGTTGTATCCAATTAAAAACATGTCAACTTTATTAGGTCTATCTCTAATCTACTCATGCATTGTTTTGTTAGTGGGTCTTACAAAAAACCCTACTTGTACACACACACATAATATCAGCCAATTCCCACTTCTTAAAATATTCTTCTTCTTCTTCTTTGGAATACTCCTCAACATTCCATTTGGAACCAAACGAGGAGGATGGGGGAGTGTGCAATGTAGTTCAATTAGTCCTTGTTGCTTGGGTCTTGCTTACGAAAAAAATTAGTTGCTTGAAGTTTAAATATGTCGCTGTTGGTTATGCTCTGGATATCAGATAGCAGTGAGTTCCAGTCCTTGATGGTGCGTGGAACGTAGGAGAACTTAAAACAGTTTGTGCGAGTGGAATATTGAATAAACAAGTTGCCTGAGGTACACGTATGCCTGGTAGTGCATGTAGCCGGACGTAGGTAGTCTGACACAGGCGGGGCCAGGTTCCCCCCCCCCCCCCCAAGGCCTTGTGCAATATACTGGCGCTTCAGGCCTTTGTGAACATGTAGCTGACATCTGACTAAATGAATGCCCTACAGGGCTCTACAAACCCACTTGCCCGATTGCCCGGGGCAAGTGAAAATGACGCCCGGGCAAGCATTTCTCAAAGACACTTGCCCGTCCGGGCAAGTGGTTATTTTCTACCCAGAAATATGGAAATAACATTGTTCTTACGCATATGCGAGAAAATTAATGTGAATGTGTCTCGTATCATGTCAAACCAGGCAAACAAGGTTGAAATTGGAGTGAGATCACTGACATTTTGTCATGAAAATTCGTCTGAAACTCCGTTCCGTGGACACTGCCATCTTGAACTGAAAAATAAATTCTGCTCATATGCGCGATATCCGCATTACCGATATTTTAACCAGATAAGAGCACTGGCTTGCGATCGCGAATGTGCGACTGCGCGATGTGAAATTTTTCGTAACAGCTGTGTTTATTTGTGTGTCCACATACCGTATTTACGTGGATTACTACATATGGGACTGTAATGTGAAAACATGTGTAAGTGATTGTTGTATGAGTTCTGCACATATACCTGCCGTGCAGCAGCAATGATTTAATTGATTTGCCCATGATTTTGATCGCTACCAGTACACTTGAAACGGCAAAATGAGCACATCTACCAAGAACCCTACCCAGAAATATCGGGCTGATTACTCTAAGGTTTTCTGTATTAACAAGCTCGAAACTGGGAGATCATGGCGCTAGTTCATAACTAAGTGTATCCACGACAGCCTACGGCTATGCGGCTAGTCACAGGTAGCTAGCCGCTTAGCCGTCCCGGGGCTATAGGGTCTAAACGGACGCTAATGCAGACCTAGAAATCACTTTTTTGGACGATTCAACGGCAAAGAAGTTGTCTAGGGTTAGACATTTTACTTTTGAAATGTGACTGTTTATAATCCTGTCAGTGTGCTTATGAGTTACATGTATTATGACAAGCTTTGCCACCTACAAATTACAATGCAATGTGGTGTAGTCAGTGTTATCAATATGTGTTTTTAAATTCCTCTAGTCTTGTGAAAGTGTCCTATACCTGCCTATATGTAGTGAGCAGAGTCTGCTCCCAACATGCCCAATTATTAAGGGAGGTCAGGCATATGTGTGCTTCATTTCGAGTGAAAGCAAGAGCACTACAGTTAGGAGAGTCAGTGCTAAACATGATGGACTCGGATGATTAAAAACAAACACTAGTAACTTGTCAAACTCTGTGTAAATACCTATTGTTATGTTCAGTTGTCCTGTAAAGTATGTTATAATTCGGCAGGATAAGGTATGCCGCTTCTGCAGAAAAATTAGTGAAAAACAAAGGTTATAATAAAAAAAAACGGGCAAGCAGTTTTTCCTCCAGGGCAAGCAAATATTTTTACCGCTTGCCCAACAGGGCAAGCGGTAAAAAATTTTTTTGTAGAGCCCTGCCCTACCATATTGAAACATCTTGTAAACAGACAAGAAGCCACAGTATGCACAATGTATGCACACACTTGTAAAGTAAATGTGCACGCACACACACACACATGATAATGTATTGTATTTGTACATTATACTACTGTAGGATCCCTGATGAGTGCGGTCCCTGTACTTTGCCCTTCCTATTTTTTTTTTACAGTGCTGAGGAACTTCCTCCCCTCCCTCAATGCATAATTTGTCATCAAAGCACTGTGTCTCATGCATAAAGATTCACAATGTGCAATGTGCCTCCATGCACATACCGGTACACAGTATCTCAACCTAATCAGAATACAAATTTGCACCTCGAGATGAGTTGACAAGTCAACACACTTGTGTGAACTAAACTTGCAGCAGGGATTAGCGTTGTGTTTATACTATTCAGTTCTCTTCAGTCTTCACACTAAATGACTAGTGACTAAATGACAAGTGTACATTGTACCATTAACATGTGCAGTGCATCATACATGTACATACAGTACTGAATACGTGCTTGACTGTTTAGTACACAACATTTGATAACTAGTGTGGACAGGGTCATCACAATGCTGAAGTTCAATTTGTTTTGGATGTATTGCTGTATGTTGTACATGGCTGGATACATGTACAGTATGTTATTTCAATTGTAAGGAAATCATTGATCAATCATGACCTCATAACATCAGTGACTGGTCCGCAGTCATACGACCTAGTTTTAAGTACATGTACTTAATACTGCAGATTGAGATCCCTGGTTAGTATTAAGTATTCTTAACAATTCCAGAACTCTCCAAGTGAGAACAGACCCATTGTGTGTGTACATGTTTGTCCAGATTGGGGTGATTTGCTGGGCATTAAGGAGACTTTTATGGCCATAGAAACTGATTAGAGAGGAACTAATTGAGCATATCAAGGACTTGTCATGAAAGAAGGGATCTTTCACAGAATAGGATGGCAGATGAAGGCTTTCTGTCAGAGTAAAATGGAAAAAGTCAAGGCAGTGTTTTGTAGATCAGAACAATGATACCGTCATGCTTTGGTCACTATGCCTACTTGACAGACACCTTTAAGAGACACTACCCCAGACAGACTCCACATTATGTAGTTGAAGTACCTGACATGTAGGTCTGGACCTGTCACTTACTAGCCTAACTTTCAGGTTGTTGGATGTATTTGTCATTTAAAATGAAAAGTCTAGTACTTTAAAGATTGTCCGTCCCTTTTGCAAGCTTAAAATTTGAAATCGTCTATCACGATCGTGAATTGAAGAAAGTGTGATTCAAGACCATTTCTAAGAATATAGCATGTTGAAGCTTTCTGTATATGTAAAAAATTTCAGCCGTTAAATTTCAAACCGACTTTTTTCGTACCACGAAAAAAGTATTAGTCTTTGTTACAGTATCTATGTGGCTATTATGCGTGTGTGAAATCCTAATTTTATGAGTAACTACCAAACTTTGGAGATGATTCCTTCCATAGAACATTTTTTTTTTCATAATGCGTTTTATAATTTAATAAACAGATTAATCAATAAAGCAGATATTTCAACACAAACTGCTAAGAGCCTGAGGTAAAGACTATTAATCAGACGTTGTTTACGTGCATTATTTGAATTTTACACTACGTACCAGTTTCAAATTGTGAATATAGAGCTTGCTAACACTTCTCTATATGTTTTGCTAATGTTTCGATGGTTTTGTGGTGATCTGAAAAGGGGACTGGCTGTCTTTAAAGGCTAGTCACTTTTTCATTGTCATTTTCTGTTTGGGCAAGCTGTGGAAGAAGTAAAGAATGATACTGCAGTGAGACCCATTTATTGAATAGTTATTAGATTAGAAATACGTAGATTACCAAAGCCTAAAAGCTAGACTATCGCTACCTACTTACTACTAGGGCTTAGCACAAAAGCAGTAACAATACAATACAACAACATAAACAAATATATCTGTAAGCTGAGATTACACACAGCCTTCAGACAGGTGTAGGTCTCCTGTTCCCATAAACAGAGGCCTGCCATACAATATCCTACAGTGTAGCAGGGATACTTGTTAAAGTCTGTCATCATGAAACTGAATCTCTATCTATGGGTGCTTGCTTTGTCTTCCTCTTTTGTGTTTAACAACTGTATTATTTTGAGACAATTCCTTCACAAGATCTAAAAAATGAAAGTGCATTGGAATTGTGGTCATGGTAGATTGCTTTTGCCATGATTTTAGGTACCATAATCCTAAAAAGTCACATATCCCTTACCCTCAAGTTTAAAGTTAGTACAAACCATTTTTTCTACACTATACACTGTATGACAATGTATACTATGCACACAACCTGGCCAGACATTCACACTGTACAATGCATCCATTTAAACTCAAAAAGTGCATTGTGACAATGGGAGGAAACGATCCTCTCAAGGGAGAAAATGTACATGTAATTTGCAAGGCTCATTATGCTAGACAGTATAAAATCTCTCTTGGCAGAAATACTTTGTAGTAAACATATCATTTATTTAATATGTGTTTGACTTCATTGCCAATAGAAATGATTTTAGAAAGTGTGTAAAAGTATTTTAACCATCAACTGTGAATGTGTGGGATAGGGGATGTCATATGTGTGATGTGCTCAATTATTTTATGGGACATTTTTCCAAGCTTTTGCTTACTTATGTTCTTTTCCCATGCTTATTTATCATGTTTACAATATTTAATTAAAATTTTATACTTTGAATTTATTTTAAATTTTAAAATTTGTATTTATGTTGTATGACGTGGACAATTCATGAAATGAAATTAGTTCAAGTATTGTGGAAAAATGTTGAGTGAAAAATGCATTTCAGGATAATAGTCGTTATTCTGATAAACAACACAACCAAACAGCACTTCATGCACTGTACCAGTGTGGACATGTTTTCATTTTGGTCTCCTGGTACATAGCTGTCACCATCATATCAAAATCGAAAGATACTTCATTTTTGAAAATCATGCTGTACCCATGGTTACAAATATCTTAATGTAATCAGCTGTTTAACATGTAAAAAAACATCATGAGAATGCAAATTATGCTGCCTTTTTTGTATGTGAATTGCGTAGGATTGTTTCCTGTGCAGACTGGAATGAATCCATGAAGCTCCACTGAAGTGGGACTCCCTGTCATTCAGTGAACATTTGATAGAAAGCCAGCACTAGTCAACCAAAGAAATTGATCATCAATTCTATTTTTTGCGGGAGAATGTCTGGCATTGGACCTTGTACTTTTACGGAAAGGAACTGATGGATAGAAATACACAGTATAATAGATGTACAATGCTTTGAACTTTATAGTTGAGGGAATCCTTTCAGCCAAATTGCTGGGCATTCATGCATCACATTGCAAATGCCAAGTGCTCCAAATGATCTTGTACAGTTATATGAATGGCATGGTCTGTACATTGAATATGTGTACAGCTTTGAAACTTTTGATGTGTCATGTGTATTATTTCTGTCAACAGGATGAACTGTAAACCAGTTACCTTCATGATTTAGCAGTGTTTCATTCTTCGTTCAATACTTGTATTGTATCCACGTGTAGTTTGTAAACTGCAAAGCATAAAGATATAGAGAGGGTGGGTGAAGGTGATGAGGAATAGAGATGGAGGGAAGATGAAAGAGAAGGCTGGTACAATACATGCACTGTTCATATTCTCATACTTATTAGTACAAACATATTTGATTTACGATCTATCTGTAGAGAAATACTATCGACCAACCAGCCAATCACTTTCTCAGACCAGTCAGTATATCAGGTAGTTCACCAATTAGCTGTAAGCCAGCTACCAAGTATTTTTCTTTTAAATCAAAGAAATACAATGTTCTATGTTGCCATGGCAACTATGACTCGTGTTCCAGACAGTAAATTAGCTAAAACTTAAATCTGTTTTTACATTTGTAGTACCTTTTGAAATTTTGATTTGTACCTACTCACATTCTTTCCAAATTTTCTGTGCTTCATGTTTCATTTCATCATTAAATTCATGGGTCCACTTTCACTCCAGAAGGTCGTCCTTCGATGATGACTTCATCTCCAAGTACACCACCCAGTCGTACCACTACCACCCCTCCAGCCCCCGCAACTCCCACCATGCAGGGCCTGGCTACGCCCCCTCCCCTCGGCCAGCGGGGGAGGTGTCAGGGGGTGGCCCCTCCTTCTGTACCAAAGACAACATTGATCAGTGTGTCAGCTATCTGGATCAGGTAAGGCACAACGTACAGTTGGCAGCAAAATTATTCAACCCCCCTCTCATTTTTTACATTCTGTCATAATGAATAATATTGCAGCAGCAAATTGCTACTAAACCATTAAGATAGTTAGCAGACAGTTAATTACTAAAGAATACCGGAGAAAGAAATCAACTTTTACTGCATACAGTGTAGGTCATCTGAAATTGCAATTTGCGCCCAAAAAGCATGTTGCAAAATTATTCAACCCCCTATTTTACACACACGAAACGAATGCACAAATAATGACAATTTCACAGCCAGTGCATATATTCTGAGGTGAATGCTGATTTTATTTATCCTCCACCTGAAACTGGAACCTTTATATGCACAACTAACAAGTTGTAACATTATTCAACCCAGATGGGTGTGTCTTTTAGTACTTTGTGCAGCATCCATTTGCTGCAATGACCTCCTGCAGACGAGATGAATAGCCTCCCACAAGCTTCTCACAAGTCACAACGCTCCTTGGGGATGTTAGCCCATTCCTCTTGCGCAATGGTCTTAAGGTAATCGATGCATGTAGGTCTACATGCTGCAACAGCTTTCTTCAGATCCCACCACAAATTCTCGTTTGGGTTTAGGTCTGGAGACTATGATGGTCACTCAAGGTGCGCAAGAGGAATGGGCCAACACCCCCAAGGAGCGTTGTGAGAAGCTTGTGAGAGGTTATTCATCTCGTCTGCAGGAGGACATTGCAGCATATTGTTAGTTAGTTTGTTTGTTAGTTGTGCATATGAAGGTTCCAGTTTCAGGTGGAGGATAAATAAAATCAGCATTCACCTCAGAGTATATGCACTGGCTGTGAAATTGTCATTATTTGTGCATTCGTTTCGTGTGTGTAAAATAGGGGGTTGAATAATTTTGCAACATGCTTTTTGGGCGCAAATTGCAATTTCAGATGACCTATGCAGTAAAATTTGATTTCTTTCTCCGGTATTCTTTAGTAATTAACTGTCTGCTAACTATCTTAATGGTTTAGTAGCAATCTGCTGCTGCAATATTATTCATTATGACAGAATGTAAAAAATGAGAGGGGGTTGAATAATTTTGCTGCCAACTGTATATTGTTCATGTGTGACACGAGGCATGTCTTCACAAAGTGCATTAATTCACAAATTAAGTTCTGTTATGTGAGCAATTTTTGAATGGATCATTATTTTTGTATTTTATCATCTTTCAATGAACATTTTTGATATACAGTGTACATGTACATGTATCTACACTGTATATAGCATTTTGATTGAATGTAAAAGTAACAAGTGTCATCAGCAAGTTTTTTCAGGGGGCTAATATTCTCCAAGGGGGGGGGGGCAATTCTTTCTTCTTTGTTTAAATCTCATGGGGCACTTCTAGTAGAAAGGCCCCCACTCTGTACTTGAGGCCCTTGGCTACTCCCCCTCATAATGTGATCCTTTTGACTTTTAAGCCAACACCAGTACCCCCCTGTACACAGTGACTTCCCTCATTAAAGTCTTCATTTGGTGCCTTCCTGGTCAACTGTGTGCTCATCCTCTGAGAGCTGTGCTGACAGATAGTCCAAATATAGAACTCTTCACACAAAGGGGACAGGTCCATACTATGTGTAAACATAAGGCCACATTCACAAGGGTGGTTTTAACTTTATAAGTGCACTAAACCTGGACTAACTTCATGAGATGCCAAATAAAACAACATGAAGCATTGGTATTGATTCAATATAATTGATTTTGTCCTTGGAATATGTAGATGGTGAATATTATGTTTATCCATATGATGATCACAGCAAATGACTGAAATCACCCACTGTTGTGATTCTGCGATGAAAATATGAATGAGTTGTACAAAGACTTGCAAAGTTGGGCATATTGCACCATGCAAGCATATTTTGGTATTTTCATTTCTTATGGGACTTGCCAATCATGCAGACATGGAAGAACATTTTGTAGAAATTTTTAAATTGCATACTGTACATATGTGCACATTTGCAAGCATTTAATAATGAAACTTTGAACGCCTTTAACCCCCAAATCTCCAAATTACAGGCTTACTCCTATCCCGGTGATTCGAGTTAAGGCTTTGGCAATTTGGTGTGAAAAGGAGGAAGTGACAAAATCTCACACCCAGGATTGGTAGTTCTGAACAGTTCTGCTTGTTCATGTTTGAAAAAAAGATTTTGCTGAACTGATGCCACTGTGGTAGCTTACAAATATGTACAGTCCAGCACAAAGGAATTGGCATAGGGAAAGGGAAGAAAGCGAAGGACTCGCAGTTTTAAACCGCGGTATATTTATATTTTGTCCAGTTCAGCATGAAACATGATGCTTTTTAGGCTAAAGCATCGTGTTTCATGCTGAACTGGACAAAATATACTGCGGTTTAAAACTGCGGGTCCTTCGCTTTCTTCCCTTTCCCTTTCCCTATGCCAATTCCTTTGAGCTGTATTGTACGTAGCATTTGCTTTAACCCTTTGTATGCCAAACTTATAGTACTCTATGGGATTTGTATGTATTATTTTTGAATGAATACATGTGAGGAATACAAATAGTTAATCCATTCCCCTCTTTCAATGCAAATCTGGTTATGTTTGTGTCTTTGTGTACATTTGAACTGGACATCCTTGATGAAATCTGAAATACACACACCGAGAATTCACTTTGGATTTAGTGGTGTACAGTATGCAACATACAAATATACATGTACAGGTGTAGTACTGTACAGCGCCAACCACATATGTATTATGTACAAATGTCACACTTTTACATACATGCATACATTTGTATGGACTATGGCATACTGTACATGATAGTTCATTTTCCTCTTATAAAAAACTAATATATGCAGAATTTATATACTTGTTGCTAATACATGTATGGTGGATATGATGTTTAAGGCCAATTTTATGGCTACCACTTTAGTATGAGTGAGATTAAACTTGCAATTTAAGGAACTGTCATTATTTGACCATGTATAAGTCAGGTTGAGTCATTGTGACAGAGCATACACAGTTTAGGCATGTTTAGGCATGTAATATTGCCTGAAATGTACAATACATGAAATGCCCTCATATTGAGACTACAAATGTGCGCTCAATGTGACAGTTCAAAACCACTAAATGTACAACTGCAGCTGCCAAATCTTGCAATCATGAGCAGGATTACTTTCTTTCCAAGGACAACTTTGAAAATCAAGTATTTTTTCAGAAAAAATGCATTGTTTCATATACAATGTAAGATGTACAATACATGCACCATTTTGTATTGTAAATTCCTGTTTTTCCAAATATATCATACTTAATCCCACTCACTTTTAAAAGGAAATTACAGCAGAAAATTGAAAGAGAATGCTTGTACAGCTGGACTTACAGCTTTTCTCTATTAAAAGATTTCAATACACATACGACAGTTCATTGCATTTACATAATGTTACAGAATGGTGCAGGATGTAGATTACAAACTGCACGATAACAAATGCAAACATCATGAGCACACTACACTACAGTATGTGTGTAGTATGTGTAAATGAAGGTCTGTACTTTGACTTGACAGAATGAGTCATCTGCAGACCTGAACTCAAGAAAACACTTGCCACCTTTTGTGTTTGTATTGTGTTGGGCCCTGCCTGTTGAGACAGTTCAAAGTGCAGCCTATTGAATGAAATTCAATCTTTGCAGAGAGCCACAGTACCTCAAGTTTACTTGAAACAAGTTTAAACTAGTTCAGGGCAGGGATTTATCAAATGGCCATGATTGAATGACATGCAGGGGGGAAAAACATTTTAAAGCCTTGTGTCAAGAAAGGAACTGCCTAAACCACACTGGGCATGATCCCCTACTTATAGGGTAATCATTTATTGGCATGGGCACTTTTGTTATGTTTTAGGGCTCCTTTATGATATTTATCGCTCCTGCTAAATCGGTCACTGGGCCAGAGTGTAATGTAAAAATCTACACCGAAACTCTATAATCATCATATAGCAAACAGGGTTTCCACACACCAAAAAATTTATACCGAAGCTCTTTAAAGTTCACCCTGAAATTACTTTGGTTTCAATAAAAAGAGACAAATGAAAGAAGCATTATTGAAGGTTTGACGAAAATTGGTCAAAGGAAAAGAATTTATTTGATTTTAAAGTTTTGATTTTGCGACGTCACGTTCGAGATGCTCTCCCATATGTTGTGTACAAAATAAGTCAATAAATTTGCTTTTTTTTCTGTTTTTGAAAACGGAATAATTTTTTTTTTCCGTACAGGTATACAGTGTGTAATAATTTTTCTAATAATGTATCAAATGCACAAGGAAAAGAATGCATATCTTTGTGAGAAAATGCACATTTTCAGAAAAACTTGTACACAATGTATGTCAGAGCACCTCGCATTTCATTTCCTTTGACCGATTTTCATCAAACCTTCACTAATATGTTTCTTGCATGTGTCTCCTTTTATTGAAACAAAAATAATTTCTGGTTGAACTTCCCCTTTAAAGAATCATTGAATGGGGAACAGGGTCCTGCCTGTCTTCAGTGAGCACATTCTAGTTTGAGTTGGTTGAGTCTTTTGCACCAGCCATCAGGCTAAGCTCCACCCAGTTATACGACGTATAACTAGTGATATCCACACACACGGTAAACTGTGATATACCTATGTTACTATAGCTATATATAGATATATATTGTAGAGAAATGCAAATACCCCTTTTGTATGTTTTGTCTATAGCTATACTGAAAGAGTAAATCCTGTCAGTATACATACATGCAGCTACAGAATACGATGAAATACATGTATTTGTGTGTGGACACAACATTTAAAGAAATTGTTTACATTTTCAAAAATGCTAAAAACACATGTTTAGGGTACAAAATAGTGCGTGCACCACGTCATTACTGTGCATATACAAACTGGTTGCTTTATTCTTAAAATCCTTTTTATAATGATCTGAAATCTGCCTCCTCTCTTCAGGAGCTTTCAGCGTTGGGCTTCCCTCCCCTCTTCACCAGACCGTCCAGCGCGGGGAAGGACCGGGGCAAACCGGAGCAGTTTGACCTGGTCCAGCTGGTCAACTGTGCCTACGAGCTTATACAGAGACACCAACGCAGCATGAAGAAACAGGACGACTTAGAAACAAAGTGAGAACAATGTCTATTTCTTTTCTTTTTTCCTCTTTTTTTTTTTGGGGGGGGGGGGTTTCCATATGTATTTGACATGAGATAATGAAATTATACATTTGAAATTAGATTGTACATGATTGAATATTACTTCTGAAATGAGATTGTATGATTTAATTATGTATTGTAATTGATCCAGGAATTGCTAAGCTGAAGAACGGATTAATAAGCTCAATGATGGCACTACCATTACCATTTTTGGATAATGTAAAAATAGGAATAATATAAAGGGGTCATCATGATAGAAGAACAAGTTTGTTATTTAGCAAAATCATCAAGTTTTTCAAACTTGTTTTTCATGTTAATGCAGTTTGAGACCAAACAAATCAGTAAATCTTCCAGTAAAATCCTCTCATTATGCCTGGTAAGGTTGAAGGCACATAAACTAAATACTGGTGTCTAAAAGTTTGAAAAAGTGACTCTGCCAACTCTTGGGTTGACATCGCCTACATGTAGATGTTTTTGCAAGGCATTTCAATGGTTATTCTATTTGTGTTGGTTGATTTTTTGTAGGAATATGAGAACATGTAGTGACCTGGAGCACCTTCAGACCAACCACACCAGGTTAAAGGAGCAGCAGGAGCAGCTCCAGAGGGAGAATGTGTCTCAGGGAGAGAAGGAGCGACAACTAGTCCTTCAGCTCAAGGGAGCCCAGGCCAAGCTCAAGGGACAGAAAGATGAGGTGAGGAGGGGAGAGGCGAGGGAGGGGTGAAAACTGGGGGAAGGGGGTAGAGAGAGAGAAGGAGAAACAGCTAGTCCTTCAGCTCAAGGGAGCCCAGGCCAAGCTTAAGGGACAGAAAGATGAGGTGAGTAGGGGAGAGGCGAGGGAGGGGTGAAAACTGGGGGGGGGGGGGGGGGGAGAGAAGGAGATACAGCTAGTCCTTCAGCTCAAGGGAGCCCAGGCTAAGCTCAAGGGACAGAAAGATGAGGTGAGGAGGGGAGAGGCGAGGGAGGGATGAAAACAGGGGGGGGGGGGGTAGAGAGAGAGAGAAGGAGAAACAGCTATTCCTTCAGCTCAAGGGAGCCCAGGCCAAGCTCAAGGAACAGAAAGATGAGGTGAGGAGGCGAGAGGCGAGGGAGGGATGAAAACAGGGGGGGGGGGGGAAGAGAGAGAGAGAAGGAGAAACAGCTATTCCTTCAGCTCAAGAGAGCCCAAGCCAAGCTCAAGGGACAGAAAGATGAGGTGAGGAGGCGAGAGGCGAGGGAGGGATGAAAACAGGGGGGGGGGGGGGTGGGGGGGTAGGTAGAGAGAGAGAGAAGGAGAAACAGCTAGTCCTTCAGCTCAAGGGAGCCCAGGCCAAGCTCAAGGCACAGAAAGATGAGGTGAGGAGGGGAGAGGCAAGGGGGGGGGGTGAAATCAGGGAGGGGAGAAACAGCTAGTTCTTCAGCTCAAGGGAGCCCAGGTGAAGCTCAAGAAACAGAAAGATGAGGTAAGAAGGGGAGAGATGAGGGATGGATGAAAATAGGGAGAGAGAGATAGATGGAGAGAGATAGAAATGGAGAGAGAGAGAGAGAGAGAGAGAGAGAGAGAGAGAGAGAGAGAGAGAGAAAAGAGACAGAAGGAGAGACAGTTGGTAGGACAGTTCAAGCTCAGGCCAAACTCGATGGATGGAAAGATGAGGTGAGGGTTAGGGAGACAATGAAGTGGTGGGAAGAAGGGGGAGAGATAGAAAGAGAGAGAGAGAGAGAGAGAGAGAGAGAGAGAGAGAGAGAGAGAGAGAGAGAGAGAGAGAGAGAGAGAGGGGGGGGGTGGGGGGGGGAGAGCAGAAGAGTAAAAAGAGAATGAATGATAAAAGTCCTGCATTTCCTCCCTTTTACTTACACATAATGCTTCTTGAAGTCACAAGTATACAATGTATGTAGGCAAGAACCCATTAAATACAAACAAATTTGACATACATGTACATGTTGAATTACAGTCTTTATTATCATATTTAAATTTCATTATTGTTTGGCTACATGTGTACCTTTCACCTAGTGTCTTTGTCTAGAAAGTCACAAGAATATTACAGGCAAGTTTGGCGAGAACCCTTAAAATACACAGTGCAAACAATTTTCACACACTTGTAGCACCTGACTCTTGTGGTAAAATCTTCCCTTTAAGATGCTCGGCAACCTGTCTGAGACCCCATCAGCTGTGCATGACTCAGTCCTGTGGATTCTGTAGAGAGACTTTCCTCGCTCTCTCCACAGCCAGACCGCATAGGAAGGCAAAGTCATGATTAAGCTCTTTGATTGTGACTCGGCCAGACTTTTGTTCCAACCCACGTATGTTTCTCCCAGGAGGACAAGTTGAGTTAAAAACACAAAGAGAGGGCAGCCCTTTTAACGAAATCATGAAACACGGCATGGAACAGCCGTTTCCCCTAACGATAACATGTACATGACCTGCAAGAGGACTACCCGGTCTGTAAAGAATTGGCTTCAACATCTCAGAACCGATTCAGGAAAAGCGCATGGACTGATAATATACACGTATGATACTGAAAGGGTAAAAAATTTAAACAGACCTGTTTTTGTGAGAGTGCAATGTGGGATTGTGTAAAAGTTATGTTGTTATTGTAGGATGGCAAATGAGGAAAGTAGTAACATTTGCAAGTCCATCTAAGGTCAGCATTTGATGTAGAAATTCAGATGAAAGAATACCATTCAGTCAATATATCAGAATGATTATAATGAATCATAACTTCTGAAGGACTTGTTTTAATGTAAGAATATGATACATGATATATATTTCTACACAAGTTTTCGGAGCTATTCAAAATATCTTTTACAAGTCATCATTAATTCAGAAATGGATTTCCAGCTGTTTCATTTTGCTGCATTGATATCCATACTGGGTATTATCGAAAAAAGAACAATGCACACGGGCATGGACCTGAGTATAGTATACATGTAGGTTACATGAACTACTGTGTACTGGCCCTGCACTGTTGATACACAATATTATGCTCTGGTAAGCTGCTTACTGAGATATGAAGTGCAGTATAAACAATTGGTTTCACACCAGTGTGGGTACTTAACTGATTACAGTTCCGTAGTCTCTACCACCACTAACCCTTACCTTTAAACTGTACATGTACATGAAAGTGAAAGAATTAAGTTATTGCTCATGAGATGGGTAAATATTAGTGCAGACAGCACATTTATACAGTTCTTACATAAAATTGTACAAAACATTATTTGCCAACCAGATCTTCGTTATACTGGTACTCACTATATCTAGGGTTAGAGTTAGGTTTAGGGATTTGACAACTTGAAGCAAATGTTTACATGCATGGCTTTGACCCAATCTCCACATGTACATGTACAAGTGTGTGTAGAATACATCCTCATTATGTATTAATCTGCCCGGTTTGTTCATATTTTGTGCTAGATGAGGAAGCTGGAGGGAATCTTAAAGCACAGAGACGTCCAGTTCAAGCATGACCTCAAGAAGAAGGAGCGGGAGGTGAACAGGTTAAAAGAACGCATCCACCAGCTCTTAGTAGACAAGAACCAGGAGAGAAGGATAGGTGAGTGTGTCTTGCTCTTAACTCTTTTCATCCCAGAGAGACTATTGCACTTTGGGATTTGCGTGAATCATTGACACACAAGGAAGAGAGGGAGGTGAACCAGTTAAAAGAACGCATCCTCGATAGCTCTTAGTAGACAAGAACCAGGAGAGAAGGATAGGTGAGTGTGTCTTGCTCTTAACTCTTTTCATCCCAGAGAGACTATTGCACTTTGGGATTTGCGTGAATCATTGGCACACAAGGAAGAGAGGGAGGTGAACCAGTTAAAAGAACGCATCCTCTATAGTTCTTTGTAGACCAGAACCAGGAGAAAAATATATGTGTCTAGCTCTCAACTTATTTTTATCCCAGACATGATATTGACATGAACGGCAGTGTTGCACCCGGTAAAACTTTCAATTAAAGCTGATTTTTAGTTTTTTACTGTTTATTTGTCACTGAAACATGCACCAGTACTGAACAAACTTTATAGAACATCATTATCTCTGGCACACAAAGGGATCATTTATAGTTTTGCCATCACTCCCATTAGTTGATTACTATCATTTAGAAGTGAAAGTTCACTTATCATTTGATAATGCTATTTTTAACTCTGGTACGAACAGGTAAAGTTTAATGACCTCCAAGATAATATGGCAATCATGCATAACTGTGGCTAGTCTAAAATTCATTCAGCGTGTCCAGCAAATTTTGAGCCACTATAAACACTTTATTTCTGATAGGTTATGATCCAAAGCATAAATGTGTCTGCTTTATGACTATAGTTTAGTCTTGAGCGTAGCCTCCATGCGCAATTTCTTTTTTTCATTTTCATCCTGTCAGTAACCCTTTACATGTATGTGCCTCTGTTGTCATTTTGTTCTCTAAAATACACATAAATCACATACTGTAGGACCTTAAGGGCGGTCCACAAAATGGTTAAGGAGTAGGAGGCCAGTTAGCAGTTTGCCCAAGAATTCTGCTGGTAAAAAGCAATATCATAATGGGATTATCAGTATGTTCCTGTGTGCCTGAGTTTAATTCTCGTTGATGCCTGGTTGTCGTCACCTCAGGCATGGACATACTGAACTCCCTGCAGAGGACAGATGGCAAACGAGGCACATGGAAAACAGACAAGAGCGGCATCAAGTAAGTGATAATGTCTGTTGCATGATTCAGGTTGAGGTATGTGGTGCGATCCGTCTCGCAGACGTTCGGGCTGGGTTGACAGTGATCGCAAATGTTAATGGACCCTGTTTCTACATGTTGATGGTGTTTGTTTGGTTCAATATAATACAATAAGTGATGGGTCTACAATATACCAGGTGATGTTGAGGAAGGCAATTTTTTTGAGGGGTTTGAGGGGTTTTGTACAGACTTGGGCCCTGTTGCATAAAACTTACCATTGCTGGTAACTTTACGATCAATTTTGAGGGGTTTTGTACAGACTTGGGCCCTGTTGCATAAAACTTGCCATTGCTGGTAACTTTACTATCAATTTTGAGGGGTTTTGAACAGACTTGGGCCCTGTTGCATAAAACTTTCCATTGCTGGTAACTTTACTATCAATGGACACCTTGAATGTGATTGGCTGTTGATCAGTGTTACCTTGGTAGTTACCATTGATGACAGATTTACCATTAATGGTAAGTTTTATGCAATGGGGCCCCTGGTCCTTAAAGTGTGTTTGGAAAATGTAGAATGTTACAATGATGATTATAACGATTATATTTTTAATTGTAATTACTTGTTATTTTGATTATGACTATGATTTTGATAAGAGGTGTATTGAAAGTGGTGAGGTTTGTGATAATGGTTGTGGTGATGATGCTGATACTGATGTTGATGCTGCTGCTGATGATGATGGTGATCACGATCATGATTCACACTGTTGTGTTGATAACGATATCAGTAATGGTGTTGATGTTGATGATGATGATGATGATGCTGATGATGATGATGATGATGGTGATGATGATGATGATGATGATGATGATGATGATGTTGATGATGATGATGATGATGATGATGATGATGCTGCTGCTGCTGCTGATGATGATGATGGTGATCATGGTCATGATTAACACTTGTGATACTAGCAATGGCAGTAATGGTGTTGATATTTATGTTGATAATGAGGGGGGAGGGTGGGGGTGGGGATGCGGTGTACAGACCATGTTGACAGAGTATGATGAAAAAAAATATTGATGCCGATGGTGTATGTAATGAAAATGCCAATTGTGCCTTGAAAATGTTACTCATCAGGATTTGGACAGTGATGTGGCTATCTTGTTTTTTAAGTTCTTGTATGGCTGTTTACACTCATGTGAAGTGCATGTACATTGTTATTGTAAGTATGTATAAATGAACACAATATGCATGTGATTTGATTGCCTCATACATGCCGATGCAGCTCAAGATGAAGGATATGACACACTTCAGTCAGGAAATACTAGACTTAACTCTCTCTCTGACACCAAAACAATCCAACACTTTAATGGCTTTCTTTCCGTCTTTCTTAGTTTCCTCTCCATTTATTTCCCGTACTTCTGATCATAAAGAATGCCCAACACGCGCGACTTCACCAATGGCTTGTGATAAAAGCACATAACCTGACCATGAACTCAGATGATCAGACTTGAGTAGCAGTAAAGTAATACTGCCCTACTCTGACAACAGGAAGCAATGACAAATCACTCTGGGTTATTGGTATGCTTAGATTGTACCCAGCATTCCCTACATACGGCCAAAATGTGGACTAGAAATATTCATCTTGCTGCGAGATATTCAATCTAACATGATGTGGTGTTGCACTGATACCAATGCAAGGGACAGATGCATTTTGCTCATTTACAAGAAAAGTCTCTTTTGTTAGTTGCTTCCTTTTGTCAGAGTTGGGCAGAATAATATGGGGGCTCTGAGTGATGTAGCCCCTCAAATGGAGAAAAAAAATCCCTCTGTAAAAAGCAAAGAGACCCATGAGAAATGTCCCCTGTCCATGTACAATACATGTATGTCATTTACAATGGGAAGCATGCTTCAGTGTATTTGTTTTTATAACATCTGGCTTAAAACATAGCCCCCATATGCTTCATTTGTTCCTGTACCCTGACATTTTACTGTGTGTGATGTTGTGATTGTGAAGAATGCTTAACACACCAGTCCTGACTTCACCAAAGACTTGCATTAAGAAGAAGAACATTACCCGACCATGAACGAGGATAATCCTACTTAAGGAGAGAGATAGGAATGACTCTGTTGTTAAGAAGAAGTGTATTACAGGTTGTGTGGCCTTTTCACCACTACTGCTCCATACCTTTCTATTCACAAAATTCCTCTTTGTTTGAATGTGCATTGTAATACATCGTACATTCAGTAAAAGCACAGATCGATATAAAATCACAAAGTTATGAATGACAATTGTAATAGCAGTCAATGAAATGCGAACTATTCAGGTGTGCAATGCACAGGGGATAAATTTTTTAGTGTACATGACATCAAATACAAGGTACTGTACTTGTACTACATGGTACAAGATCATTGTTTGAAAATCTATTTTATACCGCGAGAAAAGCACTTAACAACTATTTTAGTTCATTCACTGACAATACCATGCCATAGATAACATAGATAAGTACTCCTGGGACAGTGGCTGCAATTGTTGATGTGTGGGAACAATGAACTTCCCTCACAAGATAGGATAGTATACTTGTACTTCATTGTTATCTTTGGTTTCCAATCAGTACACGCTCTGTGTCATACATAATACACGCATTTATAATGCCTTCATTTGACCCTGCTTCTACATTGTAGTTCTGAGCACAAACAAGTGATGTCATAGGATGATAAGACACAGGATTGAGTGAAATCAACACGAAGCCTTCAAACCATGAATGATGAAGGACTCTTCCATAAGTGATATAACACGAGTTTCAATGGGACTTTCAGCACAACGTATTAGACTATTGTGTTTTTTTCTTTTCTTTCATTAGGGCATCACACTGTAAGTACATGTACAATGAGTATTTTTTTTTTTTGGTTGGGGGGGGGGGGGGGGTGGAGTGGGGGGGGGGGTTTCCTGGTGTTAAGTCCCTGGTATAATTATGTATATTACGGGGTGCTTTTTTGCTGAACCATGTGATGCATTTTATAATTTTGAGGGGAAAAACTGGGGGTACTTATGTTATTCACAGGGGCTTTTTGTGGCATCATAGGGGGTGGGGGGGGGGTGGCTCTCCCTGAGCCCCCTTATAACACCCCTCAACTTGTATTGAGTCCCTGGTGTACATGTATGTAATTTTTCCCTCTATATACAGGGTGTATATAAATGTATTTGTACAATAGTAGTGTTTGTGCAAGTTGAACATCTTGGCCCGTAGGGCACTGTTACGACTTTGTGACTTTCCGGTCTGTAGTGGTGAAACAACTTCATGAAGAGGGCAGAGGAAGGAAGGAAGTCAACTTGGAGAGAGGTTCTAAACAACAGTCAGGAAGTTTACGCCAGTGTCCCTCCTTCGTCTAGAGCTAAATTGTTATAAAGTCACTATTACTCAGTGCTTCATGTATCATGTTGCTATTATCTAGATGTATGATTATCATGTGTTATACACTTGACTCAATTCTAGAGCTTTTGTCTAGAACTCTATAAAGCAAGCTGAGTCCTTAATATCTCAAGAAATACAATGTATTGTGCAATCAAATACATTAAAATAAATGTTTCTCATAAATATATCCTTAAAGTTTAGAGGAGACAGTGTATGTTTTGTAGTTGGGCGGCTGCATGTTCTTGTGTTGTTAAAAAAACAAACACCTAAATACAAGCAAGCAATAGACTGAAACCATCATTTAAACATTAAGATTTTGCACTTAAGTTTGTGCTGTTCTGTACATAATGAATGCAAGTTAGTGAGAACTACA
The DNA here is from genome assembly GCA_963669155.1 of Arbacia lixula. Classification (NCBI taxonomy): domain Eukaryota; kingdom Metazoa; phylum Echinodermata; class Echinoidea; order Arbacioida; family Arbaciidae; genus Arbacia; species Arbacia lixula. The sequence continues at coordinate 23,028,227 of OZ022580.1, read as the reverse complement.
ATGTGCATTCATTTTTGTGTACTGTCTTTTCTTCAAAATAGTCCATCAAATGGCAAATATTGGCCAATAGGCATCAAGTCAGTCTTGTTTCCCATGCTGTGTGTTTACCTATCACTCGGCCTTCAACCAGATCCAAGCAATTGATTTTTAGCAAATAATGAATTGTTTGATAAAGAAAAAATTCTGTGGCAACTCTTTGACTGCTATATCCATTTCCTCTTGGGCAGAGGGACATATTTTCCTTTCTTTCTCTCTAAACCTTTCGTTCTTGACACAACGCGAGGAGTGTTAGACTTGCCACTCCAGTCCTGCGAACACCATTTTCATTCCAGAGTCCATTGACAGGCAGATGTGAATTTTGACACCCCACGTTTTATGAGGCTTGCGCCATGGGTGCCTGGCTTAGGGCAAAAGTGCAGTGCAATAACAAGGCAGCTTGTGGCCAGACTGCGTTCTCACTCGTAGTACACATATAATAATATAGTATTAATATTTCTCTCTTCTGTGGCACTGTAATGGCAGGGCTGCTGTAACAAATCTTGTGTTCCCACTTGAAAGTGAATGCGTTTAGTGCGTACTGCATATGTTATCTATACAGTATAATCTGGATCGTACATATAAACTTCATATTGTGCATTGAATGTATTCCATCCGCAAGTCCCATGATCAAATTTAACCCATTAGGTGCGTCTTCATTAGCATGATCAGACGAAATAGCGAGCTATTTTGCTGATCTGGGGAACTAGCCTGAAGTTGCAATCGCGTCTTCATTAGCTCGAAACTCGGGATACGTAAGCTCGAAACTCGGGATGCATAAATTATCCCGACTGGAATAGGCCACGACGGCATGGCTTCGGTTGTGAGCTCGCATTCACGCATATATAAAAATGTAAACAATGCCTCACGCACGCTGATGCATGCCGGGGTCAGGAAATTTTCAGGCTAATGAAGATGCTCCGAGCTAGCTCAAGCTAATTCGCAAACTAGCTCGAGCTAGCTTCATCTAGCCCAAGATTTCTTGGGAAATTTTCTCAAACAAATAGCTAGCTATTTCGCCAGATCTGGCTAATGAAGACGCAAATAGCTAGCTATTTCATGATGTGGCTAGCTAACCCGATCAGAACAAGCTCGCTATTTTGCCCACATCGGGCAAATGAAGACACCCCTTTTGTATTGCTCTATGAGATGACTGCATATTACTGGTTCAAGATTGCATCAACAGCTTAGAAAGGGTTCAACCTATGCTTGTTCACAGTGAAATGAGGCCACTAAGGTAGAGACTCATGCCCGATCAGTGATCAAGGCTGACCAGTCATAGAGCACAGCAATCAAACCCTCAGCTTTCACAGAGAAGACAAATTGATGATGAAGATGCGTCTGATGAAGAGGAAAGCGTCTTGAGATATCAGCTCATCTATGACTCATCCCCCTTCTGAGGAGCCTTCTCTGTGTGATGGCATGTAGCAAGTCTGTCTCAAGTTCTTTAACTCTTTGTATGCCAATTTAAGTGCTGCTCTTTGTGTTTTGTGTGTAGTGTACTTAATAAAGAATTCATCAATATGGCGCATTTTATGGAGACTTCACCTTTGTTTTAGACACCAAACTTTGGTATTAACATTGAGTTTATTCAGTTAATCAACACATTAGCCTTAAATTGTATCAGAAGACACCTTGCAGACAGATTAATATACGAAGTGGCTATGAAATGGACTGAATGAAAGGACACAACTGTTTGTATGTGTGTGTGTTTGTGTGTTGGGGGAGGGGGGAGGGGGCTAAGAGGGGGAATGGTGGGATAGCACATACACACAAAGGCATAATCATATTCCATTAGCATGCTTGGCTACATTGAAAATTGGACCTTGATCAATCCAGCTCGTGACATGTTCATTGCAGAAATCAGTGAAGGGGAAAGGGGGACATTCCATAAAAAGGGTAGAGAGCGGATGAGAGAAAGAAATAGAGAGAGAGAGGGAGGGTGGGTTAGAGGAAAGATGCATCTACAGAGATGCAGACACAGACAGAGAGGGAGAGAGAGGGAGAGGGAGAGAGAGAGAGAGAGAGAGAGGGAGGGAGAGAGATAGATAGAGAGAGAGAGAGAGAGAGAGAGAGAGAGAGGGGGGGGGGGGAGAGGGAGAGAGAGAGAGAGATAGACAGACAGACAGAGAGACAAACAGAGAGACGAATGGAAACAGACAGAGAGAGCGAGAGACAGACAGACAGACATAGACAAAGACAGAGACAGATAGACAAAGATGAATACATTCATCTTTAAGAGAGAGAGGAAGCAAAAAGGAACAGAGAAAAAAACGTAGAAGGAGACGCAGAAGGAGATGACAATACAGAAGGGGAATAGAATAAAACACATTGGTAGCAAGGGGAGGGTGCTTGGTTACACTGCTATATCCAATCCACATTGGGAAATTGAAAAATTATGATAAATGAGGAAAGAGGAGCGTGAAGTTATTAGAAATGGGAAAAGCACATGTTGATGCATGGGGGGGGGGGATGGTTTTATTTGGGTTGAGTCATTCTTGGGAAGACACTGGTGGCTGAGTGAAGTAATCCGAGTTCATGAGATGGAATGACTTATTGGTTTATTGTGAAGCTGTCATTGCAATCAGACAGAAAAAGGATCTCAGAATGCATCTGGCAGACATGTCCATCCCTTGTTTACATTACATTCTGTAGCAGTGAAATATAGTGTGTGCACACTGAATAAAAATGCAACTATTGCAAGAGAGGGGGACCGTGCATTTCCTGTCATGGCACTGTAATGCTGTTTGGAGTTTGTTCATGTTTCTTGTCTCATTAAAATGCCAAATGCAGTAAAGGATGTTAAATAAGAGAATACAGCACACAGCCTATGCACCTATGCACCTCGCACGTGACATTACACAATTGAAATTTCAAAAGATTATAATTTTCTTATCTTACCTTTTTTGTCAAACCTTCACTAATATGTTTCTTCCATGTTTCTCCTTTTATTGAAACCAACTTAATTTCAGGGTGCACTTTCCCTTTAATGTTGAGGGGCTGCTTTAACTCATTATGTGCAAGACTAATTGGTGCTGTATGGAATTTGTGTGCATTACTTGTGTCAAAATGCAATTCTTCCTATCAAATATAGCTCTCCGAATATGAAGGCATGTGGCGCTGTATTTTTTTTACCTTGAATTCTTGGGATATGATCTTCCGGTTTATGAACATTCTATAGCCATCGTCTTGCTTGTGTCTTTTCATTCTTTCTTTAGTCCATCCACAATCAATGTTGAGGTAGGCAAAAACATAGCCGTGAGTCCTTCATCCATGTAACAACCCTTCCATTTTAATATTACAAGGTTTATGAGGGTCAAAATTACAGATTCTGTGCGTTATTGCGTGAATTGAATACGTACCAAACTCTCACCGGAAGTATACTCTCCGGCTCAAAGGAATTGGCATAGGGAAAGGGAAAGGGAAGAAAGGGAAGAAGCTGCAGTTTTAAACCACAGTATATTTTGTCCAGTTCAGCATGAAACATGATGCTTTTTAGGCTAAAGCATTGTGTTTCATGCTGAACTGGACAAAATATACCACAGTTTAAAACTGAGGCTCCTTCCCTTTCTTCCCTTTCCCTTTCCCTATGCCAATTCCTTGGAGCTGTAGTGTATGTCCCAAGGGCAATCGATCAGACATCGATATCGCGAGGTGATATCGCTTGATATCGGCTATATGCGATGGCGCACAGAGAGTTCATCAACTTGACGCGCTTGCACTTGAGAGCAGGAAGCTGGGCAGGTGTCTGCTACATGTATATTTGATCGGGAGATCACATGACAACCGTATTATCTCCTCCTGAGTAATGGTGAGCACAAAGATGGGAAGACAGAGGCTCACACTAGAAGAAGGCGTTATTAAGATGATGATGATTGTCATACTGTGTATTGGAAGAATGTATCTCCTCACGGGGGTAATAATGAAAATGGAGATGAAGAGGTGGGAGGACAGGACAGAGACTGATGCTAGGAGAAAGTAAGATGATGATGATTGTCTAGCTATGAATCATCCTTTTGTAGGTTGTAGTGGTATGATGGGTTAGGAAGCTACGATCTAGTATGTCGTACTCTCTCAGGGCATGGCATTAAGAGGTGTAGTCATTGTCAAGCATTTGAAGTATGAATGTTACAAGTACATCTACATCATCCATGTACATGTAAATGTACTCAGTTCTCTAGATTGCTTGTGTTGGTACATACTTTGCTTCTGTATAGTGCAACATGCTTCTATTTGAGAATGTTTATCCCATTATAAATTGAGATTTTTTTGTTGTTTGCAAAAGTGTATTGGGAGAAATTGATATTTTTCTTGACAATTGCCCAGGATATATAATTCTGGCAAGGAGATTTGATGAAGGATTATGTTTCTCACAAGCTCATATGTCGGTTAGTGTTATCAAGTATATTTTGAGATATAATGAATGTTATATTTCAGTCATTTAGCTTTCCCTCAACATCTGCATCAACCCAAATCTGACAAAATAGCTACATAAATCTTTGATCAGGGAAATTAACTTTGAGTTGGCACTAGGCTGTGAGGTGCATGGACATAACCCAGTCTGTTAACAACTACACTACAGCTCAAAGGAATTGGCATGGGTAAAGGTAAAGGGAAGAAAGGGAAGGAGCTTCAGTTTTAAACCGTGGTATATTTTGTCCAGTTCAGCATGAAACATGATGCTTTAGCCTAAAAAGCATCATGTTTCATGTTGAACTGGACAAAATATACTGCGCAGTTCATAACCGTGGCTCCTTCCCTTTCCCTTTACCCATGCCAATTCCTTTGAGCTGTGGTGTATGTCTGGTAAGACAGACTATGCCCCAATCCCATCCTCACTCAGAAGCCAGAGGAGCTATGATGTCATGATGGTGTAGTCTGTGTTACCAGACATAGTTGTTAACAGACTGGGTTGTTTCCATGTACCTCACACACTCAGGTGTATTTTACCCCTTGGGATTGGAGAAGATGGCCCTCCAGTGACATGCCTTTACATGTAGTTCTCTGTGCAAAATGTCTGCATATTGAAATAAGATGACTAATAAATCTGTCCACCCTTGGTACCCCATGTCAGGTGCAATCAGGCTACACTGCTATCAGTATCAGTGGTTGTTCTCACACTCGAATAGACGGACAGGCTAAGCTGTTGCTTCATACATTACGCAGCCTGTTTTGTACGCTTCAGTTCACGTTTGTTTATGTGTGAACTCAGCAGTGTCATTGCTAAGAAGTTATTCTTCACTATTCATCTATATGAGTGATTAATCAGAGTGGGCCTTTTCATGAATTTGTGTGATGTCTAATCCGATTGAAACATAATTGATAGCTTTTATTGTGAAAGTGCCTATAGATTGTAGAGAATGTTAGAAATGAGAACTAACCCAAAGAAGAAGTTGATTACAATGCTGCATACTCATTCTGACATACTAGTATTTAGGGTCAGGGTTAGTAACTAGTGGTAAAAACCTCAAAATCTAGTGATTGCTATAAATCCGTTTTAAGTCAAGTTTCCAGTTCTATTATTTTGAGGGAAGTTACTAGACAATATGTTCTTCTATTTTAACTGTTTTTTTATTACAAAATGTTATTTTTAAGCCTGGAAAATGGCTACCCTGTCGTAAAATTATCCTTAACCTATAGTTATTATTGTATAGATCTTACATTACATTACCCTCCATCTCACAGTAATTACCTGGTCATGTTTCATAGTGTTGTACTCATTATTACCCACATTATTATACCTCTGAGCATGAGTCTTCGCCCCACGTACATTCCCGTACCTCTGCATGACTCATATGACTCACCTGTGGGTTATTTCACAGGACTCAGCCATTTCTTGAATCAGCTCCACTGGACTGGACCATGATTGGTGTGTACAAAGTGATTGTATATTGGCATGACTCCTCTGGAAGTAACGCAACAGTGTGTTGTGAAGAGGGAAATGTGTGAAAAGGTTTAATCATTTCTTGATGCATGTTCATGAATTAGCTCCAGGAGGAGAAGGAGAGAAATATTGAAGAAAAGATTAAAGAAAATTGAAAATGGGATAGGATGAAATAAGAATGATGAATGAGAAGGTGGCAAATGTGGAGGAGAACTCGGAAGAAAAGGAAAATGAAGAAGAAGGAGAAGGTGCAGTAGATGAGAGAGAAACAGGAATGGGAAAAAAAGGAGAACAGAAGAAAAGGGTGCGATAAGATAGCAAAGAAAAAACAAACAAAAGGAAGGAAGGAAGGAGGAAGCCAGATGTTGAATTCAAGTCCATACTTTACTACTCTAAACAATGGGGCATTTCACATTCCACCTGTGATCCCCTAATCCCGAGGTCATGAAGCATGCTTCCCCAGATGATTGGAGCAGAGCAACATTCATGAGAGTGCTACCTCAACGTCGTGAACTTGGCACCGTTCTGCTGACAGAATGAATAACATCTCCAATTGAACACAATTCCATGTTCAATATAACTGTCAGTGACGCGATGAATTATCTGCTGGTGTTGTTTTTGAATAAAATGTTGACGGATGATATATAGTCTATTAGATTAAGATTTGTTGATGATTTCTACTACCTAGTTTAAATAAAACTAGTTCTAGGGGGATATTTAAACATAAAATATTTGGAAACAACCTAGTTCTTCTGTGAAAAGATTGTCCCTTCGTGTTTTTACGATATAGTTTTGAATCAAAACAAATTGAAATTGGATGGAAGTGAAGGAGTGAAAGATATATTTAGGTTTCGAATGTGAGCAAACAAGAGGGCAAAATATGATTTAGAGATTTGTGTTTACTCTGCTTGAATGAAATCCCTGAGCATTCATCGCTTCTTGCTGTTTGGATTGTTTATTCAAGCTGATCAAAGGAAGGTGAGGTAAGTGGGCGTCAGTGAGCCATGGAATCAGCGTAGAATAGATTCATCTAGATCTTGCTCTACCACTTAAAACATGTTTGCTTGTCCTGTCAGAGTGTGCACTGTGTCATTGAAAGAAGTGAAATGTGAATGAACACAATTGAACCTGACGGTGACAAATATTCATGCTATTTGCCCATTTTTTTCTAAGATTCTAACGATGATGGGGGCGTGAAATTACAAGAAATTGATTGCAGAGGAGAATTACAGTGAACGATTCACCACTGTCCCATGTAAAGAGAAGAGACGTATGGTTAATGTATTATACACACATTTTGTACACTGCTACAATTATCTGTACAGTACAAAACGGTGTATTATACACATTGCAAATAATGTAGAATATTTTTTGGATACAAGCAGATCTGAAAAAATATGATATTACTTTTACCGTTTCATGACCGAGGCCTTTTTTTTAAGGGAAAACTTTTAATTTGACAGTACAATTTTAAAAAATCAGATTATCATGTTAAAATGGAAAATAAAAGAAATAATTTGATAGAGCAATAAATATATGTGCCAATTTGAGGAATAAAAGTGTGATTTGAATCTTTTTAGCATGTTGCCAATTTGAAGAGGCTTTGTATCCACTATGTGACTTCTGCAAAGTGCTGTGTCAGGAGTGTGCAAGTAAATGTGAAACAAGCACCGTGCCGTAATATAGGTTTACAACTACCGGTACTGACAATAATTCAAGCCGGGAGTACACAACTCAATTTCAAACTTTGAGCCCTCTCAGTACCAAACTATGAAAACCCCACCGGTTGATATGGGACTGAGAAAGTGAACTGTTCATACTGCACATTATATTTCAGTTTAACACACTGGCTGCAAAACCTTATTTCTCATTCAAAGTATGCCATGTGCATAGCATTGCTGCTAGGAAGCCATTCCATTGGCAGCATTTAAAAGACAAAGCGGGGGTAGATGTTAGAGGAAATGGGCTGCTAATGATTGGCGGCTCCCATGTAACCTATCCTAGGTGTTACCCCTCTTCTTACTGATTAGTCACTCCTGACGTGGCTCCATATATTGGCCACTTGTGTAGAGACAGCCAGGCAGCAACAGCCCTGACTTTAAAGGGATACTGTACTGGGAAGACAAACATCCTTCAAAATGGTGATCATGAGCAATCTTCTTGCTAATGGTCGTAAATTCATGTATTGTCCATTTTAGAAACTTCCTGAAAGTTATTTGCCTTCAAATGGTCCACAATTGGAGTAACAAGTAGTAAATCACAAATCCTCAAAATGTTCTGCCCGAACACTTTGATTTAATCACTAATTACTCCAAACATGGATCATTTGAAGGTAAATAACTTATATGAATTGAAGACCATTGGCAAGAAGATTGCTGATGATCACCTTTTTGAAGGCTGTTTGTCTTTCCAGTACAGTATATTCCCTTTAAAGGCACCTGTTATTAACTACACCTCTGGAGGAAGGGGGAATCGTTTGAATGCCATGTACACAGGAATTAATACATAAATACATTTGTACAGCATTTTCAGTTTTAAGTCATGAAGTTAGCGAAGGGCATTGTGTTTCCTTGTTGTCTGTCTATCCATCAGTCCTGTTTTCCAGATATTGTTTACACAATAAATAAAAAGAAATAACACACCAAATTTCATCAAACTTAGTGAGATGATAATATACATTAGATTTAGGGTCAGGTAGGGTAAAGTTCAAAGGTCAAGGACAATTCCTAAGAAATTGTTTGTATGACTATAATCTGCACACCTTTGTAGATTGCCCTATGGTAATGAGCTTGCTTCATTTCTTTTTATTTTAAAGTGGTGGGCCCTTTCTTATTTGTGAGTGGAGTTGTCTTTTTTATTATTATTTAATGATATGTAATGGCATAAAATCATTTTGTTAATGTGCTGGATGTATTATGAAAAGCAACAGCATACAGTGCAGTTTATACTACATTTTAAGGCAGTGTTATGTTACAAGTGTCATCATTGGAATGTTCCTTTAAAAAGCCAACATAGAGCCAGACTTGTCTGTGCTGATGACTTCATTCCAACAAGTTCCTTCTTGCAGAGAGCCTGGAGGAAGTCAACCAAGTTTGCTTCCACTTTGGCTCAGCAGGATCTACCCTCTTCACACTTTACTGCAGGATTTGAATTACCCTGATATTAGGCACCTATGCCATTGTCTTAAGCAATCGTGCCTTTTGTATGAGTGTGTCCGCCAACTCCTGCATCTTTCTACGTTCTCCTGCACTCTCATGCATGTTCCTGCTTGTCTGAAAATGTGCCTGTGTGAACATATTAAACTATCCATGAAATACTGAATGATGTAGAAATTGTCCATTGGTATTGGTTGTTGCAAATGAAATCCACTTCCAACAATAGATAATCCTGTAGATTCACACCAATTACAGTGTATGTTGCAACAAAAGCCAGCCTCCTATTATCTGAAGCCACAAAGTTGCATGCAGCACACATTGAATGCACTTTACAAATGTAAAAAAAAAACTATAAAAAAAAGTGAAAAAAAGTGAATTTTCAATAACCATTTTTAGAGGAAATGATGATATTTCTTCTCTTGTTTTTGGTGTTTGCTTTCCATGAAAATCCAAATCTCTCAGATACCAGGATGTTTTTAACAAACATCTGATCTAAAATAGGCATATATATTTGTGAAACAGGGTGAACCATTTCAGAAGGAAATATGCTCTGCCTGGAAGGCGGTTAAAATTTGGTCAACATTAGGTTAAATGTCTGGACCTGATGCCCCCGGATTCAAGGGAAGGTGGTGTCATGACCGATGGCAGGATGTGACAAGTTTCCTGTAGTCTATTCGGGCTGGAAAATGTCAAAGCTGTCAGAAACAGAGCCTTTTCTACATGTGTGTATAAAAGAATCAGGCTCATGTTCATGTGCTGAAAATGTACACCATGCATATACATACAGATGAACATGTATACTGTACTTAACCCCACTGTATGTGTACCAAATATTGCTCTATGGGATTCCTGTGTGTTACTTGACTGCACAGATGCATCAATGGCGCGCAGGGTTTTATGTCACTATAGACTGGAAGTATTGTTTAATATATGGCTGCAATATTACAGGGCCCTGTTGCATAAAACTTACCATTTATGGCAACTTTGCTCTCAATGGCAACTTCTATGGCAGCCTTGAATTTGATTGGCTGTTGAGCAATGTTACCATGGTAGTTACCATTGACAATGGAGTTACTATCAATGGTACCTTTTATGCAACGGGGCCCAGGTGATCTGTGTCTCATGTACATTTGTTGAAAGCATCCTCAGATGTTTTTTTGAATTATAGGAACTTTTATAATCGGGACCATTATCAGAAAATAGTGAGCCAGGGCTCAACACTCTAGCAGGCTACTGTAGCAACACTTTGGACCTCTAAACTCTACAATGATAATCGGTTTTATTTGCAAATATTCTCCTAGAATGAAAATGCTGTATCAGAATATAAATTTTAAAGAAGTGTTAGTGTGGATATTCTCATAGAAAAAAATGCCAGCCAGCCATAACATAAAGCTGTTTGTTATGGTCTATGGTTTCAGGTGAGATTCTAACCACATGTTTCTGTGTACACATCGTCAAGCCATACAATGTGGTTTACACTGTAAAGGTACCTGTATGTCATTTCTACAATTTAAGTATATGTAAGAGCGGTAGACAAACAGTGGGAAAAAATCAATATCTGTGGTTCAGAGCAGGCAATAGAGCAAAACAAGGGAAGTCAATACTCTAATCCAAACACTCCTTAATGAGGATTGGAAACATGACTCTTGGTGCTTGGTGGAGCATTATTCAGAGGTGTTCTACTTGTACACTACAGCTCAAAGGAATTGGCACGGGTAAAGGGAAAAGGAAGAAAGGGAAGGAGCCTCAGTTTTAAACCGCGGTATATTTTGTCCCGTTCAGCATGAAACATCATGTTTTTAGGCTTAAGTATCATGCTTCATGCTGAACTGGACAAAGTATACAGCGGTTTAAAACTGCGGCTCCTTCCCTGTCTTCCCTTTCCATTTCCCTATGCCAATTCCTTTGAGCTGTAGTGTACATGTAGTTCAGACTTTTGCTGTTTGACCCCTTGTATCCCAGCCAATGCTGCACAATCAGATTTATGTGCATTATTGGTGCAAATAAGTTTCAGTTTATCAGCTCCAAAAACATGGATTAGTCTCCCAAATAATGCAAGAGAATGTTCCTCATTTGAAACTTAAATGAAACACTAAAACATACCTATTTACTCAGTAACCTTTAATTATCCTTTTTAATATTGTATTATTCAAACATTGCAAGCGCTATGGTACTTCTGGTGTATACCATGCATAAGTACTCATATTATTATATAGTTGAACCTGTTAGAAATACTACTGTAGGCAGACGAGAAATGTGGTCTTCATGAGCAGGTTACTGTAATACAGGTTGCAATAAAAACGCTGTAGACAACAAAAGTGTCTTCAATTCATGACATCAGAATAGAAAGAAGCCCCAGCAATTAGAACTGTTTTCCTACCAATCAAAAATGTAATGACAAATAATTACGCCAAATAAATCATCTGGGGCCGTATTCCATAAACAAGATAAGCATGCTTAAGTCAAAAAATCTAAGCAATTTGTCTTATCTTCTGTCTAAGACAAAATTCTTAGCCAAAACGCGTATTCCATAAAAGTTTGGCTAAGAGTTTTGTCTTAGAATTCGGCTAAGATTTTGTGCTTAGCTAAGACAGATTTAGGATGTATGGCTAAGTAACTTTTCTTAAAATTGTGTACTTAGTATTCTATAAACTACAAATGGCTAAGAATTTTGCCCTAACTTTAAGACAGCTGTGGGTTGTCTTACATTTGGACTGGCAGCGTGGCTGCGCGCAGTATGGCAGCTCCATCCACCGCGCGCTTGCACCATAACCAGCATGACCGCGTATTTCTGCTTATTGCGTGTTAATTTTATTGTCAAAGGTTGGATGCGCGATTTCTTTTACGCATAGCCATTAGTAAACAAGATGCAAGATTAACGGAAGAAAACTTAGGCAAAATGTGTACATATTTGACAATTGCAAAATTTTGTCCCAAATATCTCTGTTTTGCAACTGGCGTTCGTACTGGTGAAATGTCGGCACGGTATGTTTAACATCACTGATCTCATCTATGATGACATTGCCCCGTGGAACTATCCTATTGAGCCCACAGACAAGGTATGCATTGCTTTAACGGTAGACTCAATGCTGGTGCGATTTTTGCTTTAACACGTAAAATGCATTGACTTTTCACCGCGGGGAGCTGTTCGTGGGAGTACAAGTATGATGAAAGTTGCGTGATGTCACCAATTTTCTTATGACGTCAAAGAATTTTAAGATTTTGGCTTAGCCAAATCGTCTGACCTAAGAAAAATTGCTTAAGTTTATGGAATACCGTTAGGACGAATTTCTTAGACAAGAAAAAGGCTAAGACAAATTGCTTAGACTTAAGCAAAAATTCTTAGATGTTTATGGAATACGGCCCCAGATGCTACCCCCAATTTATTGATTTACATCACTGACTCACAACATTGGTCGATTTTAATTGTTCTCTTTAATTACTATGTGGACAAACTCAAAATACCATATTGATTCTGAGGACAAAATCTGTTATATTAAATCAATAGTAATATTTTATTTTATTTTATTTGGCAGCCCATTAAGTTAGTCCGGGTTTAGTACACTGTTTGCGCTAAACAGCTGTTCAGAATATGGACCAATTACACTACAAAGTGAAAATACCCACAATTGCAGATCTGAGAATGACAATTCGCTCCATTCAAGATTCAAGATTCAATTGATTTTTCCACAAAAAATAACAGAAAGACAACCATCCATAAAAAATTCAGATACATAAACAACAAACAAAACATAATATACACAATGCATTCATAGAAATAATATTTTTTATGGAGGGGTCCAAAATTAAGCAGGTGAGACTCGTGAATATTGGACCCCGCATGAAATATCTAGAAATTATGTAATAATTTTCTTGACAGTGTTTTTCTTTCAGATGCTTCATTAAATAATCGCATTATTACAAGACGTAATTGGAAAAAAAAATTGTGAGACAACCTGATTAGATTCATAAATTATTAAAATAACTTAATCGTGCTTGTGGAAATGGACTACCATTGAATACCATGCAGTGCTTCTGCAACTCTGACTGAATTAAGTACTCATAACCAGTCTGTGCAGGAGTGTGCTACATAAACACAGACGGGTCGATAATCCCTTCAAGACCTTTCAAATTAAGTGCAGGCACTGCCAAGTACATGTAGCCTTATATGAACATTCTGCACACATGTAGCAGCTGATATGAGCTTAAGGTCTCGTGCTATTTATCCAGCTGCCAAATCAAAACATGGATGAGACATCCAGGGAGAAATAAGAGTCACTGTGGAAAGAACATCAGTATACATTGTACATCAGAGGTCTGGGAATTTACAATGTACAGCCCGTATTCATGATGGTGGTTTAACATGCCAGGTACATGTATACTAAACCTGGACTAATGCTATGGGATGCCAAGGAAAACAACAAGAAACATTATTAGTGATTGAACAAAATAATTGATTTTGTGCTCTGAATCTCTATGGTAATGTGCACATTGAGTTTATCCACCTGATAATTCCTGTGAATAATTGAAATCACCCACTGTTGTGATTCTTTGATTTTGTGGCAGGAAATTATTATTTTCAAGTTTTCCTCTGATGTGGAGGTGCCCACATTAGAATAAAAACAGAAAATTATTGATTGAACAACGTATGTATTTCGCTCTGCAGTAACATTCACTCCATGTATTTTCATTCTTTCAAAAGGAATTGAAAGGCTGAGGGTCATTGAGCTTGATATTTACTAATGTGTGTACAGACTGTGTGGTATGTGATCATTATGTTGCTGATTACACTCAGATGGTTTATCTGGATTGTTTCAAGTGTCAAATGTCAAGTGTCCTGACATTTAGGGAATGTAGGCCATGCACAGAGGTTACGGGTGATTATTTCTCATGTAATAGTTCACTGATCCATTTAGTAACTCCTTGAGAGAGACAAGAAAGAGAAAGAAATTATTGTATTGAAAAAGAGCGACATTCAACACTTCCCTTTAAGTAATTCCAAAATTATTTTACTTGTTGACATTACTTTTCATAGGGGGGGGGGGGGGGTGCAATAGAGTAGTTTCAGCCCTAAGAGACTTACATTTTAAAGTGGAAGTGTTAAGGAGAGATATGTGTACAGTAGAAACCAGGGTATGGTGTTGATACTGATGACAGCGATGATGGGAATGATTATGATGATGATGATGATGATGATGATGATGATGATGATGATGATGATAATGATGATGATGATGATGATGATGATGATGATGATGATGATGATGGTGATGATGATGATGATGATGACTGATGGTGATGATGATGATGATGATGATGACTGATGATAATGGTGATGGTGATGATGTTGATGGTGTTGATGATGATGTGACAGATTATGATAATGATGATGAAGAAGATGAGGATGATGTTGATAATGGAGATGATGATATGATAATGTAGAAGATGGTAATGATGATAATGACGATGATGATGATGATGATGATAGAGATGATGGAGATAATGAAGACAATGATGATGGTGACAATGATAATGGAGATGATGATGAGGATGGAGATTTGATGTTGATGTGGATGATGATAAGGATGATGATGATAATAGAGATGAGGATGAAAATGGTGAGGCTGATGATGATGATGATGATGATGATGATGATGATGATGATGATGAAGATGATGTTTATGATTGTGGTGATATGAACAACCTTGCAGTCAATGATCAATGAAGAAGAAGAAGAATATTAATGATCTTAATGTCCATGTACATTACCATCATCATCTGTCCACTCCTCTCCCAGGCACGAGGAGGATATGTACCGTGTGATCATCACAAACTACGAGGAGCGGCAGAAGGAGGTCATGATGGAGAACCAGGTTCTCCGGGAGTCTCTTAGCAACATGCAGCAGGAGCTGGTCAACCTTCTCAACAGGCAGGAGGCCGCCCAGGGAGGGGGAGGAGGAGGGGGTAGCAGGAGAGGAGAAGCCCCCAATAATGTAAGTAGTGGAAAGTGTAGTTACCTATCAGGGATGTGGTTTTACTTGGGGAGTACATTTGGTGTTTGCACCATCTGTAGGAATCAGATGCTCATTTATCCTACTCAAGAAGCATGTGCTTCATAGAGAGGAAAGGGGGGAGAGGCAAGCTGGAAGGGGCATTAGGAGGGGTGAAGCTCCTAATGATGTAAGTAGTGGAGTCTTTAGTTATTAGCATTTTTAGATGTGGCTTTATGTTATAAGTAGAGGTGGTACCATCATTAAGAATCAGACGCTCATTTGAGAGGCATGTCCTGCACAGAGAGGAGGGGGAGGAGGAGGAGGAGGGGGAGTAGGAGCGGTGAAGCCCCCTATAATATAAGTAATGAAATCACTGGAATGTGCACTTACTTTAATCAAGGGCCTCCAGTAATTGAATCAATGTTCAACCTTCTCTCCCATTTTTATCTGTGGAGTGGCAGAAACAGACTTACTGTTTAAATATATTCCTAATCATCTCTCTCATTTCTGTCTTGTAATATGATTTTTTCTTTTCTTTTTTCCACACTCCCTTTTGTGAACAAACAAATCTCCCTCCACTGTATCCATCTTATCCCCCAGCCATGTTTACTTCCTTTCTAGCCCATTTTCCCATGAATTTGATTGTTTTAATTTCTTCACAATTATTCCCCCTTGTCATGTCTCTTCTTCACCTTCTCTTCTACATGTCTTTATATCTCTTTGTCTTATCTGTCCATATATGTCTGTCTGTCTCTATCTACTTGTATCATCGTCTCCCTCCACCATCTTTCTCTCTACCCTCCTTTCGACTCCTCTCTTTCTACCCCCTCCTTTTAATCACCCTATCAATCCCTCTTCCTCTATCCCCCATCCCCTTACATACTTCACGCTCTTCACTCTCTTCATTGCTCTACTTGTATCCTGTAACTCTTATGAAGCTTTATTTCTTGAAGCTTGGCTGAAATTAAGCATAGATTGTAGATTGCATTAGATAAACCTCAAGCCAGGGAGCTGCAAGATCATTATCAAGATTCCGTGTCTCCAGAATTTAATCTTTTACGTCACCAATATCATGCTCTTGATACATGTATATTCATATTGAGCAAAACATTTTTTTTGGCATTATTCCTTACAATGAATTCAGAATTGAATTCAGCGGGGACAAAGCATGAATGCATGTTATATGTAGTAACCTTAGTGAACCCATGGGAACATGATATTTGTATGTAAAGTCAATGCGCTTTTCCTGGCTTCTTAATGAAATGGTTAAGCAGTGGGCTGTAACATGAAATGTGTGACAATCTTTCCGCCCATCGAATCATTTGAGGAATAGGGATTGGTCATGAGGTGTCATGCTTTCTCTCACCAATCGCTCAATCCACATGCAAACGAGGAAGCAATAATTAAGCAGAGGGGAAGTAATTCAGCTAGGGAAAAATATTATCATGAAATTGTGCCAGCAAAGAGCATTGGTACATGTAGACTCTCTTTCAGCATAGTTATTTGCACATTTAGAAATTTACCGTACATTGATAGTGGCTGTTCTCTTCCCTCTGCATGAATTGCTTACCCCTTAGGGTTGCTCTTCCGAGCTCAATAAAATAAAAATGAATTCCGTTCAAATCAGTGATACATGTTCATGTTATTTTCCCATACGCTGAGGTCTAAGGAAATAAATGGATATTTATTATGAGGATAAGTTGCCATTCATTTCATGCCCAAGCAAGAGAATGATTGCATGAGGGAAAGGAAGAAATACGACAGGAGCGAACAACTGAAGAGACGTAAATGATATATGACATATGACATGATGTATGACATGGCATATGTCGACATATGCTATATGATATATGATTATCATATGGGACAGACAAACAGAAACAGACATACAGACAGGAGGAAACGTCAAACGACACAGTAGAGAAAAGAAAAATGGTTGGGTGAAGGAGTTGCACAATTGGTTCTAGGCCGTAGAGTCTGCTGTTCTTTTGATGCACTTTAAAATACTTGCTCTGTGAAGCCCTGTTCATAAACTGTAATACTATATACCGGAATTACTGATGTACTTTGGTAGAGTTTCCAGCAAACCCCTTAAAGTTCCGCCAATATACACTGAAAAAGCTGTAATACTGTGGTGTTTTGGATACCGTGGACTCTCCTTCACATTCCTAGATACAAATGGAAAGCAAACACGCGATGCTGATTTATTTCACATAGCAATAGGAGCATTGCGATTAGCGAATCACAGGCCACAGTGCAATGCACCAGCTGCAAAATGAATGGCTATTTTGTGGATGCAGTTTATGAGATCCGCTTACTACAATATTACGATATTGATTTTCTCCATGTAGGTTTCAAGCTGCAAAATAGCAGCAAAATAACCAGAAAAAAAGGAGGGTCCAGTACAGCAGTGTGTGAGTGACTTCCATTCATATACCGTACGGAGCTATCGCCAAGGCATCTGCAAAGTTGCAACAAATGTTGCCCTTATTTTACAGATACATATAGGTGGTTTATATGAATGGGGTTTCTGAGAGAAGCTAGAGAGACAGCATTTAGCCTATCCAACTGCCCAGATTTTGTTGTAGTTGCAGCAATGCATCATACAGAAGCAGAGCCCAGCATCTAGAACCCAGGCAAGGGGGAGGGAGAGTCACCCTCCTTCTTGGCAACCCCCCTAGAAGGAACTTTGTCTCCAGCTGGTGACAGCAAGGAAGTGATCGGGTTCAGCGGATTAATCTGTCTGCCCCTTAATCCCTAAACCGTGCTCACTGCTAGGGCTTAAAAACAACCCTAATATTTCTTTTTCATACACTAGCTAGAAATCATATAGTTCACATTGGAGATGTAGAGCTATTTCATCTAAACCGTGCTCACTGCTAGGGCCTGAAAACAACCCTAATATTTCTCTTTCATACACTAGCTAGAAATCATATAGTTCATATTGGAGATGTAGAGCTATCTCATCTAGTCCCTGTTTGTTTAATTTCAATTTTCTCCACAAGTACTGATATGTTCACTGTATGGATTAGGGTTTAAGATCAGGCTTAGGTTAATTAAGTGTGAAGGGTATTCATCTCAAAGGGTATTTAAGTGTTATGCTACATGAAACAGAGACTAGTTGAAATATGTGCCGCGATCAGTCAAATACTTTTTGAGTTCATTAAACCGCATTCACCGAAAGACACGCCGAGAGACACCACTTTTAAAATCCATGTAGCATGTCGGTAGGATATTTCGGTGCGAGGCACTGATGTCTATACTGGTGCTTAATTGTGATGTCGACCCCCAAAGCTGGCAATTGGCCTGTCTGCTGCAACCGATAGGTGGCGCACCATATTCAGAATCCACAGAATGGTATGCCACGATTACTGTTCCTGGAATCTTGACTAATGCTATCCCTTAATTAATTTTAATCATGCTCCAGATTTGAGGTAATGGAGGCTTACCTCCTTAACTCTTTGCCCGCCACGCACACTATCTCCCCTGCGCCACATTAATTTCAGGGTGCCACATTCAGAGGGGTTTTGCATGCCGTGTCTTACTCAACTTGCAATAACTTTTTATTGGCTTGTCGTGATGAAAAAAAAAATGTATAGCAAAGTCTAAGAGAAAGTAATACTCCTGCCAATGGTATTATTTTTTTCATGTATAATATCATAGATTCTGAGAATGATAACTTTACATTCTGTCTAAATTATCGTTGTGGAGGCTAACTTATACCTCTTATGTTCAATATTTCCTAATGAAGGTTATTCTCTTAAGTTAGTTTATAGAAAAGATGTGTTCTTTAGCTTTCATTACATACCAAACCCATGTCTTTATGGGAATAATGAGCCAAGCAATTTAGATTTAGATTTAAATGGGCCATTCAAAAGAATAAACTAGCAATGAACTAAACTCCTCTATTGAAATTGACCCTGGGTACTTCTCAATAGACTTCCTGTCCTGGGAGACTTCCTGCCTATTGATACTTTGATCCTCTGATTGTTATAGGGAGGTAGCAGTTTGTCGCTATTGTATGTGTGTGCGCACAATACAATTAAAAGCGTTCCGTATGCATTGTGCGCGAAATGTGACTTGAGTCGAACTTGGCAGCCCGCTGTATGTGCCGCGAGTCGAACAAAGCGAGCTAAGAGTTAAGAAGGGAGAAGACTTGCAGACATGAACATGAATGAGTCAGCAATGTGCAGAAGTCCGTTGGGTCTGACAGTTGGAAGAGGATCAAAATAGAATATGTGACTGGACGGGGAAGAAAATTCATAAGATTTCCACGCAATGTCATGCTGTTGTCAGTCACATCCTCACTTTTTTCTCCCCTTTTTTAAATATAAATTTACATGTTTAGTTACACATACAGATATGTGCCATATCTAGGAAGTGAACAATTATCAAACTTGGCATGGAAATATGTTTCTTTTTTAAAATCATCAGATTTGTATACTGCGTGGTAATAGACTGCACATACATGTACACTTTAAGAAGGTCCAATAATGAATGCGGACTTTCCGCGTAGGGTGTTAAATTCACACTAGATACTACAGTTCGACCTCGATTATACGGCCATCGATTTTCCGGCCGTCTCTGTTAACCGGACGCGAACTCACTGATTTTTTTTTATGCTGTTTTAATGTTTTCGTGAGTTTTCAGTGCCAAAATCACTTCAGACAAACACACATGGTACCATGATCCATGAGTATGATGGAGTCAAGTGTAGTCTGATTGTCATGATTGTAGCTAAGTAAGATCGTATTTTGTTGAGATTTTGGAGTAATTTTTGTTGCTGTTATGTGTATTTTGAGGAAAATAATCATAATGCTAGTTAATTGGTAATATGTAGCACATTTATACCCCTACAATAACATACTAGAAAGTGCCTATTTTAACATATCTCTCTTATCCGGCCATATCGATTTTCCAGACGGCCGCCGGTCCTGACGTGGCTGGATAATGGAGGTTGAACTGTATGGTTTAGATAATGGTTTATTTAAATTAATTTGGTTAAACCGTGGTCTTAATCTAAGACTCGTTTGTGAATTTGGGCCTAAACGTACAGATGATCAGGATTAAGGCTACATTTCTGCTAGCCAGTGCGGCAAAACAACATCTCTTATCCTCCAGGAGCGAATTTTACTTCATATGATTCTTCTGTTATGTCAGATAAAAGTCATTCTTGAACTTAAAAACAACCTGTTTACAAACAGAACGTGTACACACCATTGACAAGTATGTCTTTCTTAGAGTTAATCTGATGTGTGCAACTTCTTTCCTTTGCTGATATCCTTCAGACTCAGGGCTACATCACAGACAGCGAGTATGGCGATACTCGGTCCATCGACTCCTCCATCAGCGAGCTGTCGACGGGCCACTTCCAGATGCCGTTTGAGATGGTGCGGGAGGGCATCGAGACGAGTCTCAGGCAGAAGTGGCAGCGGCTACGGGACCACATCACCCAGATGGAGAGGGGTAACCGTGACAACAGCCAAGGAAGCGTAGGAGGAGGAGGTGGTGGGGAGGAGGGGGAGACAGATGGAGAAGGAGGAGGAGGAGGTAGTGGTGGCGGTGGTGGTAGTGGAAGTCTTGGACCGAAGGATGCGGAGATAGAGAACTTGAGGAGGAAATTGGAGACGTATCATGACATCATTGTACAGCAGGAACAGGTCTTACAGGTAAGACATTCAGCATGGCATGAAGTTAGTTAAAAATATACCTGGAATTATTTTATACCTTCCATGCAGTATACAAGATTTTGCATCATGTGTAATTCAAGTTTATTTGCAACAATTTGTCAGCACAGTTTTCTTGTCTTTCTTAGTTGCCAAAACGTGTTTTTTTGTATTTCGTTCATTTGTATTATTATTGTGAAGTTTACCTTGCATGTTTGTTGCATTCTATTAATGTTAGCCAAGAAGGAAAAAAAATTCAGTTCACAGTTTATATACCCTTTGTTGGTCCAGTGACATTGAGAGCATTTGGATTTGGGGAATCATTGATATTAAAACAATAATTTAGTACTATTAAGAATTAATTTAGTCAATTTTAAGTTCATGTGGAAATGGACATGAATATATGTATGGGAGGCAAAAAGGAACTTCATCTGAATTGTCACAGGAAGGTCACCGTGCAACCTGCCTTTAAAATGTTCTCGTGGCATGCTTACTTGAAATGTTTTATTTTGCTTGTGAACGTCAAATAGATTAAATCGATGTGTTGCATTGTTTGACTTGAGCACAGTCCTTAAGGAATGTTTTTAAGACGGTTAATATGAAAAGGATGAAAAGCTGTTTGGATGATAAACAATAAGAAAAGAGAGGATTGTCTGAGTGTACTCTCAGGATTGTCACCAGCATGTATTAAGAGAGGAAGAAATACAATTGTAACTGCTGGTCATAAGGCTACCTGCCTGGTTACCATTTACCAGTTTAATAGACTAAACCAGGTAGGTGTAAGGAAGGAGAAAAATTAAAGCATAATAATTTATACAAACATCTGTCTGGATACAGAAGCGCGCTAATGAATGTCAAAAAGCATTCAACAATCATGACAGTGCTTTGATGTCCCATGCTCAGCGCTGACACTTGGCGGATGTCAACTCGGAAAGAAATATCTTAGATTGCCCATTTTGTCTTATGAAGCCTTGTTTCTTATCACATTATTGTGCAATAATTTTCAAGGAAGTTAGGGACAACATCATTAAAGATCCTGTACTCAACTTTCTTCGAAAGGATTGAGGAATGATGAATGAATATAAAGTGCTACACAATCATATTTGTTCTTCTTAAAACACATGAAAAGCACACGTTGGAAAGACGTAACTTTTCAGCAGTGTCAAGCATGGGTTTAAAAAAAAAAGGATTTTTCAATATCCTTCCATGACAGTATACCAGACTAAACCATAAGTCCTTTCTATGTCCACCAGGCTGTACAGGAGTCTAAAATGGACAGTGATCTGCTGGAGTTCATTCGGGACTCCACGCTGCTCGACGAAAAGGAGAACTTGGCATCCGAGCGAGATATATTTTACAACATGAAGCAAAACTTTGGCAAGGAGAAGAGGAATTTTACTGAGGCGGCCATTAGGTTGGGAGAAGAGGTAATGGACTGGAGGGAGACTTTTCAGACTTTTTGGGTTCCAGCACCTATGATTCATGAAATTAACTCTAATAACATCATTCTCCCTGTCTCCTTTTTTTTCTCTTTCTCTTTCTTTCTCTCTCTCTCACTCTATCTCACTCTATCTCTTTCTCTATCTCTTCTTTATTCTCTTTAATTCTTTCTCTCTCTCTATATATATATATATCTATATCTATCTCATTCTCTCTATCTCACTCTCTCTCTCTTTCTCTCTCTCTCTCTCTCTCTCTCTCTCTCTCCCTCTCTCTCTCTCTCTCTCTCTCTCTCTCTCTCTCTCTCTCTCTCTCTCTCTCTCTCTCTCTCTCTATATATATAGCATTCTATTTGTCTGTCTCATTCTCTATCTGTTGGCTTTCAACACAAATCTTCAAATTGATTTAACAACTTTGTTTCCTCCTTGAGCATTAGCAATGCGGTTACTCTTTGAATCTCTTCTATTCATTTGCCAAGTTCAGGGGTCTTGCATCACCTAGATAACTATCTTTTCATTTAATTCCTTCCTCTGAAGGTGCGTCTTCATTAGCCTGATCAGACGAAATAGCGAGCTATTTTGCTGATCCGGGGAACTAGCCTGAAGTTGCAATCGTGTCTTCATTAGCTCGAAACTCGGGATACGTAAGCTCGAGCTCGGGTTGCATTCATTATCCCGAGTTTCACACATACCAGCAGTGTGCGACAGAAATAGGCCATGACCGCATGGCTTCGGTTGTGAGCTCGCATTCACGCACGTGTAAAAACCTATTACGTAAACAATGCCTCGTGGGCGCTGATGCATGCCGGGATCGAGAAATTTTCAGGCTAATGAAGACGCTCCGAGCTAGCTCGATCAATCTAGCCCAAGATTTCTTGGGAAATTTTCGTGATCTGGCTAGCTAACCCGATCAGAACAAGCTCGCTATTTTGCCCAGCTCGAGCTAATGAAGACGCCCCTTGAGTTGCCTTCTTTATCTACAGATCTGTAACTTTTTTCTGTGTTTTACTGATTCCTCATTGTGCTTGTTTGTCTCTCATTTCAGGCTTAAAGCTTACAGGCATAAAGTAAAATTTACATTCTCTATGTTGATATACTTGTATTTCTCACACATGTTATAGGTATAACTTCATAATTTATTTTGCATGACAAATCATGTCAATGTTTTTAATGTGTATTAGATAGCCTCAAGTTCCCAACATGACTCAATGGCAGCTCATGTTTAACCTTATAATGAATTAAGGAATACCCCCACACTCTCAGAATGTCATTTCCCAGAAAAGATTAAAGCAACAAAGCCATGAATTAAATTCAATTCACTAACAGGGGTTAAAGGCCTAGCATCTAGAAATACCATGAAATTCATGTTTTCAGCTTTCACTGATGGCACAAATGTATCTTGTGTGTGTTGATTGTATTACACTGTTATGCATGAGAACATGTCTTGTTTGATATGTCTGCATGATGCCAGCATGTTGCTTCTTGCATTTGTTTCTTGTGTAATGAGCATATTCTTAAAACCCACTTACGAGCCAGTGATAAACAATTTCTCTTACTTCCACTTAATCTTAAAGATGGGAACCAAACTTATCCAGTACCCAGGAAGTTGACAAAGAGAGAATACTGTATACGCCATATATTTCGCGAGTCTAATTTTTCGCGAATCAGGACTTCTCAACAATTTTGCGAATGGTTGAATTCGCGATCGTGGAGTACTAGTACTAGTAGCACATGTGCTCGAGGATGTCGTATTCATCATTTCGCATGTTTTTAAATTCGCGAATAGTCCAGATTTGCGAAATTCGCGAAAATAAAAAACCTGTGAAATATATGGTGTATACAGTATGTCATGAAATGCAATGGCATATTTGTCTGAAATGTTGTACTCACACTTAATCAAACCTCATGAAATATGCGTCAGGAGGGGAACAGTATAGAATGTTGTGAGAAGAATTGCCTGTTATTGTCTGATCAACCCGTGTACCATGCAAGAGAAATGGCATTGCATCGAGTCATTGATAACTCCTCAAATTAAACATTTAAAGCATAATCGTTGCGTAGATTGGGCATGGAAGCACTCTTAACTGACAGGAAGTGTCTGTCACAGTCCACTCTCAAAAGTAAGTTCCAACTTTGGAGAGGGAAATATTTCAACATGTACACAGGGGAGTATGTATTTCTTGAGAGTTACCAATCATCTTATATGTACTTGTTATTCTGCCCAACCGGAGTAAGAGGGCACCATAAGACTTAATTGAAGTTGCTATCACTCTTAAAAGCAGTATGCTCATAGAAACATATAAAGCTAAGAGATACAAAACCAAGCATAATAACATTATGTTGAAAGTTCAGAATTTCTTTGTACAAACCATTCATCATGTCTTCTTCATTTTGTTGTGCCTCTCTATAGCCAAATATTTGAGGAAGATGGGATTCTAAATCTGTTGGAAAGTTGTTTCCACTTAAACATTGTATTTCTTACTCAAAGATTAAAAAGGGTGGAATAGGAATAACAAAATACAATGTCATTCATAATTCTGTGATTGTTCTTCTTGAAACCCTCAGCATACAACATCTTGTTCTTCTGTTTGTTCTCTGCATACCTCTACATGAGCCTGTTTTTTCTTCTGTTCATTCTGTCCATCCAGAGGAAGAAGTTTGAGGAGGAGAGGGCATCATTCCTTCAGGAGCAGTTGATGCTGACACCCATGTCTTCCCATCATGCCCCTATGCTCAGACCTCCGAGGTCAATCAACAAAGCCACAAGTAAGACTCAACGTCATGGAAACCCTACAGGGATCTGACATATATGGGCTGATTGTTTGTTGATACTATACTCTGTCATTTAAAGACATGATATTCCACTTGCAAAAGTCATGAAACTAGGCAGGAATCAGTAGTATACCCTAACAATAACATGGATGAAATCTTTCAATCTTAGCTTCACAAACAGTTTCAGGAAAAGTTAAAAGCTATCCCTTTTTACATTTAAAACGCACCAACGTTAGTCTAAATTTGTAATAGTATTGTCTCTAATGCTAAATATGTTACTCATTGCGGATAAATGGCTACTGATAATCGTTTGTCTCGCAATGTATGGTAAACGGAATCGAAAAGATCACAATGCTTCGTGTGCCGCTGCGTCCCTGTTCATCATGAGATGCGGCCATTGCTCCAATTGAACACATGCACTGTGGAGCAGACTGGTGCTGACCATTATAGCGTACAACGGTCTCCCAATTCTAGGTTATAAGTTTCGGACAACTCGCCCAAAACCTCCTCAAAATTTAGCAATCACTATAATTTCACTTAAAGTAAGTTTTCAGTTCTGTTATTGGGAGGGAAGTTCTGATACAGTCTCTTCTCCCATATTTTGTGTTTAAACTAAAAAAAATGGAATACAAAGGAATACGCTGTCTCTGACCCTTTCTCTGCTGCAGAGAGCTGTACCATGGGTTTTATGTGTAATGCTGGTGGGAAAAATTCCTCAATAGAGTTAAAATGCATATACTGTACTGGAAAGACAAAAATCCTTCAAAAGGGTGATCGTGAGCAATCTTTTTGCAATGGTTTTAAATGCATGTATTGTCCGTGTTAGAAACTTGCTGAAAGTTATTTGCACTGAAATGATCCACAATTTGGAGTAATTAGTGATTAAATCACAAATCCTCAAATTGTTTGGCCCAAACATTTTAATTTAATTTAATCACTGATTACTCCAAATATGGATCATTTAAGAGCAAATAGCTTTCAGCAAGTTTCTAAAATGGACAATCCATGAATTTTAGGCCATTGGCAAGAAGATTGCTCACGATCACCCTTTTGAAGGATTTTTGTCTTCCCAGTACAGTATATTCTCTTTAATTATAGGTATCTCAAACAATCCTCATGTTTGAAAAATCATTTTAGGCATCCATCCTTAGTAGTAAGGATGGTATGCTCCGTCCTGTAACAGCAAGTCAGACAATAATCATGGAACCATAATGATATGAAGCTGCAATCTTCTGCATTCTGGACAGTGACTTGAGACAAAAATGGTGTGAACATTTTGCGTGCTGTTGAATTCGTAACCCTACAGTGATTTGTGAAATTCACAACAACTACAAAACCCTCACAAAAGTAAGAGCTCATACACTTTATGCTCTCAATGGTCGTCTCACACCCTTTCTCCTTCCATCCCTCCTCCTCCAGGTCCTACCCTCAACCCCGGTCCTCAGCAAGCCCCCATCGCCCAGCCAGGGACCAGCCCCGCCTCTCTGCTGACCACCCCTCCAGCCCCCCAGCACCAGAAGAGGGTGCAGACGCCGTCCACCGTGGAGCTGTACCGCGCCCTCAAGCTGCTACCAGAGGGGGGCAAGTACCTCAATGTGTAAGTCTCCCGCCATCTCAGTCATGAACATTGCCTTATTTAAAGAGCATGATTCAAAGTATGATTTTTACAAAAATTAGATTATCTTAAGAAGTTTTTAACAAATTCATTGTTAATCAAAAACTGACCCAAACAATTTCCAATTTAAGTACCTCAATGTTTCAGTCTACCATCTCATTCATGACCGCCGCCTTGTAAGGGCAAAAATTGGCAACACTTTTTCATTTTAAAAGTCAGATTATTCCAAGAATTAGATCATTCTAAAAATAATCTTTTGTAATCCATTGTAAATCAAGACAAGGTGGTTCACGAACCATGAGTCTCTCCTGATTTCTCAATCGATAAATAGTGCTAAATTTTTTTTCTTCAAATATTGAAAATGGTGCCGAGATGACCTTTGACCTCATCATCCTCATCAACACACGTGGTATTACCCAAGGATCATTTGTACCAAATGTGATCACAATTGATGCAGAAATAAAGAAATGAGAGCAAGTCAAACAAAAAGCTTTGAGAAAAACGATGCACACGGCCTCATATCATTTGACCTTTTGACCCCTAGATGACTTTTGACCCATCAGCCTCATGACGACACATGTGGTATAACCCAAAGATCATTTACACCAAGTTTGATCACAATAATGTCAAAAACATGATCAACATCTTCCGTACTATTGACATACAATTTAGATTGGATTTTTTGCCTTTTTGAAGATTTAGTGGCCATTTTATGTTGATGTCACATTTGAAAATAAATCCAATGGTCATCCATATCATGTAACTGCTGAGATATTTTGGTGTTACTTGTGGGTAGTTTTGATGATGACAGTCAACAATACAGTAACAAAATTAAATTCCCAATGGTTATCCTCATGTTTCCTTCAAGAAGTCTATAAAGAGCTACAAAGATGGTCTTTGTAGGTAGGCGGGTCTTTCTATACATAATGACAATGGTGGTTTAACTTAGACCGCTTAGTAAACGTAGACTAACTTTATGTGGCACCAAATGAATCATCTGATGCTGTCACAAAATTATCCATTTTTCATCACAGAATCACAAGAGTGGGTGATTTCAGTTATTCGCTGTAATTGTTTCGTGGACAAACTCCGTGTACCATAGTGATCCGGAGGACAAGATCAATAATATTGAATCAATGATAATTTACAGTGTTTTTACTTTTTTCCTCATGTTCCTCTTACAGGTCTCGAGAGAGCATCCACTCCATCGGCAGCCAGAGCCTGCTATCAGATTCGGAGCTTTCCTGCCACTCAGGCATCTCCACGCCCCGCTCCTCCAAGGTCTCCTCCCTGCTCGGAGGGCGCCCTCTCTCATCCCAGTCAGGTCACGTGACCAGCAGCAGCGAGCGTGGCAGCACGGACAGCCTGAACAAGGTGGGAACGGGAGGGAGCGGCAGCGGAAGCAGCAAGGCCCGGCGCACCGAGGAGCACAAACACAACCTGAGGAAAACCTTGGCGCACCAGCGACAGAGGCAACGGGGCGAGAAGGGGGGCCACAAGAAATGATGATCAACCCTTGACTCCCCCCCCCCCCCCAATAAAAATTTTAAAGAGAAGAATATTTGCTGCTGTGAGAACAGAAAAAGTGACTTTTTAAACCATTAGAAGCCTTGCTCTATCCTGGTAGACTTTGTATAGAATTTATAATTCCGCCATCGAGGTATAGATACATTTTGGCTAGACAACAAGATATTGTATAAAGATTGCACACTGTACATGCAAACCAGAGGCAATGGCAACTGAGCAAGGAGGGTGGGGGGGGGGGGGGAGGCAACAAGAAATAAACCATTGCACCCCCACCCTCCCCACCCCCAAACAAATACATTGCTGCTATGATAGCATAATAAGTGACTTTTTTAAACCACATGAAGCCTTTTTCCTACTCTGCTTCGTATGAAATAAAAATCAGTCATTGATGCATGAATTCATATTGCTGAGGCTGCAAGAGTTGGTATCAAGACTGATACACTGAAATGCAAATATAACTGTTGGAGCCATGGGAGAGTATGTGTGCCTTCTTTGACTCTCTGAAACATGCGGCAAGATGAAAGATTGTTAAGCAGGGGGGGCATTTACATGTAAGCTTCTTCTCCAATCTCGGGTCAATTATTAAGGATTGTAACTTGGAGTCACAAAACCGTTATATTATAAAGTCGCTCAGACTCACTGGACAAGAGCTGTAATTGACAGTGCAATTTCACTTGTTTGAACTGCTACGCCTCATTTTGACATATATATATATATATATATGTCAGCACATAAACATGAATGAATCGTATTTGTTATTGATGTTTTGTTGAGCTTGTTATGGTGACGTTTGAATGCAGAAAATGTGAATTTATTCGCAAATAATACACACCAATCCCGTAGATCAAGATTGTGTCTGGCAGGCATAGGGTCAAAGATTTGCTTGGTATGATTTCCAGTAAAGATTTTCTTGAAGTGTCTTCCAATACTACATGGTGGCTACAAAAGTTATTTAGTTAGCGAGTAGAGAGACCTAGTGTCACAGTGTATTAAAAGTTATGTGTAAATATTGTTTATTGTTGAGCTTTTTAAAGTACTTGTAGTATCTATGAGTACCATACATCGTGCAATTGGTAATTTGGAATTTGTATGCATCTATTCTGGCATGTTAAAACCTTACGGAATAGACTATCCAGATGTCTTGCATATTCATCACTGGATCTTCCACTTTGTATGTCTTAATATTTGGATGGAGTGAGTAGTGTTGAACTTTGTTTGCTACATTGCTCATAGATATATGTATGAATGAGATAGAATTGAATTAAATTGATTGAATCTTTATTTCGCCATACTACTTGCAGTGACAATCATCACACAGTATGGCTATGTATGTGAAACATTCATATATGCATTTGCAGTTAAAACCATTTGCCTGAAACATCTAGACAATTGCAGATTGAAGAGAAAAAGTTGCTTCATATTACCTGTGTTGGGTACTGGGCTGTAGAATTGACATTTGGTCTGCAAGATTGTATGTGTTACACAGCCCTTGCAATACTGTTTCATCAATGAATGCATCTCAGCTGACATTCACGTATTGACATTTGCTGCAACATTGCACAATTGTGATGTTTTTCATTGTCTTTCAGGATGAAGTGTTTGGAAAATGATTCATTTTTTGCCTTGTTGTAGATTTAAATAATGGATGGTTGCTATTGTGGTAGACGATATGGAAAACATCACCTTTCAAAGCCATGTTGCATATAAAGTTACAATTATACTCACAATACTCACCGTTTGAACAACCAATGAGCTTGGAGCTTTGGAGATGTTCCCATGGGAATTTCAATCAAATCAGTGATAAGGAAGGACAGTTTGACTGTATATGCAACATGGCCTAGTTGTGTGGGGTAGATGTGTGACTGCCAAACAGCTTTACTAAATGATTAAACAGTTTATTGCATGAGAAAATGAATTGATGTATGGATGGATGATGAATGGATGTTTGGATGGATTGATGACTAGAATGGATGATGCTGTAGCAGCAGCGAATTCCAAAATAATTTCTTGTATGAATGATGAATGTTTCTGATAGCCATCATTACATGGCATTATCATAGACAGTGTGCGGCCGATGTGACTATTAAATAATGGAGCACCTTTTTGCAAGTAACAATGATAAGAGCCTTTATTTTTTAAACAGTGACATAGTGTACATGTATGATAGAAGTATTTGTATTGGAAAACATGTATATGTGTGTGTTGTACACTTCTAAATATGTTGCAAGATTCAAGGTTTGTTTGTTCTTAATCGCCTATAATTTCCAATGGATGCTGTGCCTACATGATATGCATAAAGATGGTTCTTTGTATTGCAGGCAGAAACAAGAATGAATTAAAGGGACACTATAGTCAATAGTCGGCAGTCATGGTAATGCGCTACTTTTCAGTTAAAACATTCCCATGACAGAAAAAGCGCTGCCGAATGAGGTCTGTGGATATTACTCATCCTAAAAGAAAACACCCACATTTTGAGGCACACAGAACGAATGAGTGTGTGTGTCTGGACATTGATGTTTGACCTCCACTTTCTCACATGTAGACTTGGATGAAATGCAACGATGTGCTTTGTGTTACTACATAGGGTTTGCATTGAATGCTGCTGTATTGTTATGGATGTGGGATTTTGAGTCCCTGTAATCCTTTTAGTCCCAAAGGCAACACTTTGTGTTGTAGTTGATGTGGAACTAGGATCATTTTGAATGATAAGGGTTAAAAGAAGGAAATAGTTGTTGTTCGTGGGGCCAGAGAGAAACGTGCATCTACAGACACATTGTGTGGCATTGCCCTCCAATTGGACCATTAACTCTCTCTGAACCAAATGTGTCTTATTAAACTAGTAATGCATGCGCATCCCATGGAGAGTTGGTTTCTGTGGCTCTCAATGGGTTAGCAAATGCTTCCTGGTTGTGGACACCATTCTTTGTTGGCGCCCCCTCGCTCATATACTGGTCCTATCAAACGGTAGAGCAGCAAATGTCTGAACTTGCTCATGAATGCCAACTACATGTTCCCTTTGAATTGTGCATCTCTCTGATGGGAAGCACTCGTTATTTTGAAGGTTGTGCCTGCTACATCAGTCCATTTGAGATATATGTTTAAGTGCCTATGTATTTGTTTGAGTGTGAGTGCATGTTTATGCAGAAATTACAGTAAAAGGAAGTGTTTGAAATTATGAACTACGTTTGATTTTATGCAGAACTATTAAACAGCACACATCTGTATTATTTGGAGAGATGATTATATAGATAAGTGGTAGATAAAGTATTTATTGCAGAGATTGAACATATTCGGTTTCAGGTATGGATTATAAAGCAGAAAACAACAGAGTGAATTAAACGGGTTTATTTCCCAAGCAATGTTCCAGAGCTTCTGTGTACATTCAGCACTTCAATTTGTCAAAGTGGAAAAAGCTTGCAATGGTGATATTGCTTTCTATTTCTTCCTATGAAGCTTCTTTTTGTGTGAAAATTATAAATCAGAACTGCTATATTCCAAGTATAGATAACAACCATTGTTTCTTAAATGCATGATTAACAATTTATGTTTTTATTGTAAAACATATGTCTATTGAATGATCACCACAACTTTCCTTGTAGTGCAATGCCCTTTCCCCTCAAACAAATTATATGTATTGATGCCAATTTTGATGCCTTACATTCCAGATTTAAAACCTGAAAGGAATTAAATACAAAAATAATTACCCTGCAAAATGTAACCATGTGTCTGAACTATTTGTTGACCATTTATTCAAAGATTGTTTTACTATTACACATTATAATGTGATATGCACACAAAAAGTATATTTTCACCCCTGTTTCAGTAAATATCCAGGATATCTTGGGGTTTTATTTAGCACTGATGACCTTATAAACATTTCACAAATGAAACAAATTGACTATATTTGTGTTATTAGATACATTTGCTAATTAGTGGTGATTTTCTTCTGATAGTATTTGTACTGTACCCCACGTCCTTGCCAGTGATGTAAGTGGAGAATGGAGAAATTTTGACTCAACAGTGTTTGTAATATGTGTACTTCTTACAGATATGTCGAGAATATCAATGTAGCTTTGCAGTGATATTCTCAATAATTGCTTATTAATATTGATGATAAGGGAATTTATAGAGTTTGTATATGCATGGCATGTTTGGATGAAATGGAATACGATCTCTAAGTACACAGCATGTATATCAGCACCTTGAATGTCACAAGTATGATGTTCTTGCAAGCAAATGGTTGTGAACTGTGACTGAAGATCACAAGGTCACAGGTTCAAGCCCACCAATGGCACTTGTGTCCTTCAGCAAGATACATTATCCACAATGCTGCCCAGGAGTATAAATGAGTACCTGGTAGGAGGTTGACGATTATGTGAATGATCTTGACCCAGCGCCGATATTGTGCAGCGGGAAGGAATACTCCTCAGGGAATGGAGATGCTGCACATATGCATGCATGGTACGTTCTTCTACCCAGCAACTAGGGCTATAATTGTTTCACCCCCCTAATTCAGTCTCCGGACTGCCAAAAGGGACGACGGCTTACATTCAACAATAGGATTTGCCGGACAATTATGATCAGTATTCGGGTTTTAGATCGGGATCTTCAAACTCTGTATTGAGCTTCACATTTATGATGTGAAAGGATGAAAGTACAAGTAGTTAATTTGAAATGCTAGATGCATTTTAGCACATGAAATAAACAGACGACTGGCATTCAAAGCATTGTGCATATTCATGGTGCTTGGTTCATTCAATGAGCATATTGCTCATATCACATATCCTTTCCTGACGTGGAAGAGCCTCACATTTTGGGTGACCTCCAAGTGTTACATGTTAACGTTAATCTGACCTCATTATGTGAAAATGTATGTTGCTTGTGTAGTCTTTCGTCAAGCCTCTGGTGAGTTCTTGTTTGTCTTTCTATGTAATCCGTCTCATTCCATAAGCTGTCTTAATGGATGCATTTGAATGAATGCATCAGATTACTATTTATGGTCACACGCAAACTGAATCTGCCAGGAGTTATATTGATAATTGTATTGTTGCTAATAAAGAGCTCTGTATGGCTGTTTGTTTATTATGAGTGCTGTGAAGTACAGGCGAAGCAATGCGCTTAGTGCGACATTAAAACAATTTTTTTTCTGGCTTATATAGAGCTTTTCATGATTTATAGTTTGATGTGGCCTTCATACTGTGAGTGTGTGTGCACCCAAATCAACTCTGTATTACCCCTCCCTCCCTGCACCCTTTGCAAAGAAATAATACAACTTTTTGCCGTTAAGTGTATATACTGGTACAAGTGTGCACTGCTTTATTTGTATATTTTGACAGTTTTGCATTTATCAAGATTTTGTTTTGTTTTGTCTCTAGCTCTCTGAAATAAACACACCGTACTTAGTCATCATACGAACGTCATGTAATGGAAAGTTTAAGTTTAATATAACATACATTTTGTCATAAAAGTAGACTATTGCTCATATGAAAGAAAAAGTGGGGTGGGGTGTCTGTGCAAATGTTGCCCCTCCTCGGTATGTGTGACACTTAATGAGCGGGTTCTAACCCTGGGGTGGGGGCGAGTGGGAGACTGAGCCCCCCCCCCCCCCCCCCCCCCCCACTTTTCATGTTAGCTCTAAAAGCTACAGATGGAAATATTTTAAAAGCTGTATCATTTTACTACTGTAACTGGTCACATATCAATTATTGGATAAAAAGAATTGAAGGTCTCACAATAAATGAACAAAGTGTTGTCAGTAAGGGTATGCACAGATGTGTGAGTATTGTTGTCTTTAACAAATTTGATATGGTTATTTTAATTATATTATGTTGTTCATATTCCTGACATTGTCTTTATGTAAAACTTAAAATGTTGTTTTAGGAAGTGAGAGGGCTATTTAAATTAAGTTGTAACTAAGCTATGGTATATTGAAATGCTTATTTCAGGAGAAATATATTTTTGATGAATATTGAAATCTATTATTTGTTTTGTAAATTTCTCAAAAAGTTGTTCTTGCTAGGAAGGAACAAGAATGATAGACTAATATATTATATGAAGAAGGACAGTAGTTCTGTAAATATGTATTTTTTGGTAACCGAGTGATATAGTCTTTATTTTGAAAAGTTTTGTTTTGGGGCACATATTTGTTCCTAATTATTTTCTGAAGTTTCTAGCCCTATCTCTAATGAAGAAAAATTCCCAATTTTCTGCTCTAAAGCAACAAAGCAAAGAGAGAATGGGAACATTCATCTCTTGCATTTTGATGATATTGATTGATTCATGGTGCAAAAATCTGATGCCAAATGGGAAATGGTTCAATGACTAAGGTGACTAAATCTATATGGTATTGCAAAAGAATGTATTATTCTTCCTTGACTTCGTGACTGTCACAATGATGTTACAGAGCTGTATAGCTACAATGAGTTTAACCTTTAAATGGCAACCATGTGTATTTTTTTGCAATGGAAATAAATTCTTTCTCCCAAGCTGATGGGATGATATGAAATACAGGAAGGTTAGAGAGGCAAAAAGTTGAAAGTTTGGAAAATCTGGCAAATAATGAGAATGAAGACAGGACTCCTTAAAATAGTAAGTGCGGTTTCTGATTCCCCTAGTGGTTGGAGATAGACTTTGCAGGCGTGTGTTTCACTCAGTTGCAAGATTACTTGACTATTCACAATAATATATGGACCATATAATTGTTTGAACTAATTTGCTCTAACGATTCTATGAACCTTAGTTGATGAGCTTCATATTACTTCTCTATTATTTGTCAGATTGCCACAAACTGGCACTCATCTGCCTCTCTTAATGTTGCTGTGGTACAAGCCACCTTGCCTTCAGGGTGTGTTTCCATTGACATCATACCAGGAGGTGTATTATATGGACAGGTGCTGCTATGTTCACACTGGCTCTATTGCCACGTGCACTCTATAGTGGAAGGTGAATTGAAAATGTTCATACTAGTATGTGAGTGTGTGAAAGAGAGAGAGAGTATGACATTTATTATTGTTCATAAATTTTCAATAAAATTGCCTCCTTATTTTATGAAAACTAGAATGAGCTATGTACAGACTTTAATTGCATCATCTTAGTTGCTGAAAAATAGTACTTTGATCATTATCAAAAAGGCCTAAAATTTTACGAAGGCCTACTCTAATGTATGTTTGTGTGTGTACATATATGGTAATGGGGTGTGTGTGTGTGTGTGTGTGTGAGAGAGAAAGAGAGAGAGAGAAAGAGAGAGAGAGTGTGTATGTTTGTGTGTTTGTTTGTAATTGTGTGTGTTTGTGTTTGTGTAGATGTATGAATAGTTGCAGATGATTGATTTTAGTGTCTAGAAGTTGACATTCTTAGTTTGTTGAATTAATTGATGTGATTGCACATGTGTCTTTTTTTTTATTGCAAGGGTGAAATATGTATCTTGGATTTGTAAAAAAAAAAAAAAAAAAAAAGAAGAAGAGAAAAATGTACTAATGGAATTTTGATGCAGCTTTACAAAGATCTGTGTGAATGAATATGGGTTTGCATGTTTATAGAAAGGGTATCAATTATTGGACTTTGAATAGGATTCCACTAGCATTACACAATGTAAACAAACATAACAAGACAGTGTAGATTGACATCATGACATGTACATGCACATAGTCATAAAATATAGACAGTAGTCTAAGGCAATATGAAATAATTCATCATATAATAGTTATTATTAGTGCATACTGTCTTTGGCTGGCTGTCATCTTTTTCTTAAAAGTAAGAAAGTAACCATTCGTTTTTCCTTACGGGAAAAAAATTGTGAATCATGTTGTTGTATGGCATCTAATGTATTAACTGAGAATACAATATTTTGTTATTTTGATAATACATGTAATGATTATTCAGGAAGTATTAATGATCATGATCATAGGCCTAATTCAATATATGAAAGAGAGAACGAGAGTGAGAAACAGAGAGATGAGACGAAGAATTAGAGACGGGCAAACAGACCGTGTGGAAAAGAAGAAAGTGGAAAGCACACACAGAGCTCTCATCTCATAGCTCTAGCTCCGGGGGAAAGTCCAAAAGCCCTCATCGTTCATCCAGGGAAAGTGTTTCCTCACACCTTACGCAATCGTCTGCAACATTGCAGTTATGTCGCGAATAAGGTCGAATGTACCGAAATTCCAGCAATAAACAATCTTCTGATTTGTTTTTCAATATATCTCTGTCACCATGGAGCTTTTGGAGTACGAAAATCAGATGTTTCTGGACGCATTCCACGAAGACGGGTTGCTTGTTGTCGCAAGGTATTGGTAGTGAGTGCTAGCCTGTGTCCCACCTATGTTAAAATGTGTTAGTTCAACAGTTCGCGTGCACGATCCACGACGAGACTGAATTTATAAATTTGTACAATTTCATGTTCTGAAAGGAATGTTGAGTTGTCCTTCTGTGAATTATTCTTAGAAGACTGGTATGATCGTGAAATAAGCTCCCAGCCATATGCTCAACACGCAATGGTGAAGCGAAGTGCACACACAGAATTGTTTCGTTGGATTGGAGTTCTTAAGTTCTTAAAAGTTCTTAATAAAAATTTTGTTCATTTTAATTTTAGTTAAGCTTGAGAGTGGAGTCTACATTAGATTTACCAAAATTGAAGTGAAAAAGCAGAATTAACTTGTAATAGAAAGCATAATTCATAACCATAGTCTCAAGTAGACAATATTCTCTGTGAATGGAATCTTCAATTTCTAAATCAACATGATGAGTGATAATTCAGTGCATATTCTCATTGGCAATGATGTAAATGAGAATAGGGGAATGGAAATCAGGGAAGCTTGAAGACACAAGAGAGATGTTGAAGCTTTCTGTATATATAAAAATTTCAGCCGTTTAATTTCAAACCGACTTTTTTCGTACTATGAAAAAAGTATTAGTCTTTGTTACAGTATCTATGTGGTCATTATGCATGTGTGAAATCCGAATTTTATGAGTAATTACCAAACTTTGGAGATGATTCCTTCTATAGAACAATTCTTTTTCATAATGCTTTTTATAATTTAATAAACAGATTAATCAATAAAGCAGATATTTCAACACAAACTGCTAAGAGCCTGAGGTAAAGACTATTAATCAGACGTTGTTTACGTGCATTATTTGAATTTTACACTACGTATCAGTTTCAAATTATAAATATACAGCTTGCTAACACTTCTTTATATGTTTTGCCAATGTTTTGATGGTTTTGTGGTGATCTGAAAAAGGGACGGGCTGTCTTTAAGGTCATGTAATTGAAATGTAAATTTACAAAGAAATACAAACAATGTAGGACTGCAATATCTACTAATTTAAGGTAAGACATATACATTATGTAGATCTACAACATTTGTAGTCATGTGACCATTTTCATCCGCATTTTCCCTTTAAATTGGAAATAAAGGGGCCTTGGCATTTCCCGGTTGATGCTCAACTTCTTCAAGCTGTACTGTGATGCTGGGAACCTGGTCCTTGTTATCAACACAAATGACTATGAAGAGGTATACATATATATCATGTTTTGGTGATCCTGTGTTTTAGGGGTCTAAAATATTGTATGTTGTTAACTTCAGCCTAGGGCTAGGGTTAGAGTTTAAGACATCTTAGTCGTAACCCTCGGGTCCCTAATCCAACCTTGCCTTAATCTAACCCTAATGCTAACCTAACTCTAACCCAAGGGCCTAGGCTGAAATTAGCTACTTTAAATAATTTAGATCCCCCCCCCCCCCCCCACCAACCCAGGATTGCCATTTTTTTTATAGAGCATAATAGAGGAGAACAGATTTTGAATTAAATAGACATTTCCAATTTGTGATTAAGTAAAGTGACGAGATTTGGGGATCTTCTATCATCCCTCTTTGCCACATGTAATAAATATATACAGGTAGGCCTACTGGTATCATACCTGTCTCATTTTGATAAGTAAAGAGTGAGTGATGAAGATTCACATATCTCTGAATACTTTTGCTAGATTTTATTCAATCATTGAAGTGTAGTTTGAATTTCACACAGGAAAAAAGACTAGAATTAGACTGGATGGTGCATTGTCCAAATATCTGTGCACAAATACATGCTTGATGCTTCATATCGAGAAAATATGTGAAATATGCCCACATTGTTGGTGTTGTATAAACCTCTGCTTAATTTTGATAACAAAATGTCCTAATTATTACCTGTGTAATTACTAGAGGCAGCTAGCAATATATCAACCCACCCTTCTATTGATTTTGTGACCACTATCCCAGATTAAAAATATTTGTGTGAATTACCTCCTTTTTAAACCCTCACTGGGTTTTTGGAATTTTTTTCATGAGTACTACATTCCATTGTCATGGAGCAAAAGTTAATTTGGCACACCAATGGTTACGCTCCTGTGCTTTAAATTGAGTGAGTAAAGAGTATTTTTCTGAATATAATGAACACCATTTAATTCTATGATCATTGATATTTTCTTTCATTCGCAAAAAGAAAAAAAAAGAGTTATGGTCATCGAATGATAATCCCAATGAGTGTGTCTCTGGGCAATTCCACATGTTTAGTTAAAGTAATTTAACGTGAGTAACCATAGCTTCTTCATTTTGTATTCTGTTATAGTTTTGCAGAAATAATGTAAATAATTATTTAGGAAGCATGCAGTACACCTTTCCATGACACGCAATCATATCCTCAGCACAGAAACTTCTTTTTCAATCAAATAAAGAAGCTTTGGTTACTCACGTTACATGACTTTAACCAAACCTGTGGAATTGCCCCTCTATGTTTGTGTTGTTTTTAGGCATACCTGATTGAAGAGTTGGAGAAAGCGAATGTCAAACCACTCCCTAAGATGATCACCAATGAGTATGGCACTAATGAGAGGTATGTTTAAAGCATCATGATATCATATGATAAAACCAACAAAAAAATCTTATAAGCAAATTAACATTATATATAAAACAAAAAATCCAGAAGCTCCTATTGATTAAACTTGATAATCACAGATTTGTTTCAATTTCAGAATGTCATTGAATTAAAGATTTGTGATATAGTAGTAGATTACTTTTACAGTTTAATGTGATTTGAATAGTAACAAGATTTTCTAACGTAAAGACAACTTTCCCACCATCTCGAACATCTCTATATAAATCTTGGAAAGTTGACCCCAAACCCTCCAAAAACGATAACTCTCAGGGTAGCCCTTTTACCTATCAAAAAAAAAAAATGAAAATGGAAGAAAATGCTGTATAAAATCTAGAAACTGATTGCAAGTGGAGTGATCACGATCGATAGATTTCAAGGAGGTATTGAGCAGGTCGTCCAAAACCTCCCAGTCCTTGTAACCCAGAGACCTGTCAACTATGGTTTGCACCACAGAGAATGTGTTCTATGTGACAGGGGCAATATGATTGTGTGCTATGTTTCAAATGTAAGCAAAGGTTTGTGAGACCAGGACTGTGAATTTTCATCCATATTATAGTTTGGGTTTACTGCTAATTCCTGCGTAGTTTTAAGATGTTTGCAGTTAGGCTACTTTGTCATTGATATGACTGTTTTGTAGGTGCTAAAATATGCCCCTCCCCCTCCCCTTTCCTTCACCTCTAGGCAAGGTGTGTACATGCAGGGCGGGGTGCTGTTTGTATCATCCAGGATCCTGGTCGTTGACCTCCTCACAGGAAGGCTACCCGTCAATCTCATCACCGGCATCATTGTCAACAAGGCTCACAAGTAGGAGACAGGGGTTTGGAAATAGATAGATGGGTGAATAGGTGGATGGGTGGGCAGATAGATAGATAGATAGATAGATAGATAGATAGATAGATAGATACATGGATAGACAGACAGACAGACAGACAGACAGACAGACAGACAGGCAGACAGACAGACAGACAGACAGACAGACAGACAGACAGGCAGACAGACAGACAGACAGACAGACAGACAGACAGACAGACAGACAGACAGACAGACAGGCAGGCAGGCAGACAGACAGATAGATACTGATAGGTGGATAGATAGAGAGATAGAAAGATTATTTGCATGCTTTATAAATACAATTTCTTTCTCTCCAAAGAAAAATTTGTAATGTTTTTACCAATTTTTAAAGATAGTAATATGTTTTTGCATACATGCAGGAGATAATATCAAAGAGGTCATCATGTTACCAAAATATAAGAAGTGAGACTTAAATTACAGTTTTTATTACAAATTAAGTGTATGATTATACAACACTTGAATTATTTAATTTTTAAGAATTGTAATATTTATTTGCTGAAGGTGTGAACATGCAGTAGCATGTCACTAGCAATGAATATTGGGCAAAAATATTAGGAAAATATCACAATTTGGATAACATAGCATGCAAAATGAGCATCTGTGATGTCACAGCTTTATGACAGAGTTGTCAAGTTGCTTCCTCAAAATGTCAATGCCCTTATCAATACATTCATATCTTTCTTATTAGTTGCCCAATTTTCGTTAAATGTGATTTGCTCTGCTTCTTAGATTGTTCTGCTTCTATTGAGAGCAAGCTGTTTTTAGACTGGTCTTGCCCTTGAGATTAGGCTGTGAAACAAAGAAATGTTCCACCTGTACTTTAATCCCTCTCCATCTCTTCAGGATCATTGATTCCTGCCAGGAAGCCTTCATCCTGCGTCTGTACCGGCAGAAGAACAAGACTGGTTTCATCAAGGCCTTCTCGGACCAGCCCCAGGCCTTTGCTGCAGGGTTCTGTAAGATAGAGAGAGTCATGCGGACCCTGTTTGTCAGGAAGTTGTACATCTGGCCCAGGTACA
The DNA here is from genome assembly GCA_963669155.1 of Arbacia lixula. Taxonomy (NCBI): domain Eukaryota; kingdom Metazoa; phylum Echinodermata; class Echinoidea; order Arbacioida; family Arbaciidae; genus Arbacia; species Arbacia lixula. The sequence goes on along the minus strand of OZ022580.1, from coordinate 22,987,358 downwards.
GAAGCAAATGATCAGATGAGTCTCATAATACGCCTTGTGTAGGTCTTGGAAAAGATTCGTTGGGCTTATTCTTTTGGAATACTGTAACTCTATGTACTCTATTTGCCATATATTTCGTGTGATTTTTATTTTTGTGAATTTCGATTAGTTATGAATTTAACAACACACGAAAATACTAACTTTGATTCCGACATGGAATCACGACATTTTATGCGTGAAAACTTAAACTCCCATAATATATGGCGCAAACAGTACTGTAGCTCTATTTATATGAGAGCTGCTCAGATGGCATGTTTGAGAAATGGGCAAGAATATAGAGAGCCAAGAGCAGAAAGTTAGCACTGAGAAGAGCTGGGTGGTCACCTCACTGTCTGATCAGCATTTTGAGAACCATTCTGAGAAAAGAATGACAGTTCTTCCAGGACTAAACATGATGTACCATGAAACATATCTCATACTGTCCTCGTTAAGCGAGCACTTTACTTCAAGGAACATTCCTTGTAAAGAACTGCACTAGTGCGCATGAACACTGTTACGCATCTGACTGTCTAAGACCGATGACTATTAGATTCTAGTATGGGTGTTGTGTGCTAATGAGCCTAATTACAGTACAAGCTGTCTCATACTTGCATGTACACATGTATTTGGTCAACAGTTGGAATCTTGAAATGCAAATTAATGATGAATGAAATGCATTATGTATTAATTAGGTCAGGTTTGTTCACGTCCATAGTCTTAGGCATATGTTATTATTAAGAACTTGGAAGTTATAGAGCAAAAGTTTCCATAGCCTATGTACAATCATTACATATATTTGAAATGGCCATAAGTATATTTGCATTTTGTCCACTGAATGAAGGATATGTCGTTTCTTCATTTGATTTCAGGTTTCATGCTGCAGTATCTGCATTGATGGAACGGCACAAGGTATCAGTGTAATCTTTTATGAATTGCAACGTAGATGGCTCTCACCAAATTGAAGAATTTGCAATATTTCTATCAATATCAATATCAATATCAAAAATTTCTGTAGCGCAGAAGGCATTAATAGCCAAACATTATTCCAAAGACCAGTGTCCGGCTTAAAAAATGCTTGCATAAGACAACATATCCATGGAGACCATTTTTGTGTGTCTCTTTGATTGGATCTGACTAAACAGGCTTAATAGTTTAATACCGATCTGGGCCATTTTGCATATGTGTTTTCAACTATTGTAACTTACCATTCGTCGTAACTGCCATAGCAACAGCTGTAAAACTGAGAGCCCACTGGCTGCCATGGTAGTTACCATTAATGGTAAGTTACAGCAATTGAAAGTATATATATAACCGGGTCCTGGGTATTATATTAATAAGTACTTGATAGTATGAAAATAAAGAGACATCATGCCAATTTTAGATACTTATATAGCCTGAGAGCTGATCGAGAATGATGGACTGAGAGCTATTCGCTGTACTGTATGTTAGACTCATTGAGTTGATTGCTGGCAAGACTTTGTGCCTGCAAACTTGAAGACTGATATGTGTGGGAAGGTTGTTTCATTAGTGTAGAGTGTGAAAGTGGAATGCCCTGTCAGAAACTATTTCATGAAACTTGACTGTATGCATTATTCTCTATTTATAATGTACATGTATACATGTACTAATCACTGTACAGTGAAACCTGTCTATAGTGGTCACCCAAGTTAAACACAAATTGTGGCCTTTATAGACAGGTGGCTGCAGTAGACAGGTTCTGTAACACATGATCTCTCTTCGGGGGAATCATTTTAGTGACCACTGTAGACAGGTTGGCTGCTATAGACAGGTGGCCGCTAAGACAGGTTTGACTGTATATCAAGTTTATATATCATGTCTTTATCTTTTCCTTGCAATGTCTTATCTTGACCATCTGCAGCCAGAGGTGATTGAGCTGCAGCTGACCATGACGCCCGCCATGGCGGCTATTCAGATGGCCATTCTGGACGTCATCACAGCCTGCATCAAGGAGGTCAAACAGTTCAACCCCTCGGTATGTAGGAGTAGTAGTAGTAGTGGTAGTAGCAGTAGTATTAGTAGTAGTAGTAGTAGTAGTAGTAGCAGTAGTAGTAGAAGTAGTAGTAGTAGTAATAGTAGCAGTAGTAGTAGAAGTAGTAGTAGTAGTAGTAGTAGTAGTAGTAGTAGTATGAGTAATAGTAGTAGTTGTAGGAGTAGTAGTAGTAGTAGTAGTAGTAGTAGTAGTAGTAGTAGTAGTAATGGTAGTAATAGTTGTAGTAGTAGTAGGTGTAGAAAGAGTAAGAGTAGTAGAAGTAGTAGTAGTAGTAGTAGTAGTAGTAGTAGAATTTATAGATGTAGAAGTAGTAATAGTACCAGTAGTAGTATGAGTAATAATAGTAGTTGGAGTAGTAGTAGTAGTAGTAGTAGTAGTAGTAGTAGTAGTAGTAGTAGTAATAGTAGTAGTAGTAATGGTAGTAGTAGTAGTAGTAGTAGTAGTAGTAGTAGTAGTAGTAGGTGTAGAAAGAGTAAGAGTAGTAGTAGTAGTAGTAGTAGTAGTAGAAGTAGTAGTAGTAGTAGTAGTAGTAGTAGTAGTAGTAGTAGTAGTAGTAGTAGTAGTAGTAGTAGAAGTAATAGTAGTAGTAATAGTAGTAGTAGTAGTAGTAGTAGTAGTAGTAGTAGTAGTAGTAGTAGTAATGGTAGCAGTAGTAGTAGTATGAGTAATAGTAGTAGTTGTAGTAGTAGTAGGTGTAGAAAGAGTAAGAGTAGTAGTAGTAGTAGTAGTGGTAGTAGAAGTGGTAGTAGTAGTTGTAGTAGTAGTAGTAGTAGTAGTAGTAGTAGTAGTAGTAGTAGTAGTAGTAATAGTAATAGTAGTAGTAATAGTAATAATAATAGTAATAGTAATAATAATAGTTATAGTAATAATAGTAGTAGTAGTAGTAGTAGTAGTAGTAGTAGTAGTAGTAGTAGTAGAAGTAGTAGTAGTAGTAGTAGTAGTAGTAGTAGTAGTAGTAGTTGTAATAATTGTATTAGCATTATTAGACGGGTTCATTCCAAGTAGCTGCAATATAATTTTTACATTGAAACACTGATAACTTGAATTTGAAAATACAAGTCTTCAAATTACACTGTTGGTCCATATGACATGTTAACAGTGATTCACATAACTAATAACAGCTCATTTTGACAGGTACCAATTGAGCTCTTCTGGTAATCTAAATTTTGACAAGTATGTGCTGCCCCCAAAACACTGTATCCATCAATATTCTTTTATGATACCATATAGCTGGACACTGACGACCTGACCGTAGAAAACGCCATCGGCAGGAAGTCTCTAAACCAGACCATCCGCAGGCAGCTTGACCCCATCTGGCACCAGCTGGTGAGCTTTATCTCCATATTTCATTGTTATTATCATCATAATTTAAATAATATCCAATTGTCATAGAGTACTGAGTTCACTAATATGATTCTATTATGAAACAAACTTAATTTCAGGGTGGACTATCCCTTTAAGGAGAGAGATAGATATGAGTTAAGAGAAAGAGAGGGGGGGGGGGGGCGTACACGAAAGAAAAACATGTCCAAATATTCATCAAAAGCATAATCAATTCCTCAAAAAACTTGTTTATTTGTGAAATAGATTCCTGAAAATTGTGGAGGAAATAAATGAACATTGTAATTATATTGCAAGTACATACATCCTCTAATTTGCCATGCTATGTTGTTAATAGTATAACCAAAAATGGACCTATATTGCAGGATCAATTATGTACAATATGAAACTGTATTTTAAGTTTAAGATCAAGTATTCCATGATGTTGCATAGTAGATTCAATTCAATTCAATTTATTTCCACTTTAAAAAACAAGATGTAAAAAACAACAACTGCATAATGTCTAAATATTCAAGTTTGTAGGGGATCCATTTTTCTGTTGAAGACATCAAGGAATATTTGTTTTGGTTTGCAGTCTGCCAAGACCAAGCAGCTAGTCAGTGACCTGAAGCTCCTACAAATGCTTCTGTTGTAAGTATACATGTCTGCTCTCAGTAGTTCAAGCAACATTTCCATTGTTACTATGGCGATACTGTACAAATAATCAGACAGAGTAAGAAACCAGAATTTTGAGCAACTTAACCAAAGTGAATGATATCATGCATTAAAACACAAACATGGAGGTGGCTCGGTAATCTAGCTAGGAGAAAAGATGGTAGGTGGATAAACAAACTAACCAGTTATTTACCCTGCTTCACCAAGATGTGCGTAATTTATGACTTTACGCACGACTGGCGACCTGTTATTGTGCTAATTTTGTTCCTGTTGTTCTTCCATAGTGGGAGTAAATTTCCTACATTCCTAATCATCTTTGACAACTTATGAACTTTGTTTTCAGACACTTGTCAACAGCAAGAATTTTAACCTACATATATAAGATTTTAGCTTTAGTTGATGGGAATCAAAATCATTGAGACTCTGATTTGGCACCCATGAACAGGTAAGCAGTTGTGCTTAAAGTCATGCTTAACTTTCGCACATCTTGGTGAAACACCCCTCTGGAGCTATTTGGCATACACTACAAGAAGATGAATCCCATGCAGGATAGATGACGTTAAAGACAGGGTATGTTAAAAAAGGAGATTTGTTTATAAAGCCTTGAAAATGGAAGAAATGACTGTATCAGAACCTTCCTCCCAATAATAGTACTGGAAACTGACATTAAGTGGAATGATAGCAATCGCTCAATTTTGAGGAGGTTTTGGACAGCTTGTCTGAAACTTCCCGGTTCTTGTTGCCGAGAAACCAGAGACCACTGTTCTCTTTGGTCTGCACCACAGTGCATGTGTTCAATATGAGCAATATATGTTGCCTGACACATCGTGTGCTGATAGGGGCAATATGATTATGAATATAGACTATGGTCGTCATGTTTCAACCGTAAAGAAGGATAGTTTTTAACTTTTCCTGAAAAGGTTCATGAAGCTATGACTGGAGATTTCATACACATTATTGTTAGGGTATACTGCTGGTTCCTGATAAATTTCATGACTTTTGTAAATATGAATGGGCTCCCCTGTCTTTAAGAAACATGGGAAGTACAGCAAACAATAGATGAAAACGGAAAATGGTGAATAGGCCCTCCTTAACCCTCTATCAGCCATTGAGGCATTTTAGCACAAATTATGCACAGAAACCTCACTGAGCAATACTTAAGCTGGCATTCAAAGAGTTAAGCAGTGGTATGAAATAGGCTAGATAGATAGAGTATCAAAACAATATGAATGCATGGACATGTATCTGTCTGGAAGCTTGACATGAACATCATTTCAAACCTTATGTATTGACTGTAACTCTTTTTGGAACAGACAGTACATTCAGATGCTGGAGAGGGTTTTGAAAAGAAACAAACCTGAAGATAACACAGAGTCGATAACTAATGAAAGGCGTGAACCCATAATGGACAAAACCATTGTGTCTTCAGTGTTATACACCCTATCTTGAATGGGAGCTTCTAAGTAACCGCTTCATTTTCACCATGTTTGTTTTTTATTTACTTTGTCTGTGTTTTGCAGCTACCTGACCCAATATGACTGTGTGACATTCTACAATTTCCTAAAGACATTAAGGTGAGGATGTGTGATGATAAACAATTTTAGTGCCAGATATGCTGCTTTAGGGTATTTGTGTGTGTTATTAGTCCACAAATGCATCAATGACCATTGGCCTTTACGTCACCTACATTTTTGTATGGGTAACCTTTACCTTACAAGCTATGCTTTTTTAGGTTTCCCTCCATAATAATTTGTACAATTAATTTTGTTTGCCAGTTCAAGATGAGCTGTCCTAATATCATTGTTGAAGATGATTATGAAAAAATAAATCAAATCAAATCAAATCAAAATGATGTGGAAAGGGTTCAGAAAGGTATGTTGAAATCTAGACCAGGGCCATTTTGCATATAGCTGTCCAACTTTTCCATTGATTGAATACACCATAGCAACTGCAATGATGCTCAGATATGTTTACACATGTATTTCCAATTATTTTAAGTAACAGTATTTGACAATCTATAAATGATACTATAAGATATAAGATATATAAGATATCTAGGTTGACACCTAGATAGAGTCTTCCCTGTAAGGTTTCAGAGCATTTTGAATTGGACTGGAGCCTTGACAAAATCAAGGAGTTCAGTCCTTTTGAAATGTGCTGATTATATTTTATTGATTGTCAGCAATATTGTGGGAATGTAGAAGAACTTCATGTGTATGCATATTTACTTTTATTTATTTATTTATTTATTTTCTCTCTCCCTCCCTCCCTCTCTCTCTCCCACTCCCACTCCTCTCTCTCAATCCCTCTCTCTCTCACCCTCTCTCTCTCTCTCTTTATCTTTCTGTCTCTCTTTCTCTCTCTCTCTATCTCTCTCTCTTTCTCTTTCTCTCTCTCTTTCTCTCTCTCTCTTTCCCTCTCTCTCTCTCTCTCTCTCTCTCTCTCTCTCCCCCCCTCTCTCTCTCCTTTTCTCTCTCTTTTCTCCGCACACTCTGATAGAGGTAATGAGAGGTCGATTGCTAACAACTCAGGCTGGCTGTTTCTGGAAGCTGCAGAAATGATGTTTGTGGTAAGATATTTCTCCAATAAACCTAATGAAACTTTATGAACAGGCGGTTTTATGTTCAAGTTATTTTGTGTCTGGTTTCAATATTTTTCAAGGAAAAGAAAGAAAGTGATCTATATAGACATTTACTCTGTCTATACAAGTGGGCGCTTAAGCAAGTTTAATTGTATTTATAACATGCAAGGTATATATATTTAAGTGAGATACTCAAATTTATACTGCTAGTAATCTAGTAATGTGCACAGTTTTGATGAGGAATTAACCAAATGGATTTCATTTGTTTTAGTCCTGTGTATTAATCATAATAATTTCAACATTAGACACATTAAATCAAATTAAATCAGACCAAGTATTTGGGCCAATATTTACCTGAGAGAACATTGTCAAGTGGATGTAGAGAAATACATTTCGAGAGTTTGTCATAACTGCCATAAATTCTATAGCTTTTATGATTCATTATTAGATATGCCATGTGTGTTTGACACACCATTAAGATATCAGGAAAAAAGCAATGGATACAATGTCAGTTTGGTACTCATGTTAATACTCATGTTAATCATGTTAAATAATATAAAACAGCCTGTAGATTGTTCTGTGGTTGAGAATGAATCATGATCATGTGACCTTGTCGCTGTGCTGTAATGCCTTAATTTGCGGTGTGGTGCTGCCCTCTCCCATCCTTCCCAGCATGCCAAGAGGAGAATCTACGGCTTGCCCCCCGAGCCCAAGGCCAAGAAGCAGAAGACGACAGACAAAGAGCAAACAGCAGCAGCAGCATCTTCCAAGCAGGAAGAAAGAGGTAAGATGCATTCATGGTTGTCAAATGTCCTATACTGTATAAGCCCTTATTTTTGCGTACAGATATTTCTTCCCGAATGAAGGAGGTTGCAGACATCTTCGCTGGTTGTTGTTTTTCGGGAATGACACCCAGTGTTTGAGCCGTGATATGCATCATATATACACATACAAATGGGAAAAAACAAACAGTATTTTCACGTTATCACGATGCTCCACTGCAATGCTATGCTAGCTAGCGCGCGACCACATGCATCACAATATTTCATGCAATACTCTGTACATGTACCTCGTCACGATATGGATGAGGTGCGTGAGGTGCTTGTGTTTAGTCATTAGGATTATGTGGCAATATGTTTGCGCGTTGTTAAATTCGCAAACTACAGTGACTTGAGAAATTCCCAAAAATAAAAACCTACCTGAAATATCAACTTAAACAGTATATGATCATAGAGGATAGGTCAGTGCCTAGCACCACAATATGCAACCGACATGGTAGATGGATTTTAAAAGCTGTCCATGCAACAAGGGCAGATAAATATTTGAACCCTCTTGTTTCCAGGCCAGGCAAAGCTAGATGACTTAGTATGCATGTCATGCACCTATGGTACTTAGGGGGTTAAGATGGCTTGTGATGTCTTGTCTTTGCAGAGCTGGTGCTGGAGGAGAGTCCCAAGTGGCGGATGCTGTCTGAGGTCCTAGAGGAGATTAGGCAGGAGAACACAGGAGGTAGGCAGGTAGAATCCATCACCCTCTTAGCACCTAGCACCGCCAGCCCCATATCAATGTGAGGGCACTGTGGTATAGTGGTGAGAGGCCTTGACTCTCGCACAGAGATCCTGGGTTCATTCAAGCCCAGCCCAGTGCATACACCCTTGGACAAGGTGTTTTGCTCATGTTTGTCCCTCTCAACCCAGGTGTAGTAAATGGATACCTGGCAGGAATATAGTACTCCTGATCTAATTAGATCAACTAGCTTTTAGCACTACGTACTTGGCTGCTTGGCTAAAGCCAGGGTAATAATCGAGCATTTTAGGTGGTACTTCGTACTAGGAAAGCGCTATATAAGAGCCGACTGTTATTATTATTATTATTATTATTATTATCAATAACAGTTATGTTTTGTGCCTATGGGACTGAGCTGGTTACAGATCAGACAAGAGAACATAAGAGGTAGGGAGGGCAGACCTTAAGAATAAGTAACCATCTCAGTACCAAGCAGTGGCAGCCCCATATCTCTATAACATTAATAGGAAGTATCTGATTGAGAGCTCGTTCTCATTGCTGTGGAACCCCCTTGACGACTGACATTTGTGTATGTGCTTCTCTCTGTAGATGCATCAGGCAGAGTGCTGATTTGTGCCAGTGATGACAGGACCTGTGCCCAGCTTAGGGAGTACCTGTGCGAGGGATCGTTCCCATTGCTGCAGCGGCTCTACAACAAGACACTGGGGGCGGGGCAACCACACTTCACCACCACCACCACTACTGCTACCAGTAGCTCAACCACCAGAGATAGAGGGTTGCGAGGAAGGGGTAGAGGTGGTGATAGGGGGGCGAGAGGTGAAGGGGCGAGGGGTGGTGCTAGGAAGGCGGGGACGAGAGGAGGAGGCATCAAGAGAAAGGCTGGTGGTGACGAGGACGTGGGCGGGGAGGAGGATGGTGCTGATAGGAAGAGGGATGAGCTGACTCTTACTCAGATGGCTAGGAAAGCAGCTGGCTCACAGGAAGATGATGACAGTGAGGATGACAATCAGGTAGCTATAATGTCTCATTCTTTTTGTGCTCATTTAATCACTCTAGTATATATCCTAGAAGAATATACATGTATGAGGTTGCGATGATGTTGAAGGTGTAAGTGTAAACACAAACAAATAAAAAAGACACCAGAGAAGTTTATCAATATTTTGGTCATAGATGCTCATCGAAGTTGCAGTACGCAGTCATGTTTATATCAAATTGTTCATTCTCGATAAAGAATTTGATGACTGAAATATTGCTTAACTTTTCTTCCTGGTTCTTTTTCATTTGTTTGTGTTACATTTACATCTTCATCTCTCTGTCTCTGTCATGTATCTCTTTTCTCTCTCCCTCTGTTTATCTCTCTTTATCTCTATAGCTATCTAGCTATCTCTCTCTGCGTTTCTACCTATCTCTTTATATTTCTTTCTATCTCTATCTCTAACCTCTATCTCTCTCTTATCATGTGTATTGCTCCCTTTCTCTTAGACTTCATCCCATGGAATTCCTCTTGCTAAATGTATCATAGCAACTTTTCTCAAAGAACAATTGGGCCTATGATTGTGTTCTGTTTTTCTTTTAGCTTAAACTCCTCTGCAATGATATTGCCTTGCCGTCTGTGATATGTGTTTTTCTTCTAGCTGTAACAGTATTGGTAATTTGTAGCATGATGCCTATATAGCCTGAAAAAATAAACACCGACAGAGAAAATGACAGAACGGATCTGTTAGACACATTTGTTTAAAACATAGGAAGAACGAACACATTACTTCAGAATGTAACAACTACAAATAACACATAGACAAAGACTTGAATGCATGTTAAGTCTCCTGGACGTTCGCATCACATCCTTCTCTCTCTAAAGAACAGTTATGCGTCCAACCTTATATGAGGTCATCATAAATCTTCCTGTTTTGATCATATTGTGTACATATATCTGAAAAACCTTCAAATCCAATTACAAGCTGTCTGCATGTGTGACTGCAGGATTTGACGAAGCAGAGATTACAGAGTGTGACGATCGACAACGATGAACCCATCGAGATATCATCTCTAGAAGCCTACTATGACATAGAAGACATGCCGCTCACTGTCATACACCCGCTACATGGCTGCAAGTAAGTCTGAACTCTTCTAAGTTGGTCACTAGATAAAACAATTTCAAGTTGGTTAATAGTTTGTCTAAATGGAATGCTATGTATCAATAGAAACACTGTAAAGTGCGATGTGGGGATAGAGGATAGGTTCACTATTAAACTGGTACCTCTATGTGTGATTTGTATCAAAGTATTGATGATTTACACAAGGCATATGTTTTGTGAATTTCAATGTGTTGATGTGTTATGCTCTTATATATTTACATTGCATGTCGGTGTTTACTTATTGCAACTTATATTGCACTCATGCTATGTTCTATTTTATAAAATCATCTTGTAGACAGCTGTAGAAATCTCAGACCTCAATATAGTTTACTTTTTAGTCTATAATCACAGTCGTGTAGTTGCTTTTAAGAAGGAAAATGATTTTTTTTTACTTGAATGATCACATGTTTAGTTTCCGCACCATTGGCCCTTACGTCACCTAAGGGTAACCTTTACCTTACAAGCTATGCTTTTTTAGGTTTCCCTCCATAATAATTTGTGCAATTCATTTTGTTTGCCAGTTCAAGATGAAGTGTCCTGATATATATTTGTTTATACCTTGTTAATTCCTTGTATTAAGCTGTATATCTTTGTTGAACATTATTATGGAAAAATAAATCAAATCAAATTATTTAATGCATAATACATGTTATTGTTGTCCCCACAGAGATCCGTACAGTCTAACTAGGACTTTGCATGAGCTGGAGCCGCGCTATGTCATCCTCTATGATGCAGAGATTCAGTTTGTCAGACAACTTGAGGTAATGGGTGTATTTCTATACCATTTAATAACCTAAAATCATTCATAACTATCAAATGTGTGTGTGTGGGGGGGGGGGGGATTCTCGTTATGTGGTCTGTTTATGTTGGATTTTTATGCCTGCAGTGCACATAATTACCTTTGACAAATGCTTAGCTGTACAGCAGACTATGCAGTAACCAAAGGGTTATCGCTTAATTGCATCCTTTAAGGGTTTTTTTTGCAGTTTATTCATAGCCTGTCATCTAGTGTCTGTACAGCTGATTATGCAGGAGTCGTGCTGCTCAGTATCTGAGTGGAGAAAAGCCAGCCTGTTAATACACATGCTGAGTAAAGATTGGGTTAACATGGTTTGCCTTCTTGTCTGCTGCCCTCTATAGGTGTTCAAAGCCTGCAGACCCAGCCTGCCTCTTAGGGTCTACTTCCTCATCTACTCCGGCTCCACCGAGGAGCAGAAATACCTGACCTCACTCCGCCAAGAGAAGGAGTCCTTTGAAAACCTTATCAAGGAGAAATCGGTAAGTCATTGGCACTTTGGTGCTTTGGTTTGAAGGGTACATAAATGGGTAGATATCTGTCTATTCTAGTGCCATGTCCTGGGACATCATAGCCTAGGTACTAGGCTGTGAGGTGCTCGTATGCTACCAAGTATGTTAACAACTATGTCTGGTAACACAGACTACCGGTATGCCCTTTTCACATCCTCTCTCTTTCTCGTCTCAAACCAGAGGAGCCATGATGTAATTAGGGTGTAGTCTGTGTTATCAGACATAGTTGTTAACAGACTGGGTTGTGTCCATGCACCTCACAGCCTAGTACCTAGGCTAAGGTGATCATGGAGTGCCACAACTCTCTGTTGAGCTCTATATATCAGGTGCGCATGATGGCAAACAGCCTCTTGCTCTGCTAACCAGTCAGTCAGGCTGCTTATCCAAGTAATCCTCCTTGATCCCCTGTTACTGTTCTCATTTATATCTACCATTTACTTTTTACCGTTTACATGTACCTTTCCCATCAAAACCATCTTTTCATCAAGGAGAAATTAGTCAATCAGTCACAGTTGTACTTTGGTTCTTGTGTTCAATAAGGTGATTTGCCATTTGGTCCAATCCCATTTGGTCTAAGTCCCATTTCGTCTACCATCACATGCCGATATATAGGGGTTAGGGTTAGGGTAGGGGGTCTGGATTAGGGTTAACGGTTGAGGTTATGGTGTAGATTAGAGGTGTCGATAAGGTAACCCAGTATTTTAATCTCAAACGGTATTTTTAAGGGGTTCCTTGTAGACGAAATGGTGAGTGGACCAACTGGGATTGGACCAAATGGCAATAAACCTTCAATAATGATTGTGTCTTGGGTAGATAGCTGGGATTGTAAGACAATTTTAACGAACCTTTGAGAACTTCAGCAAGGAGAAACCAGTTAGCCATAGACACTTGTGTATGAAGATGGTGTTTTGGCGTGTGTGAAGGTTTAGCAGTTTAAAGTCACTTGAATGGAATAGTAGAAAGTTCATGTTAGGAATGTGACTGTCCTTGATTTCAGACGATGGTCATTCCTGAGGAGGTTGATGGGAAGGTTGACGAGGCTCCGCAGCTGTCACGTGACCCAACACTGCCCTCGTTGTCAGGGGTCAACTCCAGGAAGGCTGGGGGGCAGAACCCAGCTGGCTCGGGACAGCAGAAGGTAGTATGAAGCCAGAAACATCTTGTTTATTGATGAAAGTATGATCAATGCAACCTTGATAGTAACTTGAATGGAATCAAGTCAGCGAAACAGATCAGAAGAGTGTGAGAAATATCACACACATTTCCTCTCTTACAAAAATGGCATTTTGAAAGGTATGTATGTTCATGTTAAAAACGGAGTTCTTTTTAAATTCTAAAATGAATATTATGAATTTTTTATTTTGTTTTCTCCAAGAATGTTACACTGGTAAAATATTTTATACTGTGGAGTACGATATCTCATGGAGATGTATCTGGCATGTAAATGCATGTATCTTCTCTTTTTTTAGGTGATTGTAGATATGCGAGAGTTCCGCAGCGAGCTTCCATCCCTGATCCACAAGAGAGGCATCGACATCGAACCAGTCACTATAGAGGTGAATTTCACATGTTTTATATATACTGTACATATACTGTACTGGGAAGGCAAAAAAGCCTTCAAAATGTAATTGTTAGCAATCTCCTTGCCGATGGTCTTAAATTCATGTATTGTCTATTTTAGAAGCTTGCTGAAAGTTATTTGCCCTCAAATGATCCACATATGAATTAATTAATGATTAATGATTAAATCCTCAAAATGTTCGGGCCGAACATTTTGAGGATTTGTGATTCAATCACTCATTACTCCAAATGTAGATAATTTAGGGGCAAATAACTTTCAGCAAGCTTCTAAAATAGATAATACATGAATTTGAAACCATTGGCGAGGAGATTGCTAACATTTACATTTTGAAGGCTTTTTTGCCTTCCCAGTACAGTATATGCCCTTTAAAAACAGGGTGTCCCATTTGCAAAAGTCATGAAGCTTGGCAGGAGTCCGCAGTATGCCCTAATGATAACGTGTGCAAAATCTCAGCTTCACAAACCTTTTCAGGAAAAGTGAAAAACTATCAATGTTTACATTCAAAGCCTAGCAGCCGTAGTCTACATTCACAATCATATTGCCCTTGTCAGTGTGTGTATGCGCTGCGCATATTTTTGACCGGCAACAGGGACACCCTGTCTTTAAATTCGATCCATTGTGCGTCATGTAATACTTCTTTTTTATTGAAATATTCTGAAAATGAATCAATAATTTTACCTATGTAAACAAATTTTATGCATGTCATTCAAACAATACCTTACTAATGGTAACCCCAAAGCTTGTACGAGGCTTGTCCAAGTAGCCACAACTTCTAGGTTCAAAATGCACTCCTTCCATTGAAACTGAATCACAAAATGCAGGTGAATGACAAACACGTTCTGCTACACAATTAGGGGGAAAGTGATAAATAAATTAGGAAAACGACATGAGGAGTTAGCAGTAAGAGGTAATGTTAACATACATGTACTGCCATATAACCATTAAGTAGTGTAGAAGCATAGATCCATGTCATAGTTGCAACAATCCTTCAAATCAATGAAACATGATAAGACTACGTGGTGTGAAATATAAAATGCAAGTAAGCAAGTCTTGTGCACTACATTGCAGGAGCTTCTCACTATCAACAATTTTTTTCGCAACATTTTGCCACAACTCTGTTGATATCCACCCTTAAAGATCATTAAATACAAATACTATTAGTGAGTGGCCTGCATTTGTGTGTTGAGCAGTAACCCTTTGTGTGGAAGAGATACTGCTGCTTATTGACATTGATGTGTACATGTATTACTGGTGATAACTATCCATGTGATTGACTGTTTGAATACCCGCCTACTTGTGACCAGGTCGGAGACTACATCCTGACCCCTGACATCTGCGTAGAGCGTAAGAGCATCAGCGATTTGATTGGTTCGCTGGCCAGCGGGCGGCTGTACAACCAGGCCCAAGCCATGACACGCTTCTACAAGCGACCAGTGCTGCTCATTGAGTTCAACCAAAACAAGTCGTTTGCCCTCCAGGTAGGAGTTCAGTCTGTATAGCCTGAGAGATTATTCTTAGGAAAGATACGCCAGTCCAAATTCTGTAGTTCCATCTGTTTGTCTGTCCGTTGGTCTGGCATCCAAGATTCAGCTGACCTGTTCGATGTGTGGTCAAGCAGATGTCAGGCTTTGTCATCATCCTCTATTGTCAACCCTTTTATGTCAGCTAAATTCTTGCTCTCTGTGAATTGTGTGAATTACTTGTACAAAAAAAAATCATATGTGGCACTTAACAAGTTATAGTGTCAGCTTGGGGGGGGGGGGGGCAATGCATCCATTGGTGGCATGCTTGACTTGTTGGGCTACTTGTCCCTTTCTGCTTTCAGCAATATGAGCCAATGATTATTATGATGTATGTATCAATGTCAATCTACACTTATTTGTCAATACTTTGCATTGCTGGTGGAAGGCAAAATTTCACATGGTTATTGTGGACAATAAAGCTATTCATTCATTGGTTAATTCAGTCAGTCAGTCAGTCAGTCATGCATTAATTTATTCATCCATTCTTTCATCCATTCTTCAATTCATTCATCCATCCATTCATTCATTCATTCATTCATTCATTCATTCATTCATCCATTCATTCATTCATTCATTCATTCATCCATTCATTCATTCATTCATTCATTCATTCATTCATTCATCCATTCATCCATTCATTCATTCATTCATTCATTCACTTATCCATCCATCCATCCATTCTTCCATCCTTCCATCCTTCCATCCTTCCATCCTTCCATCCTTCCATCCTTCCATACTTCCATCCATTCATTCATTCATCCATTCATTCATTCATCCATCCATTCCATGAGTTGAGGCTCACATCAGATGTAGTAAGCCTTAACCTATCTGTTGGTTTGATCTTGCAGACCCAGTCGACGATGTCCAATGAGATCTCCTTCATGAACCTGTCTTCCAAGCTGACCCTTCTGACCCTTCACTTCCCCAAGCTGCGCATCCTGTGGTGCCCCAGCCCACACGCCACTGCAGAACTCTTTGAGGAGCTCAAGGTGGGGAGAGAGACATGGTGGTGGTGGTGGTGGTGGTGGTGGTGGTGGTGGTGGTGGTGGTGGTGGTGGTGGTGGTGGTGGTGGTGATGGTGACGGTGATGGTGGTTTTCGGTGATGGGCATGGTGGTGGTAGTGATGGTGATGGCGATGGTGGTGATGGTGGTGGTAGGGGTGGTGATGGTGAGGGTGGTGATGGTGTAAATATTTTATCTTCGAGGCTCTTTTGCATGCAAGTTTTATTTCTAGCTCATTTGAATAAATTTGTTATCTTTTCTCCTAAGTTGGCTTTTCAGAATGCCAAAAGATACAATTATTCCTAAGTCCCTGAAAAACTATAACACTTTTCCTAGGTCCATTTTCGGATCAAATTTGACAACTCAAATCAAGATGAATTTGACGCATCATTCAGTCAACGGATGTCAATATTTTTAGAAGCAGATTTTGTGATATTTCATTCATTACTTTTCTTGTAACAATCCTATGAAATTTTTAGGTTTAAATTTGTCCTGAAGTGAAAATCTCATTAAGTATTCCAAGGAATATTTGTACAAGAATACTAATAGACCATTTTACTAACGTATTCAAATTTTATGCATACCAGTTTAACAAAGGTTGCCCCTGACAACCGGAAAGCTTGCCCGAGGTTTGCCCAACATAGCAACAACTAATGTATGCAAAGTGGATTCCAAGTACTGAAATAACATTTTTAGGTACAGGTTAATGTAATAACTCTTTACTAGGCCCCGAGGGAAGAAACATCCATAAATTTGACTACCTTACTTAACCGGTCTATTGATGCAACATCACAACACCTCCTTCGAAAAGATTTGACATTTCCCTTGACTTCATGTTTCAATTTCATATTGATTTGAGTTGTAGTTAATTTTTTATTACTTTTTAAAAGTGTGAACAGTTTTTTTTTTAACACCTATGAAATAACAGTATAACAACATTCATTGCCCATTCCTGGTGACTCAGATGGGAAGGAGCGAGCCTGATGCGGGGGTAGCAGCCAGCATCAGCGTTGAGGAGGAGGAGGATGGGGAGGGGGCGAAGGGGGACGAGGCTTCCCCCCTCACCAAGCAGATGTACAACCACGGCCCCTACGACATGCTGCTCAAGCTGCCTGGCATCAACATCAAAAACGTGTGGTAAGTGACGCAAGTCGGTGGATTCACAATACAGCGCACCACTACTCGATCGCAGCAGACAGACCAATTTCCAACCTTAGGGTCGACATCACACCCTAGCACCAATGAGCTTAACTATTTGTATGCGACATATGACTTCATTCACCAGTAATACGTGCCTTTCTCATTGGGCAGTTGTTTATCTGGCACACAAAGGGTTAATATATGTATACAGATCAGTGCCTTGCAGCAAAATACGCTATCAACATGGAACACAGATATTTAAAATGGCGAACCCATCCTGTCTTACTGCCCTTCGTTCAGCGAATGTGGGTTGACGAACTTTAAATGTATTTAAACGACTGCATCATACATGTATATTATATACTCCTTTTTTTTTATGTACCGTGTTTTTCGGTGTATAAGACGCATGTTTTTCCCCTTGAAAATCACGCCAAAGTCCGGGTGCGTCTTATACACGGCGTTAGAAAAAGTCGGGTCTTTCAAACTTACACGTATACACATGTATGGGACCATGCATTGTGTGACAACAATCAACATTTAACAACAAAATAAATGGCTTTGATAGCCCGACAAAATACCGGTAATACGATCTCAATCACATCATCAGCATAATTACAGGTACAAAGAAAGCACCAGGACTAGTATTTGTCTGAGACACCTCAAAGAAGCCGCTAGCTAGAAAGCTAAGCCCTAAGGATAACCTCCGTTAGATCAGAGCCGCTATTGTTGCTTTGATCTGGCCTCGAGGTGGTGCTGTACACATTATCGTCCGCGGAGATTTTTTCTTTTTTCTCCGAGGCCAAAAGGTGTACAGCGCCACCTGGAGGCCGGATCAAAACAACAATAGCGGCTCTGATCTAACGGAGGTTATCCTTAGGGCTTAGCTTTCTAGCTAGCGGTTTCTTTGTGGTATCTCTGACAAATACTAGTTCTGGAGCTTTCTTTGAACTGGTAATTATGCTGATGATGTGATTGAGATCGTATTACCGTTATTGTGTCAGGCTATCAAAGCCATCTATTTTGTTGTTGGATGTTGATTGTTGTCACACAATGCATAGTTCCATACATGTGTGTACATGTACGTGAGACCCAATTTTTTTTTTTTTTTCAAATTGCGTGCTCAAAGTCGGGGTGCGTCTTATGTGCGGGGGCGTCTTATCTGCCGGTCGATACGGTATACATGTAGGTAGAGTAGCTAAGCACTGTATACAGAACCAGTACCTCATACTAAGAAAGTGCTATATGAGAACCGATTATTGTTATTATTCTCCCCGGGGGCCCTGGCGACATCAATCAAGAAATTGACATCAACAGACATAGACATTTGATACTTAAATATAACAGTTACATGAAGGAAACATATATCAACATTTGAATCCTGTTATCCCTTTCCCTCTGCCAGGAGGATCATGAGGAATGTGGTAGACCTAGCTGAGCTGGCTTCCCTCTCACAGGACCGCATCTCACAGCTCCTCAATCACCAAGGCAACGCCAAGCTCCTCTGGGAGTTCCTCCACAAGGAGGGAGGGGGCCGGGAGAGTGCAGATGCCCCCTCCGCCAAGACGGGGGGCAGGGTCTTCACCCGGGGGAAGTTTGGCAAGGGGGCGAAGGGGTTTACTACCACTGGTGGGAGTGGTAGTGGGAGAGGGAGAGGAGGGGGTAGGGGGAGGTAGCAGATTACAGTAGATGGTAGAGATTATTTCTGCTATCCAGCTATTGCACCTACCGTAACATGTGTGTTTACAGTATTGATTACAAAAAGGATTTAATATCAATCATTACTAGTTGCTTGCGAGCATTATGATTGTGTGTTCACTGGAGATTTTGCATTGCAACTAAATTGTGCTGCCAGTAATTGCGTTGTGTATTGTGGTAAAAGATTTCTGTCAAAGACAGATATATTATGTTTAGTTAAATTTCTCAACAACATTTCTCCAAGAAGGTTCCACAAATGCGATCTTAAATGGTATCTAAACAATTGTACTATGGATTACAAACATCAATGGCATTCAAACACAATGAAAAAGTACCGGTACTTTAGAAAGAGCTCAAACTTGCCGATGTTTGTTCTTCTTGTGGGGTCCAGGTGTACCTGGGTTCCATTTCTGGGTCGGAAACTTGGGAACTGGATAAACCTCGTGCAAATGATTTGAGGCCCATATCACTATAAACTTGTACCTCACATGAAGCCTTGAAGAACGGGTAAATCCTTGTCAACCCTTGATCTCCTGATCACCCTAGTACTATAGGATATAGATGATCTGATGTCAGTGCGAAGCATGTTAGAGGATTCTATCATACAAACTCTCACGTTTCACTCAGGAGTAGAACAGTACTGGCAGTGCCAGCTTCTCAGACATTACATAATGGCTTATGATGTCTACAGTATACATCTACCTCAGTGCTATTGTACTTTGTTGATGGGGACTGCTCTTGTAAATACCGATTCAAGAAAGTGGTAAAGAAGAAAGGACCTGTAAGCAATGGAGTGCTGTTCTATCATGACAGTGGGTCCCATTCACAAATTGAAATTAAATTAGATCTGTCCTACCATGACAGTGGGTCCCATTCACACATTGAAATTCAATCAGATCTGTCCTACCATGACAGTGGGCCCCATTCACACATTGAAATTATATTAGATCTGTCCTACCATGACAGTGGGTCCCATTCACAAATTGAAATTAAATTAGATCTGTCCTACCATGACAGTGGGTCCCATTTACACAGTGAAATGAAATTAGATCTGTCCTACCATGACAGTGGGTCCCATTCCCACATTGAAATTCAATTAGATCTGTCCTACCATGACAGTGGGCCCCATTCACACATTGAAATTAAATTAGATCTGTCCTACCATGACAGTGGGTCCCATTCACACATTGAAATTCAATCAGATCTGTCCTACCATGACAGTGGGCCCCATTCACACATTGAAATTATATTAGATCTGTCCTACCATGACAGTGGGTCCCATTCACACATTGAAATTCAATTAGATCTGTCCTACCATGACAGTGGGTCCCATTCACACATTGAAATTCAATTAGATCTGTCCTACCATGACAGTGGGTCCCATTCACACATTGAAATTCAATTAGATCTGTTCTACCATGATAGTGGGTCCCATTCACACATTGAAATTAAATTAGATCTGTTCTACCAGACAGTGGGTCCCATCCACACATTGAAATTAAATTAGATCTGTTCTACCATGACAGAGGATCCCATTCACACATTGAAAGTAAATTAGATCTGGACTACCATGACAGTGGGTCCCATTCTCACATTGAGAGTAAATTAGATCTGTTCTAGCATGACAGTGGGTCCCATTCACACATTGAAATTAAATTAAATCTGGACTACCATGATGATGTCAGAACAGTTCTGGCCTAATTACAGGCATTTATTATAACCACTACATAACTACCCCTTGCCTTTTAACTTCTTCATGTGTACGAAATAGAATCTTGTGAAAGTGTCCGGATTGTTACGTCCATGATGCTGAAATTGACCATGTACAAAGATTTCCATATTGATTGACAGTCACCAATAAAAATAGATGTCCATGGACTGAGACATAATTTTCTGAATTCTGAGTACATGTATTAGATAAATATTTGTTTATATGTAAATATTTATATGTAAATATTTATATGTAAATATTTGTTTCATGTATATCAGTTGCCAGTCCTATTTCATGTGTTTTTTCTGATGGCAAGTGCATATGTGTATTCAATTAATGTCTGCATCAATCACATGTATAGTGTTTTTATCGAGAGACTGTCGTGAATTTCAAGGTTTTAAATGGTACAAAAAGAACACCAGCTGTCCTGTACATCATTAAAAAATGTTGGTGTGTCCAAAGAAGAAGGAAGACAAAATTAATGTCGAAGATAATGAAGATGAGAAAAAAAAGCTACAGACATATCGTCGCCTGAGAAGCATAGTGACGTTAACTCATTTCATGCGCGCAAAAACGATTTCGAGAAAAGCGCGTTTTAAGTTTTTGGACAATGTTTGAAGATGGATTTCACATTGTTATAGTGAATAATTTCCTTAAATTGTTCACATAAGAAAACTTAAAGATGTCTTTGAACTTATAGAAAGGAACTGTGAGAAAAGGTGAACATTTCCAGGTAATACAGTCGATTGAAAAGTTAGCGCCCTTATGCTTCTTGAATCATTGTGTATTGCTGAGCGCGCGCAGGGGCGTAAACTACTTAGCGTCCTTATGCTTTTCAGTGATTATTCACTTCGCGAGAAAGGATAGGGCGCAAACTCATAAAGCGCATGCGCATTTTTAATCGAGTGGCCTATAAAATACAACGCGTATGATGAAATAATTATGAGTTTTCCATTCTGCCTTTATTTTTTTTTTTATTTGGAACCTTTTTACAAGTCATTTGTATTTTTCTGTTTTTTTTTCTTCTAATCTCATCTCCCTTTTTTATTTAATCCCTCTTTCTTCATTTTTGTCTCGCCCACCAGAGGTGAAGGCGAGACTAAGGGATCCAAATGGCGTCTGTCCGTCGTCCGTCCGTCGTCCGTCCGTCGTCCGTCGTCCGTCCGTCGTCCGTCACAAATGTTAAAGTTTACCTGCAAGACTCTCTTTTGACAAATAACTTCACATGGGTTGCTTGGATTACAACCTAACTTGGGTCATAGATGCACTGGGGGTACCTTCATGTTATGGTACCGTTGGAGGTCACAGGATAAGGTCAAAGGTCATTTGAGGTCATACGTTAAAGTTTACCTGCAAGACTCTCTTTTGACAAATAACTTCACATAGGTTGCTTGGATTACAACCTAACTTGGGTCATAGATGCACTAGGGGTACCTTCATGTTATGGTGCTGTTGGAGGTCACAGGATAAGGTCAAAGGTCATTTGAGGTCATACGTTAAAGTTTACCTGCAAGACTCTCTTTTGACAAATAACTTCACATAGGTTGCTTGGATTACAACCTAACTTGGGTCATAGATGCACTGGGGGTACCTTCATGTTATGGTACCGTTGGAGGTCACAGGAGAAGGTCAAAGGTCATTTGAGGTCAGGGATACAATTCTTTTGCGTAGCAACAGAGATCGCGATATTTCTGGTTATTTTCGCAAGTGGGCGAGACACAATATTGCTAATGCCTTGTATTTCTAGCATGTCCTTTTTTTCTCATTCGTGGTTAATTTTTTTTTCTTTTAATCTATTATTCCTTTCATTTTGTGGCTTTCTGTTGTCATATTCCATTTTATGTCATCTCTCTTTCACTTTAATTCTCTGATTTATAACATTATTAATATTTCTTATTACTTTCTTTCCTTTTCCTCCCCCTTTTTTCACTCGCTTTCATACTTATTTTCCTGTCTGTTTATCTCTCATTATAAAGTCAGTTTCTTACACCCTCCACATTCATTTTGATATAATGTTTCTTTTTTCTTGATGTAAATATTGTTTCTCCAATGTTCATCCTTTTTTTTAATATTTCTTGAAACATTTTTCCAAAAATAATCTAAAAACTGGAATAATACTTCATCCCATGGACAATGAAAATTACATCCAATTTGTTGTTTATTCAAAATCATACTCACATTCTACGTAAAATTTACAACATGGGTTGATAACATATTGACAGTGGCACACTTTTATCAAATACACAATATAATGCATGGAATGAAATACATAAATTCAATAACAATAAATAACATCAATTGTTGTTGAAATGCACAATTAAACTAGACATTTCAAATATGCATAATAAACATGTATAAAACACTGTAATACTTATTATTCTCATTGTAATGGATAACATCTCTTATGTACATATTTCATGATTTGTTTTTGTACTTTCATAAATAGATGTACATTGAATTAATGAAAATAAGCTGAATACTGATAATACTGTAAGAGAATACTGTTCATATTTCAAAAACATATTTCCAAATACAGCTGTTGACCACTATATTTTAATCAAAACTTATAGTGCAAGCTAATAATCCAAAAATAAGGCTACCTGTAAAGTCTAGCATCATTTACATACCTGTACAAAATGTACAGAAATACTTCATCCCGTGGACGACGTAAAGTGCATTATTCAATTTATTGTTTACTCAAAATCACACTCATATTATACATTAAATCTACGATATGGAGTTTATAACATATTGACAGAGGCACACTTTTATTATAAATTTATAAAGAATGCATGAAATAAAATGCACAACTTTAATATCAATAAACAACATTCATTGCTGTTGAAATGTACAATTTAACTAGAAATTTCAAATATGTATGTACATGTATAAAACACTGAAATACATGCATTATTATCATTGTAATTGAAAACATCTCGGATTTGGTACATGCTCGAGACCCACCTTTTGAAAATTATGAGTTATTCAATTTTGAAGTTTCATAATTTTAGCCTAATAGTTACTTTTTCACACACGTAGAGACTATTTAGTGGTATTATGCATTTTTCTAAGAATCGAATATTATCATTATTATAATTTCTAAATTGTTTTTGTGCTGTCATAAATACATACATGTACATTCAATTAATTAAAAATAAGCTGAAATACACTATATAAACATTTATTTTATTCATTCATTATTACAGTTCATATTTCAAAACATATTTTCAAATACATCCCATCTTTCTGTTTATCACTATATTCTAAATAAAGCGCTTTTAGTGCAGGCTATTGATTCAAAACTGAGGCTACCTGTAAATTCTAGCGTCATGTATCCCTGTACATAATAGACAAAAACGTTATACGATGTCAAAGGGCACCAATCAACTATCCAAGATAACATTTCTGTGTTTCTCAACTTTCTTGTTATTCTAATAACCTTCCTGAAAAATAAATGTTGTAACATTTTTTTCAATATGATCAACATTTATTTTCTAACCCCACTTTCTTTTGTTCTTATACATATCAATCTTAAATTAATATCTAAATCAATTGTTATTGTGTTAATATAAAGTTTTACAGATAATTAAGATTTTTTTTTCTAGCTAATGTTGCCTTACATGTCCAGGAAAGTTAGGAAAGGGCTATTAATTTATTGAAATTTCCTTACCAAGGCATCTTGGACTCGTACTGTAAACACCCTTGTTCATTTTGTGCTCTTATGTTCTCATGTCAATTGCTTTGCAAATTGTTTTTGTTGCAATACCAAATAAAAATTATAATATGAAAGGCTCCATAAAAGTATTGGTATACATTACATGCAATTATGAGCTTTCAAAAGTCACTTCTCTTAAGAGAATTTGAAATGAATGAATCAAATGTTTGGTAACAATGACATGGGTTTAGACTCATCAGTTCCTAGTGTGATTAGCAAATAACAAAAAATGGGAGCACTCACAGTTCTAACAATTTTCATGTTATCAATGTATTTCTTCATCCTCCATTACTGTTATCCCTCAGAAATGAGTTGATACACTAATAACTTTCATTGCGATTTATCTATATCAACAAATCCTCTCACTGCCCATAAAATTAGATTTACTTTGCCTTATTACACCTAAGCCGTAAACACTTTTGTAAAGGCTGAGATCCTATAGAAACTGCTGTATTCTCATAACAGGGCCTAAAACTAAAAATACACGCCTCGCATGCATGGACATTTTTTTCCTGGCTCACCAGAATCAATAGCATATGGCCTTTAAAAAAGACAAATTTACACTAACATGGATTACAATATCCTAGGGCAGCAAATATCTTATGGCACTGTTACAGAAACATTATATCTATGTGTGCATGGGGGGGGGGGGGGGGGGTAGAGATATTCAAGAAATATGCTTAGTTAACAAGATCTGTAGATGCAAGGAGAATATACAATGATGTTAAAGGATGAAGAATTTTTAGTTGCATCATTCTCACCACCCGGCACCTCTCACCTAAGGTGCGTGGCAAAGTTTACACAGCCTGTGTTCGGTTGGCTATGCTCCACGGTAGCGAGACATGGGCACCGAATGCTTCCGACCTTCAACGGCTACGCAGAAATGACCGCTCCATGATTCGTTGGATCTGTGGCACCAAAGATCAAGATGAAACTCCCTCGGCTACACTTCTCCAGAAACTTGGTATTGATGACATCACTGCAGTCCTGCGCAGCCGGCGCCTCAGATGGTCTGGACATGTGCAGCGTGCCACGTCCTGTATTAACTCTGTCACAGACTTAGTAATTCCTGGCATCAGAGGGCGAGGAAGGCCGAGGAAGACATGGCTAGAATGTGTGAGGAAAGATGTGAGTGAATGTGGCCTGTCTGGCATTGACCCGCAAGACAGAGTCGCATGGAGAGCTGGTGTGCGACGTTGCCTGGTGTTGCCAACCCCATCGAATGGGACAAGTCCAGCACCCTAAAGACGAATTTGGATTTGATTTGATTGATTGATTGATCAATAAGCACCTTTTGTACTTGGCTCACTAGTAAACCTGTCCATCCTTAATTAAGAAGTCCAAAAAAAGCTTACTCTTCACTGGCTTCTTTTTTATCTGAACATGTCAATTCCTTGTAGTATTTGTGGTAAACTCTTGGGATAACACCTGATTCTCAGAGGGCAACAAGGTCACCTTTCTTGGCATGTGAAATGGGCAAGGGACCATTGTACAACGTTTCTAAATCAAGATCCCCAGCCCTCTCCCTAGTTGTTTTCACCTGGATTGATCTGAAATCTTCATCAAACTCATACTTGAGTAGAATCGTATTCGGATGATTCTTTGCATATTTCAAGACTTTGATTTTCAGCCAATTTACTGGCTCTCCATCAGTCGCTCGTTTTGTGTTTGAAAATATTTTTGCTTCAAGTGATTTCAGATCAATGAATTGTGAGGAATCTAGATGGATGACTTTATATGGCTCACTGGTCTTCTTCGCACATCCAATCACAGTATCCCACTCGTTTGGATGATAGATATTTCTCTTTTTTTGGGCCTTTTCAATAACTGAATGAATGGAATCACACTCCATATGAGTATGCCCACTTTCCAACAACTTTTGTTCGATTACATCTAGTGAAGAGGTTCTTACCAAGTAACACATTGCAACAAATTTATTCCTGTTCTGACCACCACAACAATCTGAAAACATTGTCACATGCTTGATTGTACTTGGAAGTGACTGAAGCTGTAACATGAGGCATGTACCAATTTCACAAGACCCTCGTTTGCCTTCAGTTTCTGGCCACAAATAACAGTAACCTTCTTTGGTGTGTTGGTCATACATTGTAAAATTGTAAGATGATAGCTTTCTCTTATAGTAGAAAACACTTGCATTTGAGCAAGGGGAAGTCAGTGTTTGTTGCAAATCGAAAGTGAAAGATTTGAAACTAGGGTCAGTGTTGCATCACAATTTGTCTGTGTGTTTTTCTTCCCTCGCCCTATCTTTCCTATTGATATGTTTCTTCTGTTCTTCAGTAGCATTTTCTTTTTCAGTTGGATCCATCAAGTCAAATTGTGAGCATCTATTACATCTGTCCTTTTTTGGAACATGAAAGCCTAAATTGAAGTACTTTCTGAAAACTTGTCTGTACACATATTCTGTGCATGGGACATTTTCTGAAGTATATTGCTCTTTAAAGAGTCGGTACATTGTTGACATGTTAAGGTCTGGTGGAAGGAATTGCCTTTCTGTGTTTTTTCTGCAGTAATGAGATTCCATTACAGGAAATGTTTGTATTTGCTTTTTGACCTTTTCTATGACGGAGTCATGTGTCTTGTTGCCAGGTGTGTGTTTCCCTCTCATATCCTTGGCACCAAAGGGACCACTCTTGTTGTTCAGGGTATAGCGAACAAACTTCTCAGTAACTCCTAAAGTAGTCAGAAAAAATTTCTGGCATACTTCTAATCTTGTTTCACCCATAGGAAGAAAATACCTCCTTCTTTGCCGTTTTTGTTGGCATGTATCACCTTTCCCCTTAGCTTCAACATTTCTGCAGACAAAGTCCCTCTGTCTTTCAATGTTGCCACAGTTCCAATATTCCATGAATACAGCTTCTCTTGTTTCACTGTCATAATTTTTCATACACTTTAGGAAACATGAATTATTGCACCCTTTCCCCATACTTCTCTCAGGAACCTCTTTTCCACTAACGGAGGTGTATCCCTTGCCAGAATTCCTGCTGACCTTGATGGTATTTCTTTTCCATGTTTCAGGAGCTGCCCTCTTCCTACACGATGGCTGTCTCTGATAGAATAATTTAGACATTCAATAACTTTACAGAATCTAGTATTTGTAGTTCAATAAAGAACATTTCATTAAATTAAAAACATAAGTAGGGTTGTAGGGTTAGGGCCGGGGTAGGGGGGGGGGGGGTGAGGGGGACTTCTTGGTACTAGTCCAGGGGGTAATTTTCCTAGAAACTAAAGGAAGTTAGTTCAATGAATATGAATTTTAAGTATAAAGAAATGTTAATTGCTTTTTTAAATAATACAATACAAATATACATATTGAATGAATTACATGTTGTTTAACATTTACTTTTTTTCATTATATTTTATTCATTTTGCAAAACAAGAAATTATGTGAATGTAAAATATTAATTGAGTAAAAGGATAATCACAATTAGGTAGGAAATTTTGATCTCTTTAATTGTGTATGATATAAATCATAAGCTAAATGTGTCAAAAAAACAACACCTAAATGAAGAACAACCCACAGACAAGATAAAAATATGAGTGACATTGACTCTCCTTTTATTTCTACAGAATCAAAGGGTAAGAAATGAGTGGGGTAAAGGTAAATACAAACCAAAATATTGTTGCGGCAATTGGTTATAATCTTAAAGACTAAATATACAAGAAATATTTGATACCTGCTCATCTGCCTGGAGAGGATGAGGGACTGATGGGGTCTTGCCAAATGGAGTACATGTAGGTTGTTCTGAGTTCGAAGTCATCATTAGTTGCTCAGGGTGGAATGGCTGCTCATCGATCGGGTCTGGGGGTGGCTTTGTTGGGGACTGGCTAGATGAGGTGGGTTCTTCTGAGTGCGATGTTAGGGATTGTCGCAAGTGGAAGGGCTGTGTAAGAGCATGCCATAAGTATTAAGAAATGTTAATTTTTGTAATAATACAATACAGATATTCATATTGAATGAAATGCATGTTTTTTTACATTTCCTTTTTTCATTATATTTTATTCATTTTGCAAAACAAGAAATGAAGTGAATGTAAAATATTAATTGAGTAAAAGGATAATCACAATTTTGGAGGAAATTTTGATCTCTTTAATTGTGTATGATATATATTATAAGCTAAATGTATCAACAACAAAAAAACAACAACACCTAAATGAAGAACAACCCACAGGCAAGATAAAAATATGAGTGACATTGAATCTCCTTTTATGTCTACAGAATCAAAGGGTAAGAAATGAGGGGGGTAAAGGTAAATACAAAGCAAAATATTGAGGCAATTGGTTGTAATCTTAAAGACTAAATACATGTATACAAGAAATATTTGATACCTGCTCATCTGCCTGGAAAGGATGAGGGACTGAGTTCGAAGTCATCATTAGTTACTCAGGGTGGAATGGCTGCTCATCGATCGGGTCTGGGGGTGGCTTTGTTGGGGACTGGCTAGAAGAGGTGGGTTCTTCTGAGTGCGATGTTAGGGATTGCCGCAAGTGGAAGGGCTGTGTAAGAACACGCCCCCAAAATAAAAATGATGATGAAAATAATGATAATAATGAATAAATATAAACAATGATAATCAAATATAAAACATTTCCCACAATACTTGTTATGGACTAACATGCTTCATAAAGATTTTTCTCATGCTCAAAGAAAATGTTATTTAGTTATTTAAATTGCATCCCAATCATTTGAGTACTCCCACTATCACCAATTCTTTACCAATACTAAAAAGTAATTGATTGCAGATTAACATTTAATTTGCTGTTTTCATTTACATCTGAAGAGTGAACAAATGTTCGTGTCATAATTATTTTATGTGGAACTCTTCAGCAGATTTAACCTTACACTGAAAACAGTAAACATATTTTTTGAAATGGTTATAATAAATAACTTATTTAAGGTATCAATTGTTCACTTACATTTTCAATGTGATTGTCACAATCATCCTCTAAAAAATGTGTGAAGCACAAGAGCGCCATGCAAGAGGATTTAGTGCAGGCAGCCCACACTTCTTGTTGGAGCATAACCGTTGTGGGAATGGCAATGCTCTGACAAGATTTTCCTTGTAGACTTGAAAATTTAATGGTAAAATACAGAAAAACATTAAATTTTGATCCAATAGTTCAAAAGATATATATTTTATTCTTACAAATTTACAGTCACATGGAATGATAGCCTACTATAATAATAAAAATAATTCAGTAAGTGGTAATTAACATTTGTATT
Organism: Arbacia lixula; assembly: GCA_963669155.1. NCBI lineage: Eukaryota > Metazoa > Echinodermata > Echinoidea > Arbacioida > Arbaciidae > Arbacia > Arbacia lixula. The sequence goes on along the minus strand of OZ022580.1, from coordinate 22,958,172 downwards.
GCTCTTAATACCATGGTCACAAGATACATGAATTCTCTCCAGTATGTACATACTCTGCACTCTCTTCAATATTCTGTGCCAAATGAAGAATTTGCATTTCAACTTAGAGATAACTCTATGTAACAATTTTCTTGAAATAGCGCATAACCTGAATTATGCAGTCATAAACTTTTGCTGTCAAGAGGGCATAATTTTCAAGAAAAATTTTGTTTATGTGATTGCAATAGCAAGAACAATCTTATTTAATTGATTTGAATGTTCTCCCTCACGTACCGTAGAACTATTTCGATTAAACATTTACTTCAGTCTATTATTTAAAAAGAGTTTGTGGAAAGCATTTTCCCACCAATTTGAAGGCCTCTTAAAAATATGCTAAAAACTAAACTAAAATTATTGATCTGCATAGTGCAGCGGCTAGCCTATGGTAAAAAATGGTCCCTAAAGGCGCCTTAGCCTAAGCTTACACTGAAAACAAACCATAAATTAATGTAATTGCGTGTTTTTATTACAAAGGTGATATTTTAAATACCCTTCTTTAATGATTATGTGTTGGCTGTTACATGGACTCACCACACTCCACAGGCACCGACACTGCGACAGGGTGGTGCTTGTTAGTAGATTCATCAAAGTTTTATAGACCTTAAATTGTAGAATCTAAGTGTTAATAGCCGTTAGCCTTCAGGCCTATTTCTATATAGGGCCTACCTAGCCTACGCTAGAATCTAATCTAGAATAGAGACTAAACTAAAGTTAGATCTAGCCTCTAGGGCCTAGATCTAGGCTCTAGTCTAGCCTCTAGGCCTTTGAGACCTAGATCTAGATCTATAGACCTCTAGACTAGATCTATGACTATGGCAATTGATTTTTATAACTGAATGAATTCAAATAATGAAATGTAAATTACTAGACTTAGATATAGCCTACATTCTGTTGTATCTTTGACTCCAGAATGACTTAGAATCTAGACTTAATCGGCTTAGATCTTGATCTAACTTAGATCTTGACCTATTCTTGCAAACCCAACATCAAAATGAATACGTGGGTATAGGTTCGATCGATCTGTTCAAATTATTGTCGTGTGCATTGAATAAATGCCCTAAGGTTAAAGTTAAACTACCAAAAACTATTACATGTTACTTCGTGATGATTTATGATTATAGAAGAATTAACAATAAGAAAATAAGTTCAATTACACAATATTTATACGTACCGATTCATAGACCGGAGCCAATTGAAGGTAGCATTGACAGGGATTGACAGCAAGTTCTAGCTCTATTTTGGGTGTGTGTGCCGCGCGCGAACTAGTTAACGCCGTGATTTATTACGAGAAATAGGGACAGGTCTGAAATGCATAAGGGCGTAAACCTAGAACTCACCGCGCAGGACGAGTTAACGTCCGTATGCTTCTCAAGAAAAGCGCAAAAACGAGTTAACGTCAATACGTTTCTGATGGATAACTTCATAATTTTTTTAATTTGTGATTTATTGATAAGACCAAACGAAAGAGAAATAAAAACTCTAAAAGATGACACGTAAAACAAAAAATCGACCCGGCGACGAAAATTTCGAGTTAACGTCACTATGCTTCTCAGGCGACGATATATGAAATTGTCAATGTGTTAACCAGTTTATATTTTTATAACTGTGCAATGAGGGAAAAGTATGAATTAAAAATACATTTTGAAGTAAGAGACTTTTTTGTCTTTATCTTGTGCATAATATGTTATGAGTGAAAGTGGAAGAAATTATCGCAAGTATTGAGAGGAAGCCCTAAATTATGGAGACACGGACACTCTCTCTTTCTGTACAATCAAAGGTGCAGTCTAATTACATGTACGAGTATGTACATACACATGAGTTAACACATAAATGACAACTTCTACACAAGAAATACATGTAGCATTGATCATGTTTATTTGCATCACAAAATCAGTTTCCACGTGCCGTGCATACCGATACAAGAGTACATGTAATACATTTTCATGTGTACTTCCACATTTTTCTACATAAATGTTCCTTCATACTGGTCTATAATAGTTACCACCCTTTTAACCATTTACTGACATGAATGAGGCGAGTTATGTGTACATGGTGGTCTAACATATTTGCTATGAACAGACGTCCAAACATTTGAGTAAAGTTTGTTACTGTTTCAAACACTTCGTACATTATGCATTTTCCTTGCCTCCATTTGTCAAAACAAGACCAACATTCTTTGGGAACAAAAGTAGTTTTTTTACCTCATTGCTTACTTCAGGTTATTCCATCCTTTTCTTCAAAAAGACACAAACAAACTTAGCTTCCAAGTGAAACGAATGCTTTCCTACAGAAAAAAATAACACTAAATGCTGTAAGTGCTGACAGACAGTTTAAGCAGTAGAGGTGTTTTAAGAAAATACATTGAAGTGACTGTCGTTTCTTTTCGGTCACAATGTTTTTAAAAGATATCAATCTCCCCTTGTGTCTGTACCAGTTCCCATCGGTTGAATTCCATCTACATTCATGAGGGAGCTGATCACATTGTGAGGATACATGCATTAATGAGTTTCAGGGTGAGGTGGGGTGTAATGTCAATATGACCAGAGATACATATTTCCATAGACATGCATAAAGCGTAGATAACATTAAATGAGTTTCACAATGAGATGATTCAAACAATCTTTGGTTCCTTTGATGTTCTTTAGTCTACAGACCTAAACCATTCATAACTGCATCATATATTAACTGCGTCTCGGTCAAATCAAATCAAATCAACACTTACATGTATAATGCATACCTCAGTCACCCTGAACCCACTATTCATATTCAGTACCAAGGCCTAAAGAAAAGTGAAACAAATTTAGGAATGTTGATGGAATACTACGATGCTCAAACTAGAATAAGTTTGGTTTACATAAGCATACAGACTGCTTCAATACTCCAATTAAAACTTTACTTGATGATCAGAATGTAACTCATTTTCATATGGACACAGTCATTACATCTGCAAAATTACCCATTTCAAAGAATTTTAAGGTATGAAAAATCCCACCAAATATTCTACATCCTCGATCCAAAAACCACAAAAATACACATCAAACTAACTGCACCAACAAAAATTACGGTCATACAATTTACAGAACACCAGATTTTTTTAATGCTACAAATTGGTCAGTGTCAAAAGACGTAAATAAGGCATGCAACATCTATCAGGGACTTGCCCAGCATCATTTGTCATATCTACAGCCTTTTGTTTACCGGTCCATCACAGCACCCTAGTTAGACAACAAGTCCCCTCGGGTCAGTAATTCTCTTCCTCTTTCTCACTAATCATACATGTCCTTGTATGTACACTCTATATGGCATCATACACATATTAACCCTTGCTGCTATGCCAGGCAAACTGCTTCACTATAGGATTTGTGTGTCCCACTGGCCTATCAAGAGTTAATTGTATACTGGTTTGGTACCTCCACCAATTATGATTGAAGCCTCAGTTCCATTACTTGCTCCATACTCATGCTCAGGAAAAAAAAAACCTTTGAGCAAGAGTTCTTCTTTGACAATTTACTTCTTGAAAAGCAAACCACACAGAAATCAAGTTTCTCTATATTTCCAAGCGGCATCACCTGCGTACAATGAAGCCTCTGTTCACTTCAGATAAATCGTTAACACAAACAACTCAATCTTTTCCACATCTTCAATTGAATTAAACACAAATCCCAGTTGATTTACACATGAAAGAGTGACATGAATGAACATTGAAAGATACTGCAGTTCTATATGGCTTTCATACATGTATACAGACTTTCCCCACAGAGATACTACACTAAATCACTAGAGACAAAACTGTACTTTATATAGTGCAAAATAGAACAGTTTGATAATCATTATACATGTACATGAAAAATATTACATTATTTTTTCTATTCATCAATACTCAATTTATCAATGACATTTCAACAGAATCAAGAAATCCTTCTTTTCGTCACTACAAAAATATTGATAAATAGGCAAATTATGCAACAGATTTATGTTCTAGAGCGTTCATCGTTTCTTTCCAGGCGCCGGGGACGCACCTCTAGACGAAGCCCGGGATGTGTCGGGGGTGTTCTCATCAGTGTCTGAGTCATCCTGTAAGCAAGGAAAGATGAAAAGAAAGTAAATCATCAGTGAATCAAGTCATGAATTAATCAAGACACATTATTGCACTGACATTTCATATGTAAGCTGCGCCCCTAAAACGTTTATACATTTTTGGTCTCCTCCATGCATTACACACACAGGCACCAAGTTAACAGCAAGTCAAATGATATGTAAGTTACCCGCATAAACGGAAAGGGGAAGGACAGATGGACAGACAACCTTAAAATACTTGCCTCTTTCACAAAGTCTAAAAGAAAGAAATGTCTGCGAACAGAAATTGATGATATGACTGTTGAAAGACAGGGGAGCCCATTTGCAAAAGTCACAAAACTCGGCAGGAATCTGCATGAATGGTAACATGTACTGCAATGCTCAGTGTATCGTTCAGCAGTGAGCTGCTTTCCTCCACACGTCACTGTGTGCCTATTGTGAATTGGGATCTTCCATCTCTGGGGTACAGGAACCGCTAGATAGAGTCCAAAACTGACTCGAAATCCAGCAATCCACATAATTCTGCTCAAAGTCAGTTACCACTTCTATCATTAGGAAAGTGGTTCTCATAAAGTATTTTTTTCCAACCTCCATGGATTAAACTAAGTTTTATTTCATTGACCTGCAAATTGGCTATGAACTTCCTGAATTAGCCGAATATCCCAACAATATTTTATACGCAAAGCTGGAATGGAAAAACAAAATGCTGGAATCTTACATCATCACTCTGCTGCTGACTGTCCTTGTCCGACTTGTCATCGTCATCATCGTCGTCGTCATCATCGTCATCATCATCACTGACCACGGCCTTGCGTGGAGGTCGCCCTCGCTTGACTGGCTTCTTGCCCTTGTCCTCCCCCTTGGCCTTGCCTCCCCGAGGCTTGGGCTTCTTGGGCTCTGTCCAAGGCAAACAAAAAATCAATCGTATGAAAACAATTGCGACTCTAACCCAGTAACCACTTTTATCCAATATAATATCATACATGCCGCATATTCTGCAATAGTTTTATGTTCCGTATCTGTGATAGCATCATGCAGTAGACAAGACTTTAATACGCAGAGGTCAGACCAAGAACTGAAGGTAGAAGAACGTGGAGGCACACAGCCACTAACCCCCAGGTTCAGGACAGTACCTAATGATTGATTGATTTATGATCGCATTTCCTGACTGCGAAAATTCAAACACAAGAATATACGCTCTCTTGTTTTTTGCAATATATCTATCCAGGATTATGGTTTCATAAGGTATGTATACATATCATATTAACAACAGGAGTTGTAGAGACTTCCCAACATAGGTAAGTCATTTCTGTCCTTAACCAATTCAGGACTTCACCAGCCTGAACTTCACCAACCAGAAGTTTAACCTCTCACAAAATAGTCATCAGGTCTGATTTTTTTTTTAAATATGGCATACACAAAGAATTATTAGTCAGCCATTGAGAATATTAACACCATTCACCCAGCTAAATAGACTTTATAATGCCAGGCTGGGCTGGTAATCGGACGCATCATAGAATGCCTTTTTCTGAAGATCTTACAGATGAAGATTTATTTGGAAATAAAATGTTCTTCCTATGGAAATATATCTCGTTTCATATAATAGTATGTACAAAATAATGAGGCAGCTTTTTCATGTTTTACATATAAACAATCGGTACACTGGAACTTCCTTTTACTGTCAATGTTGTCATATGCAACATGGTACCACTCGAAATTAATAATAATAATAATAATACAAAGAATTTATATAGCGCACTTTCCATATTAACTCCTGTAGATGCTCAAGGCGCTTCAGAGCAAATTAAAGAGAGAGAAAAAAAATACCATATAGGTATGAACTTGTATGTCAAAAAGCACCATTATACAGGCATGTCTTGAGGTTGCCTTTGAAGGTGGTAACTGACTTGTGATTGATTGTAACTTGCCTTTCGATTGATATCAATCATAACTTTGCATTAGGGATAGGGGATTGGACTTGTAACCAATTCAGATCAATTGCAACTCTTTATAGGACAGGGCCCTGGTCTTACCTTCTTCCTCTTCCTCGCTGTCACTCTCGCTTTCGCTCTCTGACTTGCCGCCGAGTTGTGGCGGCAGACGACCAGTCTGCTCCAAACATTTGCGGGCCGTGGTGAAGACTGAGTGGAGCACAATGGAGTCATCATAGATCTGAGAAAGAGAAATCACAAATAGTAATAAACAAAATATCTAGAGTTATACTTTCACGAACATACTACATCAAAACAGCACAAGAAACCAAAACTAGTGATAAACAAAATAAACTGAGGTATACTTTCACGAACATGTCAAAACATCACAAGAAACCACAAACAGTGATCAAAGAAGGGTCTTCACTTATATTTTCATGAACTGTGATCAGCGCAACAATGTGTTCAAGCAAACTGAATGAGCACAGTGCAGTCATATATCTGAGACAAGAAAAAATAAAGCAGTGTGAAATCGAATGCCCTCATCTCTCCTCTTCTCCTGCCTTATCCAGCCACTCATTTGTGCTGACTGATCCTATGCTTCATCTATATTATCTCCCTCTCCCTTCTCCCCTACCCCTCTCCCTTCCCCCTTCCTCTCCCTTCCCTTACCCTCTCCCTTCCCCTCTCCTCTCCCTTCCCACTCCCTCTCCCTCCCCTCCTCCCTTTCCCCTCCTCCCTTTCCCCTTCCTCTCCCTCCCCTTCTCCTCTCCTCTCCCTCTCCCTCCCACCCCATCCATCCTCTCACCTGGGATCCCTCCAGATTGTAGATCTGTGCATTCTGGAACATAAGGACTACATCCCTCTCCAGGTCATCTAGGTTCCTGTACTTGTGCTGCCTGATCCTGTCCTTGATCTTCTTGAGGTCCATGGGCTTGGTGATCAGCTCGTAGTAGTCTGGCAGCACCCGCTTGGTTGGCAGCTGCATGAAGGGAGGGGAGAGCGGCCGTCCAGTGCTGTACACAGAAACACAAAGGAAAATAATCATATGATATTGGATGCCTTTAGGTGGTATACCAGACACATTGCATTTAGTTAGCATGAATATTGTACGAATCAAAGATGAGTACAGCATTCACGCTAGCTGAAAGCAATATATCTGGGTTACCACAAAATAAATACATTATTATTATCATTACACCAGCAAACATACATGTACGATAGCCAATCAGTGACTTGGGTCGAGGTCTAGTGGTATTCCACACTCCTAAGTTTTCTCTTAAATCTCCCAGTTACAGGGTGCCTAGGAGAACTGACAATCATCTGGTCATGTTCCTTCTTGCACTCACCTGTCCTTGTACTTAGACATGACCTCCACCAGCTTCTTCATGATCTTGGTGAGGTGTGGGGGGTTGGGCGTGGGCTTCTCTGCTGGGGGGCGCCCCCTCCTCTTCTTGGGCTTGTCTGTCTCGGGCCCCTCCACCTCGCCCTCCTCCTCCTCCTCCACGGGCCGCTTGCGCTTGTAGCGCCGCTTCTTCTCCTTCTTGATCTCCTCCACCTCGTCCAGGTTGCCCTCCTGGATGGCCTGCAGGAACGAGGAAGGAACAGAAGTATAGAAAACTTGATCATGCTGATATGACAGCCGTGGGTCAAGGATCTAGAAATAGAAATAGGGGCGCTGATGGCAAATTTGGAAATAGAGGTGCTGCAGACTGAAATATTCTTGGATATTATTGTATCAACATGTACGTTGAGTGTGCGATTCTCCAAAATTAGAGGGGGCATTTAACACCTCTTGCAACTCTGCCTGGAACCATAACTGTAATATGTAATATTCAAATCATTATTTTATCAATTAAAAGGGTGCCTAAAACTTAGCGTCTCATCACTTACCTCATATTCATTTTCTCTTCTCTTAGTCTTCTATAAATGTAAATGGAACAGAGGACACACACATTGGGGGATAATAATGCTTAAAGTATATATTTAGTTTATAATTAAATATGCGCAACATTCATATTATATATCAAAAGATTTACATGTTGTTCATGAATAAGGGTTTTTTACACATTACGCCCCCCTATATCCATTACATAATGAGGTCTTTACCATTACAATCTGAATATCAGTTAAATGTGTCATCCTTTGTAAAGAAATATCATATGTATAAATACAATATTGTATAAAATTAAAAATATTGTTGAATGGATACCCTTCAGAGTCCACAATTTCCTGTGTTAAGGAGATGCTAAACAAATCTCCCTCTAACAACACTCGGCTCACCCTGAGGAACTCTTTCTCTGTGAGGGTGTCACTGTAGTCGACATCCTTCCTCTGCCTGGAGCCACGGCCAAACAACTTCTCCTCCTCCTCCTCGAAGGTCAGCTTCTCCACCTCCCGCTCATCCTTCTTCAGCCAGCTGGGCAGCTCGCTGGCCTCCATCAGGCGCGGCTTGCGGTTCGGGTCCCGCGCCTCGTTGCGGCGCCGCTCGATGTCCATGCGCTGATAGATCTCAAACTCCTCCTCCGTGCGCGCGATCATCTGGTTGACCGTCTCATCGTCGGGAACCTCATTCTCCTCCTGCAAGATCAAGATTTGATATCCATGCAGTTACCCCTCTCAGTACCAAGCAAGGGCAGCCCCATATGAAATACATCCCAGTCTCTTGCCCATGGGAGTAAGCAGGTTTAAGCTGCAATAAACTTACTGCCCCTTTTACAGTACTATCTTTGAAGCTTCCCAAAAAGCAATCCAAATGTCTCCATTGGATACTGTCCCTGGCTTAATCTGATTACAAACCAGGGAGAGCATTGTTTGGAAAACAGGAGTAGGTCACCACTGTTGTATTTTGGGAGTAAGTTGGGTATAGTAGTCAAAGTAAAAATCTAGAGATGGCCCACATATAGTTAAAAGGATAAATCACAGGAATAGACTGAGTCTGGTCTACAGATACTGGGACCAGTTTAATGTAATGAAGATGTATGATCCATGCTAAGCCTCTATTCTATGGTCTAGACACAATGGCCAGTTTTGGGTATAGACAGACTGTGGCCATCCTAGTTATACAGGGACTGTTAAAACGTACAGGTATGAACAATGCTTATCCTACAATTAATGGTCTAGATGCACGGCCTACTCATTGGTATAGACCTCATTTTGATCTACAGTATGAACATACAGGTATGAACAATGCTAAGCCTACTATCAATTGTCTAGATGCAAGGCCTACTTTAAGGTATAGACCTAATTTGATCCATCGATACAGGGCCTACAATCAGACTATATACAGGGGTGCTAGTTGCACATTTAGTCTACGTCACTCTAGCTCTAAGATCTTACCTCGTCCTGGTCACCGTCTCGCTCCAGCAGGGCCCTCAGGTAGGCCCGACGCTCAGAGTTGGTGGACTTCTGGTCAAACATGCCGGCCTGGATGATCTTGCTGTCCATGCTCATCTTCCACTTGGCAGCAGCCAGGATCTTCTCCTCTACTGACTGGACGGTCATCAGGCGCAGGACGCGCACCTCATTCTGCTGACCGATACGATGGGCACGGTCCTGGGCTTGCAAGTCCTGATGGGTGTGGGGGAAAGTCACAAATACTTCACAAAACCTATACTTAGAAAGAAGCCGATGAGGTTATAATGGCTAATAATTTGTAAGATATCAAAAGAGGATATCCTGAAACCATTATTTACACCCTATGGTAGAAGCATCTAAGCTGCATGGCTGGAAAGCTTTGTAAGCTCAATCAGCCATCACATGATCCATCTACTTCACCTATTCACCAATGAGAAGGCACCTCACTGTGCCAGTCTGACCCAACATTTGAGACAAACAAGATGATGGATGGATATGATAATAGAAATACCTAAACTATACTACTGTCTGCCTGGTCGGAACAAAATATGGTATACTGCTGCTTCTATCACTACATTCCCTCATTCTACGCTTTCTAAATGATATATAGGCTGATTCATTGCACATACATGTAAATCAAATTGATAAAGGATTGCATTTTGCTCCCTTTACTCTATGACCATGATGGTGGCTTTGCATAAAAAAGTTTCCAGCTTGCTATTTGTTATTTTAACATTACTCTCTGTTGATTGATTTTGGTGTTTAAATGCATTTTTGAAATTCAGAGTGGAGTACTTCAAAGAAAAATGCTGTTTGAGTGTGCTCTTCTTACAATGGCAAGTAAATAAATCAAATCAAATCAAGTTAAAATCAATACCAAAGATGGCTTCTGAATCCAAAGCCATTGTGGGTGGCCTGCTCTGTACCTGATGTGGGTTCCAGTCACTGTCAAACAGGATGACGGTGTCTGCCGTCTGCAGATTGAGGCCCAATCCTCCAGCCCTAGTACTCAGCATGAAGATGAAGTGAGGGCAGTCTGGGCCGTTGAAGGCCTGCAGCAGCACACCACGGTCATCGGCCTTGGTGGTACCATCAAGACGTAGGTACTTGAAGTCTGGGGGAAACGAAAACATCATTAGGATATTTAGGATAACTGTTTCAGTGGTACCATCAAGACGCAGGTATTTGAAGTCTGGGGGAAACGAAAACATCATTAGGATATTTAGGATAACTGTTTCAGTGGTACCATCAAGACGCAGGTACTTGAAGTCTGGGGGAAACGAAAACATCAATAGGATATTTAGGATAACTGTTTCAGTGGTACCATCAAGACGCAGGTATTTGAAGTCTGGGGGAAATGACAACATCATTAGGATATTTAGGATAACTATTTCAGTGGTACCATCAAGACACAAGTACTTGAAGTTTGGGGGAAATGACAACATCATTAGGATATTTAGGATATCTGTTTCAGTGGTACTGTCAAGATGCAGGTACTTGAAGTCTGGGGGAAACAAAAACATCATCAGGATATTTAGGATATCTGTTTCAGTGGTACCATCAAGACGCAGGTACTTGAAGTCTGGGGGAAATGACAACATCACTAGGATATTTAGGATAACTGTTTCAGTGGTACTGTCAAGATCCAGGTACTTGAAGTCTGGCGGAAATGAGAACATTAATACAATATTTAGGATAACTGTTTCAGTGGTACCATCAAGACACAGGTACTTGAAGTCTGGGGGAAATGAAAACATTAATACAATATTTAGGATAACTGTTTCAGTGGTACTGTCAAGATCCAGGTACTTGAAGTCTGGCGGAAATGAGAACATTAATACAATATTTAGGATAACTGTTTCAGTGGTACTGTCAAGATCCAGGTACTTGAAGTCTGGCGGAAATGAGAACATTAATACAATATTTAGGATAACTGTTTCAGTGGTACTGTCAAGATCCAGGTACTTGAAGTCTGGCAGAAATGAGAACATTAATACAATATTTAGGATAACTGTTTTAGTGGTACTGTCAAGATGCAGGTACATGAAGTCTGGGGGAAACAAGGGAATATGAATGGGATATTTAGGATAACTGTTTCAGTGATACCATCAAGATGCAAGTACTTGAAATCTGAGAGAAACAATGGAATATCCAATACCAATAATTACTTGATCATTTAGACATATCTTATAGCATCTATTCATGGTTAACCTGTATACAATCCAATTTTCAGACCCACGATTGAAACCCGAAATTATTTTCGGCCCACCCCGACACTGTGCTGTGCATGTGCATTTGCATACTATTGATAAACAAAGGATGAACATCAATTGAACTGGTTGCTTGTCAGCATGCAGTCACCAAAAGCTTGCCACTGGGTGTCCACAGGAATTTTTTGCATTGTATTTACACTGAAAATATGCCACGGGTGCTTACAATGTGAAATGTGATGCAAACGTTTCCTTGTTTAGTATAATCCTTCTTTTAACAATATTTCTGCAAGTTCCAAAGATATGATCTTGCACGTTAGCTAAAGTATGGGACTACTGATTGCACCCATCTATGACATTCAAACATTATGAAATGGTACTTAGAATGTACTTGTAAGAAGCTATGGTTGGTTTGTTTTGGGGGACCGTGTATACCCGATTCCTGTAGTAAACTAGTGATCGTAATGACAGCACACATGCTAAAGTTGCCATTTCCAATGTGTCAAGCCATTTTGGGACTTACTCCTGTAGATGAAAAAGTCCTCCAGAATGGTCATGAGGGTGGTCATCTGACAGAAGAGCAGGATGCGATGGCCAGTGGCCTTCAGCTTGGGCAGGATGCGGTCCAGCAGCTCAAACTTGCCGGCCACGCGGTACAGGTCCGGCCCAGAGATGATGCCTCCACTCACACCCAGGTGCTCCGAGAAGGACTCCTGTGTTCCGAGAGGCAATCTCAACACAATGTCAATACATTCATAGAAAGATTTCTGGGTACAGAGAGGCAAGCAAATAACATTGCCAGTATTCCCAGTGAAGGATTTCTGGGAATTATTAATGTCCAATATGTCCAATATTATATAATGTCCAATATTATCAATGTCAAACTGCTCCGATCGATTCCTGGGTAAATACGTCACCCAAATCCGACCTCACACAATATACAGCAGTAGGCTTGGTACGGTATAGTAAGCAAGGAAATGATTTGCTTTACAAACAGAACAAAACATAAAGCACTGTACCCTGACCATTTCATCCATTGACTCCTAGATCATCTACAGTAATTTTCATGGACTTAACCTATAAGTTTAGACTGAGAAATGCCCACCTCGATGTGCTGGAACATGAATGGATGGTTGCAGATCTTCCTCAGCTGCATGATGGTGTTAGTCAGAGCCTTGGTACCGCCACGCCCCTGGGAGCAAACAGAGCAACAAGGATCATAACAATTATTAACCTAGTCAGTGCCAGATAAATGGAGCTCAATGGAATTTGTGTGTGGTAATATATGCACACCTTGCATGCAGAGAGTTAAACACTGACAAAATATAGAACAAATAGCACATTAGATTAAATCAAATCATTGAACATGCTGGTAGTCTACGCCTGAGAGCTGCCATGGCACTGGCAGCAAAGAGAGCGATAAGGCACAAAACAGTTTATAGAACATCTTCATTTTCAAATATTGTGTTATTATATACTTGTGTATTCACCTTGTTAACACATTAATTATTGATGTAAAACTTGCAACGCAACTTAGACTTTGGGCTACCAATTTGGATGTGTTCAGCCTGCATGTGCCAGATTGATATGTGGTCTGCTCTGTGGGAGTTGTATACCTTACTCCTGAACAAAATGCATCCATGACACATCAAGAGCTAAACCATTCTACAACTATTACTTCTCCTGTCTGCACATTAGCTAGCCTGGTTTGTGTGAATAAAAATTATAATTTCCAGTTCTCATTAAGCGTGTAATGCCACAAGGGCCTCTGTGAGCTGGAAAATTAGCTACAGATACAGATACACGGAAATGGGCAGTGAGAGTAATAAGTCATACAGTAAGTCCACATGAATTTGATTCAAAGAAACCTTTCTCTATTGGATCAAAAGGTATGTTTTTTTAAAAGGACTTAAATTTCTCTATTGAGTTTGCTTGTCGAACACATTGACATAGGTTGTTCCATGGATGAGGGGATGCTGCCTGGAAAGATCAGGAACCATAACATAGTCTATAAGTGGGAGGTTGCGAACCACGAGTTAGAGCAAGTTAAGCCAAAACTTTCAGAAAAATGACGAGCATGGCCTCATATCATTTGACCTTTTCACCCCTAGATGACCTCTGACCTCATCAACACACATGTGGTATTACCCAAGGCTCATTTGAACCAAGTATGAACACAATTGATGCAGAAATAAAGAAATGAGAGCAAGTTAAACCAAAACTTAAACATTTTTGTAACAGACTAACAGACCAGTAGACTAACAGGAAAAGTGATTACTAGGTGTCAGCCGAACTTCGTTCAGGTGAGATAAAAACGCGAGGCCTACCTTCTTGTCCTTCTCTGAGCCGTCGGTGAGCATGATGCCCTTGGTCTGCATGTGCCTATACAGAAGCCGCTGCAGGGCAGACATGTCACACTTGATCACATACTCCACCTGCAAGGGACAGAAAACATTGCACACACACAATCATCAACCCTTCCAATGCCAGACGGAATGTAGCTCTATGGGATTTGTGTGTGTTACTTGTGTCTGACACCAAATAGTTACAAGCTGGTTCGTGAACCACGAGTCTTGCCTGATTTCGCAATCAATAAACAGTGCTAATTTTTTTTTCCAATATCTAAAATGGTGCCGAGATGACCTTTGACCCCATTATCCTCATGACAACACACGTGGTATTACCCAAGGATCATTTGTACCAAGTTTGATCAGAATTGATGCAGAAATAAAGAAATGCGAGCAAATTAAACAAAAACTTCAACATTTTTGTAACAAACCAAAAGACTAACAGACAACAGTCTAACAGGAAAAGTGATTACTAGGTCTCTGCCGAACTTTGTTCAGGCGAGACAAAAAGACTCTTCCTTTTGACATTGACAAGTGTTGGTTGTTAATTGGGCATAATCTTTATATGAAGATTTTTATTGGCTACTGATAATCGTTTGTCTCGCAATGTAAGGTAAACGGTATCAAAAAGATCACGACGTTTCGTGTGCCGCTGCAACACTTCGTCAGGTGTGATACAAAATTGTAGTAAGCAGGGGTTTAAATACCCTATGGTCAGTGCAGCGCACTAACTATAAATGGTCCAATACTAATAGCCGGCGTATCCGGGTACTTGACCAACAATAGACCGTTGATGCGCCTTGCATTGACCGGCGGTAACAAGTTACCGACAAAAGTTACCTTTGTCGGTAACTTGTTACCGCCGGTCAATGCGAGGCGCATCAACGGTCTATTGTTGGTCAAGTACCCGGATACGCCGGCTATTAGTATTGGACCATTTATAGTTAGTGCGCTGCACTGACCATAGGGTATTTAAACCCCTGCTTTCTACAATTTTGTATCACACCTGACGAAGTGTTGCAGCGGCACACGAAACGTTGTGATCTTTTCGATACCGTTTACCTTACATTGCGAGACAAACGATTATCAGTAGCCATCTATCCGCAATGAGTAACATATTTAGCAAGATTTTTATTGTTATCGAACTGGTCTCTATCATTTCCTTTCCATCTCCTTCTGCAAGAAATGTTGATGCTGCGAAAGCAACTGTGTGCTATTTCCATACAAAGATTCCCCCCACCCCCCCCCCCCAAAAAAAAAAAAATAATAATAATAATACACAAATACAAAAGAAAGTATACTATGGATCACATGAAGGAAGACTCATTTTTGTCGAAATACAAATAAAAATGGATCCATAACTGGAATGATGGTTTCTTCCATGCTGATGAATCATGTAATAACCATTGTACATTCAGTTTAATGGTAAGTCAACTCTCTCAGGGTTCTTATACAACGTCTCCAAGGCACTGACCTTCTCTGGCAGCTGAGACTCCACCTCCTTCTTGAGACGTCTGAGGAGGAAGGGGCGGAGCACCTTGTGCAGACGCCTGATGATCAGGATGGTCTCCTCCTCATTCAGCTCCACCTGTGAAACAGAACACACCAGCCAAAACATGTAATTCAGTTCATTCCAGACAGCTTCATTACAATCTTGATGTAACATAAGGAAGGCCCTCTCAGATACATCTTGTGCTTAGATGCGCCTCTTGTGCATTATATTTTCCGTGTTTAGTTGTTTAGAAAGTCCACTTCTTTTGCGATCTGGTATTGTCAGGCTGAGGTTCACATTTAAAGCACAGATACAAACAAAATGAAATCGTGCCATTTCTTCCATGCCACTGTAACCTAGAGTATCATTTTGAGTGGTCTTTGAGACAGGATCAACATTCACATCATGCATCGTGTATGAATCCTTCACTTCAGACTGACAATGACTCTATAGTTCACCTATCCGCAAAATAAGCGCAACATTTGCAGCAATTTTGCCGATGCATTACCAAAAGCCTAGCATATGAATGGGAATCATTTAAATATTGCGCTACTTGCTTCCTCCCTTTTTCCGCTTATTTTGCGGATCAAGACTTGTAATAATTGCGCAAGATTGCGGTAGGCAAATCTTATAAACTGTGTTTGCAAAATGTTGCGTCTCGTTCATTGTGCTCTGGCATGTGGTTCACTAAGCACTAACTGACATGCATCGGTATTAATAGCAGTATTATCAAGATTATGGTATATGAACAAGGCTTATGGATAAGTTCATATAGGCCACCATTTTCTCCTTTCCACTACATATATGTGTTGACATAGACCTACCTTTTCTCCTGTGGCTGCGAAGGGGGCGTTGAACCACTGCTCAAATGTGCTGCAGGACTTGAAGATGCTGGGCAGCAGGAAGTTCATCAGGGCCCACAGCTCTGGCAGCTTGTTCTGAGAACGAGATGGGGCGGCAGGCACATGTCACATCATGCTGAGTAAGCAGCTTTATGAACACAGAAGAACCTCTACCTACCTGACTGCTGTGCAATCTATTCCAATCCATGCACAAAGGCATGGAGCTGACAGCATTTGACTGCAAGTGATTGCAATGACACTTGAAAGTTGACCACAGGTTCTACTGTATACAGAGGCAGAATGTAATTTTGCTCTTGCAAATTCTCAGAGAGCATGAATAATCACTTACAGGTGGCCGAAATTATTTAAACAGGAGCAATTTTTTAAGTTTCCCTCTAACCAAATAGAATTTCACCATGTTTCTGTTTCATATTACCAAGTTTGTATGAACAAGAAGGCCAAATGTCTGTATCAATAGCCTACAAGAAGGAGGAGAAGAAGGAGAAGGAAGTAAAGGAGAAGGAACAGAGGAAGAACAAGAAGAAGGAGGAAGATAGAAGAAGATACTGGGAGATGGCAGACAGAGTCTGTGGAGGATTGAGCTAACCTGGAGTGGTGTTCCTGTGAGCAGGAGCCTGTGGTGAGAGCTGTAGTGGGTGTTGAGGATCTGAGTCAGCTTGCAGTGGTGGTTCTTCATACGATGTCCCTCATCCACCACCATGTGCTTCCATCGCAGCTGCAGGACACCAAAACAATGCACTCATGTCAAATTCATTTATTTACAGGATGGAGCATGCTCTTATTACTACAGGGTGTATGTCTAAAGAAAAATATTTTCAATTTGAAATTACCCCATAAAGCCTTTCACTAAAAACTTACCAATATGTTAGAACAAACTTTGATTGCATTCCCACATATGTAATTGATTGACTGTTGCAGTTTTATCAGCAACGGGACAAAAACTATTTGATTAATCGTAACAATCAACAACATGTGCAAATAATTGTTAGTATTAATGTATTTATACACATATTTCTGTATGTAAATGAGACTAATATACATGGTACACAAGAATATTTGCAATTAGATACAGTGTATCATTGCAGACGAGTTCAGTTTTTCCTAGGATAGGATCATCTTGGAACTTCTACCAACTTTCAACGAATATCAAGACCTAATATAGAGTTCACCCACACTTGATACCTTTACTGGGACAGGATGCTCTTTAAGTTCACACATGGATACAGTTAACATACAAATCCACATCTCAAACCAAATACTGACATTGTGATTTCCATGATTCATTCCTACCTTGGACAGAATGCTCTTGTCCTTCATGACATACTCGTAGGTGGTGAGCAGCACGTTGAACTTGGTGGAGCGCAGGCTCATGGCCAGAGTGCGGCGGACCTGAGGAGACCCCTTGTACTGCACCTTGATGATGGACGGAGCCCACTTATCAAACTCAATGTTCCAGTTGGACAGGGTTCTGTGTGTGTGTGAGTGTGTGGATACAGGACAGGTATTAGTCTACAGTCGCAGACATTTGTCAGTGCATCAATGAGTCTGAAATACGTAGACTAGTCTCATGACATGACTGGCAAGTCAGGCCCACCCCAATATATAGTTCACAAAGTACTCTATACGCCATACTTCCCCATATAAATTATTTTTGCAAGTAACTTTTTTCATGTGTGACTTAATATGCGGTCGGAGTATTCTAGAATACATGTGGTAATAAACTTGTGTAATAATATTCAGTCATCTTTAAATAAGTTAGGGATACCTTTGCAAAAACATAACCAACGTAAAATATACAGCATATGAATGGCTGATAGGGATTAGTTGGCAGTGATAAGACGAAGGGTTCCCAGCATTTCAAGAAAACAAAATTCCATGATTTTTCCCTGATGAATTCTCAAGATTTCATGAAACTGATTTCCAGTATAAAACACTGTCATGTAAAACTAATTAGCACTATTACACAGGCATGTGTAAAATATAACAGGCAAAAATACAAGAGTCTGATTGATTACTTCCGATTTTGGGGCCAATCAAAATTCCCTTACTTTTCCCTGATTTGAGGCATTTTATCAAAATCCCTGACATATCCATGACTTCCCTGATGAGCTGGGAACTCTGAGGACAGGATTAGAGGGAACAATGCACTCACGAGAGGGGCACGATGATGAGGAAGGGTCCGCTGACTTTCTTCTTCTCGATGAGATGGCACATGAGAGCGATAGTCTGGATGGTCTTTCCCAGACCCATCTCGTCCGCTAGGATGCCGTTCAGGTTGTTGTTATACAGGGACACCAGCCACTGCAGTCCCTTGATCTGGATGGGTACATGATGATACACATGTTTACAGGATGGACAAAGTTCTTTAAATGAGTCGTTTACACATCAACAAAAGGCTGCGCACAAAAATCACAATGTTACCAGGCCTGATAAGCCATTTTCACACCAAAATAAAGCCTGAAAATTTTCCTTCAATGTTATGTACTACGGTTGAATTGGGACCTTTGCACGAAACTGGTTATCATTTGCTCCATTCTTATTGATGTGTGCTTTGTGAAAGAAAAAACATCTGCAAGAAAACCTCCAGCAAGAAGGATTAAAATTGCAAAAAAGAAGCATACGTGTGATTGCACCATTTGAATAATATGATTTCTACTTCTACTGACCTGGTATTCTTTGAGGGTTCCATTGACCATCATCTCTGGCTGGGAAGTGACGATCTCTGAGACAGCATGGGCCAAGTTGTAATAGCCAGCGTTACCGGCGGCCTCTGCTGATTTGTACTCATCGTCATTCACCGAAGACTCACTGGAAATATAACACAATATCGCATTGTAGCATGGAGTATATAACAGTAGTAAGATATGATTCTTTCCTCGTCTCCTGAAGTCAAACAACAATAGGACCCCTCTTCGTGGCAGAACGGTGCTCCGCTGATCCCATATCATTAACAACTTACCTAGACCTTTTCAAGATTAAATTTTAGTTTTTGTAATTCACGGAAAGTGGAATAAGAATAATTTGTCAGAACTTTTCGCCCAATAATAGAACTGAAAACTGCCTTAACAGGGCGTTTCAAAGATAAACAAGGATAGCGTTTCATTTTTCCGGAAAAGCTTTGTGAAATTATGACTGAGAAACAAGTGATGGTTAGGTAAACTACCGATTCCTGCCGAGTTTCATGACTTTTGCATAAGGGCTACCCATCTTTAAAGCTTGCTAAAATAACATTGGGCAGCATGCAATGTGACACAACTGAATCTTGGAACTCACTGTATAATTTCCTTGGCAGACTTCTGTGCCAGCTCCTTCTCCTTCTCCTCCAGTGACATGCCCTTCTCCTCCTGTGCTGGCTGCTCCTTCTCCTCTTCCTCCTCTCCTTCTTCTTCCTCCTGTGAAGCATTCAAATCCAAAGGTAATGGTGAGATTACCAGTTCCTGACACAACAATGACTGCATGTTAAGGCTACACATTGTTGCATGAATGATTTTACTGTGTTGATCTCATTCATCGAGATACCAAAGAACAGAATGTATCATTTTCACACACATATATACACAATCTAACACCACCATTATCTACCTGTCATTCACTTATCCTTCTCCATTTTTTCTGATCACACACAAGACAAGCTATTCCTACACAGAGTTCTCTAAACATGTTTTTAAATGCGTAAGATTTGTTGAATCAACTTCTCTTCTTCTCACCTCTTCAGAGCCGCTTTCCTCTCCATCAGAGCCCTCATCCCTAGGGGCCACGGCGTAGCCAGGGTTCATCTCCAGCCAGGCATCCAGGTGGCTAGCCCTGGGTGCTGCCTCACCAGACAGCACCTGGCCTGTCTCCTGGTTCATGACTGTGACTGGCATGTCACTGGACTGGCTGCTCTCATCAGCCAGCTGAGAGGGGGGGGGGGGGGGGGGGTGAGAGGGGGAGCAAGGAGACAGGGAGCATGAGTACCAGCTCTTACATCACGGTAGAATCAAATAGTATATACCTCATCATTAAAATGATAGTATTTAATACACATATACAAAAGGAGAGGGAATGGGGCACTTCATACTATTCATGTTTCCAAATTGCTTTGAAATTGATGTGAGGTCAGGTTTACTTTGTAATTGACATTTACAGTGACTTATATGACAGTAATGTTTATATTTCAGGTTGGTCAAGATCTAGATGATGAAACATTATATATAGTATGGTGACTCAAGCTTGAGTGAAGAAAAGCTTCTTTCAAAATGTGGGATAGCCTTGAAATCACTCAGAACTAGAGCAATTCGACTGCCACGCAGTCGATAAATATGCCTCCGCCTCTTTGCTAGCTCTATTTAGATTATTTTCAGAAAATCTGTTTGTTTGGTTGGAAATGTTCCAGTTCCTATGTGAAATGAAAATACCATTTATTGTTTTTCTAAGTTTAGCAAAGTTTGGCAATGTTCATTTGACCTTTGACCTCTTACTTCTTTGACTTCCAATCTAACTAGTCTGTCTAAATCCATCCCTGTATCCTTGTGATTTTTGTACCATGTTTTCTTGAAATGCATAATTGGATTGGGATTTATTTTGAAATGTATCAATTTGGGGGTAATTTTCAGCAAATTCTGGCAAAGTTCATAAACCTTTGACCTCTGACCTTTCAGGAATTTTACCCAAACTTTCACCAGTCTACCTTCATGAAGTGACACATCTCTGTACCATGTTTGTTTAGACTGAATCATTAGATTTGGATTCAATGTGAAAAATAGCAAATTTTTGCAAAGTGCATTGACCTTTTACCTCTGACTTTTGAGAAATTTCACCAAAAATGTTATCAGTCTACCCCCAAGTAGTGATCCATCTTTGCACTATGTTAAGTTGGTAATGTACCATTGGACTTGGATTTACTTTGAAAAATATCACTTTGGGAGCAATTTTTAGGTAATTTTTTTGGCAAAATGCGTTGACCTTTTACCTCTGACCTTTAAGATATTTCACCAAAAATGTCACCAGTCTCACCCTAAGTAGTGATCCATCTTTGCACCATGTTTAGTTGGTGATGTACCATTGGATTTGGATTTATTGTGAAAAATATAAAGTTTGGGGCAGTTTTTAGCCAATTTTGGCAAAGTTCATTGACCTTTGACCTCTGACCTTTCAGGAATT
The DNA here is from genome assembly GCA_963669155.1 of Arbacia lixula. Classification (NCBI taxonomy): domain Eukaryota; kingdom Metazoa; phylum Echinodermata; class Echinoidea; order Arbacioida; family Arbaciidae; genus Arbacia; species Arbacia lixula. The sequence continues at coordinate 22,936,713 of OZ022580.1, read as the reverse complement.
TAACCAAAAATTTAATCAGTCTATCCCCAAGTAGTGATCCATCTGTGTACCATGTTTAATGAGAACTACATCCTTGGACTTGGATTTATTGTGAAAAAGGTCAAATTTTTGCAATTTTTCACAAAGTTCATTGACCTTTGACCTCTAAACTTTCAGGAATTGTACCCAAAATGTCACCAGTATACCTCCAAGTAGTGATCCATCTTTGTACGATGTTTGATGAGAATTGTATCCTTGGATTTGGATTTAATGTGAAAAAGGTCAATTTTGGCAAGTTTTCACAATGTTCATTGACCTTTGACCTTTGACCTCAATCAGATTTGACTCCAATTTTACACACTTCATTGGTTTTATGCAATACACACATGTACCAAGTTTGAAGCAAATCTGGTTTACGGTTCTCAAGATATTGCCTAAACGGATTCGGGACGGACGGACGGACGGACGTACGGACGGACGGACGGACATACGGACGGACGGACGGACATACGGACGGACGGACGGACGGACGGACGGACAACCCGAAAACATAATGCCTCCGGCCACTTCGTGGCGGAGGCATAAAAACTGATTCTTTATTATATCTACTATATAATGAGACTGAAGCAAAATACATAAGATGAAAGAAATAATGCAAAAATACACCAAGGAGGAGAAACTAGGCATGACCCCTAAAATCTTTTGCAATGGGCAGCAAGTGATACACAAAGGTTTTTGGACTCTATCAAATACCACACAAGTTAAAATAGCACCACATATGGATAAATAAATAGTGGTCATGGTGATGAATGAAGACATCAAACCAACTCCAAACTTAAAGAAAAACTTACGAAACACAAAAGAAGAAAAAAGAAACAGTCCAGTATACTCCGTACACTAGATATTCAGGCCTGTTTTCTGAACTGAGGTTTCATGCAAACAGTAAACTTAACCTGGACTTAATTAGTGGGACGCCAAATAAAACAACATGACACATTATAATAGATTTAATATAATTGACTCTGTCCTCGTAATCACTATGACGTTTTAAGTTGGTCCACTACAGCAAATAATTCAAATTACCCACCCACTGTTTTGATTCTGTGATTAAAATAATTTTGTCACAGCATCAGATGATTTATTTTGCGCCCCATTTAGTTGTCTAATTTGCGGTCTAATTGAAACCACTGTTGTAAATATGGTGCTAGCATTTGGAACAAGTGAAAATTGGCAAGAAATAAGACAGATGCTGGGCATAGCATTGATAAACTCACCCCTTCTCTCAAGGCTTCGCTGGCCACAGGGTCCTATGCAGTGGGGAGGGAGTCAAGGAGGCAGGTGGGGTTAGGGGCGAGATGAGGAGGGGGAAAGGCCACACAGTACAGGATGGGGCACACAAAGGATAATAAAATGGGGAAGGAAAAGATGAGATTAAAGAAAATTGAGGAAGGAGAGAAGAGTAATGGAGGCATACGGAGGACAGGACAGTGGGCAGAGAGGAAGACAAGGGATCAAGTAGAGGAAGAGATGGATGAATCGGAATTAAGACAGAAGTGGAAGGGAAGGAAAGGAAAGGGGTTGGGGGATGAATGAATTGGGATATTGGGTGAACAGGGAAGTAAACAAGAGTACAAGAAAAGAATGGGAGATGGTGCATGAGGAGAGGGGAATGGGATACAGTATGGGGAAAGGGAGAGACGATGGAGAGGGAGGGAGGGGGGAGATGGGTAAGGGGAACAAAGTGCAGATGGACATGTGTGAAGTTGACATATTCCAATGAATTTTTATCACTGATATGACCATCAAAACCTCATACCTGACTTACATGCAAATATGACGCCAAACACAAACAACTTGAAATAATCTGTATTCAACTTGAGACATGGGTGTGTCACAGCTGTTGATACATCAGGCAAACCTGTGCATTATTCCATAATTTCTGCTCAGTAGAGTACCCAAGTGTGACGTCATATGAGCATATTGTTTGACAACTAGTTCTAAATTATGTGGGTAGAGCAAGCAGCAGTGATCATAGCAGGGACTGCATAATGCTACCCCAGTAGACGATGTCGGCCCAGTGAATCTGCCTTGAGGGGTGTTTAGAACCAGAAACCTGAATAACAATGGACGTGACGAAACCACTTCGGTACTCTATACTATTGACCCTTGTGCTTTACACCTGTGGCAAAGTACATCTTAACCCTAATGAGGCCTAGGAGGCATAATTGCGCCCCTCCCCCTATCCACTCCCCTCACCCCCCCCCCCCTGACCATTTTGCGTGATCATTCTCAAATGAGTACAAAATTCACCTCAAGATTTCATAACTTTTATCTTTGTAGTCTCCCGCAATTTCTTGGACCACAGTGGTGATGACAGAGTGTAACCTTGTAACAGCAATTGTGCATGACATTGCCATTGCCAATGTGTCTCATTTTTGTGATTTTGTGTACAAAATCAATAAAAAGTGTCTCAAAAGAAAATAACTAGTATTCTATCTAATCACTTAATTACACCAATTACTTAATTTTGTCCTTTCTATGTCTTGACAATGGTGTTTTAAGTTAAAATTGACACACACAAAAAAAAAAGAAGGTGAAACTCCCTTAAAGAAACCATGACCCCCCCCCCCCCCAACCTGGTAATTACAAGAGTAAGACACCAAATACCCCAGCCTGATCACTGTTAAAATTTAAATACTGCCTGAAAAATGAAATAAACACATATATGTGTACTCTGCAGCACAAACTAGTAACGCAAAGAACACTAATTTTCTTTCACAAATAGAAAATCAATTCATATTGACAATTAAAATATCTAAAATGTTAAATTCAGTTAAGATGTGTCCTACAAAAAGCAGCATTGTGACTCTGCGTTGTGTTCTAATTACTCTATCTGATTTAAACTCATGCAGTCACTTCAACATTTCTTTGATGGGTTTTTGTCAAGTCACACATCACTTCTTCACATGACAGTGTGCAACATGCAACATCATGCACACAGTATTCCTATAAGGTCACAAATAACATACCACAAAAGAGTGCTGTCTTCCCAATGTTGTTATGGAGAACTTAATCAAGAGAACTTTGTGCAAAATTGAGAAATGAACATTGTTTTCTTACCTTCTTCTTCTTCTTCTTCTTCATCTTCTTCATGGTGTCCTGGTGCTGTCTGACCAGCTTGGTCAAGCTCTCGATATACTGGTCAGTCTGGGTCAGCAGGTAGGCCAGACGTTTGTCCTTCTTCTCGTCAATCAGCTTCCTGTAGCCCTCCTCATCCTCCGCCTAGGCAGCAAAGATGGCAAGAAACAACAGACAGCATGGTTATAGAGAACTGTTGTAGTAATACACCGTAAACTTCAGATAATAAAAAAAATGTATATGGTTTGAATATCTTCTATCTCTCTCTCTCTCTCTCTCTCTCTCCCTGTCTCTCTCTCTCTTTTTTTTCTCTCTCTCTCTCTGTTTTCACTATATCTTCTATTTCTCTACGTCCCTCAATTTTTTTTTTATCATATATCTCTCTCTGTTTTCACTTAATCATCTATTTTTCTACCTCCCTCAATCTTTTTTAATCAATCATTCATCTCTCTCTCTCTTTCTCTCTTCCATCATCCATCATGATCATGAGGGGACTAATTACATTAAGTGGCTTAAGCAAAAAGAAAATGAGAATATTCCTCACCATGAGGCGGCGCATACGTTCCTTCTCGATCCTCTCGTTCTCCTTCTTCTGCTCTCGCTCCGTGTTGGCGTGGTACATCATGACAGCCTTGTTGCACTTGGTGATCTTGGACTGGATGCTGCGGTGGAACTCGCGGAAGTCCTTGGCGTGTTGGATCACGCTGCTCAGATACTCCTGTGGTACCACAACCAAAGAATACATAAGAGAATTGAGCTTACGTTCTTTCACCTGGAAGCATTCATACATTTAGTCCAATGTGAATCTTTTCTAATAGAAGCATACGTTTGTATTTCTTTATTGCAATGTTGATAAATAAATAAAATAAAGCCATTCCTGATGTTTTTATCTATGTGTATTAGTAGTGCAATAACGCCTTGGTGGCGCAACGTTAAACAACAAATGGCGTTACCTGGTGCTTCTGGCGGCGCTTACGCTCCAACTCCAGCTTCTGCTGGCGCTCCAGCCTCTCTGTGATGCGAGCCTCACGCAGCGTCTGCTTCTTGCTGCGCTTGTAGGCCTTGATGTTGAGGGCAGACTCAAGGGTGGTGTCCTGGCGCATGCAGGCCACCACGTCCTGTCGCAGCTGCTTCTGGAAGTTGAGCAGCCGCAGGGCGCGTAGCTCGATGCTGGCCTTCACGCGCAGGTCCTCCGACAGGTTGCCTGGCAACACCTGCAGCTCCTGCACACGGTACGCAATCCTCGCAGCAACCCTAGTAGAAATGAATGCAAGTCACATTTGGAATGTTTTTCTCAGCCAGACCCAAGTTCCACAGGCTTGTGCACATGGCAAAAGTGCAGTGCCACTGCTTGTCATAGCAGAAATCCTATTGAGCTGTGCGTTAAGTTCATGTATACATGTGGAGTGGTGAATAGTGCTGGTTATAAGTTATTGCTTCACATGTGCTCCATTAAACTCCATTACCAGGAGGATGTAATTCCATCATAAGCACATGTTTCTTAAAATCAATCAAGTTGGGAATATTTTTCTGAACTCGAAACCGGAATCTAAAGTGCAAGGCTAAATAGAACAAAAGAATGCATTTTTTTCATTATTGATATAAAAGTACTTTGTGTATACATGCTTTGGTGTTGAAAATTGTGTTTAAAGATTATTTTGTAAGTACTTTGTACTCAGGTCTTGATTCAGGATTTTCATTTTAATCAGGTACCTTGTAACCAAGTAGGTAAGTCAAACCCATTCACCAAGTCGAACCTAACTATACTGACCTGTTCTCCCTCTCCTGGAGAATCTCCACAGGGTCAAGTCCCTTGGGCTTGTTTACAGGCACCTGTCTGTTCTGCTTGGCCTGCAGCATCAACACGGTGGTGATGTTAGAGTTGGGGTGCGGTAGGGGCTGTTGTGGCCCTCCTGCCCCAGTGGGCTGACTCTGGGTGCCTGGCTGGCCAGAGAAGGCCTGCTGGCCCGGCTGCCCTGGCTGGCTTCCCTGCTGCTGCATGTGAGCTGGCATCTTCTGGTTCTGGCAAGGAGTAAAGTCGAAAGCAGTTAAATTCATTTTTAATCAACAGACATGAAGAGGTTCTTACATAGCACAAAACATCATAGGTCCCTATCCATTCAGGCCGACATGTAAAAGTATTATGTGTGTATCAGGCAAATAAACAAAATTCACGTTGCTAAAAGATTAGCCAGTGACTTCTTTATGTGCATTTTTACAAGCGCAACCGACTCATTTTTGGCACTTTTCATCATAAAATCCCAAATTTTGTTTTAAAGACAAATGCTGACAACATCCCACCTAGAAAAGGTCAAGTTCATGGGCATACTTTCATACATTTGGTATGGTAAATTCCTAGCTTTGCTGAAAGTGCTTGAATTCACACTAGCCTACTAGAGATAACATACAACAGTTATCAGGAAATTAGATGAATATATCAGATTAGTATCATTTGATAAAGAAATGTTTTGAAGCATCATAATACATGCACAGCTTGCTGGTGTAGGCCTACATGTGAATGTCACTGGATATTATCAACTGTGTTTATGATGATTTTAATTTCTAATCAATTGTAAATTGTACGGCAGCAGGCTGCAAGGATGACATTAATCAACCTTGAGTGTCGTGTTATTTTGGAGAGGGATAGGTGCGAGAGATGGTCAACTTACAAACGGCATCATGGCCTTCATGGGCATGCCTGGACGATGCTGCTGGTCAGCCGTCTGCTGCTGACCACCCCAGGCCTGACTGTGAGGGGGCATGCGCATTTGACCACCGCTGGACGGCTGGCCGGACATTGGACCCTGGCCTCCTCCTGGATGGAAAAAAAAAGCATTGGGTCAAAAAGTTGGTATTGTCACAAATCAAATAAGCACATATGTATACATGTATACAGTCTGAAAGAACCCTAAACCTGCTCCTGGAAAAAAATCTTCAAAACTCTCGCCTACAAAATAATGTTTCAAATAGTATTTAAAAACACTCATTCTTCAAATGCACAATGGAGCCCTACTCACTCATCTGCTGCTGGTAGGGTGGCATCATGGCTGAGGGGCGGCCCTGGATGGCATGGCGTAAGGTCTCTGGCATGGGCTGGTTGCGGGTCAGCAGCTTGTAGCCCATGATCTGTGCCTTGAGCTGCTGCAGCTGCACTGGGGTGAAGGGGCTGGGGCGGGGCCGCTGGGGACCGTGTTGCTGGTAGCCCCCGCCCCCTCCACCACCACTACCGGACATATTGGCCATCGCTGCCATGTCTGGTCCGTAGCCTGGGGGGAGAAAGGAGAGGAGGAGAGAAGAGGTGCCAACATGAATGCCAATCAATGAAGTGAGGATGAGCTAAAACAATTTAATATCAATGCCAGTCAATGAAGGTGAGAATGAGAGATGAGATTTCAACATCAATGCCAGTCAATGAAAAAAAGAAAAATCCGTCTATTACAATTGCTTCATAGTAACTACAAGTGTTCAGGTGTATCACAAATTGTGTGTCACAGTATCATACACTGTAGCCACTTATAACCCTCTTGTTGTCTTTTACTTTCAAACTGTAAGTTGGCTATTCTCCATAAATTACATACCGTACCATTTAACCATGTCATTTGCTCATCAACTTCGTGTTTGCATGTAACATTAAGTATATCTGTAATGATCGCTGTCTGTCTGTACCTTGTACAAACTTATTTGCAGTTCCGCCTGTGGGCTGCCATAATCTTATAATTTTGGGGGAGAAAAGGAATACAAGAAAGCATTGAATTTATATAAAGAGAAAGGCCTAAATCATGGCACTGTATAATGTACCTTGGCAATGGCAACAGGCAGGCGATATAAAATTTACTTGCAGGCTTATTTTTCAAGCCTCAAGTTATGAAACAAACATCCTAAACTTTGGTTTGCACTATATCTTATGAAGAATAATAATCGCTAATGATACTCGTTACACCCCAACTCACTACAATTTTGTATCATACCTGATGAAGTGTTGCAGCTACGCGCGAAACGTGATATTTTTAGATTCTCTGTTGACTAGGGGGGCATTTCATCAAAGGACTTGTCGGATATTTTATCCGACAAGTTTGCTCTCTGCCAATAAGATGCAAGCATTTCAGTAGCTTATAACAGTTTGTCGGATAAAACGTCCGACAAGTCCTTTGATGAAATGCCCCCCTGGTCTACTGTTGGCCATACATTGCGAGACAAATGATTGTCACGAGCAATTTATCCACAATGAGTGACATATTCAGCATTAAGAATAATAGTCTTTTACATGGCCTCTTTTTAACATCGAAGGTACTACATCCCTCTGATCCCCAATGTAATTTTGGATTGAATGGCAACCATATGAGGATGATAAATGAGCACATGATAGATGCCTTACCTCCGTTCCTGTCTGGAGGACCTCCCATGTTGCCCTGTGGAGGCATGCCCTGCTGCTGCATTCGGGCATACTGCTTAGCCTTGTCTGCCATGGCAACCAGCTTTGGGTAGCGTGGGTCATTCTGCATACCCTTTTCCTGCATTGACTCAAGCGCCTGTGGGGGGGGGGGGGGAAAGGGGACAGGTGCAAGAGATTGTCATGTCACAGGAAAAAGTGAAATCGCCTCTCTAGATAGCTTAGGATGTAGGCTGTGGATCAGCTTAGCATCATTACATCCTCGCTCCATGAAGAAATGTTTAAGCATATTAAATCAAATTAGATTAGATTAAATGTTCAGACATAGTTACACCCCACCTGAAGCAGTGCATCAGGAAGAAACATATGAGATAATCTTACCCTCTGAAGCATGCTGACATTGTTTGGGTTGTAGTTCTGGTCAGGTGGGCCCTGCTGCTGAGACTGAGGCCCTCCATGCATTGGTCCTGGGCCAGACCCAGGGCCTGGACCCTGCATGTAGTTTGGTCCCGGGTTCGGTCCCGGCTGGCTAGTCATAGGCCCATGTCCACCTGGCTGACTCTGCATGGGCCCACCGTGGCCAGACATAGGTTTGGGTCCCTGACCATGGGGAGGGCCAGTGGAGTGTGGGCCTGGTGGGACGGCCTGGTGCGGTGGGCCAGGCTGGCCGGGGTGTGGGGGCCCTGGCTGGCCGGGATGTGAGCCAGACACCTGGTGGGGAGGAGGTGGGGGTCCTTGCTGCTGCTGTTGCTGCTGGGACGATGGTGGTTGGGGCTGCTGACCACCAGGCCCTCCACCGCCACCTTGCATGGGAGGCCCCTGGTGTGGCCCCGTGCCCGGATGGGGGCCAGCATGAGGGGGGTGGGGCCCACCCTGGTGAGGTGGAGGGGGCCCTTGGTGAGGGGCTTGGTGCATGGGGGTCTGATGACTAGGGCCTTGGTGCATGGACCCTTGATGCGGAGGGCCTTGATGTGGGGGCCCCTGGTACTGCTGGCCTGGGCCCATCATACCATGCCCCATAGAGCCAGCTACATGGAGAAGGACGATAGACAAAGATAAGATAAAATGTAGTAAGCAATCAAGTCTCAATGCATTTTGAAGAAACATATAGGTAAAGAGGATTTGAGCAACATACATGAAAAAATACATATACAGTGAAACCTGTCTATAGTGGCCACCCAAGGGAAACAAAAATTGTGGCCTTTATAGACAGGTGGCTACTATATCCAGGTTCTTTAATACATGATCTCTCTCTGGGGGAATTATTTTAGTGGCCACTATAGACAGGTTGGCTGCTATAGACAGGTGGCCACTACGACAAGTTTGACTGTATAGACTATTACACTTTGATCGCAAGTCGCAATAATGATAATGATCAATGGTGCACTTATGCAGAGTAGCAGTAAAGAAAATACATGGGGGCTCAGCGTGATTTAGCATCAGCAATGTTCCCCAACATCCTCATGAATTACAAAAGAACGTTTTAAATCCTTTTTTTTCACGAGTTATAATGCAAAACATAGTCCAAGGTATCCAAGGTATTTGTTTGAAGACACCTGACTTGAAAATTAACACCTGTAAATATATCTTTGCTACATGTTCTATGTGAATAAAGTTTACAGAGCTATAACTGTAAATGCATGTTGCATCTGAAGAGCATGTTCACATAGAAGCATTTTGCCACTCCCGCTTGCCAGAATGAAATCTTATCAAGGCCTTTCAGAAGATTCATCCACTCCAGTAAAACGGCTGACCACCTTGGTATACATAGATTGCTCCACGGATGGATCGTCTTGCTCTGCCACAACAAGGAACCCCTAGCAAAGTACAGCTGGCAAACTGGTCCCATGCTAACACAGCGTTACAGTGTTCTCACCTGGTGTCATGCCCTGCCCAGGGTGCTGTCCAGTGTGCTGTCCCTGGTGTTGACCCTGGTGCTGTCCAGGGTGCTGACCGGGATGTTGACCGCCATACTGACCTCCCATGTAAGACTGGTTGGGAGGGGGCATGGGGTTGTGGCCTGGCCTCGGACCTACACACAAAGCAAAGTCAAGTACAGTGAACAAATTACACAGGGGCTTATTTCTTTCGCCCCTATGAGCAATACAAGAACCCCTCTGAAAATGTATATTTAGTCATAGGGCATAATGTCAAACATACTTCACGCAGTTTGTAGAATGACATCAGGCTAGAGAGTATCCTTGTGCAAATAATTGTTTCTTTCATAATTCAAAAGCAATCAGCATGAAAACCTTTCTTACCTTTCTAAATTTCACTACGTGCTACATTTAAAGGTTAATATCCCATTTATAATCAAGTCATGTTTTTGTATGATTCGTCAACAGGAACAGAGGTATGTGGCACAATTGAATTCACCAAAAAATATAGTGAACATTTACAACATGCACCCTTTCTAAATCTGTGATGTGGCTTAACATACATGATATTATGGCATACAATAATTTATGTTTAGATAGCAGAAGAGCTGTTGTCTGATGACTGACTGATATGTTTCACATAATATGAATGTGGGTGTTTTTCAATTTATCTCAAAGCCGTCAATATTCCCTTGAAAAAATAACACATGTTAATTAGATAAGTGATAGTTTCTCAATTAACTCAGCTATATGTAATGGTCTAGATAGAAATGATAGAATCTAGAGATCATGAATTATTCCACTAAAATCAGAATGGTTGGCAGACATGTCATTCCCTGGGCCCCGTAACATAAAGGTTTGCGATCAATTGCAAATTTGAAAGACGAATTCTGATTGGTTACTGGTCAGTTATGTGAACAAAGAGCACATGTAACAATGGTGTTGATTGGCCATTGCCATTTTGCGATTAATTGCAAACCTTTATGTTACGGAGCCCTGATTTGAAACTTCAATGGACTCACCCTGGTTCATCATCTGAGCCTGGTAGGGGGGCATTGGGCCTGGGCCTGAGGAGGGACCATGTCCCCCCATTGATGGGGGTCCCTGAGGGGGCATCATGTGCCCCTGTCCTCCCTGCATGGGGCTCATGGAGGGGGGCATCATGCTGCTGTTGTCTCCCATGGGTCCTGGGCCACCAGGTCCACCTGGCCCACCTTGCTGCATGGGGCTGGGGCCTGGGCCTGGGCCAGGACTGGGGGTCATCATGGGACTATGGCTGGGGCCACCTTGTTGCATGGGGCTAGGCATGGGCCCTCCCTGTGGAGGCATACCTCCTGGGCCTAGGGGAGAATATCATAGAGAACTCAAGTGGTGCACTGTACTTAATATAAAAACTAGTGATAACATTACATGGCAGCTCAGGGCATTGATGTAGCGCCCGATATGCCTCTGCAAAAAAAAAACATTTCTCTTAAACATGTGCGATTTATTGCAACTTGGTTTGCGATAGGTATCAATTTTAAATCTGTATGTTAGAGATTGGACTTATGATCAATTCAGATCAATTTCAATTACACATCTCCATAAGACAGAGCACTGTAAAACTAAACTACTGAGCCATGTTGTGCATTATCCCCATTAACCCATTGTGTGTCAGACAAAGTGGCACTCTATTGGATTAGTGTGGTTTACTTAGGTGAATAAATACACATGGCAAACAAAGGGTAAAAAGACAGGGCCCAAGCCATGATCATGTTCCCCCTCTGACCTTACCTGTTCCTCCCTGGTCATAGCCCTGTGTCTGGCCTGGGCCCGCAGGCCCCGTGGGCCCTGTAGCTGGGTGGTTCATGTCTGGACTCACACCGGCAGGAAGCTGATTCTGTGCTGGCATGGAAGAGTCATCAGCCATTGCTCCGCCTGGACAAGCAGGGTGGTAAAGGAATTAATATAGTATTATCAAATCCTAGGATGAGATTATTGAGAATCATGAACATCTTAATTATGTAAATAGCTACATTAGGGTTTAGGATAAAGTTAAGAATTACTGTTTATGAAAATGGGGGTGGGTAGCCCCAATTTGTGGAATGTTATCACTACAAAGAGAGAGAATGATGGGTGGCCTATTATTCCTGCTCAAAGAAAATTGCAGCTTAAAAGATGCTTGTACTTGTAGGCTAAATCACACTTATGAAAAAAAAAAAAATCAATTTGAGTTAACACTTAATACACCCGACACTTGCCGTGCAATCGTCCTGCCAATGAAATATCAATGGGGAATCAGGTGAGGTACGTACAGGCTTTGCAAAACACCCATTGACCTGTACACTTCGGCTTCACTCACATGACTGTATTATGTGCTTGTCTGACTGATCAATCCGATGAGTAGGCCTATTGATTGTGCCAACACTTCACCACTATTGCATCTTGATCATGTTCTTTCGAGTGGAAAGAAAAACTGGGGAAACCTGCAAACCACAGGAAAATCATGGAACTACGAACGCACGTTGAAAAACACAGATAATTTGAACGAAAATGTGGAAATGCCAAATATGTCCACATTTTGCCTAATTTCCCCCTGAAAATGTTGCAACCTTCGAAAACGCACATTGAACAGAAATATGCGTGTCCAGTTTCAAAAGAAGGGGAAGGTTAACCATTTAGATCTATCATCTAGTTCGAATATGCATTTTTGTTAGTATGCCAAGTAAGGAAATAGCACCACAGTAAAATGGGCCACATTTAGAGTTAGACTATACATTACAAGAAAGGTACCCAAGCACAGCATCACTGGTCCCAAAAAGGCCCAATCATTTCTGCAAATATCATCGACTCTCAATCAAAAAGCAGACACCAGTCCTGAAACGAGTCAAAATTACCTGAAATTTAGTGAAAACACAATGTAACACAGTCACAACACAAAGTCAACAGCGTATTCCCTCCAGTCCACGTCCATCACAGCTCATCAGTCCATCATGTTCCATGATGATAGACACTAGACTCTACATTTCATTTGCATTTTTAGAATAGATAGACTCTAGTGTTTTTTGAACGGATAGCCACAAAGAAAGCTTGCTTGAGATAGAGTTAATTATCTGCGTCAGGGGAGGGAAACAAACAATATATTTCAACTCAAAATCTCGCATTGACCATGGCATTTCGTTCGTGTATAGCAGCACATACGTACGAACCACACACATACACGTACCAGCGTAAGGCGGTGTACCGGTACTGATAACAACACGTTACAAATGCCCGTGTTGAGAGCGAAACGACTACACTCACACAAAGCCAGGGAAGTAGACAGTAAAATTAGCATTTCGGAGTTAACATATGCATCATTCATGACATTTTTTAGAATTGTAAGATTTCTTTTGCAAAACACAGCAAGTCACATACAAATATATTACCGATTCAATCGACGTGAAGCTCTTTCGGATGACCCAGAACAGAATCACAATCGCATAGATTCTTGGTGAACGCAGCGCTAGCGCAGACGAATGTCTTTTGTCTGTAGGAATTAATCGCGGATATTTCGACCCGACATACCTTGTTCGGGTATTTTCGGTATTCTTCGGAATGATTATCGCGGCGCGTGTGTAAGATCTATGGTGGCGCACAATTTAGGTCCGATAAAAAGTTTTTCCTGGTTTGGATTGGAGATAATTATGGTTATTTCCACTTTTCAGAGATATAACATAACTTGATAAAATATGATTATCGTATGCTGTGAATGGCTCTGATGTTTTCTGTTTTGTATGTGTTTTTTTCTCAAAAAATGTTTTCCCCTGATCTATGATCTGATTCCCCCTATCATTCTTTTGTCTCATTTCAGAAATGGCATAATTACCGCCAATATCATCATAAACATATTATTAAGATTCTCCTCTTTGTGCTGTTTGCAATAACTCACCAGAAATATGGATGCATTTGTTTATTACATATCCCCAAATGCAAACTGTATGGCATAAAACAATTTTCATGATTACTCAGGAAAATAATCGCACTTCCGAATTTGAGAAAATGTTCAGTTTTCATAGATATACAGGGTATTATATCTTTTTGTCTTTAAAATACTAAACATACATTGGTAAATTTCAGAACAAGATTATTGCGTTTGATCTCTTTAAAGCCTACTTGAAACATAAAAAAGCTACAGAATACATAATTTCCCCCAAAAAAGGTTAACTCATTTTCTTAAAGATGAGAACGTATTTTCCCCATTTGTTTATTCAAGTACCTGTATTTTGTTATGCTGGACCTTGATATTATTATTATTATTATTAATTTGTCTGTTTTTTGTTTCTATTGTACTTTACTTGTAATTATCTTGGTTTTGTTTCCATGCATGTTTTTTTTTTTAAAGAAAACAAAATGAAAAGGGGAAAAAAGAATCCCGTTACATGATCGGGTGAAAGGCACAAGGAGGAAAATGTTAAAATTATAGGCTCATATGCTGTGACGCAGGTCATCATTTCTCAGAGATCACCTTGTGCCTGCTATGTATATAGTTTGAACTATATACATCCCACAGAAGTCAATACTTGTTTATTGCTACTACCATCATCACCCTTTTGTACTTGAAGATATCGTCACACTACCCTGATCATCTTAACCACGTCCATCAATCTGTATCACCACCATCATCGCCATAATCACAATGCCCTGTATGCATCAACACTATATCAACCTCATCACCACCATCATCGCCATAATCACAATGCCCAGTCGCATCAACACTATATCAACCTCATCACCACCATCATCGCCATAATCACAATGCCCAGTCGCATCAACACTATATCAACCTCATCACCACCATCATCGCCATAATCACAATGCCCAGTATACATCAACACTATATCAACCTCATCACCACCATCATCACCATAATCACAATGCCCAGTAATATACATCAACACTATATCAACCTCATCACCACCATCATCGCCATAATCACAATGCTCAGTAATATACATCAACACTATATCAACCTCATCACCACCATCATCGCCATAATCACAATGGCCAGTATACATCAACACTATATCAACCTCATCACCACCATCATCACCATAATCACAATGCCCAGTCGCATCAACACTATATCAACCTCATCACCACCATCATCACCATAATCACAATGCCCTGTATACATCAACACTATATCAACCTCATCACCACCATCATCGCCATAATCACAATGACCAGTATACATCAACACTATATCAACCTCATCACTACCATCATCGCCATAATCACAATGCCCTGTATACATCAACACTATATTAACCTCATCACCACCATCATCACCATAATCACAATGCCCAGTATACGTCAACACTATATCAACCTCATCACCACCATCATCGCCATAATCACAATGCCCAGTCGCATCAACACTATATCAACCTCATCACCACCATCATCGCCATAATCACAATGGCCAGTATACATCAACACTATATCAACCTCATCACCACCATCATCCCTATAATCACAATGCCCTGTATACATCAACACTATATCAACCTCATCACCACCATCATCGCCATAATCACAATGGCCAGTATACATCAACACTATATCAACCTCATCACCACCATCATCGCCATAATCACAATGGCCAGTATACATCAACACTATATCAACCTCATCACCACCATCATCACCATAATCACAATGCCCAGTCGCATCAACACTATATCAACCTCATCACCACCATTATCGCCATAATCACAATGCCCAGTCGCATCAACACTATATCAACCTCATCACCACCATCATCGCCATAATCACAATGCCCAGTCGCATCAACACTATATCAACCTCATCACCACCATCATCACCATAATCACAATGCCCAGTCGCATCAACACTATATCAACCTCATCACCACCATCATCACCATAATCACAATGTCCAGTATACATCAACACTATATCAACCTCATCACCACCATCATCGCCATAATCACAATGCCCAGGAGCATCAACACTATATCAACCTCATCACCACCATCATCGCCATAATCACAATGTCCAGTATACATCAACACTATATCAACCTCATCACCACCATCATCGCCATAATCACAATGCCCAGTCACATCAACACGATATCAACCTCATCACCACCATCATAGTAATCAATCCACACAATTACCGTCGCCATTAGCACAATGCCTGGTATACATCAACACTATACATGTATCAGCATCACCACCATAACAGCAATCACTTTCACAACCACAAGCAATTACCACAATCACCATTGCCATTACTGTTATCACAATCAAAACAAGAATCATCCTTATCACGAGCACTCCATGTCCTATAATTGCAAGCAAACCAATTCAAGTGTTACTGTATTAATTAACAAAACTAATGAGAATCCCACAGAAAACATCACAGACATTGGTTATTTGAAATACACATTTTTAATATGTCAAAAATAGCTTCCACAAAAATGATTGTCAATATAATTTTGCTCTCGAAAAAACAACTTTACAGTGGGGCCCATGAGCATGAACAATCTGCTTCCTGTATCACTTCCACTCTTCTTCAATAAAATAACAATTGAAGGTTACACAGATAAGTCCAACTGATAATGCCATTTGAAAGAGAAGAGACAGTGAGGCAAACTGCAAAGAAGGTTTTTTATGCAGTATTTGAAATCCATGTCACTGTTAAAGACAAGGTGTCCCATTTGCAACAGTCAGGAATCAGCAGTACTGGTACATGTATACCCAACGATAACGTATATGAAATCTTACAGGCATAGCTTCACAACCATTTTGAAGCAAAGTGAAAAACTGTCCTTCATTGTGTTTGAATGCACTGACCATAGTCTACATTCATAATAGTTCATGTATTGTCCCCGACAACATGCGGTGCAGGGCAGGCTGCGTACAGCGGTCTTCAGTCTCTATGCCAAAGGTTTCTGATGAACCACCCAAAACCTCCTCAAAATCTGAAGATCTCCTTCCATTTTACTTGGTTTTAACAAAATACATGTAGTGTTTTTTTGCACTGCAAAGGGACACCCTGTGTTTAATTACCGTAAACTGGCCCATTAGGGAACCCGCCAATTTCACATTCCGTGCGGAGTGCAGAGTTTTTGATGACACAGACAGCGACATGTGAACATTAACCAGAACACTTTCTGTCGCTTTTTTCACGAGAATCTTATGATTGTGGCTTGTGTTATCCAGTCGATTTTTAACTCAGTGCAAAGGTTATTCATAGGAATGCTGCTTAAAAATGAGCAACTACCAGATTTTTTTCCAGTAAGCAACACACTTTTATGCCCATTTCATGACAAAACTATTTCCCAAAAATAAGACTTTGACACGCAACGTCAGTTGTATGTCTAGTCTGTCATATTTACAATTTTCATGGATAATTAGAACATGATTTGCAAGGGCAGTATAATAGGCTTTCGAAAGTAAAGTATTTATGTAATAAATGTAATAAACGATCAAGAAAAATAATATTTACATTACAATGTTACAATGGAAGTAAAAGAGGAAGAGAGAGAGTAATACCCTTTTCTTACTAGGTTTTCTTAGCCCCGTACTATCCTTAGCCCCGTACTATTTTTTGAAGCTTTTCACATTGGCATTTCTTAGCCCTGTATTATTTCTTAAGCCCGACTAGCTGTTCTCACTCGTAATCGTTAGCCCCAGACTTTCTCGACAGCTTTATGAATATTTATGAGTGTACGTCTTGCACATCTGCTCTTTACCACACCGCATCAAGGCCACTCGCCCATCGGGCATTACCTGATTGGTCTCGGCTTTTCAGCCTTGAGCTGACACCGAATTTCCTTAGCCCCATACTATTTTTCGTTTCTGTTCTCACTTGCGCTCTTAGCCCCAGACTATTTGGCTTGGCCCTGCAATTGCGGGGTTAGCCCTGCTTTTTTGCAGGGCCAAATAATCCCGGATTATTGGTGGGGCTAGCCCACTTTGGTAAAAACAAGTGAGAACGGAAACAGGGCTAAGGATATTTTTGCAAGTGAGAAAAGCATATAAGAGGGAGACGCGGGGGGGGGGGGGGGGGGGGGGGGTGGTGGAAGGAGCTAACACAGCTGGCCTACACCCAAACTTGATACAGTGCATGCCGGCCGCTTGTCTGGTAGGGGATTACCGCTCAGCGCTTTTGTTTACTTAGGCTGGCCTCAAATCTCAGATAACGATAAGTCGTAAAATACA
Source organism: Arbacia lixula (assembly GCA_963669155.1). Taxonomy (NCBI): domain Eukaryota; kingdom Metazoa; phylum Echinodermata; class Echinoidea; order Arbacioida; family Arbaciidae; genus Arbacia; species Arbacia lixula. Next base: position 22,919,117 of record OZ022580.1, on the reverse strand, counting down.
TTTTCTGGGTTCCAGGTCAGGGCTCTACAAAAAAAATTTTTACCGCTTGCCCTGTCGGGCAAGCGGTAAAAATATTTGCTTGCCCTGGAGGAAAAACTGCTTGCCCTTTTTTTTTTTTTACTATAACCTTTGTTTTTCACTAATTTTTCTGCAGAAGCGGCATACCTTATCCTGCCGAATTATAACATACTTTAAAGGACAACTGAACATAACAATAGGTATTTACACAGAGTTTGACAAGTTTCTAGTGTTTTTAGTCATCCGAGTCCATCATGTTTAACACTGACTCTTTTAACTATAGTACTCTTGCTTTCACTCGAAATGAAGCACACATACGCCTGACCTCCCTTAATAATTGGGCATGTTGGGAGCAGACTCCGCTCACTACATGTAGGCAGGTATAGGACACTTTCACAAGACTAGAGGAATTTAAAAAACACATATTGATAACACTGACTACACCACATTGCATTGTAATTTGTAGGTGGCAAAGCTTGTCATAATACATGTAACTCGTAAGCACGCTGACAGGATTATAAATAGTCACATTTCAAAAGTAAAATGTCTAACCCTAGACAACTTCTTTGCCATTGAATCGTCCAAAAAAGTGATTTCTAGGTCTGCATTAGCGTCCGTTTAGACCCTATAGCCCTGGGACGGCTAGGCGGCTAGCTACCTGTGACTAGCTGCATAGCCGTAGGCTGTCGTGGATACACTTAGTTATGAACTAGCGCCATGATCTCCCAGTTTCGAGCTTGTTAATACAGAAAACCTTAGAGAAATCAGCCTGATATTTCTGGGTAGGGTTCTTGGTAGATGTGCTCATTTTGCCGTTTCAAGTGTACTGGTAGCGATCAAAATCATGGGCAAATCAATTAAATCATTGCTGCTTCACAGCAGGTATATGTGCAGCACTCATACAACAATCACGTACACACGTTTTCACATTACAGTCCCATATGTAGTAATCCACGTAAATACGGTATGTGGACACACAAAATAATAAACACAGCTGTTACGAAAAATTTCACATCGTGCAGTCGCACATTCGCGATCGCAAGCCAGTGCTCTTATCTGGTTAAAATATCGGTAATGCGGATATCGCGCATATGAGCAGAATTTATTTTTCAGTTCAAAATGGCAGTGTCCACGGAACGGAGTTTCAGACGAATTTTCATGACAAAATGTCAGTGATCTCACTCCAATTTCAGCTGTGTTTGCCCGGTTTGACATGATACGAGACACATTCACATTAATTTTCTCGCATATGCGTAAGAACAATGTTATTTCCATATTTTTGGGTGGAAAATAACCACTTGCCCGGACGGGCAAGTGTCTTTGAGAAATGCTTGCCCGGGCGTCATTTTCACTTGCCCCGGGCAATCGGGCAAGTGGGTTTGTAGAGCCCTGCAGGTTTTAAAGTCCCATTGGCGTCATGGCAAGGTGCAGTCAGAGTTAGAGGGATAGTCCACCCTGAGGATTAGTTGGTTTCAATAAAAGCAGAAATATGAAAGAAACGTATTCGTGGAGGTTTGATGAAAATCTGTCAAAGGATAAGAAAGTTTGTTTGTACGTTGGTTTGAAGCTTTCATTTTGTGACATAATTTGTGAGGTGCATTCTCATATCTCATATGTTGTGTAGTATTTTATATGAAAATGTTGATTTTCTCACAAGGATATGCATCATTTTACCTTTTACATTTAATGCATCATTAGAAACATCTTTTTACACACATATACCTCTATGAAGAAAAATATTCGTTCAATAAAAACAGCAATTTACAGAATCATACTGCGCACAACATATGGGAGAGCACCTTGCACACGACGTCACAAAATCCCAAATTTTAAAAGATTATAACTTTGTTATTCTAGGCCAGATTTTCGTCAAACCTTCAATAATATGTTTCTCTTGTGTCTCTGCTTTTATTAAAACCAACTTAATTTCAGGGTGAAATATCCCTTTATGATGAGTCTTATGGCATATGTCGGACGGATTGGCATGGTCCAGAGCATCTCAGTATTACAGTAATGGACTGTACTACCTCTACTAAGCATCAGCAACCATCATTCCAAGCATCGCCTGAGCCATAATGTCCAGTGTGTTGCTCTGTTCCACCATGACTGTCACATTACCTTCATGAGCTCTCGTAACAGGTGAAAGCTCTGTGTGGTATTGAGTCACAACTCCTTCAAGCTCGGCACTTTGGACCTCTTTCTGGCTCTCCCCACATGGTGTCGCGTCATCGGTTGGTGCAATGGTTGGCAAGGTCGAGTCGGGACGGATCTTCTCTGGGTTCCTGTCGTACTTCTTCTCCAGGACGATCTCGTGCTTCTCGGCCATGTGCTTCCTGAGCATCGTGTAGTCAGTCAAGCGCCGGTCACACTCTGAGCAGGAGTACCGTGCATGCCGCGTGTGAACGTCCCGATGCTTTAGCAGGTTGCCCTTAGTCAAGAAACACTTCGCACAGAATTCGCACTTATGCCGGCGAATATTGTTGTGCCAGTCCATGTGGACTTGTCTATTGATCCGAGTCCTGAAACTCTTGTCGCAGAGCTCACATGGAAATGGCCTCTTGTCTGTGTGTGTCCTCATGTGGACATTGAGCTTGCTGGCCACCTTGAACTGCCGCTTGCAGATCGTGCACGGGAACCCGTACGTGTTTGAGTGAACTATCTTCATGTGGTACTTAAATCCGTCCTCATTCTTGTACTGGGCCCCACACACCTCGCAGAGGCTCAGATTATTGCCATGGTTATTCCTCTGGTGTCTTCTAAGAAGACCTTTGTACCTGAAAGCCATCTCACACTCTGTACACTTCAACGTAGCCTCACCATGAATTCGCATATGCTCTTTCAACATCCTGCTGGAAAACATATGCTTACCACAAACCTCACAGGGAAACTTGTCTTGTTTGGTATGTTTGCGGTTGATATGTTCTTTTAAGCTTACCCGCCTTTTGAATGTTGCAGGGCATATGTCACACGCGTATACCGCCTTCGATTTCAAATACGTCAATTTTAAACGCTTCTGATATCTCTCTTGCCGGACTGTTCCCTGTAGATCAGGCAGACGAGCCTCACAGTCGACAGTAGGTATGCCGTGGCGCCGATTCAAGTGACGTAACGTCCCATTCTTTGTCTTGAAAGAGGCTGTACAATGATCACAATTGTATACAATGGGAGGAGACCCATCATTCTTGAAATACGATAGAGGTCTTGTTGACCTCTTCTGCCGGACGGTTCCCTCTAGATCAGGCAGACGAGCCTCACAGTCAACAGTAGGTATGCCATGGCGCCGATTCAAGTGACGTAACGTCCAATTCTTTGTCTTGAAAGAAGTTGCACAAAGATCACAATTGTATACAATGGGAGGAGACCCATCATTCTTGAAATACGCCGGAGGTCTTGTTGACCTCTTCTGCCGGACTGTTCCCTCTAGATCAGGCAGACCAGCCTCACAGTCGACAGTAGGTATGCCGCGGCGCCGCTTCTGATATCTCTCTTGCCGGACTGTTCCCTGTAGATCAGGCAGACGAGCCTCACAGTCGACAGTAGGTATGCCATGGCGCCGATTCAAGTGACGTACCGTCCCATTCTTTGTCTTGAAAGAGGCTGTACATTGATCACAATTGTATACAATGGGAGGAGACCCATCATTCTTGAAATACGATAGAGGTCTTGTTGACCTCTTCTGCCGGACTGTTCCCTCTAGATCAGGCAGACGAGCCTCACAGTCGACAGTAGGTATGCCGTGGCGCCGATTCAAGTGACGTACCGTCCCATTCTTTGTCTTGAAAGAGGCTGTACATTGATCACAATTGTATACAATGGGAGGAGACCCATCATTCTTGAAATACGATAGAGGTCTTGTTGACCTCTTCTGCCGGACTGTTCCCTCTAGATCAGGCAGACGAGCCTCACAGTCGACAGTAGGTATGCCGTGGCGCCGATTCAAGTGACGTACCGTCCCATTCTTTGTCTTGAAAGAGGTTGCACATTGATCACAATTGTATATAATGGGAGGAGACCCATCATTCTTGAAATACGATAGAGGTCTTGTTGACCTCTTCTGCCGGACTGTTCCCTCTAGATCAGGCAGACGAGCCTCACAGTCGACAGTAGGTATGCCATGGCGCCGATTCAAGTGACGTACCGTCCCATTCTTTGTCTTGAAAGAGGCTGTACATTGATCACAATTGTATACAATGGGAGGAGACCCATCATTCTTGAAATACGATAGAGGTCTTGTTGACCTCTTCTGCCGGACTGTTCCCTCTAGATCAGGCAGACGAGCCTCACAGTCGACAGTAGGTATGCCGTGGCGCCGATTCAAGTGACGTACCGTCCCATTCTTTGTCTTGAAAGAGGCTGTACATTGATCACAATTGTATACAATGGGAGGAGACCCATCATTCTTGAAATACGATAGAGGTCTTGTTGACCTCTTCTGCCGGACTGTTCCCTCTAGATCAGGCAGACGAGCCTCACAGTCGACAGTAGGTATGCCGTGGCGCCGATTCAAGTGACGTACCGTCCCATTCTTTGTCTTGAAAGAGGTTGCACATTGATCACAATTGTATATAATGGGAGGAGACCCATCATTCTTGAAATACGATAGAGGTCTTGTTGACCTCTTCTGCCGGACTGTTCCCTCTAGATCAGGCAGACGAGCCTCACAGTCGACAGTAGGTATGCCGTGGCGCTGATTCAAGTGACGTACCGTCCCATTCTTTGTCTTGAAAGAGGTTGCACATTGATCACAATTGTATATAATGGGAGGAGACCCATCATTCTTGAAATACGCCGGAGGTCTTGTTGACTTCTTCTGCCGGACTGTTCCCTGAAGATCACTGAGACGAGCCTCGCAGTCGGCGGTAGGTACAGCATGGTCCCTGGTCAAGTGACACACCACTGCACTTTTTCTCGTAAAAGAGTGCGTACAGAGATCACAATTGTATACAATGGGAGGGGACCCATCATTCTTGGACTTTGCTTGTTCTCGCTGGGATTTGGCTGCAGATTTCAGGGGCATTCTGGCTCTCTCAGGCTGGACAATGCCCTGGAGATCAGGGAGGCGAGCCTTGCAGTCAGCGGCAGATATGCCATGACACCGCTTCAAGTGACGTAACATTGAACTCTCCAGCTTAAAAGACAATGTACAAAGATCACAATTGTATACAATTGCCTTTGCCTTCTCACTGCCTTCCTTAAGTCTAAGTCTAAGGTGTTTATCTAACTCCAAAGTGGAAGGAGGGATCTTGCCCAAATTGGAGCACGGATGCTGCTGTACTGACTTGGAGGGGTCGACTTCAGAACAGGATGCTGTCTCACAAGGTTCGACACTGGAGCCATTGCTCTCACTATCCTGGTCCAGCCATACAGAGGGTGGCTCATAATCATCATCATCATCATCATCATCATCATCATCATCATAATCATCATCATCATCATCATCATCATCATAATCATCATCGTTATTATCATGAAGACGCTGACACTCTACATAGATGCCCGCTGCCTTCTGAGCATTCTCTGGCTGGGAATCTGTTTCACAATTTGATGGCTCTCTCACTGAGGATGATTCCTGCGTCTCTTGCTCTAATGGGACTGGCTCAACAACATCTTCTGCTGCTTGCTCCTCTTGATCAGCAGGAAATAGTAGGGCAACTGTGGAAGAGAAAAGCAGAATGAAGAAACATGAATGCACCTTGACAAATCTTCATCAGAGCTGCCAAATTCCTCACACTCATTTTTTTTAACTGTCTAACAATTTGTTTTTCTCAATCAACACTTTGCTAAAATTCAGTATTTTCACATCAGCACTTAAAAATACATACTAGTAATCAGCTCTGCTGCATAAGGATGACAATCAATTTGTGGCCATCACACTGATTTATGCCATAATTCTTAAGCAAGCAGATCGTAGCTGTGACAAATTGCAACAGAACAGCAATCACTCAATCAATTACTATCACTGATATTTTTTATTCTGCATGACAATCGTACAGTCTTAGTGAAACAGCTTTTTGGGGTAACTTCAATTCACAGAATTCACAATTTCTAGTGCCCAGATTAAGACAAGATAACATGGAAACAAATACCTTAGAGTCTCATTCATTTTTTTGTTCATTCTTTTACAGGATAAAACACACTTTCCTTCCTTCTATCTGGTGTATACCTAAAATTTGTTTTCAAACGTATACAATCATTGTTTATTTTTCATCATGAGAAATAAACCAATTGGATATAAATAATAAATAATAATAATAATAATATTCAGTTCTTATATAATTCTTATACATTTTCTTTCTTTGAAAATTAATTACATTATGTATCAATTTATTTGATGAGTATTAAGTAGCAATAATAGATGTATGATTATCAATAAAACACACGGGATACAAAAACAGATCCCCCCGTAAGTAGAAGAGAGAATGAAAGGGGGGAAATGAAAGACAGGGATATACATGTAGAAAGGGAAAGGGAGAAAGAGAGCAAGGGATAAATACGAGAGAGAGGGAGAGAGACAATACATGCATCAAGGCTATGAAACAGGGAAGAAAATTACTGTAAATGTATGTCAATGCCAACAAAATTTTGTACATTACCAGTCTCCTCTTCCCCAATGGATGATACTGTGAATTGAAGAGCTCCAATGTGTGCAAGAAATGATGTAGTTGCATTTTGTTCTATTAAAGAACAAAACAGAAACAAAGAGAATAAAGAATGTAACAATCTAAAGCAAAACATCGTCAACGAAAAACTGCAAAACAACTGTAACTGTACTTTTGATGTGTTACTTTGCATTTTACTTGAAATGAAGACATCTTGTTCTGTTATTATCATTCGTTTAAGAACAGGCACAATATTCAACAAGATAATAATGAAATAGCAAATTTTCACACAAGAGTAGACGGAAATAGCCAATGTAAACGCTAAACAATTCACAAATATCTAGATATTCTGACTTGAATAAATGTTTTTGTTTATATTCTTTTAAATATGCAAAACCATTACTTAATAAAAGTATTGTTCTTTTACTCCTATGTAGTCATTTCAATTTCCATTTTCCAATTATGTAATTACATGTAAGTTTGAAAAATGCTGTAGAATCGGTTTAGCACAACTAATTTCTGAAAAAAAAAATCATCAAAGTCTGAGTGCCCCGGACCTGGACATGGAAACTGGGAAATAACAGGAGCTTCGCTTTTCTTCTTTCAACTTTTTGTATCATACCATAAGGTCACAGATGCACTTGAGGAATGGTGCGGAGAGCGCAAATTATATCCAGATTTTACTCACTAGAAATGCACAAAAACTTGAAATATTGCCAAATTTTCATGTTTTATTTTCATTTTTTTGACACCTCCGCACACGAAACTGAGGTTATCTCCATGGAAGGTGAAACATGTTTTACAGCAAACATGTATTTCTAGGGAAATATGATTGACCAGTGTGCGATATTAGGCATTTCTCTGACATGTTCTCTAAAGTATTCTCCATTCATGTATATCACAAAAAATGACACAATACAATTTGAAGATGCACTACTACTGCACATGCACTGATTTTGGTACATAAAGTTGTTCTGAAATCTTCTGCGTATACAAAATGTATGTTCCTCAAAATGCATCCCAAATTTATCTTGCCTGTTTGGCAGCGTTTACACTGGATCAGAGCTGAACGCGTCAAATATTCTTTTGTGCTACATATATCAGTAAACGCCACTGGAAAAGAAATGCATTACTCCTTGTGCTGACTCCAGTTCTCACACCTCCCTGATGCAAATAATGCAAGAGTCGAGACTCACCATCTCTTGATGCAGTTCCGCTGAGCCAAGACTCTCCAATCCTCTTGCTCTCCACAACCAGTAGGTCTGCAATTCTTTTGACGTCTGTGTGCGGCAATTTGTCCCACATGTTGCTCATCACCAACTCGCAGCCAGGCAACTGAAAGGAGATGAACGGAATCATGAATACGTAATCAACATTCGTAATGTCAGTATAGTTTGATATATTTGATGGTTTGATTTATTTTTCTGTTTTCTATTGTTACAATTCTACATCATTTATGTGAAAGCCACAGAAAGATAAATCAATTAAAAAAAGTACCGTATTTTTCAGGGTATAAGACGCATGTGTTTATCCTTGAAAATCACGCCAAAGTCCGGGTGCGTCTTATACACGGCTTTAGCAAAAGTCGGGTCTTTCAAACTAACACATATACATATGTATGGGACTATGCATTGTGTGACAACAATCAACATTTAACAACAAAATAAATGGCTTTGATAGCCCGACATAATATCGGTAATACGATCTCAATCACATCATCATAATAATTTTCCGGTACGAAGAAAGCACCAGGACTAGTATTTGTCTGAGAAACCTCAAAGAAACTCGAAAGCTAAGCCCTAAGGATAACCTCCGTTAGATCAGAGCCGCTATTGTCGCTTTGATCCGGCCTCGAGGTGGCGCGCTACGCACATTTTCATCCACGGTGATTTTTTTTTTTTTTTATCTCCGAGGCGAAAATGTGTATAGCGCCACCTCAAGGCCGGATCAAAGCAACAATAGCGACTCTGATCTAACGGAGGTTATCCTTAGGGCTTAACTTTCTAACTAGCGGTTTCTTTGAGGTGTCTCAGACAAATACTAGTCCTGGTGCTTTCTTCGTACCGGTAATTATGCTGATGATGTGATTGAGATCATATAACTTGTATTGTGTCAGGCTATCAAAGCCATCTATTATGTTGCTGAATGTTGATTGTTGTCACACAATGCATAGTCCCATACATGTGTATACATGTACGTGAGACCCGATTTTTTTTTTTTTCAAATTGCGTGCTCAAAGTCGGGGTGCGTCTTATGTGCGGGGGCGTCTTATCTGCCGGTCAATACGGTAAGAGCTTTCAATCTGAAATATATACCGGTCTAAATAGATATCCATACTAAGATAAATTATCATAAAAAGAGCTTTCAAACATCAATATTTACCAGTCTTGATAGTCAGATCAGCATCACTAAATGAGGGGGCAACAGTTAGACTGTTTCAACTTAAATAACTTCCAAACACATCAACAAACTTAAGGTATGAATAGTGCCATCTAACAATAACAATAAAAAAAAAATATCGAAAATGGAAGAAAATACTGGATAAGAAATTCCCTCCCAATAACATAACTGGAAACTGAATTTGAGTGGAATTATACTGATCACTAGTTTACAAGTATGTTTTGGGTGCGTTGTCGAAAAGCTAGCGGTTCCTGGACTTGACTGGCCTGGGACCATTACAGCGCAATTCGCGAACCTCCGCTCTGCGGTGATGTAGAGTTGAGGGTTGCTGCGATCAGCACACTCGCATATTTTTTTTTTTACACTCGAGCCTGTGGTTTTTTGCTATTTAATTCAACCAAACTGCTCGGTGTGCGTCTACGCTCACTCTGTGAGCGAGCGATGTTTCAACATCATTTTGCACGCACTGTGCAAATCAAAATCATACTCGCTGACGTAGGCCTTCACAAGTAAATTGCACACTGCTGCAGTGCAGTCACACATACACATGATTTCGATTTGCACAGTGCGTGCAAGATGATGTTCAAACCTAGCTCGCTAGCCGAGTGGGCACAGACGCACACCGAGCGATTTCGTTGAATTACATGTAAATAGCAAAAAACCACAGGCTTGCACGCTTTTGCTCTGATGACCGTATTTAGCGCTATTGATGAATATGCATGAGAAAAGTGATTTTTCATTGTTTGATTGTGCAAATAATCAACCTGATTGGCATTAATTGTGTCATTTAAAGTGACCAAATTTTCATTAACTTCTATGTTATAAACTTCAGTGGTGGATCAAGGATTTTGTAAGAGAAAATGGGCCGAATCTTCCAACTTTCCTAATGCCGTGCACCACCATCACTGAAATCTAGCTCAGCAGGGTGGCGTTGAAAAAAGTTGCGGCAAACATAAATATTCAAAATATAATAAATCCCCCCCAAAATAAAATTTAAAATACAATGAAATAAAAATTGGAATATAAAATCTTTGCCAATAATAACATAAAAAGAAAAAAAAAAATGATCTGAAAAGAGTGCTACGGTAATGGATTGTCGTTGAAAACGTAACACACACGAATCATATAGAGAACTGGCGCATGCGCATAAACTTTAAAAAATCAGCAATCTTCATAAAAATGTATCGCAGCTGCATTAATTCTAACCACCGTACTATGGTTCGTTTACAAGAAAAAAAAAACATCATGGACTAAATTCATCTTCTAACCAACTTATGTATTCTCCGTAAGTGTGTTCAATTGCTTAAAGTTCTGCGCAATATAATTGATGTTATATCCCTCATTAATATATTCCAGTTCGTTGATTGGTTGAAAGGGTGTCACATGACCACAAATAGATGAACTATTTGAAGGAAGAGAGCTCAGAGGGAATAAAAGTACTATTTCGTGATGTCAGAGAGAAAAAAAGTACTATTTCATGACGTCATGTCAAAAGTAGTCTTTTCTTTCCCTCTGAGGCTCTGGACTATCGATATCTGGGCTATCGGTGATCAATACAATTTTCATTGATTCATCCCAGGTAAATGTGCGACACGCAAAATCTACATAATACATTTCTTTCCAGCTGCTTTTTGGCAATTTAGCAGAAAATCATTTGGCGTGCTGCTGGAACTCCCGCGGTGTTGCGGCCGAGGTGCAACTTGAATTTCCGTTGGTTTGCTCAAGCCGCAGGAAATAACATAACATCTGAATCGAGCTCCTGCGTTCGGAGCTTAGAGCATGGGCACTATATTACAAGGTCCATGGTAAGGATTAAATCATTGAACAAAGAACATATTAATGAATGATATAAAACAAACATTTAATGATCTTTATTCAGGATCTTTGTGGAATCTATTGGTCCCCTCGGCGCGGTGAAGTGGAGGGCGTGCGGTACCATTTTCCCTCGACCTGCTGTCTCTGGAAAATAGTACCGCACGCCCTCCACTTAACCTCAGTGCAAATAGATTCCACAAGATCCCTCATGGTCATGAAATATTTGTATAATATTTTCTAAAATGATCACTGCTAATCTCGACTGGTCGCAGCAGTAATGTGCGCCGTAGATTAGCCCCGGGAGCACGCTCACTGCGCGTATGCGTGAGTGAGCGGGCTGGTCGCAGTAACGCCGTAGATATAAAAATAGGCCTACATGTACGTACATTACCAGACTTGTCCATCCGGATAGGGTACTCGTGCCAGCTTTCGACGCGAATCCACTCATCATCTCCTGAATGCATCCTGCCCAACTTTATAACTTTAACGAGAGACGAGGCACAAAAGCCAAAAACCCAGGCCACCACTGCATTGACAGTCGACAGTCAGCTGCTCCCGCTCTTCTCTGATGGCCACGCCACGGCAGCTCAGCTACGCTTTATGATGGCCATAAGCGCCACGCCGCGCCACGGCCACGCACGGCAGCTCAGCAAAAATACTAGCTACAAAGCCAGAGTACAGATCAACTGAATTATGCGGAACTCATCAGACTGAAAGACGGTGTCTTTAAACGATCCAATGAAACAAATACCGTACGAAGGAAGAACGTTACACTATCTTGAAATTGAATTACGGGCCTAATATTCACTCACATGATACAATCCTGGTTTGTCACAAAAATAAGATCCGATCAAATATTGTAAGGATTGCTGCATACAACGGTGGTATATCTATCATGAATACAGTATACAGTGATCACCCTGACGATGAATTGGTCTCAATAAAAGCATAAACATAGTGCACGGTTTGACGAAATTAAGTCCGCCAAAGGATCTTTTGGAACAGTTTAAATTTTGCGTGCATTATCATTCAATAAATTGCTCATTTCCTTGACGACGGAATGATTTGTTCTCATACCGGAAAATGTGTAAGAACGTGATGCATCAAATGCACAGGTAAAAGGCTTTAAATCTTTTTGAGTGAAATGCAAATTTTCAACAAAAAATGTATACAACATACGACACCTCGCACGTGACGTCACAAAATCAACACAATAAAAGATATTTACTTTCTTATTCTAATTCTTTGATGGATTTTCAGCGAACCTTCACAATATAAATGTGTAAAACTTAATTTAGGGTGAATCCCAAAACTGCTAATCCAGCAAACACAAAACGTTTTTTTAAGGTCCCGTCTCCGTCTTAAATGAACGCTTTTAAAACGTTTAAATACAACGTTCAAATTTTGACTTTGTTTTTAGGCTTTTTGAGAACGTTTGTGTTGGGAATCACTCATCTGATAATCAGAGACTAAATGTTGATGAAGGAAGTCAATATGTTGAGTAATTCTTCCTAAGATCAGAGACTAACAGACTAACGTGCATTAAACAGGGAGAGTATATCGCAATATCAACTTTGGTTCTGGCATATTCTCTTCTAATTTACTCACAGTCATGCATGTTTTAAAGAGACGTTATTATTGTGATTATTCTCCTCCATCTTTTCAAGGCTTCTCTAACTTAATTTCAAATATGTTTAAGCTAGTTAAAAAAAAAGGCGGGGAACCGATAAGTATGCCTCGGTAGGTATGCCTTGAGAGAAAACGGATCATATATAATTAGATAAATATTCAAGATGAATTGTTTCTTTGTACAATAACACATGATTGTACTTCTATTTCTGATGAAAAGAGGTGATTAAATTGTTGTCTTTTGCTTTGCATGTTTGTTTTTGTTTCAGCCATGCCTTTTCCTTTTTTTCCAACCAGTTAGATCAATTAACATTAATTACATATATACTGTGCATTATGTTGTTTTATGTATATGGACTTTGTGTTCAATGGTAACCAAGTTTACTAGAAGGGTGCTTGCAGGAGACAGTTATGCCATTTTCAACTAGTCATCATGGATGTGCACCACTTATGACGATTTGCTAGTTTATGTGGCGATAAGTTCCAAGAATGAGTAATTGGCATGAAACGTTTGGGATAAATGCCAGCATTCGCACTGCAGACCGTAGCCGTCTAGTAGACCAAGGCATATCTAGACAGAAAGTAGGCCTACTTATGGCAGACCGTGTACGGTCATACTCCACAATACTCAAATTACCAGTAACTGAATTTCTGTGCGCTGGGCGTGACGCACCTAGCTAAACGGCACTCTTAAATGGATATTTTACCCTGAAATTAAGTTGATACATCATTAGAAATACTTTTTACACACATAGCCTAACTGTACGAAGAAAAGTCATTCTGTTGTCAAAAAACAGAAAAACAGCCATTTATGGAATTATTTTAGGGGAGAGCACTTAGCAACGTGACGTCATAAAATTGAAATGTCGAAAGATCACAATTTTCTTATCCTTTAGGGATGTTCGTCAAAACTTTACTATATGTTTATAGAAGTTATATTCATGTTTATCTGTGAAATTGTCAATGAAGAATAAACGTTTTTGCCACGATCTAATCTGATCGGTGATAGGAGCTTGCGCCTTTAGATTGCCCCTGTAATCACAATACATGTATCCGCCAACAACGAAATCCATGCATACGAGAAAATAGCCTTGGGAAATATCAATATTAGTAGCTCACTATAATCGCACACGCATGATAAATAAGATACAATGTACTGCCCTTGACAAGATGACAAACGATAACATTTAAATTACTTGAATCATCAATAATCAGAGCTCGTGAAAACTTTCTTTTTCATTTTGATTTGACCCTTCAGACACCATAACCCCTCCTTACTCACTTGTCGTCGCATCGGCCAGTTTCAACCAAGAAGCGATGATTATTGATTGAGCGAGCAAATTTAATAAATTCCTTAAGATGTCAAGCAAGAAATTCGCAGGGAATGACGGCGATTGGGTGTGCACCAATGGGAAGTATGTTTATTGTTTTAATTTTAGTAGCACCCCCATTACTTTTGAGAGAGGAAATATGTTTTTATCGAAAGGAAGCATGGCTTTTACACTATTGTTTGTATGTCAAAACCAGTGAGTTGAGCTGTGTCCTGTGATATGATGTGACTGTAGTTTGTGATAATGGTCCCATGTAACTAATATGATGTTAATGAAAGACAGTCCGTCTAGTAATGCCAGGCAATATACAGTTCGGCTAAGCCCTCATGAGCCTCAGGAGCCTTTTGTTTTAGATTCGGATTCGTTGTTTAAAAACCTCCTGCAAGCAAGATGGTGGCAAGTTTCTCTTTTTCACATGTGTTTGATCATGTTCATTACACTTATAGTCCAGGCATTTTGTGAGAAAAAAGGGGTCAACCTCCCACTAATTGCAACAGAAAGTCTGTCAAGTGTTTTGTACCCAGAAAAATGTCCTCTATAACATATCAAAACTCTTAAGGAATCCTAGTGGTGGAAAGTTCCGTGGCGGCCATTTTTCAAAATGGCCGCCATAGATCTGATATTTCCCTATGACTCTGTTTCTAAATAGCGTGGAACTTTGATTTTAAGTGCTGAACATACATTTTCAGGGACAAGGAATCAAATGAAACACATTTCGGTATGCTGGACTTGGCACAAAATGCCGAAACGGCAGCCATTTTTCAAAATGGCCGCCATAAACACATATTTTCCTATATCTCCGCTTCTAAGTTGAATGGAGATTTGATGTGAAGTGCTAGATATACTATTTCAGTGACAATGAATAAAATAAAACACATTTCAGTATGCTAAACTTGACCACAAAGCCAAAATGGCAGCCATTTTCCAAAATGGCCGCCATAAACAGATATTTTCCTATAATTCCGCTTCTAAGTGGCATGGAGATATGATGTAAAGTGCTAAACAAACTTTTTCAGTGACAAGGAATCAAATGAAACACATTTCGGAATGCTAAACCTGGCTACAAAGCCAAAATGGAAGCCATTTTCCAAAATGGCTGCCATAAAACTTACATTTTCCTAAATCTCCGCTTACAAATAACACAGAGATTTGATTTTAAGTGCTAGACGTACATTTTATGGGGCCAGGAATCCAATAAAATACAGCTAATAAGCTAAACCTGACTTCTTGATATACATTTCAATAAGCCAAACCTGATTAATCCAATTATTGGATTTATTGAAATGTGTGTCATTGGATTCCTGGCCCGAAAAAAATGTATGTTTATCAAAAGAAATTGAGTCACTTGGTCATTAAACAGCAGAATTATATTGAGAAATATCAGGCTTATTTGGCGGTTATTTGAGATAATGGCTGCCATTTAAGCTTTTTAGTCAGGATTAGCTTATTGAAATGTGTTTCGTTAGTTTCGTGGTCCCAGAAAATGTATATTCAGTACTAAAAATCACTTCCCTGTGTTATCAAGAAGCGATGATATTGAGAAATGTCAGGTTTATATGGTGGCCATTTTGGAAAATTAATGCTGTTGCAGCTTTTTGACTAGGTATAGCTTATCAGAATGTGCTTCATTGGATTCCTGGCCCCTAAAATGTATATTTAGCACTGAAAAAGAAAAGCCCGAAGTCATTTGGAATCAGAGATATGGTGAAATATCATTTTGGAAAACGGCTACCAATTAGGCTTTTTATTTAAGTTTACCTCCTTGAAATGTGTTTCATGGCCCCAGAAAATGTTATTTAGCACTGAAAATCCAAGCCCTAAGTAATTCAGAAGCAGTGATAGTAGGAAATATCAGGGTTGTATGGTGGTTTTTTTTTTGGAAAATGGATGCCATTTAAGCTTTTTGGCCAGGTATAGCTTATTAAAATGTTTTCATTGGATTCCTGGCCACAGAAGATGTATACTTAGCCATGAAAATCAAAGCCCTAAGTCATTTAGAAATGGAGATATCGGGAAATATCAGGTTTATATGGTGGCCATTTTGGAAAATCGCTGTTGTTTCAGCTTTTTGGCCAGGTTTAGCTTATTGAAATGTGTTTCAGTGGATTCCTGTAACATTCAGATTTAGGCCAGTTTACTATGTTTACTACTACCGCACCAATCCACTTCTACACTTACCAACAATATAGCGTACTTATGTAGCAATCTGGCAGCAAATCTCACTTGTGTCACAAGCACGATGACATCTGGATTTGGCTGCCTTTTGGGCTTATTAGTCAGATTTAGCTTATTAGAATGTATATCATTGGATTAGTCAGGTTTAGCTTATTAGAATGTGTTTCAATGGATTCCTCGCCCCATAAAATATATGTCTTCCACTTTACATCAAATCGCTATGCCACCTAGAAGAAAAATGGCTGCCATTTTGGCGTTGTGGCCAGGTTTATACCCAAATGTGTTTCATCTGATTCCTTGTCACTGAAAAAGTATGTTTAGCACTTCACATAAAATCTCCATGCCACTTAGAAGCGGAGATATCGGATAATATCTGTTTAAGGCGGCCATTTTGGAAAATGGCACTGGAAATCAAAGCCCTAAGTAATTCAGAAGCAGTGATATTGGGAAATATCAGGGTTGTATGGTTGCTTTTTTGGAAAATGGATGCCATTTCAGCTAACAACAGGTCACCGTCAGACCCACATACAATAGGCAAACCTAGAATCTTCTAGACGGCAACTACTCTGGTTTGCAGACCCTAATGATAATACATTATTTAGGAAAATGGCCGCCATTTTGAAAAATGGATGCCATTTCAGCATATTGTGCCAAGTTCAGCATACTGAAATGTATTGTATTTGATTCCTTGTCACTGAAAAAGTATTTTTAGCACTTCACATCAAATCTCCATTCCACTTAGAAGCGGAGATATTAGAAAATATCTGTTTATGGCGGCCATTTTGGAAAATGGTCGCCATTTCGGCATTTTCTTCCAGGTTCAGCATACTGAAATGTATTTTATTTGATTCCTTGTCACTGAAAAAGTATGTTTAGCACTTCACATCAAATCTCCATGCCACTTAGAAGCGGAGATATCGGAAAATATGTGTTTATGGCGGCCATTTTGGAAAATGGCCGCCATTTTGGCATTTTGTGCAGTTTCTGCATACTGAAATGTATTTTATTTGATTCCTTGTCCCTGAAAATGTATGTTTAGCACTTAAAATCAAAGATCTGTTTTATTTAGAAACAGAGATATAGGAAAATATCAGATTTATGGCGGCCATTTTTCAAAATGGCCGCCATGGTACTTTCCACCATCAGGATTCCTTAAGAGTTTTGATATGTTATAGAGGACATTTTTCTGGGTATAAAACAGTTGACAGACTTTCTGTTGCAATTAGTGGGAGGTCATATCAAATAATGCCTGGACTATTAATAGCCTATGTCTTTTTAATGGGTGGTACTGGTGGGGGGGCACTTACTGCGACCAGCCCGCTCACGCAGTGAGCGGGCTGCGTAGCACGGAGCTTTGAAGTAAGGAAGTCGAGATTAGCAGTGATTATATTAGTTGGTTTCAGCAATTCTGTACTTCAAATCTCAAATCTATTGCACATATTTAAGGAAAATGTATACCTAAATAATTCTGTAGTTGGTTTGAAGATGAATTCAATCCATGTTGCATTTTTAAAAATTGTTTTCGACCTAAAAAAGAGTGGTTCAGAATCGCACAACAGCAGCTGCGATGCAAAACTTAATGCGCATGCGCCAGTTCCCCTTTACAGTGTACGTTTTTGAAGCAGCCAAGATGGCAGCCTCGGCGAACCGTATTTGTTACAAAGATCATGATCATATGTGAAGAGGAAATATGTAACGTTGCTTAGCATTTTCAAACAGTTTTATAGCTCAGGTATGTATTCAATACATTTAGCCATTTTTATGCAATAAATGAACTTGAAATGAGTAATTCATTCATGTGCACGGGTTGATTTCTCGGTAGTCGGATCAGACATGCTGGGAAATTGGTGGCGAACCCTCAGGACGCTCCCGCTGCGCGGGAGCAGTCCCGGGGCTAGGGGGGCACATGCACATTAACGGCAACGCACATTAAACAAATTTTAGAATAGAACTCTAATTGTTAATCTATTCTAGACTTCATAAGACGTCTAAATCACTCTTACTTTGATGCTATATACTTAAAAAATTAAACTACTTAAACATTTTGAGTAAACACTTCCTATAATAAGTATTTTTCAGGGCAAAATTATCAGCCTGTCAATATTACCGAAAAATATGAATTTCTATGTGTCTCCTTGAAAGAGACCCATCACCGAAGAAGAACAACAACATGTCTCCTTAAGTACCGCAGCATTTAGGTTTTATCAATGAGATTTTCCTGATGGAATTTGTGTTCAATTTTATGTTGACTTGGTGATGGGAAAAAAAAAAGAAAAAAAAAGAAAATTGAAGTTTGCTTGTTCATGTGCTGTTAATGTTTGAAGTGGACCCATAATATCAGAATTCTATTCTTTTTGGCTACCCTAGATGTTTAATTGATCTAGGTCCCAAAAAAAAGGGAATGCCATGAACTTTAAAAAAAAGAATGTCTTCATTTTGATTGTATTGTGGTGGAGCATGCATGATGTAGTGCTGTAGACATGCACATTGCGATCAAACTGACTTCTCCAGACTCCAGTCGGCGACCGAAGCAGTCACCAAGCGGTTGCACAGCAAGAATTTTTTAGAAAACGGGACTATCTGGTCGGCATATAATTTTGACATTCGCCAAATAATTTGATGAAGCATTTATTTGACTCACAATTGCATAGCTTGACCAAAACTGTTGTGCCGACAGTGATTCTGTAGTCCCACGCTTGACACACTTACTATTGCGTTCTAATGCGCATTTTTGCCAGTGCGGCGAGTAAGGAGACCGTGGTGTGGATGGGCCACTAACCATGCACTTTAAGTCAGTCAAAAAGGGCGCATTTCTCAAAACAACAACTCTAATGAGTCTACGCTGAATTCTTAATGCGATAGTTTGCACTGAGGTGATATTCAAAGCTATTAGTATTACATCAGTTCTAAATGCTGGAACTGCTCGGACCTTGTCGCATCTAAACAATTTCTCAAAGAGAATGCTAAGTCGGATATATCAATAGTATCTTGGTGCATTAATACTGGATCATAATTTTCAGACAAATTGATAGACTTTCTCATGAAAGTCTGCAATAATCGAATTAATAACAAGTTGAAATATTAATTATTTTGTTAATGAGTGAATTAAGAGATTGATATCACAAACAATCTTCATCAAAATTAGTTCAAGCCATATGATACTCAATGTTTTACAAAGTTACACAATATATTGCCCCATATTTAACAAAATTGTTAATGTTTCAACCTGATATCTAATAAATTATTGCAGAGTCTTGTGAAATAGCTGAAAATATTGTGATCATCCTAATATTTACTCTGAAATTGAAAATCAAATCCAGCAATTTGTTCTTCTTTAAATATTGTGAAAAATATTTCCTGTCGGCAATATCTTCATACCCATATAGTTAATGAACCCAATCAGGAAATATTTTCCAAGGATGACATGTTTATTTCTCCTGTCTTTTGCAGGTGTACTAATGTCAACTTTGCAAGGAGAACTCAGTGCAATCGATGTGGTGCAGGTAATGTATAACGCAGCCTGCAGTGATATTTCTCTTTATTTCTTGACCTATTGTTCATTTCCTCTCTGTTCTATATTAGAAAATAGACTGAAACTATCACTAAATCTGTACATGTCATTTATTGTAAAGAAGTTACATGTAACATAAATATTTGTTTTGTTCACAATTATTCATCTAGCTTAAACTTTAAGTACAAGCTCATTTGCCTCTTTTTTATGTGTGTGAAGATAAAACATGTCATTTGAGGGCATTTATGATTATATTGTACAGTGCTATTGTTAGGTAAAGAATTTTTTTTAAAAAGAGCTTGATGCATGTTCTCATACAGAAAAAAGTCGCATGAAGACCAAAGATGGTGGTCTGGTGATCGGCAAACAGATGGCCGAGAAGAGCCATGGTCTGTTCAGTGCGGATGACTGGCAGTGCAAGATGTGAGTTCCTGTATTTTTTCAACTCGTTGTATGCCAAGATTATCAGGGTTTAAACAAGGTCCCATGATAAAATCTAGTCCAATAATCAAAACATCACATAAACTTGAAGTGGTTCACTCCATTAAAAAAACTGTGAATAAAAGCAGACAAAGGAGAGGTCCACCCTTAAGTTCAGTTGGTTTAATAAAAGCAAAAATATGAAAGAAATTAATTCCTAAGGTTTGACATCAACCTGTCAAGGATAACAGAGTTATGAATTTTCAAATTCTTAATTTTGTGACGTCACTTGCAAGGTACTCTGCTATTGTGCACTTTTTGTTTTGAAAGTGTCAATTTTTCAAAAGGATATATTTTACCTGTGCATTTGATATATCATTAGACACATGTATTTTGTCTGGTGAGCATTGCTATTTAGGTCAGATTATTCATCCTACCCATTTGTGAAATCTATACCACAACAATGAAGTCAAGTTTGATAAAACTATTTGCTGTTGATGTTGCACTTGCAGGTGTGGCAATGTGAACTGGGCCAGGCGGAATGAATGCAATGTGTGTCATGCTCCAAAGTTTGGCAAAATTGAAGAAAGAACAGGTACTGTATTAATCCATTAACACCATAGAGATCTTACATTTTTTGTGTGAGTGAGCTGCTAACTAGTATAGGTTTGCAGTATAACCTGAATACTGAAGATTTCACAACTTAGTTTATGTCCAGTTCTATTTCATTCAATGGAGACATGGTGATTTTGTCATTAGAATACTGATTTGTAGACAGTAAATACATGTACTTGAATTAAAGTTAGTAGGTCTTATCAGTATACAATTACTGTAAGGAGTATCATCAATGTACTTTGGCTCTTTCTTTTCTTTAAACATAGGATCTTTAAATGTTTATGTACCAGGGGAGTTTAATTCTACAATTGACATTTATATTG
Source organism: Arbacia lixula (assembly GCA_963669155.1). Lineage (NCBI taxonomy): Eukaryota > Metazoa > Echinodermata > Echinoidea > Arbacioida > Arbaciidae > Arbacia > Arbacia lixula. The sequence goes on along the minus strand of OZ022580.1, from coordinate 22,898,281 downwards.
GTGTTTATGTGTTGTATTCATAAAATATCATTTCTACTCATGAATTTGTATTGTTTTTTGTTTTTTTTTACTATTTTGAGTATGATTTATTGTTGAGGTGAAAGGTTGTTCTCTCCAACCTTTGATACTTAATGTGGAAGATGAATTGCTGCTCTATGGGATTTGTGTGCATTACTTGTGAAAAATGTACATGTGGCATACACAGGGTTAATTGGTCAGTGTTTGACATTCATGTACTGTGTATGTCTTGCAGGTTACGGTGGAGGCTTCAATGAGCGAGGGACAGTGGAGTACCGGCCAGACAGAGGCTCGGACGATGATGAGGAGTATGATGAGGTCAGTGCTCTGGTCAGGAGTCTTGCCCCTTGCTCTCCCTCCACCCATCACACACTCACTCTTACCCACGCTAGTTCCCAGAGTGATAATATCAAACTTTCTTTGTACCAAAACAGTGTTTTCTAATTGTTTATGACTACCATTATGTAAATTAGGTAACAGCTGTCAATCAGTAATTATTTGGATAAACCATTATTGAATTGAGTGAAGTTGATAACAAAATTGTATTGTGCAACATACACACCTAAATTGATTTCTTTCTTATACATATTTAAGAATAAACCCAAATAAACTATTGGCATGTATGATATGCAAATCAATGATTTTGTGACAGCATCAGATGATTTATTTTGGGCCCCATGAAGTTGTTCGACATTTAAACCGCTGTCTTAAAGTTAAACCACTGTTATGATTACAGGCCATTGAAAATAGTAGTATAACTACAATGAAAGTTAAGACTGCTCAAAGGAGACAGAAAATGCATTTGTTGTGCAGTTGGTCTTCATGTACAGGTTTTGATGAGAAACAAAACTATGCCAGTGGGCAAGTTGTAAGCAAATTGAACTGTCTGAAGTCTGATACAGGTATGTACCATGATGCTGATAAAACCGGAAGTTTCCTTGTGCTTTGTTTCCAGTTTGGGAGAAAGAAAAAGAAATATCGGGAGACAGACAAGATCCTGACCAAAGGCATTCTTCCTGCTAAAGTAGCTGAGGAGGAGGAGGAGGAGGAGGAAGAGGATGAAGAAGAAGATGACGATGATGATGATGCCAACCTGGATGCATACAAACTTGACTCGGACGTAAGTACAGTCTGCAGGATAAATGCTGTATTGCCTGCAGATATTTTATTGTACCACACTAATATACACACTCGACTAGATATGGACATGCGTTATTGAATATTTCAATGAAAAGGCGCATACGACTGGGCTCTTGTGGTGCGATTAGGCCTGAGTCGAATCGATTATTAAGCCGGTGTTCGATCGAAGAAGTCGAACTCCGATTTCGTTTTGATGAATTCGATGCATCGATGAAATTACCAAATTGACTAGAAAACACAAAATCTTTTGTTTGATAGTCCTGTTATACACAATTTATCTTCATATTTTCACAATCTTAATTTGCTTACTTGGTTCCTACTCTCTTTTGTGAGTTTTGCAGGTAACGCATCAAGAGAATGAACAGGTCGCTTGATGATCAAGCAGCTACTACTTGGATTTGATTCGTTCACTATTATATACAGCGCAACGCCACAACAAACAATTGTCCATAGACTTTGTACAACGGATAGCATCGTGTGTTGTGAAAACCCGGAAATACAGTGGCAATCGTGCGTAAGGCTCATTTGCATACACGCTGCCGACGTACAGACTAATAGAGCGTCTCCGTATAGCGATTCGGAGACCACTGATTGGTGCATCGCGTAGATCACGTCATAACCACGTGGTCGCCAAAATAGTGATAACGATATCCGGTCACGTTGTCCGAAACCCGGAAGCGATTTTTCGACGCATTAGGGTTACGGAAAAAAAAATCGCAACCCGGAAGCTGATTGACTTTCTGCCCGTTGCAATATAGACTCTACAGATTCCAACCTACATACATGTATACGATGCCATATTGACGCTAATTTGTAAGATTTTGACGGAAAAACAAGAAGTAATCGAAATTCGCTTACATGTGCAGTATTGGTGAGAAAATAGATTCTCCGAGAATACCTTTCATAATTCATATAAAATAAAGGAAAGTGAAATTCTAGGTCGATTTTGGTACGAGGTGATAGAGAATTGCACGCTTGTTTTGGTGGAATACTATGTGGGGAAATGGAAGGATTGCACTGCGTATGCTTACTATATTTTCATTCATAAATTGGCTCTTGGCAGTGGCTGGGTGACGTCATGTATCGATGCATCGATGTTCGATCGGCGCAAAGCCATCGAACACCGGTTTCTGAAAAAATCGATATGACTCAGGCTTAGGTGCGATAACTATATTGAAGGCGCTGCAATCAACAGCGTTCGGCAGCCATCTTATTAGCCCCACCCCAATGCCGGCACTGCCCCACCCTCAAGATCTGCAAAACTATGATAGTGGCAATCGTGTGCTACTAACAGCAGTCTTTGACACACTACACATATCACATGTAAAGTCGCCTGTGTCACTGCATTGACATGCTCGTTTTGTAACCAAAGTTGTATAGAGATTCACAAATTTTACCCGAGCTGGGCCACGCACCAGAACACTTGATTTACGACTTCATGCTGCCTTTAACCTGACACTTATAGCGTGGCATTGATCACATGTGAATAGTTTGAATGCATTCAAGATTATGTGGCAGGATTGTGCCTGATGCGTTATTCAAGACCTTGCAATGATTTGTAACTTAAACCCCTAGTGAAAATGACTGCTGACACATACATGGGACCCTGAGATCAACTGCATGGCGCTTGCAATCGCTGACTTCAAGTCTACCAATCGCATATACATGCAGCCAATATCAAGCAGTATCACATTGCGATATCGATATCTGATTGGTTGCTTTTGGGACGTATACTTCCTGTTTTGCGGTGTGCCATATTCTGGTATATTATACGTACATTCAAAACGCACAGAGCTCATCATTTTGAATCTTGCAAAATGTGTAATACCTCTTCTTACACAAACACACATGGATCGACCTGAAGTTATTTTTCCTACGATGCAGATTTTTTCCATACTCTCGTACTCCCATACACATTGATTGCAATCACACTGACTGCAAGCGATTGCAATTACTGTGCAGTTGATATCGGGCTCCACTAGTGATATAATGGCTCCCCTCAGTTTACTGCTCTGCTATCCCAGTGATCAGCTCTCCACCTAATCTACCATCCATCAACAGGATGCCTTTTATTCAAATATTTGAAAGATGCTTCAGTTTAATGTTTCTCTTTTAGTGTATATATGATTATTCACTGCTTTGATACTGTCACACAATTCTCTTTGTTCAGACTTTTGAGTAATTATGATTGTCATAATGTAAGTACAGTATAAGAAAAGTGTTTCTTATTGAGTGGCTTAAGGAAATACATACTTTCACGTAATCTGTCATAGCTCTGAAGCTAGGTTGATGTTAACATCTTAACTTAACTTGTGAGTTAGATCTGTTCATGCCTTGATGCTGTGTGCACTGTGCAGAAAGTATCCTTAACGGTGAAGTGAAGTGCTTATAATTCCATTGATAATTTCTGCCATGATCTGCAGGACGACGATGATGATGACGACGATGCTGACCTCTCAGCCTATGCGCTGGTCGACAGCGACTCCGAGAAGAAAGCACCTGGTGCGTCATCGTCCACCAAGGAGAATTCTAAGACGAGCACTGCGGCCTCAAAGTCCAAATCATCGTCCCATTCATCGTCCTCGCCCTCATCGTCATCGAGATCGTCCAGGTCCAGCGGCTCTGGTCATTCCCGGTCAAGGTAACCGGGGACTCCTGGTCATGTGACGTGGCACGCTGGTGTGCCGACCTCACCATATGACCAGGATAGAGTCAGTCATGTGATTAATCATGTGACCTCATAACTGTTTGCTGATGACTCTGATTGTGAAGTCAAGATTAGAATCCTGAAACCAATTACTTGTGAATTTGGTCATTTAATTTCCCTTCTATTTTACTTTTGTCACATGCTGATTTATTTTTGTGATAATCATGCCTTTAGTTTTTATGGGAGGGTTGTGAATGTCTTACTTTGTATTAGATCTTATATGTTATGTCGATCATCAATGCTGCTGTGCACCATATTGTGCAGTGTATTCTGACATTAGCACATTGCTACATTGTTTACAGAACCTACATTCTTTTAAATTGTGAATATGATTTGATTTCATGTATGTTGCAATAGTCACACAGCAATGATACCATGTGGTTAGAATAGTTATTTAATAGTCACCTGAAATCCTGCCCAGAATTGAATAGGAATTGGATAACTTCTGTTTTCTTTTCCTTCTTTTGTTTCTTAACTTTCTCCCTATCCCTCTCCGTTAACCTTTCTTGACTGAAATCATCATCCATCTTTCATTCATTCTACTTCGCTCTCTAAAAATAACCCATCCTATCCCCAATCCTTCAAACTTCACTATTAATTTCCTAAATAATTTTCTTCTTCTTCTTCCTTCTTACCATCAAAAATCTGTCCCATGCTTCTCATACCTTACTCTCTCACTTTCTATCTGTATTTGTTGTACTCTCCACACTTCTGTTCTTCTCTCTTACCGTCTCTCCTTCTATCAATCTACCTCCCTTCTCACCCCCTCCTCATGCTACCTTTCAATTTTTTCTGTCCATCCCTCCATGAATTCCCTCTTCTTACGACTCTTCCACCTCCTTCTTAATTTCTGTCTCTCTTTTGCATCTGGTCTGTGGACACCACTTTGTCCCAATCCATTTTGTCCCTGTCTTCATGAAATCTCTTCTCCGATGCCTCTTCGCCCCTCACCCTTCATGGTTTCCTTGCTCTGTCTTAAACCCTTTCTATGGACATCTCTTCCAAAATAATTTGTCTTAACAACCCCTCCATAAACTCCATCTTCCAACTACTCTTTGTGCTGTTTCTCTGCTTTACCTTTCTCTCCTGTACACCTTCTCTGTGATTTCCCCTACCCCTACCTCTATCAAATCCATCTTCCGTCAACTTTCCCCTTCCAAGATCCCGGTCACGGGACCGGCGGACCCGCTCCCGGTCCCGATCTCGGAGCCACGAGCGCCGCCGGCGCCAACGGTCACGGTCCCGCTCAAGATCACCCAGCTACAGACGCAGGCACAGCCACTCCTCAAGGTCTAAGTCTGACTCAAGGTCACGGTCAAGGTCACCGCTGGGAAGGAGGGGCAGAGACTCGTATCGCTACTGAGCAGGGTCCTGAGCAGCCTGCGCTCTCTGGGTGAAAGGTTTGGATGGTTGGAATGTAGATCATGTATCACCTTGCGGTTTTCTGTACTGAAATTAAATGATACATGCTCAAGTTTTCTGCTATAGTGTGCAATATTGAATTCCTTGAATTGATGTAGTGTCCTCAAGTATTTTCATGCACCACATACAAGTTTGTTGGCTGCTTATGACGTTTATCTCTTGTGAATTGTATACTTGTGCAACTAAATGCCTGTAGGATATTTCACATACAGCATATTAGGAAATCATACGATATCATAATTTGACTTACTTGATGAAATTAGGTTGCCATTTTATAGACTACATATGATTACTGCATATATTAATTTTTAAACAATAACATGAATAAAGGAAAAAAGACAAAGTCCTATCTCCCAAGACACATTACATCAAACAGTTCACAATGTAGTATTGTACAATGTACATTGCATGTATTGTATCAAGTTTGAATTTTTTAATGCGCTTCATTAATTCTTCAAAGAAGTAAATGCCTTGTGAGTGATGATGTGCAAACTTGTATGTACATATTATCACGCACATGTGTGCTCTTCATATTTCATATTTCATATTTTAGCTGATAATTTAACATTTTCTTTTCCTTTGTGCTTGCCTCCTCTCCAGGTATTCTGCTTGACTGTAAAACATGCAACAGATTCTCAAACTATGCGTCAATAGTTTAAAGTAGAGTCAATAAGTTGTGAGCTTTTGGTGGTAAGTAAGCCTGTTATCAAGACACAGTTGCATTGAAGAAACGTATGTGATGCTCATGTCTCATCTTATGAGTTAATAATTCTTGTGTAACATAGGATATGCTATGCACTGGTGGGGTATACTGCTCTTTTTTCACAACTAAACACAACAAAAAAAGAAAGTCCTCCCCCTAAGCAAAATAGGGAACTTTTCTATTTTGCTTAGGGGGACTTACTTTTTTTGTTGTGTTTAGATACTTTTCATATGGGCTGGTGTAAAATAAATTTTTGTTTTCAATGTGTTTGTTTTGTGTGGGGGGTTTTTACATTCAGATAGATTTGCCAGTAGAATCAAATTATATTTTTGGATAATTGCTGGTGCTGAGGGACATTACATGTACAACAAAGTATGATTGTTGAGACGGTGAGAGAGCTGTAGGCTTGTTCCCTCTCATGCTATTCCAGTTGTTTGCTTGGTTAGTCCTCTTGCATCTGCTTTTTTCACACACCAAAAAAAAAATGGCTATATTCAAATCATCAAATTTATTAAACAAGGATCTAAACTGATTGTCATTTATTAATTTGAATGTGATTCCACAAAATGTAAATGCTTGCTAGTACATGTTCTTTTATTTTGAGGTCAGTTCTAAGATGTGCTTTCTTCTAAGAACCATTGACTTACAGAACTTGATATTTTTGATGTGCAAAGAACGCTGATAAGAGACGCTCTCGTTGTGACAAACGTGACTATTTTCATGTAAAATGTTGATCAAATAATTTTAAATCACTAGTCCCAAAGACAAGAGTATGCTGTATTTTGAAAAATAGTGTAGAGTGTATACATGATGCTGTGTGGGAAAAGAAAAGATTGCTTGTTCTTCAATGTAGCACATGTCGGTGGTCGCCTAGTCTGATGTGATGAAGGTTGAATCCTCAGTATCATACACAGTCATATTGTGAAAAGGCTGGCAAGGAAGAGAAAGGGGTAGATAAGAGATGGATGGAGGGTATATCATGTAAATAATGACAGAATTCTAATTCCTTGAATCAAATATCAAAAAGCTGCTGCATCTTGAATCTATGGTTTGCTAGTATTGCATTAACTGCAACAAGAGTATCAAAATATGAACAAACCAAGGTGAATTAAATGCCCTTTTTTAAACCAGTTTCCACTTGCCGGCACTACAACCTTTAATCATTCTGTATGGTGAGTTTTATTATATTATGTAAATAGATTATGGTTCACTTTTAAGTCCCTCTCCAAGCTTCATTACACACTGTTACTTAAATTAAATTGAATTACAAATAAAAATTTAGTTAAGCATTAGAATAGACAATGACTGTTCATGGATACTTTATTACTTTGTTGTAATGAAAAATTATCCTCAGAAACAGAGATTGATGGGTTTGAATAATTTAATCACCGGTCCATGATATGTTTCTCAAGTAGAAAACTCCACAGGACAAGTGAAGTAAAGTAGTATAGATTTGCTCAGCCTTAAGTGATCTACTTCTTTGGATACAGTGTATTTAGTTGATCTTCCAGGGCGTCCTATCACTTTACAATGGATGTTTACTGTTTTTATACCAGTTCCTCCCATTTCATATGGTGCCAAATGTTGGTTATGAATTTTTGACATTAAAAAATAAAACATGAAAAGGGGAGGAAGTATTGCGAATGAAGCAGGTCAATTACGTGATGTAGAAATGGAGCTTAATTACCTCCATGTACCTACCAATCACATGCTCATTGCATAATTGTTTGATTGTTTGATTGTTTAATGTTTACTGTTTTTATACCAGTTCCTCCCATTTCATATGATGCCAAATGTTGGTTATGAATTTTTGACATTAAAAAATAAAACATGAAAAGGGGAGGAAGTATTGCGAATGAGGCAGGTCAATTACGTGATGTAGAAATGGAGCTTAATTACCTCCATGTACCTACCAATCACATGCTCATTGCATAATTGTTTGATTTTAGAATTCAAATGAAATCAATTGATACAGATTTACATTGGCAATCGTACAACTTGATTTGGATATGTGTGCAATATCATCCATTTAAGGCATTTGCATAAATTACAAAAGCGATTGCTTTCATGAGGTCTGTGGTATTTTTGTATCGCCTGAATGAAGTTTGGTAGAGCCCTAGTGATCACTTTTCCTGTTAGTCTGTTGGTCTGTTATTGTCTCGCCTGAACGAAGTTCGGTAGAAACCTAGTGATCACTTTTCCTGTTAGTCTGTTGGTCTGTTACAAAAATGTTAAAGTTTTTCTTTAACTTGCTCTGATTTCTTTATTTCTGCATCAATTGTGATCAAACTTGGTACAAATGATCCTTGGGTAATACCACATGTGTCGCTTCATGCGGCTGATGGGGTCAAAGGTCATCTAGGGGTCAAAAGGTTTCAAAAAAATGTTTAAAAAAAAACACGTAGCACTGTTTATTGATTGCAAAATCAGGCAAGACTCGTGGTTCATGAAACACCTTGTTTTTCCTTCACATTATTGTCTGTATGTATGTGTATATTGAATTTTTCATGGGTGGGTGAAACATCAGAACTATGCCTACATTTCTGTTGATCTTATTTGCAGACAACTAGATGACTTATATCTTGTTATGCAAATAGATCTGGCTGATTGATATAAATGTGTATTTTGATATTGATGCAGTTCAATTTTGAATTTGGATCACTATGAATACCTGTGCCTAGATAATTTCTAGTATGCTTTAAAGAAATGTTAGAATAAACATTTTGCATGATTTTTTTTCCGCTCAATGTTATGAAATTAAACCATTGGTAACAAGTTTTAGCTTCCATACATGTATTAGTCTATCTGCACCTTTGAACATATTTTAGTATCATGCTGAAGTGTTTCCAATCTAGAGTTTTGTACTATTTGAAACACAAAGCCTGGAGGTTTTTGAGAATTGGGCTACGTATTTGAACTATATTTGTCTCTGGAAGTTTGCCACAATGCTGAAGCAAACTTTTATACCGTAATCAAGATGAAGTTCTGGTAAAGGAAATGTATAATACAGTATAGAAGTAAGATGATGGGACATGTCATCATAGCAGAGCCGTTCTGACGTGCCCATGGATCCCGCGAGCATTGGATTTCTAGATTGTAGATATCGACTAGCATTTCAAGGAGATTCCTTCACAAGATTCCTTCACGGGATCTTGAAATCAAATGAGAAAGAGTCTTGCTGTAAGATGATGGTCCCCATCACGACAGAATTGTTGTGCCATTTTCACAGGTCTGTTTCACATGTGATACAGGATTGTAGATAACATCCATCATTTTGAGGCGATTCCTTCACATAATCCAGAAATCAAATGAGAAGGAGACTTGTGAGAAGATGCTGGTACCTATCACATTGACATGCTAGTTGTGCCCTTTTCTCAGGTCCCTTTCTTGTTTGAATTAGGATCGTAGTTAACGACTTTCATTTTGTGGCGATTTTCTAACACGATCCTGAAATCAAATGCTGTTATGATGGAATTAACCATCTTACCACAATACTTATTGAAAATTGTCTGCATCTTTTCTAACTTTGTTAAGACAAAATTAAAAGCAAAGCTGCTGCATTTTCAGTACACTGTACTTCATGAGTGAACGGTATATTTTTTTTTTTGCAAACAAAATCGAACAGGAGGGATTGTGAAAGTGTCTGTATGCTTTTATGCAATATTCATGTTGAGGGTATAATAGAAATTTTAACCTGAATTGTTTACTAATATGTCACTGACAGAAATAGAAGTTTTCTGCATGAAATGTGTGATATGCAAGTACATGTACATGTTGGGTAGGGGCATGTATTCTTGACAAAAATAAATATTACATAGACAGAATTTATGCATTCAGGGTAGGTCTGAAAAAAATGACTTCATCATTGGTCTCTCTGAAGTTGATGTATGCTGATGTTAAGAAGCTGCTGCCTGTTAGAATCGTATGTTAGGGTTGTATGGTGAAGTGTGATGGAAATTCTGACGAGAGCACAGAACTATATGTATGTGTGGAACCAGAGTTCAAACACCCAATGTGTTTCATGAGAATGATGAAAGAATTAATAAAAGCAGGTTTGGCATATTTCCCACTTGTGCAATATGCTTGATCAATTTACCTATATTATAAAGTGTCGAGTTATACCATATACAAAAATATATAATTACAGGACAATTAAAGCAAGAGAAATTGAATTGGATACAAGTAGAAAAGTCAGAGCATTAGATCAAAAATTTGAGAGAAATCATATCTATAAGAAACTCATTTTTGGTTAAATATCTTGATCATTGGCCCTGTGATATTGCTCAGTATATCCAATTACAATGCTGTACAGTACAGTAATGGAAGTGCACGTGAAGCTAAATGTTCTGAATTGAGTTCAGTTATAATGGCTGATTTTCTGCTTATTAAATCAAACTACTCGTCTTGTTCTCCTATAAGAAATTCAACATAAGTATTAACATATACATGAATCCTTTTCCCTGAATTTGATTATGGGAGCTTTTATAAGCACTCCATACTTTAGGAACTTCTTAAAAATTGGAATGCAGAGAAAAAGGTCAGTAAAGAATAACATACAGTAAAACTGCAGTTTTTTCGTGGCACAGCACACCTACAACATATTGGCGGGATGTTAATTTAACACACAAGAAATGCATATCGCTTTAAAAAGAAATTCCCCTATGCATTACAGTAATCAACAAAGCCCCGTAAAGGCATTTTCAAGAACACTTAATGCCACAACAAGGCTGACACCTGTGTAACGTGTCACAGAATGCAGCATGTGCACAAGTTAAATGCCAGTGCTAGTAACTCCAGAATCCCGACAGACTTTGCATCTAACCTGCTACAGATAGCAGGATGGTGTTAAATTCATGCTTGCTCTGTGTTGCGCTAGAATAAATGTCGCACAAAAATTACCACTCTTACAGTACTTCACATGTACTGTACACAAACATTAAATTCACACATTGCTTCCAAATATATGTTTAACAATATAGCTCATTTTAATAATATTGTTTCAATCAAAAATGATCAACTGACTGAAGGAAGAAAGAGAAATGGGACAAAATGCACATCTTGCCTAAGGTAAGTCATTACAAATATTGCAGGTTCATTCTTGCCTGGAATAATTTATATACACTGTACATGTACAGGAATTTCCCTTCTACATGTAAAACCAGTTTCAGAGCTTGTACTGGTGGTTCCTTTCAAACCTGGATCTGGGCCCAGTTGCATATATACTTCAAACTAATGTATACCATGTGGCATTTGCAATGAAAGCATTTGCAGTATAAAACAAAGCAATGTACTACATGTACATGGACAGTGTACATCAGTGACAAAATCCTTTGAACAAACACAATTAGGTTGCTATTGTCAATATATGTATCAAAATTGTGATGTATCATCGGTTGCTACAATACAATACATGTACATGGAACAATTATTCCTATATTGTTATACATGTATAATGTTCTTTAGAATGATAATACAATGTATCTCCTAGAATTCTCTTGGTGCAGTCTGATACACTAGCAGGGCACTTGGCCAGTCTTCAAACTTCAAACTAAGATAAGTCCCACTTTTTATACCCCCCCTCCCCCCCCCCCCCCCCCACACACACACACACACTCCTTAGGGCTGATATGAGGTAAATGGGGATCATGGGGTGGGGGACTTGGAGACCACACTTGGAAGCAGAAAGGGGGCACAGCTTCTGCGAGCCCCTTCATAGTGGTCAAATCTCTTATTTGCGTTTGTTCCAGAGGTGTTTGTATCGATTGGCGTCAAAGTTATCGTCCAAGTCGTCAACTATTTGTGTCCGTTTCTTGAGCTGGTAGCGAGCCAGACGCGCCTTCTTCTCATCCTGAGGCAGCATGTTCACATCCACGGGAAGCTGCGGATATAGATAAGATGACAACTTAATGCTGTAAATGATGTGGCACACAGGTTTTATCTCATTGGTGGCATTAAGGGGGTATGTTCACATCCACTGGAAGCTGGGGATATACACTACAGCTCAAAGGAATTGGCATAGGGAAAGGAAAGAAAGGAAAGGAGCTGCAGTTTTAAACGAAGGTATATATTGTTTAAGTTCAGCATGAAACATAATGCTTTTTAGGCTAAAGCATCATGTTTCATGCTGAACTAAACGAAATATATCACGGTTTAAAACTACGGCTCCTTCCCTTTCCCTATGTCAATTCCTTTGAGCTGGAGTGTAGATAAGATGACAAATTAATGCTGTAAATGATGTGGCACACAGGTTTTATCTCATTAGAAATACAATACACAATGAACAAGGTGTGATACAAGTACTTGTTTGATGGCTGGGGGCTCAAAATATCTTAATTATTCATCATTATTTGATTTGATTTATAAAATAAATAGATACTGCTCTGATATTTGGGACATGGTTAAACTATAGGCCCACGGCGATCTCAGAATAGTTCTATAATCTCAGGCCTTCAGCCTCAATATAATAGCATTGTTTTGAGATCATCTAATGACTATGGTTTTAACCACATACCTAAGAGCAGTCTTTTCTTTTATAATATAGAACTTTATATTCCACATACTAAGAATGTTGCTATATGATTGGTCAAGAGTTGATCACGTGATGAGGCGTAGTTTTTCCTATCAGATCACCTGAGAATAAAAGTTCGTTACACTCTAGGTGATAGTACTTTTTGGTTTCGCTGATCTCTTCACTCCTCACAGTCCTAATGCGTGATTAATATTTTGAGTACGCGCGAAATAAAAGTGCGTTACACTCGGACTATCACTTGACATCTAACGCGTCCTAACGCGCATCCTAACGCGCGTCCTAATGCGCGTCCTAATACGCGTCCTAATACGCGTCCTAATGCGCGTCCTAACGCGTGTTCCCCATGGCAGCGGCTCGGGGTTATGGAGATAAGTAAACATTACCTTTTTACGTCAAATTGTCATTTTTGGTATAGATAGTTGGTTTCAGATGTGGAATATAAAGCAAATAATCAACTTTTGGTTTCAAGCAATGAGACGAGCTATCACTTTCTCGGCGATCTGAATGTATACGCTATCTTTCCTCAGCTGCGCTTCGGAAAGATAGCTACATCCAGATCGCCTCGGAAGTGATAGTTCGTCCCATCACCCTCACCAACGCTGATTATTTGCTTACTATTTCATGAGCATTTTGTTTTCTCAGATTTTGTTAAGATAGAGCAAACAATCTATTGAAGGGATTTTATATTGCACATGTTCCTCTTTCATGAGGATGAGCTGCCAATGAGGGAAATCAAAATTAAGTTTCTTTTTACCACATATTTTTTACTGTACCTTTAAAATTTTCCTTGGTTCACTATACTTGATGCGAAATGTGGATCCATCTGTGTTTACGACAACAGTTGGGTAGGAGCGAGCGTAAACCTTACGATTCGTCTTGGCAACAGCCGCCCTGTTGGAGTTCCATCTGCTTGGGACCAGAGGTGAAGACGCCGTCTGCAGCGGGTACCTCAAGTTAACGGCGAGAGCTGTGTTGACACACCGACAAATTCTGCAACATAGCTCCATTATCAAGCCGCTATTTCTGGGGACGATAGGAACATACATTGTACATGTTTCTATGTGACATAAAATGATATTTTTAACTTTGCACTTACATTTACCACATTCATCGGAACTAAAGTTAGGAAGGATATCAAGCACTGCCTGCATCACCTCACACATCTTCTTGAATTGACCTGGCTCGTTCCCGAACCAATAAGCAAAATAAGGGCCTATAAGTAAAAAAAAAAACAATGGTAAATTCTGTAGACTAATCTGTTTTTCTATTCAATCTTTTGAGTATTCTCCACCATCAGTTACTCAAGTCTACCTTTTTATATATAATAATTTCATTTATTTTCACAACTTTGATCATAATACACTCACGGCCACATGAACTCAAGTCTTAGTTTAGTTACACTTACATTACAGTCATGACAGTACGTAGTACAGTTCTTGTCACATTGGCGTAGCTAACGCAGAATCATTCGAGTGGGACAGGCATCGGCTGGCCGTAACACTCCACAGATGCTCTGAAACAAACATGCAAGTACACTATAGCGCACCAACACACTTTCTTTACAACTTACCTAAAAGGGTGTTCTCACAAAAGTAGAACCGACTTTAAGTTGGATTTTTTTTCGGAAACAAAAGACACAAAAGTGAAAAGCTCTGATGAGTCGCGATCGCGAGTCAAAACCGAGACCACTGATCTGGCCGAGATGCAATGCAAAAACTGTATTGTATATTGCCGCAGATGGCGTACACTTGAAGTTCTTCCAGAGATTGCCAAAACAGGTGCATGTGTATACTTTTCCAAAAACACACGGGTTTGCCTTGGTCACATAACATTTTCGTATTACTTTCTCAAATAAACTCTTCAAAATTGCAGGTATTTAAACAAGAAAAAAACGTCTCCTCCCAGCAATAGCGGCAGACAACCTCATGTGTGTTTCTGTTGTTGGAGGCAATAACCAGTCAATCACTATTTGGGATTCACACAGCAAAATTACAGGGATAAAGGATTCAGATTTTTCAAACGCAAATAACTTCTTTATAATAAACAATTTGTCTCAGCATTTTTGAACTTTTAATAATTTGTTTCTCTGAGTAAATTTCTAGTATGCTCATCGTGGTTTCATTTCCCTATAATCCATCAAACATGTAAGTAGTTTGGCATGAAGATAACGGAGCGCCTTAACTATTGCACACACACCCACACCCCTCCTGACTTTCAAGAACCGTAAGTTGTTGTCTCGGAGTATGAATACATACAAGCAGCGGGGAAATATGTTACAGAACCGTTCTATTGAATCTATTAGACCTAAATCTTTTCGCTTTTTTGGTCGAGGGGCTTCACGAAAGGCGCCCGGCAGCCAAACACACGTCCGCACTATTAAAGCAGGTAATGTAGTATGCAAACTTGTCAATTATAGATTGTAAAGTGCCCCCTCAGTAAAGGAATCAAAAATATATAGAGAGAGTTTATTGCCTGATTTTGGTTTTCCTAGCACAGGTGAGTAATGGAGACCCCCTCCCCCCCCCCCCCCCACACACACACATACACACACATAGCGCACGCATATTCTTGGTTTTGAGGCAGCCTTTATAGTAAATCACTATTGAGCTTTTAAAATCATAACACATTGTTTGAGTATGATAGATCCGTTTCTTCAGTCCTTCCAAATGTTATGTCACTCATTGGTTTAGGCCTGTCAGCACTATCATCAAGGGACCGTAGTTATAATCGTCAAACTTTCGACTGTGTACGGTTACGGCCACCACAGACTTCACGATTTTTGCTACGATTATGCAGACATAAGGGCCTGCGACTGGCAATGAGACGTCACATTCATGCACTAATTCTTGTTCAATCCATTGACCGGGTCCTGCTATTCAGCCAGTCGCAGAGTCCTACATTGATCGAATCGTGTCGTCTGCGCTGGCTTTTAACTTTTCCTGGGTCAGCACGGTAAAATGAGCAGATTAGCAAATGCATCACCATCCCCGCCCCATGCTCGAACGTGGCGAAAGTAATGCAAGAAAAAAAAATCGTCTAAATTTTTTAAACTGTCAATGAAAGGATCAAATTTGCTCACCCCCACCCCCCCCCCCCACACACACACACGCACACCCTTTCCTTTTCATATCCTTTTATGTTCTTCTGTCGTTAATTCTGCTCGTTTCAGTTCCTCTTCTCCAGTTCTCATTTCTTCCTCTTCTCTTTTTTTGTTGTTGTTGCTGCTCCCCCTCCTTAGTTTCTTCTCTGTCTCCTCAATATCTTCTTGTGTTTTGTTTTTATTAGTACATTTGTCGTCTTGAAAGATTCTCGCCCCTTTTTCAATTTCAATGTTAACACCAATCTTGAGGTATTATTCGAAGTTCGAAGGGGGGGGGGGGGAGAAGGTAGTCCATGTTGTACCACCAAAACTTCAGCATTTTTAATTCGGAAGGAACAAAGGTACCCCGTGGTGGCATGCGGATTTCTCTTATTACATCAGGGCTATGTTGCACATGAGCTCTCAATTAGTGTAACTCGCTATCAATGGTAAATATCATGGCAACAGCTAATGAGCTGTCATTATTGCACTGATGGTAAAGTAAAGTACAATATTTGAAAATCTATATGCAACATGACCCAGGACATGATAGCACCAGAGGCCCGGATATACCATAACGTGGTTTATAGCTGCATGCTGGAACGGAAGTCCACTTCTTAGTTAAACTAAGAGAACAAATAATGTCCATTACTGCGATACTGTGATATTCATTCCTTTCAAGCCTTTGGCATATACTTTTATGAATGTTATTATATGAACTACAATTTACACAGTCTTATTGAATACGGGGCCGACTATTGGTCACAGAAAACAGCTTAAATTGCTCGCCTTACTCGCGATTATCTTGATTATAATGCTTGTGCTACTTCATCCATTCTATCGCAAAAACAATGACCACCCGTCATGTTGTTGATATTGATCATAATATTATGAGCATCCGATAAAAAAACATCGCCTGGGGCCGGGGTTGAGGGGAGAACACACCAATAGTCCAGGCATTTTGTGAGAAAAAAGGGGTCAACCTCCCACTAATTGCAACAGAAAGTCTGTCAAGTGTTTTGTACCCAGAAAAATGTCCTCTATAACATATCAAAACTCTTAAGGAATCCTAGTGGTGGAAAGTTCCGTGGCGGCCATTTTTCAAAATGGCCGCCATAAATCTGATATTTCCCTATGACTCTGTTTCTAAATAGCATGGAACTTTGATTTTAAGTGCTGAACATACATTTTCAGGGACAAGGAATCAAATGAAACACATTTCGGTATGCTGACCTTGGCACAAAATGCCGAAATGGCAGCCATTTTTCAAAATGGCCACCATAAACACATATTTTCCTATATCTCCGCTTCTAAGTTGAATGGAGATTTGATGTGAAGTGCTAGATATACTATTTCAGTGACAAGGAATAAAATAAAACACATTTCAGTATTCTAAACTTGACCACAAAGCCAAAATGGCAGCCATTTTCCAAAATGGCCGCCATAAACAGATATTTTCCTATAACTCCGCTTCTAAGTGGCATGGAGATTTGATGTAAAGTGCTAAACATACTTTTTCAGTGACAAGGAATCAAATGAAACACATTTCGGTATGCTAAACCTGGCTACAAAGCCAAAATGGTAGCCATTTTCCAAAATGGCTGCCATAAAACTTACATTTTCCTAAATTTCCGCTTACAAATAACACAGAGATTTGATTTTAAGTGCTAGACGTACATTTTATGGGGCCAGGAATCCAATAAAATACAGCTAATAAGCTAAACCTGACTTCTTGAAATACATTTCAATAAGCCAAACCTGATTAATCCAATTATTGGATTTATTGAAATGTGTGTCATTGGATTCCTGGCCCGAAAAAAATGTATGTTTATTACAAAAAATCGAGTCACTTGGTCATTAAACAGCAGAATTATATTGAGAAATATTAGGTTTATTTGGCGGTTATTTGAGATAATGGCTGCCATTTAAGCTTTTTAGTCAGGTTTAGCTTATTGAAATGTGTTTCGTTAGTTTCGTGGTCCAAGAAAATGTATATTCAGTACTAAAAATCACTTCCCTGTGTTATCAAGAAGCGATGATATTGAGAAATATCAGGTTTATATGGTGGCCATTTTGGGAAATGAATGCTGTTGCAGCTTTTTGACCAGGTATAGCTTATCAGAATGTGCTTCATTGGATTCCTGGCCCCTAAAAATGTATATTTAGCACTGAAAAAGAAAAGCCTAAAGTCATTTAGAATCAGAGATATGGTGAAATATCATTTTGGAAAACGGCTACCAATTAGGCTTTTTATTTAAGTTTACCTCCTTGAAATGTGTTTCATGGCACCAGAAAATGTTATTTAACACTGAAAATCCAAGCCCTAAGTAATTCAGAAGCAGTGATAGTGGGAAATATCAGGGTTGTATGGTGGCTTTTTTTTTTGGAAAATGGATGCCATTTAGGCTTTTTGGCCAGGTATAGCTTATTAAAATGTTTTCATTGGATTCCTGGCCACAGAAGATGTATACTTAGCCATGAAAATCAAAGCCCTAAGTCATTTAGAAATAGAGATATTGGGAAATATCAGGTTTATATGGTGGCCATTTTGGAAAATGGCTGTTGTTTCAGCTTTTTGGCCAGGTTTAGCTTATTGAAATGTGTTTCAGTGGATGCCTGGCCCCCAAAAATGTATACTTAGCACTGAAAATCAAAGCTCTATGTCTATGCAACATATTTCAGACTCTTCCATCAGATATTTGGGAAATATTTAGCACATGTTTCAAAAAAAAGTTGAAGGGGGTCGGTTATAAATTGTCTAATAATGAGTTGATTTGCCATTGATTGACCTGCATTGTAGTTATGATTATGATTTATACCGAATCGAATCGAAGTGCTAACAACAGGTCACCGTCAGACCCACACACAATCGGGCAAACCTAGAATCTTCTAGACTGCAACTACTCTGGTTTGCAGACCCTAATAATACTACATTATTACTACCTTAATTTGAACGGATGCATGCCTGTTACCTGTAACAGGGCTACTTGTAACATTCAGCTTTAGGCCAGTTTACTAATTTACTACTACCGCACCAAACCACTACTACACTTACCAACAATATAGCGTACTTATGTAGCAATCTGGCAGCAAATCTCACTTGTGTCACAAGCACGATGACATCTGGATTTGGCTGCCTTTTGGGCTTATTAGTCAGATTTAGCTTATTAGAATGTATATCATTGGATTAGTCAGGTTTAGCTTATTGAAATGTGTTTCAATGGATTCCTCGCCCCATAAAATATATGTCTTGCACTTTACATCAAATCTCTATGCCACCTAGAAGAAAAATGGCTGCCATTTTGGCGTTGTGGCCAGTTTTATACCCAAATGTGTTTCATTTGATTCCTTGTCACTAAAAAAGTATGTTTAGCACTTCACATAAAATCTCCATGCCACTTAGAAGCGGGGATATCAGATAATATCTGTTTAAGGCGGCCATTTTGGAAAATGGCACTGAAAATCAAAGCCCTAAGTAATTCAGAAGCAGTGATATTGGGAAATATCAGGGTTGTATGGTTGCTTTTTTGGAAAATGGATGCCATTTAAGCTAACAACAGGTCACCGTCAGACCCAAATACAATAGGCAAACCTAGAATCTTCTAGACTGCAACTACTCTGGTTTGCAGACCCTAATAATAATACATTATTTAGGAAAATGGCCGCCATTTCGCATATTGTGCCAGGTTCAGCATACTGAAATGTATTTTATTTGATTCCTTGTCACTGAAAAAGTATTTTTAGCACTTCACATCAAATCTCCATTCCACTTAGAAGCGGAGATATTGGAAAATATCTGTTTATGGCGGCCATTTTGGAAAATGGTCGCCATTTCGGCATTTTCTTCCAGGTTCAGCACACTGAAATGTATTTTATTTCATTCCTTGTCACTGAAAAAGTATGTTTAGCACTTCACATCAAATCTCCATGCCACTTAGAAGCGGAAATATCGGAAAATATGTGTTTATGGCGGCCATTTTGGAAAATGGCCGCCATTTCGGCATTTTGTGCAGTTTCTGCATACTGAAATGTATTTTATTTGATTCCTTGTCCCTGAAAATGTATGTTTAGCACTTAAAATCAAAGATCTGTTTTATTTAGAAACAGAGATATAGGGAAATATCAGATTTATGGCGGCCATTTTGAAAAATGGCCGCCATAGTACTTTCCACCATCAGGATTCCTTAAGAGTTTTGATATGTTATAGAGGACATTTTTCTGGGTATAAAACAGTTGACAGACTTTCTGTTGCAATTAGTGGGAGGTCATATCAAATAATGCCTGGACTACAACTGAAATTTAGAAACGTTAAAAGTGGCGGCGAAGACCGCCCCCCCCGCCCCCCCCACCCACCCCACCCACCCCACCCCATGTGTAGTTCTTTGCACACGAAAGTAAGTTTTTCTTTTTCAAAATATTTGAAACGCTCATAGCTGACTGCGGGGTTTTATTTTCCTCATTTATTCAATCATGCTGAAACATGAATTTAAAACAAACATTTCTTATATTAAATTGCCTTGGATTTTTTTTAAAGATATGTTTTTTTGTTATCATGCGGTTTATCAGTTCAAATGTGCGTTCACTGTATTCTTACACCGAGTCTAACAGCACAATTCTGCTGGAGCACAAGCCTATATGTTTCGCATAATAATTTCACGTGAATTCTCAATCCGTTCGAATCTTGAAGAAGAGTCGAGCTCGCCCAGTACCGCTGCATGGCTGGCTGACTGGATAGCTGCACATCTGCGGCCCGTGTGTGTACCGTGCGCGGCTTACTGGACTGCGTTTGTAATGTGTGTGGAGGAGCGACGTAGAGCGGAGCCCGTATGCCAGTGACAACAATCAGACCAAAACATCATGTAAACTACAATATTTATTTGGAAAACCCACTTTATCCGGGATTGACCGTCAGAAGCTATTCAAGATGTCTGACAGAAACCAAGGAGCGAGTAGCTACTCATTTGAGGTCCAAACCAATTCAAAAACCGCCAGGAAACAGACTCGAAGCCAGTCGAGTTCGGAGGAAGGAATTCGCACCGAGATCAAGGAATTGCAGATAGATGGGCCCGCATCTTTTCGCCATGTCGGAGGGATCAGCAGTGAAACTGTGCATGCGATCCAAGCAGCGGAGAGGGAACAGTTTGGTGATCACTCTAACGATTTCGAGAATAGATCCATGGATAGATTTAGCCATCTCTTCGATGACAGGATGAGTGGTAAGCCCAGAATCAGTGTTATTCAAGAGAGGGAGATTCAGGGCGGCGCATTCCTCCTGCGAACAGTAGAGATCATGAAAATCCCTGGGGAAACTCTCGGGTTCTACATCCGTGAGGGAGATGGATTCGAGCGATTGGAGGGCATATTCGTATCAAGATTGATGCTTGGGGGACTTGTAGAAGACTCGGGGATGATAAGAGTTGGTGATGAAATTTTATATGTGAATAATGTAGACGTTTCGTACAAAACTCTTGATGAAGTGTACATGATTATGCAGATCCCCAACCGCCTTCTAATAACAATGAAATCCAGGCAGATTGGACGGAGCTCTTACCGACATTCCACTTCGCGAATACATTCTCCACGTTACGATAAATCTGGTTCATTCCCCGCCAGTCCTGGGAGGCACTCTGCTGCATTAAGTAGTATTATAGACCCAGACAGGCAATCGGCTCGATCCACCTCCTTGCTGGAATCTAGTAATATGAAAAATGGACAAGATATTACTGTTCAGTACAAAATAAGCCGGCGAGTGGAAGACAATAATGGTGTGGAGACCAAGCTCACTAAGACTGAGTATAAAAGCACCAAAGGTGCTTACTACCCTAAGAAGGAGGAGTTTAGCACAGGACAACCACCGGCTAAAGCTAGCTCGAAAGGAGATATGGTTTCGGACGGGTACATGTACAGGGAAACGGTTGTCAGGCGTATTCTCTCAAGGAATCGAAGTGCAACGACAGGTATAATCGACGATGGGCCCATTCCAGACCCTAGTCTAGCCCAGATGTTGCCAGAGTCTCACTCTGAGATCAACCTCAAGCGGCCCCCTCGCTTGAGCCGCCCAGGGTCCTTCGATCCCAGCATCCAGACAGAGGATGATAGCGACTCAATGGTCTTTGTTGACGAAGACTTTGAGGATTCGCTAAGTAGCTCATTCCAAAACCTGCACGGCTTGAGGAGTAGCGCGCCAGTCCACAGCAACGCACCACTCCGACAGCAGCAGCGTCCTTACTCCACCATCATCCCACCGGACCGATCCCTGCTTGACGATGGGGAGGTCGAGGATAACGTGCGGCTTTCGGTCAAATCGGCCGACGCTGCGTCCAAAATGAGGCATTCATCCTCCTCAGACAATATTGTGGCCTCAAATTGGGTGGAGGAGGAGAAGGCAGATGCACGGAGGAAACGACCTACTTCTCATGGTAAGGAACTTTGTCAGTTTTTGTTTGATACAGTCCTGAAGCAAAACCAGGCGCGTATCCAGGATTTTTGTGAGGGGAGGGTTTCACACGGAACTTATCCCGCCAAGTCTCAAAAAAATTGGTGAGCAGGGGGGGGGGGTTCACAACAAAGGGGAGGGTTTTAACCACAAAAAACACAAAAGGGGGGGGGGTTGAACCCCCTAACCCCCTCCCCCCCCCCCCCCCTGCATATGCGCCTGTGCAAAACTACTATCCCACTGATCACTTATGAATGATGGAAAGGAAGTTATAATTTATGACAGCTTTAAAAATAACATAACATTCAATACTGCATGAAATTTTCGGAGTGTGAATTTAAATCTGAAGAAAGAAATTTTTGATGTACAGGGTACTGTTAAAGTGGTTGATTTGACATTGACATTGTAAATGTTTACCAGATAAAATGGGGCTCTATGCCTGGTATTTGAGTGTATTACCTGTGAATGATTACGCATATGTGGCACACAAAGAGTTAGACTTCAAGGTTGAATTTAACAATCACTCAATACCTTATTTAATAACTTCATTCACATGCACATTGACAGAGAAGTGGCAATACTGCATCAAGATAACTACAAGTTGTACCTTGATTTTTTTTTTTTACAATTGTTGTCATGCTTCTAAATCAAGTTCAACCCAAACTAAATAGTTACCAGGGACTAGCTACCAAATTATTCATAAAACATTGATAAGCCTTCATGTAGCAAGTTAATGCACTGTACACTGCACATCTAGTGCATTGAGCTACATTTAAGCTACTTTAGGCTAGAAATGTTTCATGAATATCTCCCCTGGTTTGTAAATGCACTAAATGTGAAAGAAAAAAAACCTAAATTCAAGTGTTGTAATACTTTGTTTTAGACTTTCATCCATTGTTCTGAAATACCTATTTTACAGCCATTTGTATTATTTTTTGTATACTTTATTGTACAAAACATAACTTATTAATCAGTATAAAAAAATGAAGTTTTTTTTGGATGTGGTACAGTGGCTGTGTTTATGTTTTTAAACCTGTTGTGCCTCCAACTGTTGATTTGATATGTAGATTGGCATTCTGCACCAACAATTTAATTAACATGTTGTTCATGCTTAACTGACGCAAGTACTCTCCACCTCGTTACTTTTGCAGTATGTAATTACATACCGTACAGTTACATGTCAGTGACTTCACATTTAAAGGGAAGTGATATGAGATAACAGATTAAGGGTGTTGTAATTATGGCAGAGTCGTTCCACTGTGACCCAGATCTTGTTCTTGTTTGATTTTACAATCACAGGAATATTAGATCTCAAAATTTGAACTGTTGAAAGAAAACACGATCCAAACCTGTCCCCATGAGGAGAGCAGTGCAGCGTGGCCATGAGAAAAAAATAATCAAAAAAGATAAATTGGCAACATTTTTAATTAAACACATCAGATTTTAAAACACTGATAACTTCTTTATGATGTAGAACATGCCTGATTTTCTGCAAACTTTTGGCGATCTGTCATTTACCGGTATGTGTATAAATTGACTGAATATATCAGATTCCCCTTTAATGTGTACATGTATATTGGGATACAGATTATTGTTTTGGTGACTGCAAGTGCAATGTACATGTGTATGCACTTTGATGTTTATTTTAAAAAATAATTTTCAAGCCAAAATATTAGACGAGTTGTACTTCAATTGGTTGTACAATGTACAATGTAAATACAGGGTTCGAAATAGCAGTCCAAAATGTGTTTTCTTCTTCTGGTTAAATCCTACATCATGATGTTCTTTGATTTGTAAAATGTAAAATGTTAAGTCACTGCACAGCAATAGTTGTTCTTCTGGCTGTGTGCATCAGAGCACTTATTTACTTTGTAAACAACAAGTATGACTTGTACCCAGCGTGCCACAAAATTAGGGCTGCATTTATTCCACATTTTTTTGCTGCCTGATGCATCCCCCATCTGCAGTGGCAGTGTGCAAGGGATGGACTCTACCGGTACTAAGGGTGAGGATGTCGAGATGAGCTTGAAGCTGCACTGACAGCTCCTCGCATAATTTGCACTCGCTCCGCCTGACACACCGTACTGTGTTGACTGTGGAGGCGACGCACAATCCGCTGTGTGTCTACACTGTGCATCTGTCTGCTTTGCCTCTCTACTGTAGGCGGTGCATTATTTATGTGGGAGATTAAGGTGATGGGTGTGTGTGCTGTTGTGTGTATTGTATAACACTAGAACATGTGAAATCTTAGGATATTTACCACACGTGAAGGTGTACATGTACGTTGTACATGTACGTGTAATGTACATTAACAGACGTGTGGCTAAATTTGAATTATGGGCAGTGATAATATACTGAAGTGACAAGTGAAGAGGAATATCATCTTTGGAATGATACTACGTGACTAAAATCTATGAACAATCGGGTAGAAGAAAGCTGTTCAGTTTTATTCAACATCATGGAAATATGAAATATGAACCCACAATATTTGAAAACACTTGCTTGCAATGTACATTGATGACAAGAGTCTTAGTTATTAACAATTTAACTCACAATGTAACACTTACATGAACCTACATGAACTGACAGACATTACACAACAACTGCCCTGTGTTAAAGCAATAAGAGAAACATGTGTTCCTCAAGGAAATCTAGGTATCTATTAAATTGAGCAGATTTTCCATGCAGTATGCATTGCAAATTGTATCATGATGAGCATAGCTGAGCATGAAACCTGACAGAGGTAATGAAGCATACTGAGAACAGATGTCACAGTATTCATCAAAACGTGAGATTTTTCTCCACCAAGTGTACAGTTTTCCCAATTACTTTTTTGAGGGTGAAATATTTTCCTAACTATACAGTAAATTGCGCATTATTGATTGAAAGGTTAATACGCATTCATTTTGACTCTCATATTTTTTCATTCTTTTCTATTGTTTCTTCCCCTTTTCTATCTTCTCCTTTTTTGTAAGTTATTCCTTTCCTTCTCCATCTCTCCCACATCTACCTTGTAGATCTTTTCTGTTTCCTTTCCTCCTACTTCTTCTCTTTTTTCTTTTTCTTCATTTCTTTCCTCCTTTTTGTTTTTCTTCTTTTCTTCTTTTCTTCCAATGTTTCACTGATATTTTTTTTTTATCAAGTAAGCTACAGTACATTTCTACTGCAGTGCTGTTATTTTCTTAAAGAGAAACGTGTGTAGAAGTATAGAGTTTGCTTTTCTCACAGTACTCGGTCAGTGGAACTAAGTTCAACTTTGTAACTGTGTTAACTGCTAAAGAGAACACTAACAAAGGCAATGTAAATAGTCCCCCAGGCAGAAAAACAGTGAGTATTAGCGAAACGAAAAGTATAAAGACATGATCAAATGGTTTATATTTGCATGGATTGCGATGAAGAAATACGCATTGCACATTTCATACATTGTTTATATTACACATGTCTTTTTCCCACAAATAAGCAGTGTTATTACTGTAGTTTGAAATTGTTGTCATGGGAGAATGTTATATATGCGACTGTAGTCAGGCAAAAGTACCGACAGCCAGAACATTTTTTTTTCCAGTTCTGTGTCCTACCGTAGGGTTGCAAAAAACTACAAATTTGAAGAGCTTTGTGCCTCGATGGAAACCCTTCTACATATGAACTTTAAACTTTGATGTTTTATTGTCCAGTGAACAAAACACAAAAGAAAACACAAATATGAAAAAATGATTCATTTTACATTTTTGTACATAGCAGGAAGGCAAATAGTGTTACACCCTGTGTATGCTAATTAGTAATATAAGTCTCATTTCAAAAATCTTGTTATCTTATTGGTTAACATATACAGTTCTTAGCATTTAACTATTCATTGTGGCTTTAATTATATTTCATAACTGTACCTCAAAACTACTCTTGATTATTCAATACTCATCAAAGTCTTTCTTGCTTACATTTGCCTAAATGTACAGTACGCATGTTTTCATGGGTAGCTTGTATACTTCATGCATGTTGTTTGTTCTTGTGACCTTGAGCCATATCAGTTCACTTCCATGAATCGTAATTAAACAAAAGACCCCTTTTGTAGACACTTTCCTGCATTCTGCCAGCACTTAGAGCTGATTACTACAAGCTTGAGTGGCGTTATTGTCCCCTATTGTTTAACCCCAGCCACTATGACCCTGTAGGCTGTGGGGTCATTTAGGGGCTATGGGGCTAGTAGGAACTGGTGGCCTTTTGATTTCAAGCAATCAATATATGTCTGCATCAAGGCATGGCTTACCCCCCCCCCCTCCCCTAGTCAGCAGCCATTTTGCACATTGTTCATAGTAGATCAATGCTTTTATAGAGGCATACAAGCTTGCATTGTCGCATTACAATGTCCAAATAATGTCAGTTTATTTTGAAGACATCTTACATATTCATGTATCTCAGTCCATTCAAAGGTTTTTCATATTGTTGACAAGTTACACTGCATACATTTATTGAAACTTATGAGCACAGATTCTCACAAATGTATGAAATAGGAAGGGGGGGGGGGTATCGACTTATCATCACATACTTTATAAACCCTTTTGCAGGCAAAATTTGGTACAATATTGCACAAACCACAGCACATTTTTAAATTTCCTTTACACTGATAGGAGCTCTTAAATGTGAACAGTATTTTCTTGTGTCTGCCTCTGTATCAACGAAACACTATTACATGTACATGTAGGGCTGCAAGACCAGGTTTTAGGGGGTATATATAGTATCTGGGACAATTTTGACCAAAAAAATCATTTTTTTTATTTTTGGATCATTGGAATAAGGGATATCTGAAATACCATAATCTAAATTTTTATTTCAAATAAATCACTAGAAATATGGTAAATTCAAGTTCAAAGTCAAGGATTTCACGGTATTAAATTACCTTTTAGCGCTCATTTTCTTTGTTTTCTCAGAATAGTGATTTTGTGTGTTGGTGTGACACTGTGGCCAAATATTGAGACTGAAGAAAAAGATGTAGAGTGCTCAAATTTGGTGTAGAATGTCAGTGATATATGTGCTACAAACGTATGAAAGAGATTTTTAAAATTTCTTATTTTTTTTTAAATTATTGATGATTGAATACATAATTAGCCCCTCTTTCATGTGATCGGAAAAATAAAGAAAAACAAAAATAAAAGAAAAATTCATTAAAAAAAAAGGAATATTTTTTTCACCAAAAGCTCTCATAGATAGATGTATATTTACATATGAAATACATATATATACCAAATATCAAATAAATTTAATGAGTAGTTACTCTTAAAACTTGTCCACTTTGTTTTTCTTATGTTTTTCTTTATATGCAAATTAGGGATTAATTTTGCTACATTTTGTGTGCGTGAAATTATACCTTAAGAATATTACTATGAATGTATAAAAAAAAATACTGAGGTAAATGCCATCAAGTATTGAAAATATGCACTGAAGCACAAATGTGTCACAAACTATATATATCACCTTAATACATTGTATTCTCCCAATGTAATGTTGCAAAGTGAAACATGTTGTTGTGTGTGAACACAACCGCTTCCAGTTTCATTCATCCAGTATGTCCATTGCAAAGCCTGTTACACATGTATGGCAGCTGCCAATCAATCATCTGGCATGGTTGGCATACTGCTATCACCAGGAACATCCCTGGTATCACTGACCCCATTCCAGCCTCAGCCCAGCCTGGTGTAATCCCCTGACCTCATAATGGGGTCAGGTGATTATGCAATCAACAACACACTGGGCCTTGAGCTGGAATGTGAGCCTGACAGCTGGGAAAATGTATTCCCTGCTAAAGTGCCCAAGTATCATTGGTACTAGCCTACACTTCTAGGCTATGGAGCACATGGACACAACTGAGTGTGTAAACATTGTAATTCTGATGATAAAGACCAAACCCTCTTCTTTGTCTATCAGGCTAATTCAAACTTCAAGATAATATCCTAGTACTGACAAGACTAGTCAATCTTTCAATCTTTTTTTTTCTCCCTGTTTGGGTGTGCAGGAGTAGGAATTAAGAATGAATTGAGAATGAATTAGTCTACAGCCTACATGCCCGTTTCTTGATCATTGTAGGTTTGGATTGAAAATGCTTGACAGCCTGGAAGTTGAACCAGAAAGGAGAGAGAGACTGGCAGGAAGGGAAGAGTGTTTAGTCTTTTTTGCCAGACTTAGTTCTGTCCACATATCCCACAGCATAGAACCTTGTCTGCATCTATGCTAATCTGCAGTATACTATAGGTTGGAGACTGTTGAGTCTGCTATAACCACAACTAAGTTTGGAGGTATTTATTCACTGTATTCTGTCTTCCCTCTGTCCTCCCTCACAATCTATTTAGAGATGTACACTTGTGGAAGAAGCGTACTGGACATGTAATGCAGGTTTATTCTATTTCACCTCTGAGAACAGAATCAAATTTAAATCTAAATCTCATTCTTTCCACCATCACCACATTCATTCATTCACAAATATTGTCACGTATTGTTTGGAAAGTAGTGATAAAGGTTACAAGTAGTTGAACCCTTGTAGGTCACCCTCTTGATGTGGCAAGTTAGAACTGATTACTTTTCAAATGGATACATTATTACCTACAGCAGTACATAAGAATCATTCAAGCGATATGACTACAAAAACAGTGCAATTGTGACTTCTTTGGATTACATTACTACTTACAGCAATGCATAAAATGCACTCATGCAATATGACTACAAGATTATATATTGACTAGATCAAATAAAAGTAAGTGTGTCAGACATTTGCCTGAATGAATTTGCCATTGTCTGAATGAGTCATTGGCTGCAAGACATGAAAAAGAAATGATTGAATGAAAATTTTAAAAATATGCTTTTCTTGCTGAAATGGGTCTTTTCATACATGCTGTTGACTTCATGTCGACATGATATTTGAATGAGTCTCATGAATCTGGGTCCAAATGAGGAAACATGTTAAAAGGCCCATGCAACTGAGCTCTTATTTGATGCTCGGCAGGACCAAAGCGTGTACCGGTAATAAGAAAATTAGAAATCTCTACTTAAAGAAAACAGTGAAGGGACATTTACATACACACATACATGTAGCAATATTCTATGAATGTTTAAAATATACACTGGCAGTGTGTAATCTTTAAAATCTTAAAAACACTGTACATGAATGTACTGTTCATGTACTACATGTACAATAAAGTCATCTCAATGCACTGTTCTAATCCTCTGCATGTTTTCATAAAATAAGATTCCCCAAGTTTTTGAGTACAAATGAAGTCCACAGTGATTATAAATGTCTGATACTTCCCTCCCCCCTACTTGCTACAGAATAAACTGGGTAATTGATCGGAGTGTTTGCATTTAGTCTCTCTGTCTCTGAAGACACAAAGGTGGACGTGTGAATGCAACAGGGTATCTGGGCCAGTCTCCCCATTCAGAGAGAAGGGGCATTCACATTGTAACCATACTCACTGTGTACATTGTGTATGCCTCTATTAGACCTGTTTGGGACTTGGGCCCATTGTTTGGGCTAGCTGATATGGCTCATGTAGTCTTTTGTCTGACGGGGCTTGGTCATTCATTCTCTCACAAAAGAGATCTAGAGACAATTAATTTGTGCTTCCTGTGGAAAGTTATTGAATCAAGCTGCTCCTGGTAATGATATCTCGCTTCAATTCATAAACACAAAGCACGCTGTCTGGAGAACAACTTCTAATTCCTGTATTGAAGCATAGTAGAAGCAGACATTGAGTGGGATACAACTGTATATTGATGATTTCAATTTTCATACTTGCAACATACAAGGTCACACCTCCCTCCAACAGTAACTCCAGTACTGCAACCAGGACATTTTACACAAATGTAATGCTTGGTCACTATGTCAGTAAGACGTGCAGATAGGGACTGGTGTTACATGGGCCCCTTTGTTAGAATCTAGGTACAGGTAGGCTCAAGGTGTCAATAGGCAGGGAGTGCTTGAGAGTGGGATCATGCAGTAGGACTTATGTACTGAAAGGATCTGTTGTCACATGAGTCCTTTTGTTAGAACAGGGCACTGGGTGTCAATGGGCAGGGGCTGCATAGGGGTGGGTCAGTGCAGTATTATTAATGTACAGAAAGGGACTGGTGTCACATGGGCCTCTTTGTTCGTATGCAAATTGACAGAGAGAGGTGCCCAGATAGAGGTGGACAATAGTACAATACACATTGTTCAGACTATAGTGTGTACCTAGGCCATTGTGGACTGAGCTTCAACACCATCAAAGCTTAGTGAGATGGAGATGGACTGTAAACTTCTATTAACTCTCACCTCTGGGGTTCATTTGAAATGCACTGATACAGGTACAAGTAGATTTACATGACAATGCAATATGTATAATAGACAAACCTGTAATAGAAAAAACCTCCTGCACAGATGGGTTTTATTCTTAACAAGTTAAGAGTTAATGCAAGAACATGTGTTCATTTAAGCTTAACTCTTAAAGTGCCATAGCGCTGCAAACACGCTATTGTTACGCTGCTTCATACACGATAGCGCGCTATCGCTTGACTGCTTTGTTCAAGCAAGGGCGCTACCGTTCGAGTGCCAGAAGCGCGCTTGCTCGCATTCGTCATAGCAGTCATTGTTCATGCTCATTGCACTTGTACTTAATGCTTCGCACACGCTATTGTTCATCGCATCGCACGCACCAGCTAATTGGCTTTGGATTACGCATGTTTGTTTACACCTTTCAGATTGAATTTTCTTGAGTAATTTAGTGTTTTGTATTTGATATACAGGATGTACCTTATCACTCCCTCATGCAAATAAAGGAATAAAAGACAGGATGTACATTGTGTACCCAATCGTTTCTAGTCAAGGCATAGCCTATTTGTGGGGTCCAAGGGGGATATTTGTCACAAAATGCCAAATGGAAGTTACCATATAAACATACAACATTATGAATAAGATCTGAAAATAAAGAAGCATGTATGCAGTTCAACCGAATATAGCACAGAAATGACTTGAAAAGTACAGCTAAATGTTTATTATTAGTTTATAACAAAATAAGAAAGTTAGATCTCTGTACGAATGTGATATTATAATGAAGCTGATAAGATTTTCTACAACTTTTGTGTACACATTTTCCTGTAAAAGTGTATAAGTTTCAAAAAATAGTGGTTCGAAAATGCCAACACAGAAAATGAAGCGCAACTAACGAGGACTCAAAATAAACTTGGCACAGGGCGGATTTGGGGCTGGCACAATGGGGATTAGCAGCGTGGCAATGGGCTCTATGCGTTGGGGCAGGCTAAGAGTTAAGTCTATTGGACCATTGACACTGGCAGATTCCTTAAAAACAATTATGACGCATGAGACTTTTTCTAAGTCTCTAGTATCATAAGAGTAAGGGGAAATGATCAAAATGGGGCTGTTTCTGAAGCCTGATAACATGTATCATGAGAGCAACACCCTGAACTTTGCTTTCCATTATACATGTATGTTGTTTTGTTGTTGCTACTTTTGCATTGTCAGGACTAAAATTGCTCTGAGCCTCTGAATCAGTTTTTGTTCATTGGTCTTTATAAGATGAGTTTGAGGACAAGATTTACAAAGCACAGGGATCAAGAGTGTTGAAATCACGATCACAAGTATACATCAAATGCAGATTTTTCCTTGCAAAAGAATACCAATATGCAAATTTATAAGCAACAAACATGCAACTACATGTAGATCATCACCCAGAAGTGTCAGCTCAACATGTGTTTTTTATTTTAATCATGCCCAAAACCAATCCAGGGCCCCATGTGTAAAAAAGTTGTGATGATCTGAAGCGAGTGCAAGTCATATCCCTGATCTCTAATGTACAGTATTATGATTGATATTAAACGCAAGTCAACTTTCAATTAATCACAACTCTTTATAAGGCGGGGTTCTGGCGTTGGCGCTGCTCTAGACAAGAGTTGATGGTGCCATTGATAGAATAGAAGGCTGGTCTGTGGACCATGATAAACGTTGTATAAAGGTATTGATTTGATTTGCAACAGTGGCTTGGAGGACAACTAGAGGGTTGCACAATAAAGGTCCTGCCGAAATGGATTCAAGTCATTAAATAGTGTAAGGCCCCCTTTGAACAAAGGTCTTCGTCCCTTTGTGCGTACATCGTATTGGCACCAGTAGCAAGAAGAACAGGAGAGGAGGGGTTATATGTCTATCATAGAGTCAGGCATGGGTTGCAAAGAAAATTCAAAATAATGAACAAAAAATGCCCACTATTTACAGACACATTGTTTTTTGATGGGATGGGAACCGCTGGAAAGAACTTGTTCATTCCAGCGGGAACACTACCCAACTTGATTGATTGATTGATTGTTTTGTAACCAACTTGAAACTTGAATTAAAAAAAAAAAGAGTACATGCTCATAGACTGGAAGTTGTTTATTTGTCAGTGCTAACCCTTACTTCCTTTCTGTACATGTACTTATGTGTTCTCAATCTTTTGTCAATCATTTGTTGTTTGAATTCTGTTGTTCTTCCATTGAACTACATGTATATTATGGGGGTATCATTTCCCTTTAAATTCTGGCTGAAGCATAAATCCAATGTCAGGAAATGTTGGGTATTTGTGCTACAATTGGCATCAGATGAATATAAAACTGTAATGTATCTGTATGGTCTGCAATATTTCAAGTCCTAACAGACTTTATACAGTACTGTGATTAATATAAAGTGTATTGCACGATGTAGAGTATTAGTTTCTATGCTGTAGTACAAGTACATGACAGTATGCTGTGACTTGTAGGACTGTTTTTTTTGTGTGTGTGGGGGTGGGGGGGTGGGGGGTGGGGGGTGGGGGGGGCAGTTGGGGATTGTACTGTTACGGTTCCAGGTACCTCACATGATCATGCAATACATTTATTGTTTTGTGCACTTTATTATGTTGCTTGTAACAATGCAACTTTTGCCATAATTTTTTTAAAGAGAGCATTGAAATGAAATGGCATTCTTCATGTTGAATGCATAATATTTAGTACACAAAAGTGTCATCACAAGTGCGTTGTCAAGACAACTGGTTCTAAACTTTGTGGGCGGATCAGTGTCTGATGCGAGCCCATTAGACTATGTCATACCAATAAACTTTTCGCTTGAGTGGGGTTGTTATGAACCAGATACCTGCATAACAATCCATCTACAGTTGAGGTCAGAAGTTTACATACACCCATGAAATTCTAAGAAAAGTTGACACTTGCCAAACATCATAGAATTTACTGTATCTATCATGACGAATTTAATATCAAACAAATGAGTATGTCATGCCCCTTCATCACATTGCTTTGTTATCAGGAGTTGAAAAATATATGTAGCCGTCATTTTTTCCCCAAAAATCTTTATTTCTTAGACAAAAAAAATAAACTCTTGTTTTCAACACAAACATTTCAGATTACACTTTTCTGTTCAGTGGTGTCATATCATGATAGAAAATGTAATTTAAATCATAAATTTGACATTTATATATTTCTATGAAACGATGTTTGAAAGTATAATAAGAAACAATAGAATATATTTGGCATGAATATTATTTTTTTTTCTTCAAAGAAAATTCCACCTGAAATCCCAACGGCATCCCAATCATGTGAAGGAGCTTAATACCCTCTTGAATGTGATACCAAATTCGTCATGGTAGTATTTATATTTCTGAAGATATAGTAAATTTTACGATGTTTGGCAAACAAACAAATTTAACTGAATTCCATGGGTGTATGTAAACTTTTGACCTCAACTGAACATGTACTAGGGTTCTGTCTTACAAAGACTTGTGGTCGATGGCAACTTGCTTTGCAGTTGCTCTCAAACTAACTCTGTACATCAGAGATAGATACAGATACTACATGGTACATATCAATCACAATTATGTATAAGACAGGGCACAGGTATGAGAACTTAACCGTTTTGACAGACATAAGATTGTATGAATTTGTATGAACTTGGAAATTATATTATTCTCATTTGTATTGAACTGCAAACAACTGTAAAAATATTTGGTACATCCCAGTGCATACTGCTAGGATAAAGATGGCAGTGAACGTATGAAAACAATCACAAGTCTGTTGCATTGTTATCACATGGAGATACATGGTGTACCTATGTTTGGCATGACACCTAGAGGTCTGACAAAAACCGATCCATGTAGCACGCCATAACATGCATGCATCCAGTTATTATCTTGACATGCACGCCGTACATGGGATAGCGGACATTAAAATGCAACACTTGAAACAGATCCATGCATCAAATTGACCTTTGGTATTTACATCATCAAGACGGGCTGTCTCTTCCACTGTTTGAAACCAAATGACTCGCACCCAGCCTGGCTGGCTGACTGGCTGTACAGGGAATATAGACATGGGCTGGGGAAAGGGTGGGGTCGGGGTGTTATCAATTTAATGGGTACAATACTCTAGTACTACTAGCACTTGTCCATGTCATACAGTGCTCAATGGTAGGGATATATGTTACAGGTTTGGCGCTGTTGATAGTCAGTACAGGAAACTGGTTTTACATTGTTATGTAGGAGGAAGGCTTAAATTTCCCCAGCCAGTCAGTCACTAGTAAAACAATGTTTTGTTTGCTGTCTGGTGACATACTGTGTTCATGTTTATATTTGTACTTAAGCATGATATGCTATATTGAGGCCTTCTTGTACATGTACCTATTAATCAATTTATTCATTTAATGAAAGGTACCACAAAAAACACATAATAAACTCATGGAAAATACCATTCGATACATTAAAAAGGAAGGAAGCATTCTTTCCCTGGCACTTCAGTTACACACAAAGATATTGTTTTATCAGATTAATTGCACCGATTTAATAAAGACATTCGTGAGGGAATTTCAACATTATGGAGCAAAATGCATACATGTACAGTATGATAATGATTTTAATACAATGAATAGTTATAAGGATGAAGTAGTATTATAAATGTTGCACTGCATACAACACAAGCCAATACAGGAAGTAATGCAAAGGAAGAATTATAAGAGGAAACTATTAATTGAAATTGAACATCTTCCTCAGACCATTCACTGACTGACATGGCTTTTGAATTCAATTTCCTGCGTACTTCCTGCAAACTGCAGTATTGTAACCTAAAGTGAAGTTTCCTGTGTGTGTCTGTGTGTGAGCATTATACACTGTGACATGCTATATGACAAAAGACAGTTGCAAAGAATTATCTTCAGAGGATAAGGACCAAGAGATGAACTCCAATTTATGTTGGTGTATTTGATGAGTGGCATCCGGCACTCAAAATATTAGAGCAGGGAGGTGTCAAATTGTAAAGCTACATGTGTCTATGTATGCCTCCCTGAAATTAGAGAACCTATGTCGATGGAGGATGTGTGTGTATGGGGGGGGGGGGGGGGGGGGGTGTCCCCTCCTCTCTTTGAACATATTAAGTTTACAGTTAGCAAACTGATACACATGTAACTGTAGAAACTGTATGGATGTGCTCCACTTGAATATTGATTACACATACACAACAGCTCAAAGGAATTGGCATAGGGAAAGGGAAAAGGAAAGGGAAGGAGCCACAGTTTTAAACCGCAGTATATTTTGTCCAGTTCAGCATGAAACATGATGCCCTTTAGGCTAAAGCATCATGTTTCATGCTGAACTGGAGAAAATATACAGCGGTTTAAAACTTCCCTTTCCCTTTCCCTATGCAAATTCCTTTGAGCTGTAGTACATACTGTACTAGATCTTCTTCTTCCTCTTGTTCTTATTTGTATAACTTCATGTATTAACATTGTACATGTATGTTGTACTTCTCCTCACCCTCCTTTTCTTCTTCTTACTCCTCATGATACTTCTACTCTTCTTCTCTTCCTTCCTACATGAACATGTATTTTTTTTAAGGTTGATTGATTTGATGCTATAGGGTTGAATCAGTGCATTGATAAGTAACAGTGTAAATGTTCATACACTACAGCTCAAAGGAATTGGCATAGGGAAAGGGAAAGGGAGGTTTTAAACCACGGTATATTTTGTCCAGTTCAGCATGAAACATGATGCCATTCCTTTGAGCTGGAGTGTACATAGTACCTCCAAACTTCATAGCATTGAGCCATTGCCATACTTATAATGCACACGCACCAATACTATACAAAACTAGATCCTAGTAACACTTTTGTAATTGGTTACACATGGAACTGATGCCTAATTGACCAACTGCTGCTTTTTGTGCAAGCCAGTTTGAAAACATTACATATTGTAGTCTCCAAACGCAGCCTTGATCTGCAAACTGCAAAAAGAGAACAAACAATCAATCCTTAATCAAGGGAACAAAACATGGTTTGTATAATGATTTTGGGATCAGCAAGTGTCACTAAGGAAGATTCTGTGCATGGCGTTTATGAGGAATACATTTTCTGGTAGTATGTGGTCTAATAAACTTCATGTCTGCTGTTGTAGTTGATACTGGACTGTTCAGTACACCATGTTATATTGTACAGTCTACAATCTATAATGTAATTTACAATGTAGGTTCAAAAGCAAAAATACCTTTCACTTGATGTGTAATCACATGTTTCTTTAGATTTTTGCTTTATTTATAACGTCATGATTGGAATCAGTCCACCAGAGCATCATTATTTTGCAATGTGGGTTTGCATAATGTAATGTATCAATTGTACTGAGTCAGTCTGATAAGTCAAATAGCCGAGACTAAGCAGTTGTAGTCCTACCTGTGGAGTAATTGGTGTAAGGTTTGGGCTGACTGAGTTGAGTAATGAACCTCTGATGGCACCTGCTGTGATGGCTAGTCTGCAGACCAGGCATGCACAGACAACATGTACTAGTACTCTTAATAATGAACTACTGTAGGGTTTAAAGGGCTTATACTGTACTGGGAAGGCAAAAAAGCCTTCAAAATGTAATTGTTAGCAATCTTCTTGCCAATGGTCTTAAATTCATGTATTGTCCATTTTAGAAGCTTGCTGAAAGTTATTTGCCCTCAAATGATCCACATATGGAGTAATTAATGATGAATGATTAAATCCTCAAAATGTTCGGGCCGGACAGTTTTAGGATTTGTGATTTAATCACTCATTACTCCAAATGTAGATCATTTGAGGGCAAATAACTTTCAGCAAGCTTCTAAAATAGACAATACATGAATTTAAGACCATTGGCAAGAAGATTGCTAACAATTACATTTTGAAGGCTTTTTTGCCTTCCCAGTACAGTATATGCCCTTTAAAGAAAGTGCAGTACTCCTGCTGGTGAAAAAGAATACAAGTGTGTACAGTAAATACCACAGGAAATGGAAGAAAACACTTCATTAGCACCTCCTTACACTTTTAGAACTGATCAATATTAGACACTGATTTTAGGCTAAGTTATGGAACTTGATATGTGGAGTTGAGTTTTGGATGGGATTCAACCAAAACAATATGTTTGTTGTAAACGTATGCCGCTGATTTATGATAAGTCTTGTGACTTTGGCCAAGTAGGCCACACTACATTAATACATAATAGTGCATGAGATGTTGAGGGTAATCAGTGAGATAAACATGGAAAGCCTTGAGGCAAGACTACCCAAGATTTAATGTTGCATTAATTACTGCTTAATCAGACTGCTTGCAGTGCATTCATATATGTATCTTTAGTTTAACCTGCTAAATAGCATCATCTCAATTCATCCAAAGGCTGCCTTTAACTGGGTACAAATGGGAGCATTATGGATTCGTGTGTCTACTGTAAAGTTCAAAAGGATGCAGTAACAGTATGGTGCCTCCACGCTCTAAAAATAGCTCAATTTCATGCGGCGCTGCAATGTTGTGGAACGCAAATTGCATTACTTGGAAATCATTTGGTGATGTACTAGTACAATATCATGTGTGTACAAATCATGGTTTTGTGCAATACAATATAACAGAGTGGGGAAAGGAATATGAAGGAGGGAAAGTAGAAGAAAAAAAGAAGGAGATGGAGAACAAGAAGGAGGAAAGGAAGAAGGAGGGAATAAAGGGAAATTGGAGGAAGTTAAAGAAGGAAAGAGTATATGAAGAAGGAAGGACAGAGGGAAAAATAGGAGAGAGGAGGGAAAAGGAGGAGGAGGAGGAGAAGAAGAAGGAGGAGAAGAAAAAGAAGGAGAAGGAGGAGAAGGAGAAGGAGAAGGAGAAGGAGAAGGAGAAGGAGAAGGAGAAGGAGAAGGAGAAGGAGGAGAAGGAGAAGGAGAAGGAGAAGAAGAAGAAGAAGAAGAAGAAGAAGAAGAAGAAGAAGAAGAAAGAAGAGACTGAGAATCAGGAGAAGCAGAAAATAAAGAAGAAGATCAAGAAGAAGAGGCAGGATGAGGATGAGAAGAAAAAGAAGAAGAAGAATGAGAAGGAGATGAAGGAGAAGGAGGAGGAAAAGAAAAGAAAGAAGGTACATCAAGAGGAGAAGAAGAAGGTATTGTAGTAGAAGAAGATGAGAAGAATAAGTAGGAAGGAAGAGTAGGAGGCAAATGACGAAGAAGAGGAGGAAATCTAAGCACAATATTTAAAACAGAGTAAGAAGAAGAGTAGGAGGAGGATGAGGACAAGTTTAACATACAGTATGTGCATGTAG
The DNA here is from genome assembly GCA_963669155.1 of Arbacia lixula. Classification (NCBI taxonomy): domain Eukaryota; kingdom Metazoa; phylum Echinodermata; class Echinoidea; order Arbacioida; family Arbaciidae; genus Arbacia; species Arbacia lixula. The sequence goes on along the minus strand of OZ022580.1, from coordinate 22,859,670 downwards.
TGATTGTAGTCATGGAACAAGTAGAAAGTAGGAAAGGATGACACAAAAGATTGGAAGAAGCAGAACAAGGAGTGGCCAGAGGAAATCAGTCACAGTTGGTTGTGCCCAATTTTATGCCGCAGGGATTGCAATAATTCCTGTTCTCTCCTTCCTGACGTCATGCCTTCATCAGAATGGAAAGGAGCCATCAGCCGTGGTGCATGGAGCAGTCAAGAAGCCACACAAGCTATGGACATGGACATGGAGAGAGAAAGGGATTCCCAGGCCAACAGAAGGCAGAGTTTTCTCCTGAAGATATTAGCACTGATGAGAGTGATAAATAGGTACTAATGTCCATACTCTACATGTACATACTTCTAGTAGTAATAATAAATCAGGGCCCCATGTAATAAAGCGTTGCGCTTGATATCAATCGTAACTCTGTACATTAAAAATCGGGAATTGGACTTGCGATCAATTCAGATCGATTGTGACTCTATAAGATGGAACCCTGGCCTATGTAACCAGCTTTGTCACAACCAACAGCTTCAACAGACCTACAGTATTATGGTTATACTCCTGGGCCATGTTGCTTACACATGTAGGTTATGGTAACTACCATGGCAACTTGTGCAATAATGAGAGCTCATTGGCTGTTGCTATGGTAGTTACCATTGATGGTAATTTACACTAATTGAAAAGCTATATTTGCAACATGGCCCAGAGCTTCCATCTTTGTTGGTCATTTTTTTTTTTATTATGTTCATTTCCATGTACATATTAGCTGGCAGACACACATCCTTGTCAGTCTGTTTGTCAGTGAGACTGGGGAGGTGTAAGGAATGGAGTACGCATGAAGAGTAATTCATTCCTTCAACCGTCACGTGCATTCAGTCACAATGGAATATACAATGTATGGCGTGTTTGGCTCTTTGATCCAGGGAGATCCACCGCCAATCAAGCAAGACACATTTAGGATGCATTTTGAGGAATATATACATTTTGTAGGCGCAGAAGATTTCAGAATCACTGTCTTTACTCAAGTACATGTGCAGTAGAAGTGTGTCTTATAATGATATGGTTCTGTGAAGTTTAAATGATATTGTTGTTTCATGCAATAAATAAATTGAGAATATTGTAGAAAAAATGTCAGAGAATTGCCTCCCGATCATGCCTTGGTCAATCATATTTCCTAACAAATATCTTGTAAATAGTTTGAGTGTTTCACCCTCCATTTAAACAATCTCAATTTGGTGTCCAGAGGTGTTTGAGAAAGAAAGTGGCCAAATTCTTTCTTCAATTTTATCAAAATGTCCCTTCGCTCACCCCCAATGTAATCCACTGTTTGGAAGTAACCTGTTGCTCATGGTTAGATTTTCCTGCTGTGTAAACCCTTGTCCAGTTTGGAGGTCAAAATTTGCCATGGAACTGCAGTTACCAAAGGGATGTGGCTAAATAACGCCCAATTAAGCATTTGAAATTGATTCTAAACCTGTTGTATGGTCTGTACAGAAGATTATACAGGAGTCACACTTCGCAGTATCTGAGTGGGGGAAAGCCAGCCCAAATACATGTATGCACTATTCAGACTTAGTAAAAAAAAAAAACGGTTGAGATCAGCTATGAACTCCCAGTGAAGGCTGAACACTTGACATATTTCTCAAAAAAAGAGTTTCTTTTGTTATTCAGAAGAAAGCATTGCCCAATTAGAAATGCAGCTTATTGCTGAAAACACCTGATTGTGTAGTTCAAAGAAGTCCAAGTCCAAGCACAGTCCATCCATGATAGGTCCATGATAAGACCAAAACTGCATCGAATAGCTCAAATGGCATTGTTTGTTTCTATACATGTAGGCTTCTCCATTAAGACACATACTGTAACTGCCAAGTCAGGCACTTGTTTTTTTCTGTGGTATGATTGACGGACACATGTTTTGAGACAGTGTCAGAATTATGCTTATTCCTTCAGAGCACACAATAGTAAATGTACTCTTCATCGATTATAAGTATGTTTTTTATAACTGTACTGGTGCTGGTTATGTTCAGTGGCTGGTTGTATACTGAAGTTTGGCTTCCAGTGCGTTTGACATTTCCACTCTCTTCTTTTCTTAGTCTGTTCTTGAGGTGAAGAAGAATAAGAGAATGATTACCAGCAGTCTACTGCAGCAAGATCATTTTATTGAAGAGTTTTGAATTATAAATGTCCAACAGCCAGGATAACAGGCTACTGCTTACATGGAGAGAGCTGAAGGAGGGTATTATCAAACTATCAGCAGTGAAAATGGCTTCTCTAATGGGCTGTGTCAGTGTCATTCCATGGTTGAAGGCTTTTAATAAAATAACGTCAGGATCAGATCGGAGAGCTTTGGCAGCTTTTTTTAGATTTTAGAGTATAAAGGTGACATTGAGATGATTGGGACTTTTGTCTCCAATTATTGACAATTATTGACACCAAGAAATTTAAAGTGTTTATCTGTCTATTTGCCAGTTGGACAATTTATTAATTGTATGTTCTATTGTAATACAATATGTAGCCAGGCAAACATTTAAGTATCAGATAAACAACGAAGGTACGAGACTACATGTACACTCAGGGAAGTCACCAATGTACAAAACATGCCGTGCAAACACCACACGTACATGGAGTACACAATGTGTTTGTGCACTGCACATTAATTTTCTGCAAAACGAGGGGACAATATGGACACATGGACATTTTTATTATTCTTATCAATTTTTGTTCTCCATGCACCACAATTTCCATAAATGTGCACTAAGCGGTCAGCACGTATATCTGACATCGTCCCTTTTTGAACAACGAGTTAGAAATTGGGTAAAACCTATCAATATTTTAGCTATTTAATGTGCGAATTGACTTTTAATACAGTTTAGCTCAGTCTCAGAAAGTGCACCATACACTATATGTTTGCACAAAGTTTGTTCATCTTCTTGCCATATGCCGTGGCACAAAGTAATAAGATGTGGCTCCGCACTCTATTGCTTTACCTCGACCCATCATGCACCCCTCCCATCCTCCCCCCCCCCCTGCCATCATTATTAGCAGCGATAGTATAGACAGGCCTCAATGGACGGGCGCGGGATTATTGCCCGAGATTGCTTTGGATCCTCGGGGGGAACGTGGGCTACCTCCAAATTAAATAATCCGGGTAATTTTGAGCACAGACAAGGCATAAGCATTGGGGGAGTGTATATTGAGGGAGGGAACATGTACACACTAGGCATGGTGGAGCGGGATATGTGGAGGTGAGGTGTATGCTTTCACATACATGTCAGAAGATTCCTTGTATTTGACTTTTCCTTGACAATATATAGCAGTATCATGACTCAAAGTCTTCAGTATACCTGGCTTTGAAGGAGTTCAGGGGGGGTGTTTCACCAAGCTGTTCGTAAGTTATGAACGATTTTAAAAACGACTGGTGATCCCTTCTTGTGCGAAATCAGATTCTCAATGAATAAAGTGTGGTATCGAATTTAGCTCAAGATGGGATCACCAGTCGTTCGTAAAGTTGTACATAACTTACGAACAGCTTGGTGAAACACCCCCCAGGTCCTCTGGCATATCATATGGAGATTACTACATGTTACCTGCAATGAGTTAATGAGCAATTATAACACCTGTAGAAGATGACCCATATTCTGAACAGAGGCTGAACGCAAACAGTGTATGCTAAACCTGGACTACACTACAGCTCAAAGGAATTGGCACGGTTAAAGGGAAAGGGAAGAAAGGGAAGGAGCCGGAGTTTTGAACCCGCAGTATATTTTGTCCAGTTCAGCATGAAACACTATTCTTTTTAGGCTAATGCATCGTGTTTCATGCTGAACTGGACAAAATATACTGCAGTTTAAAACTGGGGCCCCTTCCCTTTCTTCCCTTTCCCTTTCCCTATGCTAATACCTTTGAGCTGTAGTGTAACTTTGTGGGACACCAAATGAACCAGTATGAAACATTATCATTGATTCAATATCATTGACTCTTTTCCTCAGAAGCACTATGGTGTATTAAGTTTGTCCAAAAAATTACTGCGAATGATTTAACACACCCACTGCTGTGATTCTGTAGTGAAAATCAATGATTTTGTGACAGCATCAGATGATTTATTTTGCGCCCCATAAAGTTAGTCTGCATTTAGTACGCGGTCTAAGTTAAACCGCTATTGTGCATATATGGGCCAATAGATGTGCATGCTGCGAGAGGACCTAATTCAGTATGTGTTCACCAGGTACATGTACAGTGTGTAGATGTAGATTGTAGATTCCGGCATTTTCTCCTTCCAGTATATTCCTGTCTGTGTGGGCTAGTTATGAACTACTCTTTAGCAAGAAGAGGAGTGGGTTCTTATAGAGACATGGTGCAACTTTCCTTTAAAGTACCTCCATTTAACATTCAATAGATGCGATGGAGCAATTTTACCACAGGGGGAGGGCATGCTACATGTGGCATTCAATGTTGACTCTATTGCAAAGACACTGCACAACAGTTGGCATACATATTCGCCCGCTCCCATCTCAAATGCATAGGTGAGGATATTGTTTATTCCTCTTGCTCTTTACCATAGTATCAAAAAGTCATATTAACATAAGTGTTTCCTCCCCAATGTAAAACCTTTGTTCTAAAACTATTGGATCAAAACTCCTCACATACACTCTACATTATAGTCATTGATGTACAGGATAGGACAGCATACAACATATGGCCTAGATATTAACATGTTTGTCAGCTGCTTTGTGCATTTTTTGCATTTTTTCTTCAATGATTTTTGGAGAAGAGGTTACCATGGATAAAAGTTAATATTGAATATTCCAGTACTCAATTCAACATTGTGTGATCTGCTAGCATTGAGAGTGCATATGACAGAAGACAACAGCATGCAGTTACACGAATAGTGCTCTGTGTGTATGTTTGCAGCCAGCCAGCTACCCACAGTGCAGTTAACACAGACCCAATCAAAAGAGCTGTGTTCAGTAATTGTATGCATGCTGAGCTGAAATGCGTGCAACAGGTTTGGCCTGCTGATGCTGCAATGCTGAGTGCATGCGTAGCAAGGGGGAGGCTTGTACATATGGGAGGGCCCTGGGGGAGGGGGAGGGGGTGCTGAGTGCATGTGTAGCAAGGGGGTTATGGTGGGGGGATGGAGGAGGGGTGCTGAGTGCAGGTGTAGCAAGGGGGAGACTTATAGGGGTCCCTGGGGGAGGGGGGAGAGGGTGCTGAGTGCATGCGTAACAAGTGAAAGGATTGTAGGGGGACCTGGGGGAGGGTAAAGGGGTTGCATGCATAGCAAGGGGGAGTTTTGTGAGGGACCCTAGGGGAGTGGGCAGGAGAGGTGCTAAGTACATGTGTGTGAAGGAGGAAGCTTGTAGGGAGGGATAGCCTAGGTACTAAGCTGTGAGGTGCATGGACACAACCCAGTCTGTTAACAACTATGTCAGGTAACATAGACTATGCCCGCTCCTCCAGAGGAGCTTTGACGTCATTAGGGCGTAGTCTGTGTTACCAGACTGGGTTGTGTTCATGCACCTCACAGCCTAGTACCTAGGCTAATGTAGGGATGTAATTGTACGATTAAGTGGGGGCAGTGCATAATGCATGCCTAGCATGACATTGGGGGGGGGGGGGGGGGGAGGGGGAGGAGGGGGGCTAGTGCTTAAGCATGATGTTAGGAAACGGGATATAACACTGGTATTGTCTGCCCATGTAATAAATACAATTCCTGTACTGACTGTATGAATGAAGCTGGAGTTAAATGGGGAATACACAAAATAGCATGCATATTTTTAAACATAAACATACACCCTGTTACCGTATACTCTACATCAGAGCTCTCATGAAGAAGAATTGATTGGGTTTGATCATCTCAAAGTTAGCTGAATGATTTATATAGATTTAGCCATCTTGAAAATAGTGCTTCTAATAATAAACCTTCAAGTTTATATTTTGATATTTTCCCCATTTCATTGATAAGAACAATGCTATTCATGAAACTTACACATTTTGAAAAACAATGAAATGCACAGATACAATTGGCACCAAGCCCTACATGTAGATTCAGATTCAGAAGGTAAGATATCAGTAAAAGTGTGTTTGTTGTTTGTAGATTTAATGTTACAAATCCATATCGTCATACCATGACCATGAGGTATATTGGAAGAATGCTGTCTAAAGTAGATGTGAAACAATTCAGAGTAAGAGACACTGGTCTATGTGTAGTACAGGAGTATTTTGTGCACCAAAAGAAATACATGCATTTAATTCAGTGCATACACAGGTATAGATGGGTTTTGGCGAGGGAAGGTGGTGGCAGCTAGCTACCCACAGTATAAAGCTACAGAGTGTGTTCCAAGCATGTAAATGTATTGACTATTATGTCTGTGTATAACATGTACAAAAGACATGCCTGCAACTCTCTCTCTCCCTGTGTGTGTGTGTGAGAGAGAGTATATGTGTGTGTGAGAGTATGTGTGTGTGTTATGTGTGTGTGTTATGTGTGTGTGTATGTGTGTGATTGTGTGAATCTGTGTGTCTGCCTTGCCAGTGTGCATAGTGAATGCATGCCCAGAGCTGCCTAGCTAGCCTGAGAGGGTCACTGATTGTGGATGCAGGTTTGTGTACACATATTCACACTGCTTTCTTGTGTGTGTGTAACGGGAGGGAGCTACTTGTTAGCATGCAATGCAGATCAAACGCTGTAGTCAGCAAGCTCCCCAATATGCAATATGGATAGACAAAAACTATATATTGGAATGTGCACAACTATACACTGTTCCTATTATGGAAGGAACAGGTTGCAGCAATTACATGATAATGCCTTTTACATGGCTATATATGCAGATTGTGCCTTCATTTTCATGTTGGAAAAATTTTCAGTGGGCAAGATTGGATTTGATACAATTTACATCTTCATATCAGAACATAATCTAGTCATACTAATATTTTACATTAATTTAGCTCTAAGAGTAAAAATAGTTTTCTAGTTAATTGTTGACAAATAACTTTCAAGATAAAATTCATGTTGCATAAACATGTTAAATGTCTAACTCTATAATAAATAAATGTTTAACTCTACAGATCACATGATATACAACTATGACTTATTTTACAGTCAACAGGGAAAATTTGCATAAAATAGATCTAGCTCAGGTCATTCTGCATAGTCTTACAGGTTGTATACTTTGATGTAAACATCAGACACACATACAGTACAACAAATACCTCATCACCAGAAATACTGAAGAAGTGCACACTACCACAATTGAAATTACTTTTACCAGTATTTGCTTTCCTTTACCTCTTTTAATCCCCAAATGATGCTCATATGCTGTATTTATTTATACAATTTTTTAGTATTTTAGTCACTGTTTCCTCTGTACCTATACTGTAGGTATGTAACATGGTCATATTTATCATAAATGCAATGAAATAACAGACAGTGTGTTTTAGTCCTGACGGGGTTTGAAATTAAATCACATACAGGTGTGTAACCACCCAAATGATGGATGTTCAATGCGCTTGCAACATGAGGGCTCTATTCTTTGAAGAAGCTAATGTAATATGGCTGTATTTGTGACAAAACTACCATGATGCATACATGTATGGTACATGTGTCAAGAATACATGTAACTATAATTGTCTTTCATACTTATATTCATAGGAGAGGCATTCACATTCAAGAGTTAGTGAGATCCTGATGTGCGTCCAAATCGCACTAATTTTTCCACGCATTCACACACCAGTTTAAAAAATCTCACTAGTCAGCAAGCGCACTGTACTTTATATGTGAATTAACTAAAAAATATCTCTCTCATTTTTTGAAAACGCACTAGCCACATCCTCGTGCCTGCAATCCTCAAAGATTGCAACTATTAAATAACAATTGCACTATTAGTGAGATTTTTTAGTTTGCACACAAAAACAGAGTGAAATTTTGACTGAGGTCGAAACATTGATGTTTAAATCTCACTCCCCTAATGGAGCTGTACATGAGTTGTGTATAAGGCAGGGAAGAACAGTATGCTGTGGCTGTGCATACATGTTTTGTAGGCCTACAAGTAAGACTACAGTACATTTCAATATAGAATTACACAGCCATATGACAGATCATAATAAGGTTAAAATCAATTGTTCCACACTTAGTCATTCATAGCCTTGAATTTTTCACGAGATAAGTTGTAGCCTATAGATGTATTTAGAATTTAGACCTTGATTTAGTTTTGATATAATAAACATAATCTCACACCCCATATAGGCTATATTTATTTTTTACGTCTGGATGACAAATAAATAATATCGGATAGAAGTACAAATCATGTGATGTTCTACATGCGGTAAATGGCTTACAGGTTTTGTACTAAAGCTGTATATAGAGCATTGGTGTTTTATAATTTATATGAAAGAAATGGGATGTCATCAAATACATGTGGTGATTTAATGTACATGTATCTAGGAAAAAACTACACAACTAGTCCTTGGAAACAGATTGATATGTACATAGTGTATGGATACCTGGGTGTGTCCATGTTTGTATAATGGTCAAGGTTATGTTATGAGAAACTTATTAGTAAAAAATAAGTAGAATGTACAGGTATATGAGCATTATAAAAAATATGCTGTGTTTGAAACAGGATCTTTCCAGTCCTATTACATAGTTGTTGTTCGAGGAAATACATTACTCATGCACTATGCTCTATTACAAGCTTTCGTTTTGTTTCTCTTGGATGCCTTTATGATGCACAGTAGTAAACAAGTTGGAATGTTGCATTATGCAAAGTACATTTCAGACAGGAAGGGATTTAATTGTAACTTCCAATTCAAAGCATGTAGCAGGGTGCAGCAGGATGTAATTCATGTAATGCAATGTTGCATGGCCTGTGGAATTTACAATGCAGATATATCTGTAAACAACCTGAACCTAATTTACCATGAGAAGCAAACATCCCGCTCATAAGATTGACAAGACAAGGAAAATTCCTTTGATACGACTGGAAAGACAACTGCACCTGATAAACGATGTTCCAAGTTACACAACAAAATGACAAGCTATCATATTACACATATTTGATTAGCGTTGAGATTTCACTTCTTTCTGTGATAAGAAGAGGAAGACTTTGATTTGTATGATCTCATGTAACTATGTTTGTAACTTAGAAGTGTGACACTTAACTTCCTTGTTGGTAAATAACATACATAAATACTAAGCCAACAATTTAAAGTCAGAATCTTCACCTAATTTTTCTAATTTGCACAAAAAGTACACAACTATAGGTCGTGAAGACATCATGCATGTTCATTTATTATGCATGTATGTATACATTATTTTCCTAATACCTCAACCATTTGCTAGTGAGATCAACACATTGCAGAAGGTAATAGCAATGCATGTCAATACAGGTAAACAATGTACTCTACAAAATCTCCTTAAAAATTCATTAATATGGCAGAAAGCCTCTCTGAGAAAACAGAAACTCATATGTTCATATTTGGGGGAGTTATTCTCTGCAATGTAAATATGCTGGAGATAATCATAACACTGACATTGCTTTTACTACAGTATGTGTGGATTACACTGTAATATATATAGCTCCATGTAAAAATTAAAAATAGACTCTTCTCTACGTGACCCACTGTCCAAACAGGGCTATGCAGAGTCTCAAAGGTGTGGTCTGTGACGTCTGTAGGGCTAGCTAGGTAACCAGCCACAAACCTTAGTCAATATTTCCATTCATGCTGCATGATGTTTTGATAGTTATCATATCGCCAGATAAGACCCACTCCAGTGGGGAGTACTGTGCAAATAAGCGTGACATTCCTGAAGGTGCAAACTCTGTGTTTATGAATAGCCTGCATCCCAGGGTTAAGGAAGGCGCTTTCTCGAGCCCCGTGCATGAAATACAAGCATGGAGAATCATGAATATTCATTATCTAGAAAGTCCAGGGTTAACGAAAGCAAGTGAGAACAGGAGTGATTTTTCCTAGCCCCGCTTTCGTCAATAGTACGGGACTAAAATTGCCAGTGAGAAAAGGGGCTAAGAATAGTCCGGGGTTAGGGATAGTACGGGACTAACGATAGTACGGGGTTATGAAATCATAGTGAAAAAAGGGCTACACATTATTTTGGCAAACTTCCAGTGACAATGTAGATCAAATACATAGCCCAGTTTTCACAAACTTGGTAGAGTACATAGTCTAGTTCAGCCAGACCTGGGGGTGGTTTTATGAAGTGTTGACTAAGGGAAAATGTATCTTGTCTATGTTTTTTCCTAAATGATATTTCCAAATCCATCCCACCTTTTCTCTTAAATCCCTTTCTAATCTATCGACTTACTTTATTAATAATCATGCCAATGAGCAAGTTAGGAAGATTAATATTTGAAAGGCATGTATGAGAGGAGTATGAAGGAGATTTAGCAGAGCCACCCTTAGACTAGGTACTGTGAGGTGCATGGACACAACCCAGTCTGTTAACATATATGGCTGGTAAGACAGACTATGCCCCAATCCCACCCTCGCTTGAGGAGCTACAACGTTATTAGGGCATAGTCTGTGTTACCAGACATAGTTGTTAACAGACTGGGTTGTGTCCTTGCATCTCACAGCCTAGTACCTAGGCTAAGCCACACTTTGTCCCAAGATACTCATTAAACATGCAAACAATAAAGCAACCATCATCTGCATAGGCACTCATACATGATTGATCCATGGGCAAATATGTGCGCATCCACAGATGTACGAGGAAACCTAGGGGAAAATCCCTGTAAGATTTGTCATGTAATGGACTTTCTTTTAATTAACTCTTTCGTCCATTGGCTTAGAAATGCGCATTGGGCGTGGTGAAACCCTCCCCAAAGGAGAAAGATAAGAAGGAATTTTGGAATGCCGGCCCAGTTAATAGTAGTGTTTTCATTAGAAATGTCCAATGGCCTAAAAGCTAGTAGTGTTGAAGATACAGTAGTATTGAAGATGAATACTTCCCTACTCTGACAAAAGGAAGCAAGTGACAAATCACTCAAATCTGGGTTATTGGTATTCTTAGATTGTACCCAGCATTCCCTACATACGGCCAGAATCTGGACAATGATAATCTTGCTGCGAGATATTCAATCTAACATGATGTGGTGTTGCACTGATGCCAATGCAGGTGACAGACACATTTTGCTCATTTACAAGAAAAGTATCTTTTGTTAGTTGCTTCCTTTTGTCAGATTAGGCAGAATAGTGGAGTGTGCCAAAAAGCATACTGTCTTGATGCCAGACCAGGCAGTTTAGTTATAGGCACAGGGATATATGGTGGTAAAGATCAGTGATCACTGGAGTGCTGTGCTGCCATGACCACGGGTCCCATCCATCTTTGATTTCAGGCCATTGTCTCAAAATTATAAAATCCTTGAAATTTAAAGAAATCTGGAATCCAGTAATGATGACAGAATAGTTTTGCCATGATTACAGCCTTTAAAGGGCATATACTGTACTGGGAAGGCAAAAAAGCCTTAAAAATGTAATTGTCAGCAATCTTCTTGCCAATGGTCGTAAATTCATGTATTGTCTATATTAGAAGCTTGCTGAAAGTTATTTGCCCTCAAATAATCTCCATTTAGAGTAATGAGTGATTAAATCACAAATCCTCAAAATGTTCGGGCCGAACATTTTGAGGATTTAATCATTAATCATTAATTACTCCATATGTAGATTATTTGAGGGCAAATAACTTTCAGCAAGCTTCTAATATAGACAATACATTAATTTACGACCATTGGCAAGAAGATTGCTAACAATTACATTCTGAAGGCTTTTTTGCCTTCCCAGTACAGTATATGCCCTTTAATCATTACTTCTACTATAGCCTAGGTACCTTAAAGGTACAAAATGAGGGTGTGCAATGGGTATAAGATAGGTGAAGTTGTAATTCTGGTTCAAACACTGTCAGTAGGTGCGTCTTCATTAGCCCAAGCAGACGAAATAGTGAGCTATTTTGCTGATCCGGGAACTACCTAGCCTGAAGTTGCAATTGCGTCTTCATTAGCTCAAAACTCGGGATGCATGAATTATCCCGATCTTCGCACATGCGCAGTGTGCGATGGGAATAGGCCACAACTGCATGGCTTCGGTTGTGAGCGCGCATTCTTGCACGTATAAAAACCTAACGTAAACAATGCCTCATGCGCGCTGATGCATGCCGAGGTTGGGAAATTTTCAGGCTAGTGAAGATGCTCCAAGCTAGCTCGAGCTAATTTGCGAACTAGCTCGAGCTAGCTCCATCTAGCCCAAGATTTCTTGGGAAATAGCTAGCTATTTTGCCTGATCTGGCTAATGAAGAAGCAAATAGCTAGCTAGTTCGTGATCTGGCTAGCTAACCCGATAAGAATAAGCTCGCTATTTCGCTCACATCGGGCTAATGAAGACACCCCTACTAAGCTGTTGTGATGCTTTGCTTTCGGCTCATAATCCCCTACCCCCCAAATGCTTACTGTGGCGGTCAATGACCCTTCAGAACATGACATTGAGTAACAGTAGAAGCTGTCAAATACATGACGTGTACCATACAAGCAAAGACATACCCTGCCCTTTAGACCCGTCATCCAATTATCTTATGGACATTTTTCCTTTCCAAGTACTTAACCACAAAGTAATTTAATTAGCTTGACAGATATGCTGTACATCTATTTCTGGCATGCATATACACATGTAGTTAGTGATGGTCAGGACAGGTCTTGTCAGTTAAGATTAATCCTAATTTGATTACATTTCAATCACACATTGAATGTTAGTCAGGGGTTCATTGATCTCAAAATCTCAAATCTGTTTATGTTTGTGAACTTAATGCCACAATTTTATTACAAAGACCATTCCATATTAACAGAACTTGAGATACATGTATTGTCTTTCTACATGTATTTGAATTTAAAGGTGCATTTCAGGGAGTTGGAAACTTAGTTCAGTATATTAACTTGAATCTGTTTTATTTTATTTTATTTATTTATATTTTTTTTTTGGGGGGGAGGGGGGCAAAAATATGACATGTGCAGTATCAATAGAAATGAATGAGAATGTGTGGAGTGATAGTCATGTTCATGCACAACGTGACTGTAGTGGCTAATGTACATGTAACTATACATTGCTGATATCTAATCCTAAGGAGGGACATAGTTCAACATGTTTTCAGGAAGTCCTGTTTTGTTTTTGCATGAAAAGAAAAAAAATCAGGCCATGACCCCTCCCCCAGGTGTGGTGTGTTCATTGGGCATGTCCTAGTCTGTGTCATGATGATGAGTAAAGGGAGATTAAGGGTTTATACGCCCGATGAGCCTCCCCTATTAAACGGGAAATCCACCCCTAGCTAGATGAGAGATGCACTTATCAGAGGTTGGAGACGGCAGAAAGAAACTTTGTGTCCTCTTTTTTATCTTTGACAAACAACCGGTACCCAGCTGTAGGCTCCTGACAGTGATTCATAAATACCATTATCAGGCAATTAAGAGGGGGAGGCAGGGGATGGAGGATATGAGTAGTTATATTGTCTTCAAGTGCTTCTTCTTCTTCTTCATAGACCCCGCTTTCACAGGTGGATCTAATCCTGGGGGTACAAGCGTCACAAGCATCTAACCTCAGTCTAATTATCTCATTAAGGAACCCATCCTATCCTGACACATTTGTTTTAATCTCTTGAAATACTGCATGACACCAACAGAGCTCTTAGGGCTCTTAATACATAACCAGCATACGTGTATGTACATGGAACTGTACATCCTGCAGAAAGAGTAACAGCTTTCTCTATCAAATCTTGTTCAACACTCATGGAAAAATATCAACGAGGAGGAGGTGTGGTTTGTGTTTGTGAAAACTGGGTCCCAAATGAGACCCTCTGAGAAGACGCCAAAAAGGACAATCTGCTAAGTACTGGATGTCACAAGTGTGAGGGGCACAGAATTGGACATTGTGAGACTTGTTCTGTACTACAGTACATGGTTTGGAACCTTTGGAATAAGTTGTTTTGTGTAAGGACTGGAACCATTTCAGGAAGCCTTTGATTGTGTTTGTAAGTACACAGATTGTACACCGATTGTACAAGCACAGGTTACTTCCATTCATGGTCTCTGTATTACATATGAAGTTTCTGTCCAAAAATACATTTAGTAAACTCATATGCTTGTGAACGTGTGTATCTCATCTATTTATCTGTTTATATATTACTGTCATTTAGAAATTAGGATGGTATAACTGAATGGTTATCAACTGATTGTTCTTTTTATCATATTTTGGAGGGTCTGACAGCCACCACAGATGATATGATTTTGCCACAATTATGCAATTGTAAAGGGTCTATGTCTGGAAGTGTGATGTCACATACATGCACTTGTGCAGATCACATGACCGGGTCCTGCGATTCAGCCAGTTGCAGTATCATATGACTGATCTGATTATGTAATCTGTGGTGGCCTGTAGTTGTCACTTTACATGTACATGGTTATCATACCATTTATGCCATCTGACAACACTGTTCACTCTGATACCGATTGCTTCCTTTTTGCTCCCAGATCCTCGCATGACCCGTCAGCGCTCCAACCCTGATGAGCAGCGAGCAACTGAGCTGGACATGAGCAGCAGCCGCTCCAGGAAGTCAGGACAAGGACGCACCAACTACCTAGACCTGTTCATGCGCAACGTGGGCTCTGGCCGCAAGATCAGCATGGCCAGCCTTGCAGGCAAGAAGTCTGAGCAGAGCACAGAGTCCCTGGGGGAGGAGAACAGCAACAAGTACGTGCCCAAGCCCTCACCTGACAAGAAGTCCCGCCGCATCTCCAGCAGCCGCCCCCTGGAGATTGACATCACGCAGTTCACCAAGATCAAGGGTGACGTGGGCACCAGGACACGTAACCGCCACCTGCCGTTCTCTGGCATCTTGGCGCTACACCTCCTGGGCGGGAGGAAGATGGTGCCCTCGCTCGCCTCGCGCAACCAGATCCGCGACCTTTACTGCGTCATCGAGATCGACGCCGTCCACAAGGCGCAGACGACCACTGTGACCGGCCGGGATGAGTTCTGCTGGGATGAGCGATTTGAGATCGACCTGGAGCGTGCCCAGGACATGGGCATCATGGTCTACAACTACGGCTGGAGCGGCACGGACGGCCGGCAGAAGCTCTGCCACAAGTCCCTCATCCGCCTCACTCAGATCCTCATCCACGCCAAGTCCAAGGACGACACTTTCACCTACAACCTGGCCATCCGTATGGAGCCCCGGGGCATCCTCTATGTCTCTATGGCCTTCACCGAGAGGCACGCCACGCTGAAGCGGGTGCCGTCCCTGGACCGGCGGGGGCTGTTTGGCGTCCCACTGGACGTGGTGATCCGCAGGGAGGCATCGCCCAGGCTCATCCCTATCTTGGTGCAGAAGTGCATCCATGAGATTGAGGTGCGGGGCATCAAAGTCATCGGCATCTACAGGGTGTGTGGCTCGGCAAAGAAGAAGAAGAAGCTGCACGATGAGTTTGAAACAGCCAGCGCTCTGGTTGATCTCTCCTACGACAACTACCCTGATATCAACATCATCACAGGTTAGTCACATGATTTGCATTGATTTCACATACATGAAGAGTTGATTTAGATTGAATAAGTGAATCGATTGAATAATTATCATATTTGGATTGATTGTGTTTGAGATGCATTTAATTTAATTGAATTTAATTAAATTTATTAAGTTGGTGTCATTCTAGTTTGAATGTTGCACTCCATGTAATTGAGATTGGTTGATTAATCTGAGAGGAAAAGCAACCACAAAAATAAAGGACCAGTCACAGATTTTACCCTGTATCTACTACAATTTGAAGAGTTCTGTCATATTCATAAAGACATTTCTCACTTCCCTTGAGCAGTATAATTTGTAATTACACAGGTTTTACTATAGTACTTTTATTACTAGTACAAGCATGTTGATAAATATATTTATTAATGTAAATTTCATCAAAGTTACATGCGTTGGTGCACAGCTGTGAGCAATGTGCTGACAGTCATGATTTATCAATGTCAAAAGCAATTAATTTCATGAAAACTGCCACAACTGTCATTATTGTTACTAAGTACGTTTTAAACTGTACATTCAGTATTTAAAAAAACACTTATGAGATCAGAGGTGTTCATTTTAATGCTGATAATAATGATAAAAGGTGATTCTGTTGCTCTGGACAAGGAACAACAAAACACACTACTGTCTTTAGTTGCAAGCAAAGATAGATAGATAGAAAGATAGATATTGGTTTATTATGATAAAAACAACAACAAGACAGAAACACTTCGCGGCTCGCAGGCCGAATTGCGTGTGACTTTACAATACTGTACACAATTCTCTATAAACATATAAACATATTAAAATAGGATTCTGTACATAATTATCTACAAACATTTTTTTTTTTTTAAATGTAATTTACTATTTACTGCAGGTGGCAGGAGAGTAATTTTATCTGTATTCATCCCACTATTACTGACCTTAGAAATGTACAAAAAAGCAAAACTACTAATCTAAAGTAGATTGTAAGCTGTAATACTAAAGAGAAGGCAGCCTAGCTACTAAAAATGTCTGACTAGTAGCTCAAATATCACAATACCCAGTATGTGATGGCTATTGGTACTTAAAGTAAAGTATGACATGTACAGTATGGTGTCATATCAGGGTATGCTCAGAAGGCATGTTTCATTATCACTCAAGAATGCTTTCAGTGTGAGAACACCTTGCAGTGAGCTATACGCATCACACAATGCCATGTATATGTATACCTCCTTTTTTGACTGAGTGAGTTTAAATGTGTGCTACCTGCCTGCGAGCATGCATGTAACAAAATAAGACTGCACATAAAGCGTCTGGGAGGAAAGCTTCCTCTTCTATGCTCTCTCTCTGTCTGCTGGGTCTACACAATGCATCTTGTCTTCTCTGAACCACTTGGTGCTGCGTGCATAGTGTGTGTGTGTGTGTGTGTGTGTGTGTGTGTGTGTGTGCATTGTGTGTGTGTATGTGTTTGTGTGTGTGTGTGTGTGTGTATGTGTGTGTGTTTGTGTGTTTGTGTGTCACTGTGCATATTACATGCATGTGCACACTGTAGATTCAGTGACTTGGTGCTTACCTAGCTTTCACTGCCTTTGCAGCGTGCATTTTATTACATTATAATTCCAATTGCCGTCTACATGCACATGTACGCTGTAGAAGTGCAGCATTTTAAAGTGCACAAGCATCTCACACACACACACATACACACACTCACGGTTACCCTGACATATTTCCTAATTGTATGAGTTTGCGTACTATGTAGCGTTTGTATCTTGGCAGGCATGGGGAGATCTCGTCGGAGCATGCATGTGGTTGCTTCGTCTGAAGAGCATTTGTTTTGGGGAATGTGCAGCGTATGATTTCACAGATGGTTTGAAGCAAACTCGGCACAGCGTCGTCTTCACTTTGTAGACACACTTACATATTTGTGGCTCGCTTTGATGGCTCTTTGATTGAGTGAACTGTGAATATTACACAGATCACATTCATGAACTTAAGGAGCTTGCATTTCAGCAGAAGTTAATAGCTCCTTTTCTTTAGACATTTTAATATTAGTATTTTTTCTCTTGTAAAATGTACTGATACAATTATATTTTGATGTTCCCAAGTAATAAATTTTGCAACATTTACAGGTTAATGATGCATAACAAATGTAGAAGATAATTCTATGGACATAAATATTTTAACAGTCTCATGCAATATTTAGGTAAATAATTCTAGTAATTACTGTTATTAAGCCCAATGTACAATGTAGTCAGATTGAATCACATTGAAGCACTAGAGTATATGAGTGTGGTCACTCATGTAGGGTGTGCTTTTAATTATTTCCTCTGGTAAAATTGTGATTCATTTAAATTCCCTAGAACATGTTCATCCAATGGAAGGTGAAGCTACATGTACATTAGAAGAAAATGGCATACTTTTATTTTGTATTTCTATTTTCCAACCCTGTACAGATTTTGTGATGCCATCATAGTGCAGAGTACTTGGCATGTACATGGAGAGTAACATACTAAGTTAGAATGCTTTGCCGGGGCTCCTTTTCAAGCTTGTATGTCAAAAGAACAAACATCCTGCATAATACATGTAGATGAGGCCTCGTGCCCGAGGGGAATTTACACTTTCCCCTTCTCCCCCTCCCCTTCCCCTCTTCTCCCCCTCCCCTTCCCCTCTTCTTCCCCTCCCCTTCCCCTCTTCTTCCCCTCCCCTTACCCTCCCCTTCCCCTCCCCTTCCCCTCCCCTTCCCCTCCCCTTCCCTTCCCCTTCCCTTCATCTTCCCCTCCCCTTCCCTTCTTCCTCGCCTCCCCTCACCTTCTTCCTCCCCTCCCCTCACCTTCTTCCTCCCCTCCACTTCCCTTCTTCCTCCCCTCCCCTTCCCTTCTTCTTCACCTCCCCTTCGCCTCCCCTTCGCCTCCCCTTTGCCTCCCCTTCGCCTCCCCTTCGCCTCCCCTTCCCCTCTTCTTCCCATCCCCTTTCTCTCCCCTCCCATTCCCCTCCCCTACCCTTCCCCCTTCCCCTCCCCTTCTCCCTTTCCCCTCCCCTCCCCTCATCCCCTTCCCCTCCCCCTTGCCTCCCCTCCCCCTTGCCTCCCCTCCCCCCTCCCCTCCCCCCTCCCCTCCCCCCTCCCCTCCCCCCTCCCCTCCCCCTCCCCCCCCCTCCCCTCTCCTTCCTCTCCTTCCTCTACTCCCATCTGTTCTTTTCTTCTGTTTATCGTCCTCCTCCACCTTGACTTACTCTCTGCCCTCGCTTCCTCACCTTTTTTCTCAATTTCCTCCCCAATATATCTAATGATTAATTTTCAGTGAGTGGAATGCATTCTGGTTGTTGCCATTCAGACATACCTCTGAAAGCTCTGGAGTTACCATTATTCACATATTGTTTAAACAATGTGCATAAACTTTGCATACCTAACAAAAATGTTCTGCCAGTATTCTCCCCCTTTACCCCCCCCCCCCCTCCTTCATCCATGTTCACTGACTGGTGTGTATTAGATATCCCCCTTTCTCCCTCACCCCCTACACTGCCCAGAAGTGCTGAAGGGCTACCTGACCCCCTGATGCCCCCCAACGTGGTGGAGAGGGTGCTGACCATTTCTCCTCCACCTCCCCCCTCCTTCATCCATGTTCACTGACCGATCTCCCCCTTTCTCCCCATCCCCTGCGCTACCCAGGAGTGCTGAAGGACTACTTGAGGGAGCTACCTGACCCCCTGATGCCCCCCAACGTGGTGGAGAGGGTGCTGACCATTTCTCCTCCACCTCCCCCCCTTCTTTCATCCATGTTCACTGACTGATCTCCCCCTTTCTCTCCAATCCCCTGCACTACCCAGGAGTGCTGAAGGACTACCTGAGGGAGCTACCTGACCCCCTGATGCCCCCCAAGATGGTGGAGAGGGTGCTGACCATTCTCTCGGGCTCCTCGCCAGATGACCCTGTCTGTAATGGAGACGATGTCATCTCAGTCATGGAGGGCATGGGAGCAAACAGAGTGAGCCTCCAACAAATCATTAAAGGGAAAGTCTACCCTTAAGTTGGTTAAAATAAAAGCAAATCCTTGAAAGAAACATATTAGTGAAGGTTTGACAAAATTCCGTCAACGGATAAGACAGTTGCAATTTTTTTGCAAGGTTTGATTTTGTGAGGAAATGTGTGAGATGCTCTCCCATAGGTTGTATATTTTTTGTAAACATTTTGATATTCTCAAAAGGATGTAAACCTCTATGGAATGTATTTATATTATCATCATAAAACAAGCTGAATTTATAGAATCATACAGTATAGGAGAGCCTCTAGCATGTGACATCACAAAATTTAAACTTGAAAAATCACAACTTTCTTATTCTTTGACAGATTTTTGTCAAACCTTCACTCATATATTTCTTTCATTTCATGCTATAATTCAAGCCAACATACCTTCAGGGTGTAATTTCCCTTTCAACCCACTCAGGGCCAAGCATCACAAATACATGTAGTCGGATTAGGGATAATTATAGCTTTGGGTAACAAGTATTACAAATGATAAAAGAGATCTGAGTATTCACTTTTGCATAAGATGAATCAATTTATGTTGTTTTGTGGTATGTATCACATGTGGAATTATTTCTATGTAGAAATACATGTCAACTAGTCACTAAATCTTCTAAGTGGCCACACACTGGAAATGTTTTAATCCCACTTTTGCACCTCAAATTGGCCCAATTGGAGGTTTGAATTATATTTGTAGACATTATCATAATTTGCAATGGCATGTGCTTTCCATTGTTAGGATTTGAAGAAATAATGTCAATTTAAAAGCCAATGAATAATTATTTTGGCTCTAAAAAGGCTGTAGGGATCAGAAAATAAATTTTGTTCACTTGAGGTCTCCCTATATTCTACTGCTTTCACTCAATTTGCATTATTGTCCTTTTTAAAAATAAATCAACTTGAAGTATGTGCTAATTTTTACATATTTGTTCACTTTGGACAAGGAACTTTGCGGGCAATTGTCCGTGTGAGCCCAGGTGTAGTAAATTGATAGTCAATAAGAAGGATACTTCAAATGAGCTCTTGATTGCCTATGTAAAACAGCTTGGCTGAAGCCATAGATATTGCTTATAATACCATAGAATCAACCCTAATGCATAATATTAATGTTTTAATGATCAATATTATTATCATTATTATTTTTATTACATTCAGTATCATTGATTATTATCATGATAATAATGATGATGCTTGTTATTATTACCAAGCATCATTTGTTGTAGGTATTAGTGATATCAATGTTTATCTTCATGTTCTTCTCCTTGTTGTCCTTCTCCCGATTCTCACAGCAGGAGACTGTGGAGTACATCCTGGACCACCTGAAGAATGTCATTGTGAACAGTGACAACAACAAGATGACGCCCTACAACCTGGCCGTCTGCTTCGGCCCGGTGCTCATGAGCTCGGGCAAGGACGACGGGCGCGGCGGCAGGGGCTCGCGGGGAGCCACGGATGTGCGGCCGGATGCCAGGGGAGACTCCACGTCGCGGGAGAAGTCTGTGGATTGCGCCGAGAAGCACATTGAGCTGCTGTCCTGCCTGCTGGAGGTCTGGCCAGTCAGGAGAGGTGAGGGTCTGCTAGGGGCGCCTGTGGCTCAGGGCTGGTATTCTTAACATTAAAGGGAAAGTCTACCCTGAAGTTGAGTTGGTTCTAATAAAGCAAAACCATGAAAGAAAGAAAAAAGTATATAAGGTTGACAAAAATCTGCCAAAGGACAGAGTATTATGAATTTTCAAGTTGTGTTCTAATTTTTTTGAAAGTTCTATTTTTCCAAATGAGTTCTATTTTTCCAAATGGATTTGTACCATTTTACCTGTGATATATCACAAGACTTATTCCTTCTTAAAAAAAACAGAAAAAGGTGAATTCATTGAATTATACAGTACACAACATATGGGAGAGCATCTCACACATGTCATCATAAATTAAAACCGTAAAAAAAATCATTACCTTCTTATCCTTTGATGGATTTTAATCAAACCTTCACATATATGTTGCGTTTATTTTTCTGCTTTTATTAAAGCTGATTCAACATCAGAGAGACTTTCCCTTTGACTTTAACCCTTTGTGTGCCAGATAAACTGCTGCTCTATGGGAATTTTGTGTATTGTATGGGGAAAAAAGTCATGGGGTACACACAAAGAATTGAAGAAACTTAAGTTCAAAACTGTCTCATCTAAAGTCAATTTGCATTTTGAAAACTGGACCATGTCAAACTTGAGCTAAATAGGCCTATCATAATTATTGATCTTCATTTTTTTTTCATTTATTTTCTTTGTACCATAAATAGGTTAATTTCATGCAAGAATGAGGATGACAGGAAGTTACAATTTCAATGGGGAAATCTTTATTTTTTCATCATAATACTTATGTTTAGAGACCTAAAAAGTAAGATTAAGGAACAAGGAACTTAGCAGCTCTTGAGTTCCCTGAAATTTTTATGCTTGTGTGATGTTACTGATATAAAAATGGATAAAAGCAGAAAATATAAGACCCTTGTTGCTGTTCACTTCTGTATTTGATTACACATTTGTCTGTTTCCTCCAGCCAGTCTCAGAGAAAAACAGAGACTTGCCATAAATATCAAATGAAAGCTGAGAATTTAGGCAGTTAAGAGCCGCAGTAAGATTAAAGAATCGTGCAGACAATCTTATCCAGGTCTCGTTGCATCGTGCCACTTTTACCCAACAGTGTGCTAGATTACACATGCTGCACTCAGTTTTTATTCTTGGAGGAAGGGAAGGCTGGGGTGTTAACAATTACAGTTTGTGCCCTTATAGATTTCTCCTGAGCTGATAGAGCAAATGCTATTATGATTTTGTGGAAATGTTGCATAAATATCGCTTTCATGTGAGGTCCTGTATGCCTTATCTCATGCTGACATAGCGATCCCCAAAATATTGTGACTTTACACTTTAAATATCACTACTGTATCAAAAGAGATCTCTTAGCTTAAAATCAACTTCATACTTGAAGGCTACAGTAAACCAGAAATGGCAACAAGTCCCTCTTAATTCAATTCTGCACAATTTATTTCAACTTATGTTGTCGTTAAACTCAATATATGATTGCAGGATTCATTAAAAACATAGCAATGAGAGTGAGAGCTAATATAAAAGTTGAACACCAAGGAGTCTTGATTAAACTTTGAACTAGAAAATAAAAACAAAAAATATAATCACATAAACACTGTACTTGCATGATTTTTTTTAAAAGGACGGACAATATATTATTATTATGATCATTACTGTTATATTAAAAAATGTTAATTCCTATTTGCAACTTGATATATGTAGATTATTTAAAGATAAAAAAGATTTACCAAAGTGTATACTTTGGTCCACACCATGATGTATGAATCATTGCAGCTGTTGGAATTAGCCACCCCATTATAGGTGATATTTGTTAAGTCTATTGTACTTGTGTGAATCTGTGCATTTGGTTGGAAAGGTTATTTAAACACTTGGTAATAGTCCATGCAAATATTTGAGCATTGAATTAGGTACCTGATAGTGTGTTGATTTGGTTGACATTCAACAGTGATAATGATGGAAATATTGATGATTGGCAGGCTTAATAATGTCATTTGGTACAAATCCGTAAGACTCTCTTTCGGACTCTGAAGACAAGACACAAGTCATTTGTGTGGCAGTTTTCTTCACAAGCTGACAAGAATTTCTGACTATAATCCCACCAGCTGAATGAACACTAAGTAGTGGCATGTCAGGGAACAAGACTATATCATACAAACGTGGAAAAGTCGACAAAGCTATGAATCTTAGTGTCCATGCAATTTTCAATTTATATCATAGAATTCATGTTTATTTCTGTTATTTGTTGTTCTTTTTTTAGCTGGATCTGATGAATAATGATAACTTGTCTAAATGAAAAAAAAACAGAAAAGAAAGCAAGATATTCTTGTGTTAATTTCCTGTACATCAGTAACATTGTATGTGAACCCCTCCTTATCCATCTTACAGGTTTAGAAACGGATACCCCGGATCCCTCTGCAGCCAGCAAGGTGACCGAGGACAAGCCGCCGCCGTCGTCTGATGAACCTGCTGCACCAGACAACCAGGAGGAGGACAGCTGTTATCATAGCAATGATGACCTGAATGATGGCCCCGCCCCCGCCGAGGGCGAGGTGCGGCAGAAGGAGCTGGATTCCTCGGAGGTGAATTGGGACTCTGAGAACCTGGAGGTGTCTGCCTGCTGAAGTCTGGTGGCAGCGGTAGGATCTCTCTGGTGGCAGCAGTGGGATCTATCTGGTGCAGCGGTGGGATCTATCTGGTTGCAGCGGTGGGATCTATCTGGTGGCAGCGGTGGGATCTATCTGGTTGCAGCGGTGGGATCTCTCTGGTGGCAGCGGTGGGACTCTCTGGTGGCAGCGGTGGGATCTCTCTGGTGGCAGCGGTGGGATCTCTCTGGTGGCAGCGGTGGGATCTATCTGGTTGCAGCGGTGGGATCTATCTGGTTGCAGCGGTGGGATCTATCTGGTGGCAGCGGTGGGATCTATCTGGTTGCAGCGGTGGGATCTATCTGGTTGCAGCGGTGGGATCTATCTGGTGGCAACGGTGGGATCTCTCTGGTGGCAGCGGTGGGATCTATCTGGTGGCAGCTTTGGGATAGGCCCACAGTATGGGTCAACCATGTGTCATTTCTATTAACCTTTTGTGTGCCAGGTGAATTGCTGCTCTCTGTGATTTTTGTGTATTGTGAAAAAAAAGGTCCATGTGGCACACAAAGCGTTAAGCCCTTCTGTGTCATAGCTTGCCACACTAAAGGATTGTGTGTCTTGCTGGTGTTTGATGATAAGTTCTTAGGTTACTACTAGTACCTTGGTACTTCTCATTATATGAGACTGTAAGGTTTAGTTTAGTAACAGTCATAGTGCCATCCTGCATTGCGTTATAGTATCTTATAGGAAGGAAAGAACTGCTGGTCGACAGAATCTAAAACAGACATGTAGCTTTACTTGCAGAAAAGCCTTGAAGAGTACTAACTTACTCATTTGCAGCTCAAAGTCATTTAGCTTGCCCATATGTTTTTCTTGTTTTTCTACGTGTCATGTAGTATCACATATGTAGTTTGCCCCAAGAGCGTACATGTCTCATATCCGTTCTACACATCCTGACAGATAGTAAAAGGCATCCCTCTTGTACGGTCCAAATTAACCCAATGTTATAGTCCTAAATTGAATTTTTACTTATTTACCTGGAAGCAATACATTAGTTATAGATTTCCCTGCAAAAACGATGGTTTGGAGCTTGGATCTGGCTGGGAGCTGATGAAAAAAAATGTGATTTAACAGTCGGAACTGCTGCGGAGAAATTGATGGAAGTCTGTGTAATCCTTTCCTCAGAGTTTCAATGATTGAGAGGAGTTATCTGATGTTCAGAATTATCAGGTATACAATATCCAGTTCCTCTAGTGCCCATATCACTTTTTCTAGCCTCGGACATGTTGCAAGGCAAAGCTGCCATTATTGAGCTGTGGATGTGGGTATCATGTGCAATACAATGGCAGTGCTCGGCTCTAAGGAATGCATTTGTCTTAAGATCAAACAATCAACCTGCCACCTGTAGGATTAGCCACTGCCAGAAACCCATTCCCTACAGTATGTTACCATTATTTCATATCTCCAAAATAAGGTTTGGATCTGAGATTGTGAGTTTGACAGCCATACCCATCTCATGAAATGGCCACCTTTATGGGTTGCTTTGTGCTTCAGGCTGCATCTGGCTGTGCCATAGCTGCTGCGTGGCTCAATAAGTGTATTTCACCCATATACATGTAGATAAATAAGTCAATGGCATGGTAGTAACAGCCTAATCCCTATAAACTCTTCGTGCATCGAGCAAAACGTTGACCTATGAGACTCGTGTGTCTTACTGATTAAAGGGCATATACTGTACTGGGAAGACAAAAAAGCCTTCAAAAGGTGATCGTGAGCAATCTTCTTGCCGATGGTCTTAAATGAGTGTATTGTTCAATTTAAAAACTTGCTGAAAGTTATTTGCCCTCAAATGGTCCACATGTGGAGAATGTAGTGATTATTCTTAAAATTATCAAAATGTTCGGGCCGAACATTTTCAGGATTTGCAATCTAATCACTAATTTCTCCACATATCGATCATTTGAGGGCAAATAACTTTCAACAAGTTTCTAAAATGGACAATACACTCATTTAAGACCATTGGCAAGAAGATTGCTCATGATCACCTTTTGAAGGCTTTTTTTGTCTTTCCAGTACAGTATGTGCCCTTTAAAAAATACACACATGGCGCGTACTGTAAAGAGTTAACCTTTTGGTGGGGATTGGAGATAGAGTCTAGGTGCATGCTGTGTTCATACCAGTTTTGTTTTATATGTACCGGTAATCCTAATGTGCTACATTCTGAATAATTGGACAATCATATTCTAGTGCTTATTGTTGAAGCTGCAAAAGTGATTTATGATCTGAAATATGTTGATTTGCTGTATTCATGAATGCATTCCCTTCAAAAGGCATACCTTGTCACTTGTCACAGTCATTTATTTGTGATATGCATGGTATTACTGTTTAGCTTGGAGCGGGTCACTTGTGATATGGCAGTACAGAGCAGTATCATGATGAATCTTTGATTGTACATGTGGGATTCTGCTTGGCCTGATAGAGCCATTAGTTGTACATGTTGAAAGCACCGCTCCACTGCTCAATGTATACAGAGAGAAACAGATGGTATTTCTTCAAAGGTATAATCGCATCAGTTCCATAGGCAAGGAACTGAGTTGGTAGTGATATGGCGCTGTCAGTGCTTGGTGCTGAGAGGGTTAACACTGCTCTATGTGATGGTTATGCACTACTGGTAGAGAGGTGAGGGTTAAGGTGGATCTGTCTGGACAAGGCATCAAAGGAGTCAAAAGAACCGCTCTATGAGGATAGTGATATGCTCTTGCTGTGATTATACAAATAAATGGTTTAATTTGTCATGAAAGTAATGAAAAGCAATTCAATGACTTCATGCAATATATGGTAAGTGCATATTGATCACATAGGGATGAATTAGCTAGTGCATCAGAGGAGTCTATTTTGTGGGTCTTTTTGCAGGGTAGTACTAGGAATATGCTTGCATTTCTTGGAAAGGTTGATGTGATAATCCATTTGTAATGAGGGTCATGGACCCTCAGATAATCATTTGAGCCTACTGGTAGGATTTGACAGGGAACGGTGTTGCTGTTTGGCGGTTACAAAGATGTACCAGTATGTTTTATCTGTGAGACTATTAATGGAAGCTATGAAACTCCTCATCCACTGAGTTGTGAAGTGTGCATGCATGTGTTTTGTTTGAAGGAAAGAAATGGAGGAATTCTTGGTCAGGCGTAGTTACATTGATTTTCTTGCAGCAGTATAGATGGGGGTTCTTGCCATATGCTTATTCCGAGATGTAGATCCTGTCGCATTATTACAGAATGTTTATATATCTACAATCCACACCTTCTCCTTCGTTTCCACCTTGTCCCATTTCCCTGACCCTCCCTGCCCCACCCACTTGACCCCTGACCCTTTCCACCCCCTTTCAAGGATCCACCTTCCCCCTCACAGTCCCCCCACTCCACCCCACCCCACTCCACTCAGAAAGCATGGGTACTATCCACTTTAAACACAGTAGGATGTAGGCTACCACTATTGTAGTGCAATATATTCAATGAGAAACCGATGTGCATTCATGTCCAGTTTTTGTGTGTCACTATGTTGTATAATGTGTATATATTGTAGGTAACAAATAAATGTATTCTGCGTACAGTGGCTTTAAAAAGCAACCTAGAAATCCTTGTGTACTGTGCAAGTTTGCTATGCTGCAAGTCATATGCACAACAGACTTTAAACTGCCAAATACGGGATGAAACTCCTGTGATCGTAGATTTTAGTTGCCAAAGTGATGGAGAAAAAGAATAACTTAAGTATATTGCAAAGCTCTTCAGAGGAATTTAATGTTAATAGTTTTTTTTCATAGAGGTACATAACTGTTACTGGTTCATGTATCAATTTTGTATGTGTGTATTTATTCTGGAGACGTTATGAGAAACGCACATTGTTTGGATTATAAGAGTGTCAGGACAGTTGAGTTGTTCAGGTTTACGATTTTGCTTTGCCATCACACGCTCAAACCAATATGCCTGTTGTGATTCTCAAGTTTTGAAAGGATATTCCAATGGGGGCATTAGCTTGTGATGTAATTGGGAATGACCGTGGAACGTTTGATTACTAGAATAAGTGGGAATATCTCATTGGCCTGTCAATGACAAAAGCATTTCATGCAAACTAGTCTTTACCAGGTACAATTACCTATTTTCATTGCATTATGTTGTTTTGGCAACCGTAAGAGTTTTTTTCTGAAAGTTGTACTCATTTTAAAATTTGATAAACCAAATGCACAAGACACATGTAGCTTATTCTTACATAGTGCTTACAGTGACTGAATTAAGCTTGCTTTGAATTGAGGAATTGCACTGTACATGTATGTCATTGCTGTAGTAAATCCAGACATCTAGTTTGTACGTGCTGAGCATGCCATCGATATGATAAGAAATTGAGATGTAAACGTTTCTTGTTTAAATAAGATATGCTACATATAAATGTACAGAACACAGACAGTAATGTAGTTAAATGGTCATGATAGAGGTCGATTACTGCCTCTCTGATTATGAATGACCACTGTATTGAAGCGATATATATGTCATATGTACCAAGGACAGGGGACATCATGAAGTTGTGTATTGTTTCTGTGAGTGTCAGATTTATGGAAATATTCCAAGGCTTTTGGGGGGATAATTGCCCCCATTATTTGTCCACACAGATGGAAATATTCGTTTTCAGTATGAAAAGGAGTAAAGCTATTTGGTGAAATTTACTGCAGTATGTAACATTTTGAGCTGAAATTTGAGGAGGAAGGTCCAATTTAAGGAAGATAGAGTTTTCACTGAAAATGCATGTTTTTTAAAAAAAACAAAAGATGAATGGGACTGATGCCAGTTTGACTACTGTGTAAGTTACAGCTAAGATTGAAATAATCCATATCAGTAATATATAGTAATTGATTTCAAGAGTGATATGCAATTACATTGAAATATTAGATGTTAGAAAATTGTTCTAAATACTGTTGGCTGACTGATGAATTATTGTAAATGATAATTGAAAAAATAAATAAATGAGTCTACAGATTCTGTTACTGGTGCAACTGTTAAATAAACACTGCATCCTTAAAGAATCAATGTTTTTATAATATGTATGTGTATGGACAAGCTGGTATATTTAAAGTAAATTTGTTATTATGGCAAATTCTCTTCAGAATGTTAAAACTGCACATTTGAGTATCCTAGTATCTGTGATTCCATGAAATGAGAGAAGCTAGACACAAAGTATTACAAAATTCTTGTTATTTTTGTAAAAGTAGTCCATACATTTCACCTTCACTTGGAAGAGATGAAACGGTTGTTTTCTTTGAAATGAAGCGCAAGACTTGTTCAATATATTCTTTCTATATATATTTATTTTTATGAATGGAAAACTGTGTTTAATATGCTTTGAATTTCCCAAGTGCTGGATTCACTTGTCCCACGAAGAAACAAAGTACAAGAAATTTTTATTTTTTGTTGAATTTCTAGTTGACTCGTGATGTTTTTTTGACACTGGTGTCATGAAAGCTACCGAAATAAAACCTTTGAGAAGTTTTCACATGTATGTTTCGTAAGAAATGTTGTAGAGGGTGACAATACTTGTGTCAATCTCTGACTGTGTTATAGATTGCATAAGCCAACAAAATTTGGTTTCTGACTTGATACCAGTATCAGTATGGTGTATAACTGGAATTAGAATGAATATATTAGGTGTGTCTGTGTGTGTTTAGCGTGTATGATATGAGCAAGTTAAGTAGAAAGAAAAAATATCTAGATGCTTACTTCAAGACCTTGACAAAAACTGACTTTTACTGACACATTTTTTGTACCTTGACTCTCGTGTTTAAAAGTATTCAAATGTTGTCTGCTGGAGAAATCTTTGTCACAAGCAGACTTCATGAGCGAGACGAGAGAGAATTTAGTAGAATAGCTTTCTCATCAAGCTCTGTGCACAAGGCTTACTTTCCTTCTTTTCCTGTGTAATCGAAAAGCAATCTCCAGCTGGTGTGACCATTCTCTGTATGCACTGACCAATATCGTGAGTGAGGGTCTGATTCCCACTGCTACTATGTTGTCTATATTATATATGTTAACCCTCTCACCCCTGTCCGCTCAGGGCTGGGTGCACACGCACACTGTTGAGTGTGTGTGGGGGGACAGCTGTGAAGGGGTTAAGTGGGAGGACATTGACTCTCGAGTCTCTTTGTAGCTTATGTGTATTTCTCCAGACTGAACCAACCTCAGGGTGTGTAGGCCAGACACGGCAGGTCACGTCACTCAGTACTATGTGTTGCTGTGTTTTGTTCCTCCTTCCGTTCCCTTCTTATGTGACTGACGCTGTCAAGCTCACTGCTTCACCTCTCTCTCTCTCCCCCTGTGCACTGGGTGAAAGGACAGAACCAAACCCTGTCTCTCGTCTAGCTCACACAGTACTTTTCTCCTTTCTCTCACATACATGTAAATACGTTTCTTGAATATTTTCTGTTTTATTCTGATTCAAGCTTTTGCGTGAAAAAGCACTGAACATGATTTATCGGGAGACGTGATTCTTATCTGGTACTCCATTTGTTAATATATTGCATTTTTGTTTCAAAAGACTTGTTGGAGTTTTTGTTATGATTTCCCTATTTTGTTTTCAGATGTAAAAGCATTGGAAGGGTTGGGTTTTGCATTTACTTTGTGTATGGAATCTATTTGTTGATGTAGACGAGGGAGGCTCCCTTTATTCGATCTGCAGAATGGAGAAATTGTTATGATTTATCATGCCAAGTTATTTGGATTTTGTTTGTAAATATTGTTCATTACTGTACAGCAATCTGAAAAACTATAATATATATATGTATATGTCTTGGCATATTAATTGTGCATATATTCAGAACTCTCCTTTGCTTGTCAAATGTGTACAATGTGAGTGTGGAACGGCTTCATGCACAAGTGTATAATACAACAAAAACTAGAAGGGGAACTCAAGAATAATCTGGAATGTGTCCCATAGACACACCGCTTCATTTGTTTATATTCTAGAGTATGGCAGCTTTTTCTACGTTAGGATTTTACTAGCAATCTTTGTAAATATTTGGAAATGAAGAGGAATCATTTTATCTTTTATGAACCAGTTATGTCCTTATTGCACTGATCCATCTTAAATAAGAGCTTTTACATGTGATCTTGCCAGATTTTTGCACTCTCACTGAAAGAAAGATGCAAGTTATAAGTGATTGTTTTGATTTTTGTTCTCTATCGTTTTAATCTGTACTTAATGAGGATAATATTTATCCAAAAGAAGTCACAATCCTTGATTTTTCAGGCAATCTTTTCTGAAATGCTTTAATTGTATTCAGTATGGTACATGTATGTATTCACACTGGCACACAGATATATTTCAATTTCATAGAAAATAATTAGATTTCTTGTTATTGTAAGGTTATTCTAATATTCAGCATATCGAGATGAAGCCCAGTAAGAATATACAAAAAACATACATTCGGGTCTTGGAATTTCACGATTTATCCAAGTACACATACATGTATATGAATATTCAATGAAGGTGCATCAACTATAAAGGTTTCACATTCCATAGATGAGTAAGCATAAATGTGTGGTATGATGAAACACACTTTACTCAGAAGTTCCTGTATTAGTTGCAGAGAACTGGAAATGTTCTACTGTATCACATTCGGATGTTATTGCCATTTCTCTAATCTCTTAATTCTCTACAACAGCAATTTTCATTCTTGCATGTTAGTGTATACTTTGCTGAAGAAATACGTCGCTGGTGTACCAGGTGGAGAAAATAAGAAAAAGAAAAAAAAGTGTGTGTTCTAATATTTGTGATTTGTGCAGTGCATGCCTGTCAATTTCAAAGAAATATGAGAATAATAAGAGATTAAAATATTGCCTAGCTGGGCCACTTCAACATGTGAAACTGTGTAATGGAAGTTATATGTGTTTTGTTGAGAGAACATTGTAGGGTATGGGATGTAGTAGGTATAAGGTGGGGTGCGTGTCTGGTATTATATGGGGTAGTTTGTCGAGGGGGTGTCTTGGGTGGTGACGAGGGGCGAGTGTGGAGTGCAGTGGGTATGGGGTGGGGTGTGGCTGGCATTGAGTGGTTGATGGCCGGGTAGGTTGTGAGGGTGTCTAGGGTGGTGGAGAGGGGTGTGTGGGATGCAGAGGGTATGGAGTGGGTTTGTCTGGTATTACAGGTGGTAGATGGGGTAGTTTATTGAAGGTGTGTCTTGGGTGGTGGAGACGGGCGAGTGTGAGATGCAGTACAGAGTAGGGTGTGTGTGGTATTGGGTGGTAGATGGGGTGGATTGTGAGGTCTCTTGGGTGGTAGAGAGGGGCGAGTGTGGGATGCAGTGGGTATGGGGTGGGTGTGTCTAGTATTGGATGGTAGATGGGATGGGTTGTGGGGGTGTCTTGGGTGGTGGAGAGGGGTGCGTAAAGGGGCGAGATACATTGTAGGATGTGGGATGCAGTGGGTAATAACAAAGAGTGCAGTGATTTGTATTGGATGTGTGTGGTATTGGAAGTGAATATCGTGGGATGTGTTGATTAGTTGGTGTACGGGTTGGTGTATAGGGTGGTGGTACTGTTGGTGTGTGGGGTGGTGTTGTCAGGAGTTAGAGATGTGACGAGTGGTACAAGTGGTTGGAGGGCTTGCCACACAAGTTTTCTGCACAGCAGAAATGTTCATTACCTGTTGCCACAAAACAAAACAAACAAAAAATTATGCCTCCTGCCACTTCACGGCCCGGGCATAAAAATAGTCAGTGTGTTAAAGTTTTGTATGTTTTGTTTCTGGATCTAATGCTTCAGATCCTTCTGCCTTTTTCTTGCTCTCATTCACTCACTTATTCATGTCATTCCTCTCTTTGCAACTCATACGTTCATCTTCATTCCAACCATCCCATCTTTTCTTCTTTCCCTCCAGTTTTTCTCCCTTGCCTGTGTGCAACTTCTTCTACATTCATCCTTCCTTTCAAACCGTCTCTGTCTCTACCACACCATCTTTCTCCTTCTCTTTATAAATATCTCGATTAAATTTCCAAGATCTGTTCTCTCAACTGTTTAGTCTTCCCACATGATAACATCTTAAAGAGCTGAAGAAGGATTGAATATTTCAATTCCTTTTACAAAATACTTTTTAATTTAATGAGTTCATACTTTCATATGAATACAAATCATTGTAGTAACATTCAGATCAAATTTCATTGCAAAGCTTGATAAATAAAAACAAATGCACACAACATTCTCTGTTGAAAACAGTCTTGAGCAAAATCAAATTAAATTGGGGGGATTTGATCAAGAATGTAAGTCTATCCTCATAGTTACAACAAGCATTGTTTCTCAAATTGCAAAATAATGAGAGATTATTTGATAAGAAAGTCCATTGATGCAATCAGTGACTCTGACAATATAAACTATTTGGGCTTTTTCAGAGATCATAGCCATCGTATGTACATGTATTACTCCTGGTCACTGCATATATTTCTAGCCCTGCACTCCCTGGTCAGCATTCATTGCCCGCTGCCATTTCACTACTTCTCTGGACAAAGTCTTCCATTGGCTTTCTCATCCTACCAGCTACCCATTAAATTCTCTGTACCAAAGGTGGGAAAATCCAGATGATATTGAGAGAATTTATAACTATTTGGTCTTTTCACATTTTTCGTCAAATAGGAAAACCTTGAAACCTTCAAGATTATGTGAATGTAAACAAGACCCTATGCCATAATCCCTAACCCTATCCCCAACCCCTTCTCCTACCCCTAACCCACACGTTGGTGTTTGCTTGTAGGTGAAATGAGTATTTAACCAAATGGTAATGTAGCCATTCAGAAAAGTGCATGGAAATGAACCAGAAAAACTTGATTTTCACAATCTCATCATCTTATTTACTGGGTGCATTAGAGCCAAAATAATGTTTCTAATTGAAATTCCCCCACAAATGGTGTAATGGCAGATTGTTCAACAATGTGTCAGAATTAAAAACATCTCACTTACATAGTTCCAGGAAATCATCATGACTTTACTGTGGACCAGAAATTGCCTTGGGGTTCTGCCGAATCGCACTGTTCCAAAAAACTTGCTCAGAATTGTTTTTCATTCATGTACACGACTGAACATGCCATCATTATTATTGGATGTAAGCTAGATTTTTGCTTCCTTCTCATGATCTTCAGTTGAGTTCTTTACATCACACCTGCAGCCCCTTGATATGTGTGATGCATACTCTTCCTCAGATCCTGCTCCTGACACTAAGAATAACGCAGAGTAGATTCTGCCCTACTTTGACAAAAGGAAGCAAGTAACACATCACTCAAATTTGAGTTATTGGTACTCTAAGATTGAACCCAGCACTCCCCACATACAGACAAAATCTGGAGAACACAATATTCACCTTGCTGCGAGATATTCAATCTAACATGATGTGGTGTTGTACCGATGCTAATGCAAGTGACAGAAACACTTTGCTCATATACAAGAAAAGTCTCTTTTGTTAGTTGCTTCCTTCTGATGTCCATGTGTTCCTGTAGGAGTACTAGCTGATGGGCTCAGGGCCTCTAAAGACCCTGATATGTGTGATGGGTACCTTTCCTCAGATACTCTTTCCAAAGCAAAGAATACCTCAGAGTAGATGTCCATGTGTTCCTGTAGGAGTACTAGCTGATGGACTCTGCTTCCCTCTCCTCTAGCTTGGGCCATCTGCTAGGACAGAGAATGAGCAAAAGAAATAATGAAGATGTAATATTGCTTGCTTAAAAACATGTGAAAACATTGAGAAATGCTATTGACAAAAATGTCACACGAGGCATCTCTTTGACCTGAATATCAAATATATTTAAAACTAGAGCAATTTGACTGCCACGCAGTCGATAAATATGCCTCCGCCTCTTTGCTAGCTCTATTTAGATTCATTCTCAGAAAATCTGTATGTTTGGTGGGCAATGTACCATTGAATTCCTATGTGAAATGAAAATATATTCTGTTTTTCCGTGTTTAGCCAAGTTTGGCAATGTTCATTGACCTTTGACCTCTTACTTCTTTGACTTCCAATGTAACCAGTGTGTCTAAATCCATCCTTGTATCAAGTTTGTTTAAAATTAGCAAAATTTTAGAAAAGTTTATTGACCTTTCAGCTCTGAACTTTCAGGGATTTTATCAACTATGCCATCAGTCTATCTCCATGAAGTGATCCATCTCTGTACCATGTTTGGTTGGAATTGCATAATTCAATTTGGAGTTATTGTGAAAAATATCAATTTGGGGGCAATCTTTATCCAATTTTTGCAAAGTTCACAAACCTTTAACCTCTGACCTTTCAGGAATTTTACCCAAATTTTTACCAGGCTATCCCCAAGTAGTGATCCATCTGTGTACCATGTATAATGAGAATTGCATCCTTGGATCTGGATTTATTGTGGAAAAGGTCAATTTTTTGCAATTTTTCATGAAGTTCATTGACCTTTGATCTCTGACCTTTCAGGAATTTTACCAAAAAAGTTACCAGTCTACCCCCAAGTAGTGATCTATCTTTGTATCTTTGTATCTTTCTATCTTTGTACCATAATGTGAATTGCATCCTTGGATTTGAATTTAATGTGAAAAAGGTCAATTTGAGGCACTTTTTCACAAAGTTCATTGACCTTTGACCTTTGACCTCAATCAGATTTGACCCCAATTTTACACACTTCATTAGGTTCATGCAATACACATATGTACCAAGTTTGAAGCAAATCTGGTCAATAGTTCTCAAGATATTGCCTAAACGGATTCGGGACGGACGGACGGACGGACGGACAACCCGAAAACAATAATGGCATAAAAATCATATTTCACAGAATGTTAATTTCAAGCACTTGCACAAAAGCGTGTTTCCATTGCTTACATTTCAACGCTCATTCAGGATGTGCCACTGTATACATGTAGGTACCGGTACTCTATTCAACACTATATGCTTATTACATAAGAAAATGAGTACATGTATTATCAACAACTTATAATATACTGCAGTGTAGATATTCTAATTACCACAAACCCAACCCTAACCTTCAAATATGTGGCTAGACATTTTTTAATCCAAATCCTACTCTACAACTACATGTGTATGACTTCAATTCTGATGAGCATCAAATGACTTTTTTAGAGTTGCAAGCGTTGTATTCATTGCCATACTCTCTCTCATACTCAAAAGAAAAGTCATTCTGAAAACAACAATGAAATTCCATGAATAGCAACCATAAGATACAAACAATAGTTTCTCAAGTAAAAAAAATCTGTATACATTCTAAAATACAAGTTGAGAAGCTACAAAAGTATCATAATTTCTTGATCTGTTTGTTTTGATGTGTTTTATAAAGTTGCACAGAATTAAGATTTTGAAGAAAGAAAAAGTTACACAAAATTCAACATATAATATCACATTTCATACTGTATCTTACAGCATTGAGTTCACACAAACACAGAACAGCTACATCTCAGAAATTCAATGCAGTGTTCAATATTGTCAGTGGTCATCCGAGCCGTTGTATTAGTCTGCCTAGAATCAATTTGGAATTAGGATCAATTTTGACATTTTTACAGAAAATCAAACTGAGCGGTACAATTTGATTGACTGCATGCATTAAACACAGTTAGAAGTGTTGTGACGTCTAAGGCGTCTTTGTACAGCAGAAAACATGCCTCCTACATTCAATAATACATGCTAATCTCCAGATCTCTTGACATTTCACATCAGTTTCTTGAATTCAAATTCAAATAAAGACCCTTTTTTTAAGAAGAGATCCTTACCATTCTTGTGTCATTTTTGAGAAATAACTATCCTGGGTGGCAAGACAGGAAAAGTGGGAATATATGGTTGAATTTGAACACATTTTCATGTAACAAGGTCAGATAAAATGATTTGGATGACTGTGGACGATATAAAACACAACAAGCAAGCCATATCTTTGAATTTACTTGAGCCAGCAATTCCAGGACATCATGACTTGAAATCAGAGTTGTCTGGAAGACCGCCGACATGACGAGATGAATGAAGAGATTGGTCAACGATCCATCCTCCTCATGGCATCCTGGACCTAGGAAGTTGGAAAGCGCCACCTGGAGTTCATCTGGTTTAAAAGCTACCCCCATCATGCATCTGTGAATGACTTTGGCCATACTTCTGACATCTTCCTGTACAAATGAAGATAAAGGTATTATAGGCTACACATGTGACAAATATGGAGTGGTACTGCCCAGGACCGGATATATGTATTAATACAAGTTATAATGACAGGAGATAGATCAAACTCCAGATAGTGACATGTGTTTCGAGCTCAACCTGTTCTTGTACTGAGCCCTCGCATTAGCAGACTGGCTTTTTTTCCACTCAGATACTGAGTAGCGCAACCCCCGCATAATCTGCTGTACAGACAATAGATAACAGGCTATGAATAAACTTCCAATTCCTTATAGGGCGCAATCAAGCCACACTCTATTGGGTAACTGCATTTCCATGGTAGATTTTGACATTCAAACGAGACCAGGGTTCATGAAGCCAGACAATCAGACAAATATATACTAAAGACAACATATATCTTATAATGGTGATTAAGCAATGAAAAACTACCGTTTTAAAAGCATGTATTTTGTTTGTAAACTGTAAAGTATTACAATTCAGGCTCTGTCATAATGAAACCAACATCCCATCCAAAGACACACATCGTACCTATGTAAAAAATTGTGATATACAACCTACATTAAAATGGAACTTACTTTCAATCTGCTCTGTTTTTCCATTGATAAAGGCTGACTGAACCAAGCGATGAAATTGAGACAAGCCTCCAAAATACCAGAATCACCACTTGATTGACAGCTATGCAGTACAAGAACATAGAAGGCACTATGGTACCAGTGTAGAAACTTGACTAGGACCCTCCAGATTGCGAACATCTCACAACGGTTGTTGGCAACAGATGGTTCTGCTATGGTAGCTCTCAGAATGCTGTCTATGCTCAGCAAATGATACCCATGAGCCTCTCGTGGCAGGCCTGTGAAAAGATTTCCGGTAGACAAATATGATGGGAAATAGTGTGAATATTCCATTATA
The DNA here is from genome assembly GCA_963669155.1 of Arbacia lixula. NCBI lineage: Eukaryota > Metazoa > Echinodermata > Echinoidea > Arbacioida > Arbaciidae > Arbacia > Arbacia lixula. The sequence continues at coordinate 22,821,861 of OZ022580.1, read as the reverse complement.
TTTAGCAGAAATGCAACAGGACTAAGGAAGAAGAGGGAGACTAGTCCCATGTTTGACCGAAGCGTATGTTTGAGAAAATGGTTTCATTTTGTCAGCTGTCTCCAACTCTATGATTTTGGACATTTTGGGGCCCAAATCTGCTTTATTATGACGAAGGGAAGCACGCGACAAATCACTTAAATTTGAGTTATTGGTACTCTAAGATTGCACTCAGCACTCCCTACATACAGACTAAATCTGGAAAAGAAATATTCCTCTTGCTGCAAGATATTCAATCTAACATGACATGGTGTTGCACTGATGCCAATGCAAGTGACAGACACATTGCTCATGTACAAGAGATGTCTCTTTCGTTTGTTTCTTCCTTTTATCAAAGTAGGGCAGTACTGGTATAATTGTTGCCAAGATATTGTTTAGTACTGGATTGAAATTACTCCAGGGGGCTTTCACCAAGCTGTTCTTAAGCTAAGAACAACTTTATGCACGACTGGTGACCCTTTCTTGCGCTAAATGAGATACCCGAGTTGTTCCTATTTTAACATAGTGGGAGTTAATTTCCAACAATCCTAATTAAATTTGACAAATCATAACCTTTGTATTCAAAAGCATGTTAACAACAAAAAATTTAATTTACAAAGATCAGATTTCAATTTTAGCTGATGGGGATCAATATCACTGAGAATCTGATTTAGCAGAAGAAAGGGTCACCAGTCGTGCATTAAGTCATTCTAAGATTAAAAACAGCTGACCCCAAGTCCAGTATTCACACACATAAAATGGAGCTGGAGATCAACTTCCAAATTGATTGCAGTCAATCATTGTCCCAATGCACGGAGCTGACTGCATTAGACTGTCATCACTCTGGGAATGGATCACACTACTTACCACTGGGATTGAGGAGCAGCAGGTTGACTAGCGGCAGACAGGTTTGGGGGAAGAGCCTGTACACCGACAGCTGTATAGAAGAATGTGGGTGGGAACACAACGTTTCACTCTTTGTGTGCTAGAGAAACTATGTATGAGACTTGCAAGAGTTACTTCTGCAAAAATGCATCAATGGGACGCAAAGATTTAAGCAAATTGTTCTGCGATGAGTTCAAATATCACATTTTCAATTTGGTGGATTCATGATACAGTGTGCCAACATCAGTTGCAGCGGATCAGGCCAATTTCTAACTTGGATTTCCACATCACATCCAGGTACACCAGTATACACAGCATTGCCTCTTGGTTTTAGATTTAGAGCAAAATTTAAGCAAATCTTGGGGCGTATAACCACAGTATACACATTAGTGCCTCACACCAACATACGTTCCCAGCACTGAACACAGATTTAAAAAGTGGCGGACCCAGCGGTTTTACTGCTCGTGTTTCGGCGAATGAAGGTCAACGAACTCAAAAAGTATTTAACTGATCGTGGCATATATTGTTTACTCTATATGTACAGGTTGGGTAGCTAAGCACAGTGTACATTTGCACGGTCACCACCAAGCCACATGAGTGCCAGGTCCTTATATTTCGATGTCGACCACTTCCCATGAGACATGGCTGATTTTGGCCTGTCCGCTGCAATTGAGAAGTGGTGCACCGTAGTGTGAATCCACTGAAGTCTCCTTCTACACACAGAGGACCAAATTCACAAAGGAGTTTAGGTTTAGACCATGATTTAAGCAAATCTTTTTAAAGGGAATATACTGTACGAGGAAGACAAAAAAGCCTTCAAAAGGTAATCATGAGCAATCTTCTTGCCAGTGGTCTTAAATTCATGTATTGTCCATTTTAGAAACTTGCAGAAAGTTATTTGCCCTAAAATTATTCAAATTTCGAGTAATCAGTGATTAACTCACAATTCCTCAAATTGTTCGGGCCGAACATTTAGATGATTTGTGATTTAATCACAAATTACTCCATATCTGTATCATATGAGAGCAAATAACTTTCAGCAAGTTTCTTAAATGGACAATACATGAATATAAGTCCATTGGTAAGAAGATTTCTCATGATTACCTTTTGAAGGCTATTTTGTCTTCCCAGTACAGTATACTCCCTTTAAGCAAATCTTGACTTAGAGCATACACACTTCCGTAAGTTCCAATAATGAATTAATATCTTCCTTCCCTCACAATTTTGAACACATCTCAAACTTGTTCATGCACATGCGAGATTGAACGCCCAGCTTTACCTACTGAACACTATCATTTATTTTATTATTCAAGTTAAGGTTTTATCTAATGCATGTTTTGCATGGATAACATGAGGATTTATGAAAGCACACACATCACCCAGATCCTTACTTGTGTTGAGCTGGACTGCTGGATAGCCTCATTGACAGCCACTTGGAACAGGTGTGTAAAGTGAAGCACATTTCTGCTGCCAGCAGAGTTCCACAAAACCTGCTGGATGCACAAGTCTACAGCTTGATACAGGATTCTGTGTTGAGCACATGCTATCGGCTGTCAAATTTTAACAATAAAATGAAATGAATAAAATCAAATGAAACGATAAAATGAATGAAATGAAATGATGGGACTGTGTATAGGGACTGAACTTAAACTACAACTCCTCAGATTATTTTAATACCTGTTTCAGAGAGAAATATTGCACAAGGAAACAACAAGTGTTGCCCATAAAGATAATTGGTTGCTGTCTGTAAATTAACTTACCAAATTTCTGGAGCGAATCAGCTCTGACTTTTTCGCTGCTCCTTGATGCCGCATACAATCATTAAATGTTCTCAGAAGCAGCAAAATTTCTTGTTCCAAAGCAGGAAGATATTGCAGCCACAGAGAGACTTGCGCTTCATAATTGAAATTCCAGTCTGAAAAGAAAAGACAGAAGTGATCACATCAGCATTTTTAACACTCATAATTCAAAGAAGAAAACCCTACAGACAGACAGACTGACTTGTAGACTAGTAGGAGAAATACAGAAGAGGGATTATCATGTTCTGAGAACTACAAATATTTCATTTAAAATCTGAATCACTGGGGTTTGAAAGGCTGCACAGCTACAATTGTACTTCAAGCGTATCTTGAAACCACTGTAATTGCAAAAGAAATATACCTTCTTTCTTATGTAATAAAATTACAACCTGTGTAAGGCATCCGCATGTAATAAAGAGAGTAAAGAATGGTACTAACAGTGCACAAGGGCAATTCCACATGTCTGGTTAAAGTCATGTAATGTGAGTAACCAAAGCTTCTTTATTTTATATTCTGTTATAGTTTTGCAGAAATTATGTAAATAATTATTTAGGAAGCAAACAGTTCACCTTTCCATGACACGCAATCATATCATCAGCACAGAAACTTCTTTTTCAATCAAATGAAGAAGCTTTGGTTACTCACCTTACATGACTTTAACCAAAACTGTGGAATTGCCCATAACAACAAATGGTCCCTATGCCTTTATGTAATATACATATAGTGTGGAAGCAACCTCGAGTACAAACATTTCAACCAAATTGCTGTATACCCCACCACCAATGCCTGTTAGTGTTGCATTTTATTTACAATAACAATCAGGTGTCAGGTGTCAGGTCAGGGTTAGAGTTTAGGGTAAAATCCAGGGTCAGGTGTATTGTTAAATTAACGCAATGTTGCTTCGAATCTGTTAACTTTTGAGAAATAACAAAAAAAAACAAAAAAATGGTTGGGCACGTTTAAGGTAAATTAACACAGTGCTGTGAGTGCTCAGAGTGGTACAGTGCTCAGTACCAAAAAGCACTAAACAAAAGCCAAATGAATATAACAATTTGTATTATTGGTCTTTTAATATGAGGTAATTGTGCCCCTGCTCCGCGCTTGTGCTAAAAATCAATGTTTGGCTATGGAACCTGCAGTGGAGGCATCCTGGTACGCCGTAGCTTGAGTCCGAGTAACCAGCTCCAGGAAGGCTTCAGACAGCCCTTCATCCTCACCCCTCTGGCCCCCTGACGTCTCCCAGTAGGGGTGCAACACCAGCACCCTCTCCACCAGACCTCTCCTGGTGGAGAGGGGTAGTTGATGTGCCTCTCCAGTCAGCAGTGGTAGGCACAGGTTGCAGAGATGTGCAACATGAAGACTCTGGTGCTGAAATCTGGAGGTGAGAATAGCACAGAAATAATGAGTCTACAACAGCAGTAAATTGCAGTGTTATAAAACCCTCATGAATAAAATAAATCTAGAGAACACAACTAGATAATATGACAGGGGTTATTCAGTGGATTCACAATACAGTGCGTCACTTATCATTTGCAGCAGACAAACCAGAATCCGCAATGCCTCATGGGAAACAATCGACATCAAAATAAGGCCGGGCACATGCACAGCTTGGTGGTGACCGTATGCTCCATGCTTAGCTGGTCTGCCAGTATATTAAATCAGAGTAAACAATCTTTGTCATGATCAGATTTATACTTTTGAGTTCGTCGACCCATATCGCTGAAAGATGGGCAGTAAGACAACTGTATATTAGATAAACAAATAAACATATTCTTTAACCATGGTGAGGCATGTCTTTTCTCTAACATTACTCTAAATTGTATTTCACAGAATAACAAAGTGTATTTGATATCTTACCTCAACAGACAATGGTGCTGCTCCCTGATCAAATGTTCCAGATCTCTCTCGATCGACTCAATCAACTGTTTGTGTCAAAACAAAACAAGAAATCTACTTGCTGTTGTAAAACACATCAAAATACAGAATGGAAAGCTCATTTCACAAGTTGGTTGGTGCCCTTTCCATCAAAATTGAATGCTGAGTATTACTACAGGGTGAGTCAGAAAAAATGTTACACTTTCCTACTTGCTCATACTAGAAATACAAGAATAAATCATCATAATTCTTGTACCAGTGTCAGATATAGCAACTTTTCAGGTCTTATTTGATATCACATGTGGGGGGAATCAGTAATGAATGTATTTTGGGGGATAGGAACAAAAAACTGGGTCTGGGTGAAAACCCATTGTGCCAATTTCAACAATGCCTTGCTTGATTTGGATTCCACTACACAATAAGCTTGGCGCAAATGGGTTTTGACACTTTTTCAAACAATAGCTGTTGTGCACTCAACCATAACAACAACACTGAAACAAATTTTACCAATACCCTTTTCTCATTGGGTTTTCTTAGCCCCGTACTATCCTTAGCAACGTACTCTCCTTAGTACCATGGCAACAATTGAAATAATGAAAGCTCATTAGTTGTTGCCATGGTAGTTACCATTGATGGTAAGTTACAATAATTGGAAACCTATATGCAACATGGCGAGTAATAAACATGTGGCGCAATATGGTATATAAATAGAGACTATGGTCATTATGAAATGGAGTATTTCAAAATTAGATATACACAGCATGCATGTTGGTATTATATCTCATAACATTCTGACAAACTTTGAAAAACATATCCACAGGCCTTACTGAAATGAAATTTTGATGCCAAAATCACTTCTCTGTCTAATTAAGAATTGTGATTACTTGTGATTGATATCGAAAGTAAACTCTGTACATTAGAGATATGGGATTAGACTAATACAATCGATTCATATCAATCGCTTTATGAAACAGGGCCCTTGATGTTACCTTGTTGGCTGACACAGCATTGAATTCCACAGCGGTGTACCCCATGGAGTCAATTACACTCACAGCCGAAGATTCCTGACTGCACAGAGACGTCATGCGCCGGATCTGAGACTGGACCAAACAAAGAAAAGAACTTAAGACCATGCACAGTCACATTTTTTAAAGACTAAAAATTGATCGGAAGCTCAATTCCCTATCTCAAATGGGCAGAGCTACTTCATTTATGGGAATTAATCTTATTGGCATCTAATTATTAAAATCAATGAGATGATTAAGCCATCTATGATAACATTTAGAAATGTGACTCATGGCCAGGTGCCCATTTTATATAGACACCTGTTAAGGCGGATTCACATTGCATCCGACATTCCGACATACGACACGACATACGACTTTCCGACATTTGATCCGACAGAATAAAAATCGAAACAGTGCAAATCCAATGTGTCCATTCACACTGAGGCAACACGACAAAAAAAGTCGTGTCCGACACATTTTGTCGTATTAAAAAATCGGATCATGTAGCGATTTTTCAAGCACGACAATCCGACATTTAGCCGGAGACCAATCACAACGGCGGATTCCTATGACGTCACTTCATAAGTTTGGCTTGTCAAAAGACTTTTGCTTCGCGGAAAATCTCTGCGATGGCCCCACTTTAGTCCCATCTACTAAAATGTATGTTGGACAATATTTCCCTACGCATCATAGCTTTATCATGTTTTGGTGAAGCTTTTTGCCATCGTTTGTAAAGAAAGGTGGACAAGAATGTGATTCCTTATTGGCGGTAAGTTAATCAATCTCTATTAATGTCAGCTAATAGCGAGTTAATATCGGTATTCAGTGGTAATTTAGTTTTAAAGACTCGACTCGAGACAAGTCTGATGTTTACGTTCGAGTAGGTGTACGTAGTCGTATAAACGTTAAAAATTATACAGACCCAAGGCCAAGGACATGTAAAAAGGTCAACGATGATTGATGGTGTATGCAACTGTGCATCTATGCATCTACCTGCATAAATGTCATCATTCTAAACTTGAAAGTCTTGTGAGATCTAAATCGCACTTTAACTTTGAAAGGCCTGGACATGTACATACAACATAAATATATCTAGCTTTAGAGGTCTAGACTGGTATTGAACGTTATCAATTGAGTAAACCTGTCCTACTCAGATTAGGCTCTAGTCTAGATCTACTAGTAGAAAGCTGTTGCATAACCAACAGTTCAACATAAACATCCGTAATACGCGTACTCTACTATATACCTCTAAACGGTACTGCAGTTAATTGTAGTGACTAGTGTGTTCTGTATTTACTAATTACTCTGTTCGAATGTCAGAGTTTTAATAGATAGATCTAGATCTAATTCATACGTTGGATCTAAACTCAAGTTACAGGTCTACAGCCTCGAGGTCAACATGGCTGTTAAAGGCTTTAAAATGTCATGAGATCAAAGTGAGATCTAACGACAAACGTATCATTGATCCAGATACACTTTATACTGCGACCAGCCCGCTCACGCTCCCGCTACGCGGGAGCAGTCCCAGGGCTACGCTGCACCAACTTATAACAACACAGATATCTAGAGGGTCTAGGTCTATTAATTAGAGTGTAGATTTCCCAGATCCAAACAAGTTTCTTTAGCAGCTAGTCTACTACTCACGTTTTCTTTTAGATCTGGACCCGGGATCTCATCTGGACTCGACCGTACCTATCATGGGTAGCCAGTAGGTCTATCTTGTTGTTATGATAAATCTAGCCAGCCGGCCGACCGGCCGGGCGTGCTCATGCGAATAGATCTAGGTCCACGGAGTGAATACTCATATTAGATAGATACTAGTTTTAGTAAAGAAATGAATTGACTGTTAGATATATCTGACGTTGGTTCGTACTATAAATGTATGCAGTCTACCTCTAGAATTAGAATAGATAATTTGCTACACTCAGATTTCCTTGTTTAGTTACAATTCGTACTAGTCAGCCATCTATCAATATCATCAAGTAGAGTCTACTTCAATCACAGCAAGTTATCTACTCATCTAAAGTCTACCAACATAACCAAACCTTAATTTTAGTGAGATCTGACTAACAAAAATAGAGATGAATTGGCCTGTATTCATGGGTTTAAGTAACTTTTCTTTCGGGTTTAGAAGACTCTCAACTAAGTTTACATGAGGAGCTACCATATTTGTTTGTCGGGGAATGGTGACAGTTTTCTTAACGTCAAAACTTCTTAACGTTAGTTTGTAGACTAAAAAAATAAGAAGTGTAACTATTTTTTCTTGCAGAGTCACTGTTGGTGGAATGATTTAGTTTGTCAGTTATTAAAATGATTACATGTAGAATGGCTGTAGATATGCGGGATGTTCCTAAAAAGAATGTACCAATATTCAAAATTTCTTTGCATAGATTTAAATTCAATATCAGGAGTAGGCCTGTTCAACTGTTCATAATGTTTTATTTGATACTTTTCTTGCATCAAGCACACTGGCGTAAACATGTAAAGTTTTTATTTTTTTTTAGGGAAAGATGCCAGTTCTAGGGTGCGGGAGAAGGATGTCTGAGAAGAGGGGAGGGGGGGGGGTGCCCCCCTTCCTATGTAGCTTCGTATGATAATGTTCTGATGTAGCTTCGTAGGATAATGTTGTTTTTTGATCTCTAAGAAAGTTCTCACCGTGTATTTCAACCGTCTATATAGCATAAATGATCGAATCTGTGAAAGGAAAATTAAGAAGGGGGTTAAGGCTGAAACAAATATGTACAGATGTAGCCGTAGATTAGGGGAGTTTGGTGCCGAGGGGGGTATATATGGTATTGCTGTGTTCATGAAAGAGAGGATGGGACGGAGGGGGGGGGGGGGGTAATTTTGGTACGTTGATGCAGATTTGTCAAAGCAGAGTCTAACAGATAGACTTAGTTTGAACAGGACACTCAAATCACTGAATAATTTTATATTTCTATTTGAGGAATCGAGGTACCTGCAAACTATTTTGTAGGCCTACATGTATACAATGTCATGTTGCTGATATGATTTATACTGCATATGTCTGGTATAAAAAAAAAATCACAAACATGCCTTAACATAGGCATAGCGAATGAATTAGATAAAGACATAACCTTCCCTCTTATAATGGACTATTGTTATGATTGCTGTAATATCGTAAATTCTTTCTCTTCACCATTGTAAAGAATGATGAGGGCGAGTGTGATTATGCCAACTTCCCAACACGAAATATTGATGCTGATTTTCCTCTATTTTGGATAAGTACGTATCTGTAACTTGATCTAGTATTGAGGCAAGAGCATGAGAATGAACAAGGAGAGGTAAGAGTAGAGGGAAGGAGAAGAAAGAGAGGGAAGCGAATGCGTGGAGGAGGAGGGAGATGGTGGAGAAGGAGGAAGACGATGATCATCTAGTTGTCTTTCGCCTAGTGTTTCTCCTCCTCATTCACCGTTCACCCTTCCCTCTTCTAGTCATTCTCACTTGATTCTTTTCCCTACCCCCCTTTCCTCCTTCCTTGCCGTACTGCCCCTCCTCTTCTCCTCTATTCCTCACCATCAATCCACCCTCTCCCCCCACTCCCTTGTTCCCTTTCTCCCATTTCCTTCCCTCTCCCCCTCGTTTTATATTCCCTTCCATCTTTTTCATCTCTTCCTTTTAACTTTCTTACTCCCGTCTTCTACCGTTCCCATGCATTTTCATCCTCTCTTTTCTTCCGCCTTCGCCGTAAGTTCTTTCCTACCTCCTTCCTTCTTCACCCTCCCCCCTCCTGCTTCTCGATCTTCTCAGATCAATATTTTTCTTGTGTTTGTGCTTGGTTATTGCATAAAGAACTTGATAATTGATTGACCGACAGCAAATGTCGTGTCATCCGACTTTTTGCACGACATTTTGGAAAGTCGTTGTCAGTGTGAACTGAAATGTCGTGTCGTATGTCGTGTCGTATGTCGTAATGTCGGATGTCGGATGCAGTGTGAATCCGCCTTTAATGGTCAGATTCTTAGCATGGTATTAAGAATGGAATTAAGCACTTGAGTAGTTATATTTGAATTGCATATGCACTGTAATCATCTGCAACCTCTTCTAATTCAGCATTGAACTGGGCATGCAACTTGTGGGCCGACCTTCTTCCACTCGGATACTAACCAGAGCCTCTACCGCTTAATGTGCTCTATGGTAAATACTAGTAGATGAAAGGTTATGAATAAACTTCAAATGACTGATGGGGTGCAATCAACCCACATCCCTTTGGTTACAGCAGTAGTTCCATCATGGCAACTTGGACATCCTAGCAGGACCAGGGTTCACAACGCCAGAAAATCTAACCGTGAGCAATGGGTTATCATTGAATAGATTATGTTACCTCTGCCCAGCGATTGGCTTTCTTCTCAATTTCATCCTGAGGCTGTTTCTTCCTGAGTGCTTGTAGGCAGCTGAAGAGAGCGCTGTGCGTCTTGGCATCTGCAATGATACATGATTTAAAGAAGGGATAAACAGAGATAGAATGAAAAATATGGAGAAGATGATAAAGGAGAAGAAAACAAACAACAAACATAGGGAGAAAGTTGAAGAGCATGAAGGTGAAAAATTAAAGCAGAATAAAAGAAGAAACATAGTGAAAGTTGCTAGGCAACTACCTTCATTCACCACTTATGAAACATGCTTTGAAACAGCCTACTCTGGAGTAAGAATTTCCTAACTTTACTCAAAACAAAACAAAACGTTGGGAGAGTGTAAATGCTTGAACACAAAACAAATTTGCTTAGAGATTTTTTGCATGTTTTTCAAATAGCCTGGCAGACTTGTGATGCTTGCTTACTACTTACTCAAATATCTAGAACTTTGTTGATAGTCAAATAAAATATGTCAAAAATAAAAAAAATATGGTCCTCTTTACCCTGAGTAGCCTCATCAGTGAGAACGCCGCTTTTCTTTAGGGCCTGGCATTATTACCCCACTTCACTAGATCAAAAGATCCTACCATGCCCCTCTTTCTCTCCTAGGTACAGAGCAGCTACGTGAATTCAAATGTGCTGAAATTACCAGAAGTGGTTAGCTGCTGGGCCTGACCCCCTTAACCTCCGGATCGAGACTTTAGGGAACAATCCACCACACCATGCCTTTTTCCAAAGTCATGAATGGCTTATCTTAGCACAGTTTGCTCTTTAAATCAAAAGCAGGCAAGTGATGCTCTAGGTCTTGTCTTGTTTATGCAGGGTTCACAAGAAGAATGACAATTCCTTCCAGTATGCTTTTCCAACCAATAGAGTCGCCCATGAGGTATGTGTAAGATCAGGAATCAGTGGGTAATCATGACTTGCTTATAATATGTTTGATTATACTCAATCTCTTACCAATACTTTAGGTCTGATTTTTTAGATTTCATCAGATTCAATTAATTTTTAAGGTTGCAATCTCCTTTAGAGGCAGGATGAACCTTTTACAGAAGTGATGAAACGCGGCATGGATCAGCAGCTTACCATAACGATACGTGTATGAAATCTCAGTCATAGCTTTTTTAATAATTTCAAGAAAAGTGAAAACAAGCCTCGTTTACATTTGAAGTATCGTAACCATAGTCTACATTCAGCTTCCAGTTATATTATTGTGAGGGAAGTTCTAATCATATACACTGTATTTTCTTCCATTTTCTGTGGTTTTTACCCAATTCTATTTTTTTTAACACCCAAAGGGTCTATCCTGTTTTCAAGAAGTGATATTTTGAGTGCAAACAACCCTTACTAACAGCTCACCTTGAGACAGCACCGACTGGCAGCCACACAGGTGACCCAGGAGATGACCAAGACGTGGGTACCGCTTCAAACTGGATGAAACACTTTCCTGGAGATAGAAACATGAACAAAATTAGACAGGAATAAACGTCTCTTTTGGGGCATTCTTTAGTCAAAATTTTATTCTTTGACAGGGCATTCAGAGAAACCAGATGCAATCTCAGCAGATCCAATGATCTACAGAGATCGGTGCTAATGCACTTTGGTCTAATATACTGTACAACCAACCAGCTGACATGGACCGGTCATCTCGGACTTGTCCTGCCCGCACACGCGTGGGGTACCGATCGATCGCGACCCGCGAAGAGTAGCAGCAGTAGCATGCCCGATACTTTTACTGCGATCAGCCGGCCCGCTCACGCTGCGCGGGAGCAATCCCGGAGCTAGCCTGACAGTGACACGGATAGTGAAGTGACGATACTCACGCTCAATTTGCCGTTGACAGATATCAGAAATGCACGAAGCTCATGTAATTTTAGGAAAAGTTTCGACACTGCTGCAGATTGACTCTCTTCTTTGGAGTTACATGTTTCCGCTATTTTTAACCAATATGAGATATTTTCATCTGATATTATGCAGTTCCTTGTCTGCTCTTGCTTTTCCATGTCGACTGCTGAAATGTATTTTAGATAGCTAGCTTCATTCTAGTACTTGTGTGTAATGAGTAACCAAAAAAAATCCACTTGAGACACAATCTTCCATTACGATAAAGAGCAAATCTTCAAATGACAAGTCACAAAAATTAGTTAATTTCTTAAATTGCTTAAAAAAAATAAGATTTAGTCCTTAATGTTTATATTAAAAAACGTTTTATCTTTTTAGCACTTGACATAAGGCTATGCAGTGAACGAAAATTCCCGATGTATGCCGATCGCATTGAGCCTTTCGGAACGCACTGAAGGAGCGGCTCTTCAGATGAAGTTGCGAATTTATTACGTTTCATTACAACCATCATACATTAAGTTTAATTTTCCTAATTGCCTTTATCGAAAATGAACTGCACGAGTCAACACTACACTGTTTTGTTAAACCTGGTAACAAATGTAACCACCGCTGCTATTTACCGTTCATGATTTTGTACAGTAAAATAATACATCTGTATGAAGTTGAAAACAAAATAATGTAGACTTTATGTATTGGGTGATTTCAATGTCAATTTACATTTGTCACATAATCACAATGCAGGCCGACGCATTTTCCTCCGAGTCTAGTCAGTACAAAACGATGGAAGTCATTTTATTATAATTATCTTTTTCGTCTTTCCTATAATCTAGGCATGCATATCTCGATGGCCCTTTCATGCCCGCGTATCTTTCTTACCATTCTCATGAGCAAATCTTTCGTCCTTCCTATGTAACCTTATAAAACATAATAATCATAACACTTGTTGATAAATCTTTTCTTTTCTTTATAAATTTACGCAAACGGTCTAAAGATATTTTGTCGTACACTGTAAAAAATAACTGTAAATTAACAACATTTTCGACTTGTAAAATTACAAGTTTTGGTTGTTTTTCCATTATTACCGTATTTTTCTTGTAAAATGGCAGCGGAATCGTTTTTGTCTACGAAGTCGGCTTAAATTAACGGTTACAAGTACATGTAACTGTTAATAAACAGGAATCGCGTATTCATACAGGCCATCCTGTTTATTTACGAATTGTTCCCATAGTTCCATTTTCAGCAACGAGAATTTTCCTGTCAAAAAACAACAAATTCCTTAATTAAACAACATAAAACAAATAATACTGTTGATCAACATGTTTCTCGTATATCAATGGCCTTCCTTGTTCACTAACAGGAAGTTCTCGTATAGTTCTGGACACTGTAAAACTAACTGTAAATTAACAGTCTTAGTTTGACTTGTAACATTACAAGTTTGGGTTGTTTTTCCATTATTACGGCATTTTTCTTGTAAAATGGCAGGGAAATCGTTTTTTTTTTAGGAAGTCGGCTTGAATTAACGATTACCAGCTCGTGTAACTGTTGATAAACAGGAATCGCGTATTCATACAGGCCATCCTGTTTATTTACGAATTGTTCCCATAGTTTCATTTTCAGCAACGAGAATTTTCCTGTCAAAAAGCAACAAATTTCATAATTAATCTACATAAAACAAATATTGCTGTTGATCAACATGTTTCTCTTATATCAATGGGCTTCCTTGTTCACTATCAGGAAGTTCTCGTATAGTTCTGCACACTGTAAAAAATTACAAGTACAATTACAAGTTTTGGTTGTTTTTCCATTATTACGGTATTTTTCTTGTAAAATGGCAAGGAAATTGTTTTTTTTTCTATACACTGTAAAAAATAACTGCAAAACTACAGGATTTTTTGCCCGTGAAATTACAAGATACTGCCGTTGCATTGAATTTACTGTCTTTTCCATGTAAAATAACAGTAAGTTTGTTTCTCTACAGGAAGTCAGCATGTGTTCTGGTATTTTAACGAACTACTTTGTTAAATTACAAATTGTTACGTCATTTTCATTTTCAATGAATATTCATTAGCATAATTCTGTTAGCAAGGGATTTAGAAAATAACAATTATCAATGAAATTGATTGCTATTTTATAGAATATTACAATTGTGAATGTATGGCATATTAATAAAAAATATTTAATCTATAAAGGATCGCTAATTGAATTGAAAGTACTATCAAAATGTTGATTTATCTGTCTAATTAGTGCATCTTTCCGCAAGTACTAACCATAACGAAAGTATGTATAAATAGGATGCCCTATATAAGAATGTCCAAGCAAGTTAATGCTAGTTAGTGATAATAGGTGTAGGTTAAATTAGGCTTATTGTTAGATTAGGAGTAGTTTAGGATTAGGATTAGGCTATGTATTAATTAATTAATAGGATTTAATTAAACGGGCATTCCCGTTAAAAAGCGGAAATGTTTTTTACAGTGATATGAAGTCGGCTTGAATTAACGGTTACCTTAATCAAGTCAATGTCAAAGAACAGGAATTCCATTAATTTAACAACATTTTATTACATGATAAATACAGGAAAGGACTGTCAATTTACAGAGCACTTATTAACGGGAACCTGTATTTTAATGAGGCTGTATAAAAACGGGAATGCGACACTGTTAAATAACAAGGTGGTCAATAACGGGAACCTGTATTTTAATGAGGCTGTATAATAACGGGAATGCGAAACTGTTCAATAACAAGGTGGTCAATAACGGGAACCTGTAAATTTACACTAGACTGTAAAAACACTGCATGAGGATGTGAAAAAACGGGCGTTCCTGGCGTCCCGGACTGCCAGGAAATTTCCCGTAAAAAAACGGTAATATTTTTTACAGTGTACTCACACTATTCTTTCTCATAATGCAACTATTTTTTCTCTTCTATCGTTTGATTTTGTCTTTGAAAAATCTCCCCTTTTATTTATAATCCCATTATGACCTACACTTTTATCGTTTATATCCATTCCTAACATTTCTTTCCAAGTTACAATTTCTTGCTTTATACACCCGTTGTATTCACTTTCATGAAAGAAACTTTTCCATGGATACTTTGTCAGTTCAATAACTTTCTGGGTGGGGCGTTTCATGAAAGTTGTCAGCAGTGACTAAATAGTCATGAGTGCCAAAAAATTTCAGTGAAATCATCAGTTTTGATTGGCTGAGACTACCCTCTGACTGTTGCCATGGTAACTGTCGGAGAAAAACAACTTGTCATTGCTGATAACTTTCATGAAACGTCCCCTGATCTCTGAGATTTGAGCCTAGCTATATAATCTCTGTGGTTTGACTAAAATTTTACCGACAAAATTATGACACCTCGGGGGGCGTTTCATGAAAGTTGTCAGCACTGTCAAGTTGTCTTTCTCCGACAGTTACCATAGTAACAGTCAGAGGCTATAGTGCCTCTCCCTCAATCAAAACCAAGGATTTCAGTGACTTGTCATGAAATGCCCCCTGAATGTTTCGGGGCTGTGCTGGAAGGTACAATATCACAACTAACAATATATTTTTGTCTCAATTGGCAGAAATGACCCAATAATCAAATTTTCTTTGCATGAACGTTTTTTTTTTTTGTAAGTGAATGTGCTGATGTTTTGCCCCCGAAATATCTGTCTCCAAATATCAATCATTTAAAGTACTATAAAACTTTCAAATTTTTCGCTTGATTTTTTTTTTTTTCTCCAATGCTCTAAATAATCTCATTCACTACTCTTTAACATGCTAATATCTCCTCCAATAATGATTTTGATATCAACTAAATGTTCTCTCATTTTCAAGAAAATGATGTTTAAACGAGATTATGCACAACTAGGATACCCGAAGGCATCAGGCAGACCTCTTCAGCAGAACTGTTAAAATGGTTGCTCTATTGGTTATTTCTTTTATTTATTTATTTATTTATTATTATTGTTAGAAGAAAACATTTGCGTAAAACAGTGAAAATCCCTTGGCGGTGCCTCTCGGTCGTTGGACCGATCATGTACCGATAGCCTTACCTTGGCCTCAATGTGTCACTGTGTGCGTAACGGGGAGTTTATAACCACAAATGCATGATATTAGCAAACAAAAGAAAGCAAACAATACTAGGCAGATATCAGGGCTTATTCAATAGTAGGCTAAGCTGATTAAAATACGCCTTTTATTTCAACAGCCACTATTATATGCAAATGAGATCATATTTCAAAATTCAAAATAAAGGGTTGTCTCGGTCAATTCTACATGACGTAATCATTGTGATTTTTATATTTTGTATATCATTTGTCATAAAATAGAAAAGAACGAAATTGTGTCAAAATGAAAATGTGTCATATACAATACAACTCATGTTGCCCACCGAATTTGATCTTGTTATTACCTTGCATGACTGGATACGGTATGCAATTTAAATGCAAAGTTAACCCCAAAGTCTTGCCAGGCAACAAAAGCAAATAATTGATCACTTTAGAATGCCTATCATACAATACGCAGCTCATTGGAATGTTAAGCATGATTAAGTGTGTACATAGGTAAATAAACCTGCCATGTGAACCACAACTGAAATCTGACCAAACAACAATGAATTACCCCCACACCATCCTATATTAAAACGCTACATGCAGACATGTTTGATTTGATTTGATTTATTTTCCATAATAGTCTTCAACAATGATATACAATAATTATTGAATACAAGGAATGAACAAGGTATAAACAAATATATATCAGGACAGTTCATCTTGTTCTGGCAAACAAAATGAATTGTACAAATTATTATGGAGGGAAATCTAAAAAAAAAAAAAAAGCATAGCTTGTAAGGTATAGGTTACCCAAAGGTGACGTAAAGGCCAACGGTACGGAAAATAACATGTTCAATCTGTGTGAAAGGCGATGAAAAAGTATATTTACAAAATTCGTGATAGCGTGTAACGATCAAATGCATTTCTTGAACTTCGTCATTAATGGATAGCAATTCTAGTGAAATACTTTACTTGAATATAAATACTGGGTACCTCAAACACGACTGGTTACGAGATGAAATCAGGAAGTGTGCTAGGAGGACGGGAATGGAAGGGGGGGTGTCGGTATCTCCTACAACATGCACTCCTGCGTATCCAACCCGACCGATCACTCCGCCAATTTATTGATTTTCGATAAAGAGAACTTCAGAGCCAATCGATTAAATATTCTATTAACGTGATTAGTCTAATCCAATGTGCTTCACAACGCGTTGCATTAGAGAAATCATTTTGATAAAGAATGCAGTACCCGTGAATGGTATAATAGGGAGAACAATTTATTAATTGGATATTGATAGTATCTCCCGCTGCCGTGGGAGTCACATATTTCGAAGTATTATCATGAAAATGGGGTTTACACGTGTGCAGATGAATATGAAAACTGTCATGACTGGTATTGCAACACACGCGATACGCGATATCAAATTGTAACAACAAACTTTTATCCTTGTATGCCGTGAGGGCCTATTCAATCGATTAACGAAGTTAAATTATTTTGCTGACACCATTGTTGTGATTAATTATAATTGTCACATTTTACACACTTACAATATAATTTAAGCTTGCACATATTGTACACGTAAATACATGTATTAAGATGTAATACCCCATCAGCATCAACCAATACGTTCTTCTATCAAACCATTAGTTAACGTCCGTGTCTCCGAATATTCCTTCAACTTAAAATTCAGCAGCATTGTATAGGACAGATAATATCGAAATCAACACTTTACAATATGGTGGATATCTTTTTTTTTAATAATAAGAATGGGGATGGAATCTGTTCCAAAGCAAATTTGAACTTCAGTTCCTACTATCATGCTTAAAAACCATTGTGATCATAAGTATTTGTTGAACTTCCTGAATGGACGTGTAAATGCTAGAGTGTATAAAGCTGAAAAAAATCTGCCGTCAGATTAAGGGCTTACAATTTGTGATATTGGTTGTGGTGTGTAATGATCTAGGCAAAGACAAGAGGGGTTTTTGTGCTGTTATTTACGAAAACATGCACATTGAAAGGCACGATACGTTAACTGTGATGTCTGGAAGTGAACTCAATTTGGCAGATTTTGCGTACAACTCATTCCAACAGCTTATTGTTTACACAAGTTGATCCTTATGTCTGAAAAGAACATGACGACAATCCCTATTTTATTTTTCACATATGACCCAGTATGACTATCATGGTATAATGATACCGCATGACTGAACCTTAACAGACCTATCACATCAAAAGAAGTTTAACAACATATTAACATCAAATCTATCTCTAAAGAGACAGACACATTCCAATCTATAAACGTGGAACGTATATCTGAAAAAGGAGAACGAGAGCCCATGTATCCTACTCGGAGACCTACAAGTTCCTCTCTAACGACACACTAAGTGCAAAATGGCGGGGAAGGTTGGGAAGAAATGGGATAGGATATTATTTTCTGGGCTAATTTTCAGAATAGAAATATTCGTGCAAAAAGACGTGTTTCCAACTTCTACCGACTGGGGCCATGCTTCATAAACGAGCTTCAGAGGAAAGAGAGTATATCTGTATATAAACCCCTCAAAAAGTTCTGCAAGTCAAGTTTGAGGGATAACATATCGCTTGTTGCTTCATCATCGTACTGGAGTATAGAAAGCTTGATTATTACTCTTCGGTTGATGTTCCATTTTCTACGGTTATGCAATCATTGAATGTGCGGTATATATTCCCCAATATAGAGCAAAGTAACAAAATGCATTGTTTTCAACACCGAAGGCTCCATTTGTTTTAAAGATATGCAATGAGTTTTGAATAGTGTTAACATGACAATGAACGTTCACGCATCCGCTACCCAGGACGAAAAAAAACAGTAGAAACCAGTAGAGAAAAACCATTAGAATTTCTACTGGTTTCTACTGGAAATTTTCTAATGGTTTGAATATGGAAAGTGAATTGATTTCCAGTAGAAACCATTAGAAAAATACCATTAGAATACCAGTAGAAACTTTTCACAATCATTTTCAAACTATTAGATCTCACTGGTTTCTGCTGGTCTTCAATAACATTAGACCCTACCCTTTTCTACTGGTTTCTACTGGTTTGATTTTGCAGTTCCTCTTCAGACCAGTAGACGCTACTGGTTTATGAAAAACGAGTAGAAACCAGTAGACACTCTTTACTGGTTTCTCCTGGTTTCTATGGGATTTTCGACCTGGGTATGAACAATGCTCTTGTGTTATGCGCGGGCAAAATGTGAAAGGTTTCCTTTTGAATCTTGTCCGCATAACAAAATACCATATTCATTGTGATGTCGTCTCACCAACATCATTCAAACTCATTTCATGAGCGAAACAAGCGGAAAACACACAATTTTGTAACATTTCATTGTGTAACTGTACCTTGCTGCATATTCAGAAGGTCTGTGCATTATAAAACAATTTATTTCTTCAACACTGCTAGTTTCCATTATGATTATACCTTATTGTGATGATTTTTCCTTATCTAAACATTCACAGTAATTATTTTTTCTATCACTAATGTCTCTCTGTTTTTAACTTTTCGCGAGTCATCATCATAAAGTGCTTCATCTCTAAATAATTTCTCTCATATTGAAATCAGTACAAACACATCTTAGGACACGTGACTGATGATTTATATCAATAACTATTCTGACAGCTTAAACATGCTCAGTCGACAAAAGAATTCACTTAGTTTTTCAAACGTGTCTGTATTCACGAAAAGTTTTGGGTAACCGGGTCCTCGTGTCCATTATGGACGATAGTAGGATTACTGAGTTTTATAATACAGTACATAATCACGTAACATGTAAATATGATTATTAATATACAATAATATTGTCATAAACTAAAGTCATCGTATACACTGTTCATCAAGTATTTGTATGACTATATTAATAGTCTTTTATGTTATATACTGAAAGAAAAGAACTTAACGAATATGAGTGGAGCGGTACAATAAACATTTACTATACCAAAGAAAAACTACTGTATAATGATACCCTGTATAAATTGTGTGATATGTTTTAATGTTCTCCTAAACTACTATTAGTTAAATATGTCAACATATTGTGCAAATCATAAAGCGTATGGTAATCTACACACACCCGCGCGCGTATAATCACTATATAGATGTAGATGTGAGTTGAAATAGTGATTGTGTCACTAATGTCTCATCTGGATAATGTCAACACCTATGAATATATCGAGCTATATTTGATTGCTCGACAACTCCAGCTGAGAGGTAGAGTCAGACACCTTAGTGGTACCGGTGATGTTGGTACTGGGCTGAGATGATTGGTCACTGCCATCCTTCTGTGCGAAGACGGATTGTCCATCTCTGGGCATCGCCTGGAGGAGCTCCTGAAGAGCCTTCCGGAAGTTGGGGCTCCTAGCGGCGTAGATGAACGGGTTAGCACAGGAGTTGACGAACGCTAGGGCCACGAAGCAGCGGTACAGTGGGCTGAACAGATGCGTGAAGTCCACCAGACCAAGGTTGAAGACCAGAAATGCGAACTGGTCCGGCGTCCAGCAGACGATGAAGGTAATGACGACGATGATGAGCATATGCATCACGCGGTACTGCGCCTTGCGGAGAACCGAGGCCTGTCTCTGCCGAAGAGTGTGGATGGTGAGCACGTGCGCAACGATCATGATGACGACGGGAGCGAGGTACTCCAGAAGGAAGAGCGACACTCCCAGCAGCTTGTGGAAGGCGACCGAGGGCAGGACCGTGACGCACGTGTTCTCCATGACGAAGTGGGCGTAGAGACTGCCAACGTTGATGAGGAAAGCCACCATCCAAATGATGACGAGAACGAGAGCCGTACGCTTCGGCGAGAACAGGCGCTTGAACATGAATGGGTAGCGGACGGCCGTGAGTCGTTCCAAGGAGATGGTTGTGAGCGTGAAGATAGACGCACAGATAGAGACCCACATGAGAAGGGATGGGTGAACGATGCGGCAGTAGATCTGCGCTGCGAGTGTGTCAGGCAGCCTCGTCGCGCGCGAGTGGGGGATGATGAAGATCGATGTGAGGAAGTCCGCAACGGCCAGGGCGCCGATCAGGGTGTCCGTGGAATGGCGTCTCTGTCCTGGTCGGAAGAGCACCAGCACGACCAGGAGGTTGCCGACGATGCCGATCACGGCTAGAACGAGCTGTATGATCTGCCACCACTCCCAGGTCACCAGCATCCACTCCCACTCCACTGGGTCAGCGGGGCCAGTCGGGGCCGCACTTGTGGCGTTAGGCTGACCAGTCACCGTATCGTTTACCCAAGACATACTGAGACCAGCAGTCACCGTCGATCGACCTCGCTGGTATTACTGCGCGCGAAGTTCCGCGAAAGGTTTGCGGTGGGAGTTTTTCTGTTGGGCAGTATTCCATGGATAAAAGGAAGGAAATATGCAATATAGATTGAAAACTTTGTGAAGATGCGGTAGCATTTTCAGGAACGATCGACAGTTAGCTAATCTGGAAAAACACTGAAAGAGACACGTCGCGTAAGATAGCGCGTTTTCAATTCAATTCAACATAGGGGTCAATGCATTAAAATACTGCTCACAATACAAATGAATAAATGGATGCAAGAAGAACCAAAATGTACAAATAACATCATAATACATTCTTTTAAATACATCTAAGAAGAACTCATGTAAACATAGAACACAAATCATACACAAATTATCAACAGCTAAAACACTGGAATTAAGCATTTGAAATAACGAGATGTCAATAAGTTGTGCACCTTTCCATGTACCTCCCTTCGCCCTGTAGGCAACATGAACTACAACATAATCTGTGGCAAAGCACCACCCATGGAAGGTCGAGAAAAGTCCACTCTCTCTCATCAGAAAAAATAACTTGCGACCTACAAGACTTACCATTAGCACAATCAAGCTTCGAGTTCTTGGGTATATAAAGCGCAGTATTGCAACTATTTTCTATAATTATAAAACACGTTATAAGGGGCGAAAGAAAAGAAGGGATAAAGGTTGAGGGAAAACTTTGGAGTTAAGATGAAGGAAGGGGCATAACGACAATCTTTAAAGGGGTTACTAAATTAGAAAAATAAGTTCCCACTAATCTACGTAATATTATCCACAAGAAAAGAATTTCACATTTGTTTGCCGCAATAAAGTCTCAGTTTGACGAAAATTTGAAAGAAAAACGCACACCTCCAAGTGACGTCAGATTTTCGTCAAAATGAAACTTTATTGCGGCAAACAAATGTGAAATTCGTTTTAAGTGGCTAATTTTACATAGATTAGTGGGAACTTATATTTCTAATTTAGTAACCATTTAACCCAAAGCAGGTAGGAATATGAGCATGGATAATGTTTATAATGATGTTAGTAATGCCAGAAGTTACAGAAACGAAGTTCCACACGTATGTAAATACGGTAATTCATACAGTAAACGAAAAAATAGCTTATGATCATACTTAATACATACCTATCGTTGATGATTGATAATTATTGCTATTCTGCGAGCAAATTCGTGTAATTAAGGTCCAGTATATTGTCCAGTTAAATTCGTCAAACAACTGATCAGCGAAATTACGAGTATAACTATGTTTGGATTGTTTGATACCCGCAGCGCGATATGAATTATATTATCACTGTGCTGTGCGCTCAAATGGAATGAGGAAGTCGCTGCAAAAGACTTCGGTATGCTTTAGGTTGACAATCAAACGTGGAGTGACGACGGAATAAAAAAAATATCATATTGTGGTTGCACTTTAAGTTTCATGCATAATGCAAATTGTAGGTTGAATGAGTGTGAGAAAGAAAGAGAGAGAGAGAGAGGCAAGTATACCTATAAGGGGAGGGAGAGAGATAAAACAATAGAGAAGGAAAGGCAGAAGGACAGAGGCGGGAATAGATAGGGTGTGTGTGTGTGTGTGTGTGTGTGTGTGTGTGTGTGTGTGTGTGTATGTATGTATGTGTGTGCACGTGTGTGTGTGTGTGTGTGTGTGTGTGTGTTTGTGAGAGAGCTTGTTTGTGTGTGTATGTATGTGTGTGTGGGTGAGAGCGTGTTTGTGTACGTATGTGTGTGTGTATGTGAGTGTGTGGTAGAGGGATGGAGAGAATGTGTTGTGTATGTCTATCTGTGTTTGTGTCTGTACGTGTGTGTGTGTCTACAGTGTGTGTGTGTGTGAGAGAGAGAGAGAGAGAGAGAGAGAGAGAGAGAGAGATGGTGAGAGCGTGTTTTATGTATGTATGTGTGTATGCGTATATACGTGTGTGCGTGTATATATATGTACGTATGTACGTGTGTGTGTGTTAGAGAGAGAGCGTGTTTTATGTATGTTTGTCTGTGTATGTGTGTGTATACATACGTGTGTGTGTGTGTGTGAGAGAGAGAGAGAGAGAGAGAGAGAGAGAGAGAGAGAGAGAGGGGGAGACGACAGCGAGCAGAGGGAGTTAATTTTCTGCCATTTTGGAAAGTATTAAATGACAGACTTACAGTAATTGCTTTCGTATTCTCTTAACAATTTGAAAAAGGATCAACACATTCTTACAAAGTTTCAGTTTCATGCAGAACGCAAATCATAGGTTGACTGTGAGCCCGGACTGTGAGACTTTAGCTGCACCGATAGAAAAACACACCCGGGTGTCGCTGCGCAGTGTATTTTGGAATGATTTTTCTCTGTATGCAGTTCGGATAATATTATTGTAGGGAAGAATCCAATGGCGGGTTTCTCCCTGTCACACAATCATGACAATATTATTGCACCTTTTGTCATCACGAATTTATTCATTCCAACCAAAAATTCATTATACAGCTGTCTTGTCCAGTGCATTATATAGATTTTAGGATATCTATACATCCTGCCGACAATCGATTTACGAATGTATTCTCATCATGTATGTTTAATTTCTATAAAAATATAACTTTATTAATCTATTTCAAGTATTGCTTGCGTAAAGCGCAACGCCTCCTCCCATTTTCCCTACGTGACCGTTGGTAATGATATATAAAAGGCTGGACTGCACGATCATTGTGCATTGGTGAGGCTGCGCTTGGATGTGTGGATGATTATGGATGATTGCAGTTCGCTGCACAATATATCATAATTAATAATAATAATTTTCTGAAGTCACGCACACAATCAATTGAAATACTGTTCTAGACGAAGATACTATTTACTACACGAGACTACACAATAATATTTACATGTTACATTATTTTATTTACTACGAAAATATCACATAGTACCCTACGGATCGATGTATTGTTGTATAAGGTATGAGATGGGTATGATGTGGAACAGTAAGAAATTAATACTCTTCTACTGCACGATAAAATTACATTCCGAGTCGATAAAAATTATTGGAACGTCCTTTCTGGATGAAATTATCATAAATACATTTAATGTATTGCAGCATTTACTTTTGTGCATTTTTTCCTAATATAACCTCGGCGCATCATTTTGATAAATACGTCAAATCCTGACAAAAGTCATCCATGCACAGTTCGGCAGAAACGAACATGGGATCAAGCAAACAAGCACTCTCTGTACATAAACGTATATTAGAGATTATGATCTATTTTCTATAATGCTTTGTAAATATTGTAAATAGTACTGATTAATATCATTGTAGAACAGACATCCCCTTCCCCTCCCCTTCCAATACACCCCTCTCTCTCTCTCTCTCTCTGTCTCGCTCTCTCTCTCTGTCTCTCTCTGTCTCGCTCTCTCTCTCTCTCTCTCTCTCTCCCTCTCTCCCTACCTCTCCCTACTTTTACCGGTCTTCCTTTCTTTATCGTGTATCGATTACCTTACTACGTTTTTTCTATCATAACAGCAATTATAACGATATTCATTTTCGAAACTTTCTTTTAGATTTAGGTTGACAATTATTCTTTCCTCGTTTTTCAATACCAAGCGTGTTTTAGGATGCTGATCGTATGCCGATTTAATCATTTTGTAACACGATAATTTCCTTATCGTTTCTATAGTCTGCCTATATCGTTAGCAATCTAGCTGTTGTTTCAGTAGAAAACAATAACTACGAAACATTACAAATATATTGTTTTTTAATTTCAATTAATGTTGACATCTTGTGAAGATTCGATTATTAAATGTAGTACCAGTATCTACAAATAAAAAGACTGTCAACAAAAATGTTTTTGGTTTCCCTATGTATTATAATCTTCCTACTGCGTAAAAACATATTGCTGAAACTCACTCGATGCCAATGCGGGTTCTTCGGGGTGTGAGTTTTTGCACAAATAGAATGAGAGTAATATTTTATGGACGGAAAATAATTCGTGTAAGTTATGGCTTTTTATACTTTAAGTTACTGACGGAATCTAGTTTAGCCAACAGTTTTTTGAAGGTGTAGCTTTTAGCTATTTACAACATAGGCCTAATACATTTCGCTCGTTATCTTTGCACATTGTGCTGTTCTGCACGAACGAATGAAAAATAATGTTGTGTGTTTTTATAGTATGTCATGTTGTCCTGATCAATTTAGATTGAATAAAAGTTTTGGGAAGAAGTTGTAATTTGTGAAGACGACGGGACCTTTAATCTATGGAGAGTGGTTCTGTCATGAACATAGGTCCCATTCCATACGAATGAAGGAATTGACTAAAAATGATAAAATCGTTCAAGTTAATCGAATCCGGACCCGCTCTGACGGCAGAATGGTTGCGACATTATTACGTCCCGTAATCATCACCATTTCAACCACTTAACTTTGATTTAAAAAAAAGTACTTCCCCTTTGATGGTGCTATGTATTGTTTTCCTACCATTTTTGAAAAAAAAAAGGCTTTCCGGTAGTGACGTTACATATGTCGTGATTTTGGTGGGAAAGCATCGGACTTAGGCTTGCCAGAAAAATATTGTTGTGATGTCCATGGTCAACCCTTGCGACCTACGGGGTTAGTAATGATTGTTCCGACTCGTCTCACATGATATCTTGTGGGCTCCCGGCCTCTGCCGGAAGACTCGTCTTCATTAAAATTCCATGCATGTACCCGATATCAGAATAACTAGACCAAGCCCCGGCCCCACAACACACATTTATGAACGGCTAGTATTTATAGGCCTATATATATCACCTTATTTTGGGACGTGCTTATGATACGTCGGGGATAATGCACATCAGGGATCACAGGTCGAAACTTTGAAATGGTGGATTTTTTTTTAAAGATGTTTATTGGTTTCTCTCAAAATAAATTCACACAATACGCGGTTGTAAAAATAATTACTTAAACTTCTACATTATACACATCATGTAATATTCAAATGCACTGTATCGTACCACGAAGTATCACAATATAATGACTCACATTAATATCTGAGAGAAAAATGTGTGTGTGTCTGTCGATTGCTACATATCAATTATCGATGGGCACCGCACCCCTCCCCCCCCCCAACCCCTTATTGTTGTTGTTGTTGTTGTTGTTGCTGGTTGATCGGTTTTTCACACCCGATTACGTACACCCTCACCCCCTCCGCCCCCCCTCCCCCCCACCCCTCTCCTTCCCGGCCCACCACTCCCACCCAGCCGGCCTCATGCTGGTACCGTACATGTGCATGCGAAGTGCCGTTGGTTACGCTGAAGTTAACGGTACCAGCGATGAAACGAATGAGCCTGCACCTAAAACCAGTAGCTTGGGCTAGGCCACCGATGTCGTGCTGGGCTTGAATATTGTTGACCCACAGTTAAATTAATCTAGCTTTCTTCAATGCCCACAGTTGTATACAGTCGATTTCCTGACTTCACCATTTTCAGTCAACTCATCTAAAGAAGGAGGTGCGGCGGCGAAAACTAGGCGTGGGTAAGTACAAGTACGGTACCGATACGAGAGGTCTGACTAGTAGTGCGGCACGCGTAGGCGTAGTGGGAGGCCGTGACTGTCATCCTACTACAGTACTATGGCTATGTCGATATTGGCATGGCAGCCGCCGACCGGCCTCGCCACCAATTGCGAAGGAATGCCGGGTCGTCCGGTCACCGGCCCGGGCCGGCGGGCCCGTCCGTCTCTACTCAACTACTCAACAATTAAAGTCAAACTTACACGGCGTTTGACCTCTTATCTTCGTGTTACCTGGTTCCATGTCACGATTTTCGCATGCTCTTGTGATCCCGTACAACAGGGGACCAGGCAGTATCGCACATGTATAATGCACGCAAATGGGAACACTGCAATATTGATTGTCGTCGGCAGAAAGTGACCTAGAAATCACTTTTTTTGACGAGTTAAGCAGCGAAAATTTTGACTAGGGTTAGGGTTAGGGTCAGTGTTAGGTTCAGAATTAGGTTGAGGTGC
Source organism: Arbacia lixula (assembly GCA_963669155.1). Taxonomy (NCBI): domain Eukaryota; kingdom Metazoa; phylum Echinodermata; class Echinoidea; order Arbacioida; family Arbaciidae; genus Arbacia; species Arbacia lixula. The sequence goes on along the minus strand of OZ022580.1, from coordinate 22,794,740 downwards.
AGGGTTAGGGTCAGGGTTAGGTTTAGGGTTAAAATTCATAAAATTAGTGGGATACCCTGGTCCCCCCTATTGTACGGGATTGCCCATATAAGTTGGTTTAAAAGCACATACTCGTACTACTTTCCTAAGGGAGAGTTCCTTTTTGTGACAGCCACTCAAAAATCCTCATGCATATTCAACTTACATGTAGTTAGAATAATGTATACATATAGATCTAGAGATGGATTGAGGTTTATATATAGTTTAATTTTCAAGAAACTTAAAATATACAGGACCACTGTCAGACTGTGATTAGGGTTATATATGTTTTTTTGTTAAGAAAAAATAAAATATACAGGACCCCTTGTGACTAGGGTGAGCGCTACCCTTTTACTGCAACCAGCCCGCTCACACAGTTAGTGGGCTGTGTAGCGCAGAGCTTTGGAACAAGAGAGTCGTGGTTAGATCAGTAAATTTGAGCAGTCCTGGGGCTAGTGCGACCCCAGTGTCCTAGGGTAGGAGTGAGGGCATAGGTTGGGGATACAAATAATGATATATGAATAAATACTATAGCGAGAAGAGACCGAGATGTATGGTACATGATTTTTTGAGACCTTTTTTATTTTTATTTTAGAATATACCCCCAGAAAAATGCTCAATTTTTACTCAACCCCTATAAAAAATGTTGACCTCGTTTAGAATGATCGAGTTAGTTAACACAAATTTCAGGTGGCTCTACCAAAAGAAGATCTTTCCGACGTGTGAAATAAAAAAAACATTAGTGAAGGTTTGATGAAAATCCGTCGTAGGATATTAAGAAAGTTATGATCTTTTGTCAATTTTAATTTTGTGACAGTATCTAGTTGGTCTAGCTTGGCTGTAATGCTACTTGTCTTGTGGTAGTTCTTGGATGATGGGCTTATGTTTATTGGACACATGTGTAACCTGGCATTTCTGAGGGTTGGACTCCATTAGCCAGTCAGCTTCCCATTGTTCCAATGAGTTTAAAGGTCTTTCTGGAGTTTGTTGGTGTCAGCGTCTGTCCTGATGTTTCGGTAAAGCATGCCATTATCTGCAAAAAGTCGAACTGTAGTGTCAGCAGAGACATATATTGGTAAGTTGTGAATGAATAGCGGAAAGAGCATGGGCCTAACAACACTGCCCTGTTGGACACCGGAAGCTAGATAGGCCTTGTTGGAGTAAGTCTTCAAGTGCTATCTGTTGTGAAGGAAATCTGCAATCCATCCATGAGTTGAGTGGTGCATGCCATGTAGTAGTCCAGTTTGTGGAGTAATCTACCATAGGGTACCTTATCAAAGACTTCGGAGAAGTCCAGTAATGTCATGGTGCTCCCTGTTGTCTATGCCCCTTGCCTATTTCTTCCAGCTTATTCTTGGGACTGTGAAAGTTAACATTTAGGATTCTTAAATGAGTACCTGTACTGTTTGCCTGGATCAGCAGACGCTGGAATAGCAATGTTCACAGTCTTCTGTGTAGAGAGCAGGACAGGTATGAATCAAGTGTTAATATCCTCTATCTCCCCCCAAGTCTTTGGCACGGTGAGAAGTAATGAAGCGTGTCGAAGATGAAAGTTGTGTCCAAAAAAAAGGTCAAATATCCAAAGAACGGGTAACTCGAGGAAAACGTCCAATATCCAAATAACAGGTAACTTTGTAAAACACTAAAACTCGTCGAACAGGAACTCCAAAACAAGAACACAAGGAAAATGTCGTCCGTAACTTAGGGCGACATGTCATAATCTGAGTGCCATGCAGGTCTGCCGGCCCGACGAAGAGAACGCCTAGGTGAAGGGGCTGGGTCGGCAGCAGGAGCGATGACGCTGTCCTCAGGAGGAGGAGGGAGGGGTGGAGGAGCAGCTGCTGAAGGTGCAGCGGCAGAGGGAACCACAGCAGGAGTAGCACGACCCACCGCGGTTGACGGGGTATCAACAAAAGGTGGCGATATGCGGGAGTCATCAGCGATATCAACCACTGGTGGTAGGAAGGCATCAGCAATGGGCTCGGGCCGCTGTCTTGTAGGTTCAACGGGACGTGAAGGGGGTGATGGTGGGCCTCCAGACATGGTAGTGGGATGCTTGGGAGAGTAAGGGTACACTGGTCGACTTGAGGCACGAACATCATCCTCCATCGTCTTCGGCGGCAAGGGCCGATGGATAGGGGTGTATTGTCTCAGAAACTTCCTGTTCCGCAGCGTCACCCGGCCGGAGCCATCTACACGGACCATATATTGGTCATATTGCCGTACTTCAATGACGATGCCGGTCTTGTCCCATTTCAGAGGATGTGGCCCGGTTTGGTTCTGGATGCGGACATGATTGCCGACAACAAGAGGTGGAAGCCGTTTGGTGTGCTCCGACCAGCGTTCTGCCCCCTTCATGTGACGGTTGCGAAGGGCCTCTTCTCTTGCCTGCAAGGTTTCACACCAGGTGTTGTGTGGCTTGTATTTGCCAGGGGCAATTGGGATGAAATCCTGGATCGGGTGGCCAAAGACGCACATGGCTGGAGAGAGCTTCGTGTCCCTGTCTGGGGTATTGCGATACTGAAGTATGGCCCGCTGAAAGTTGTCTGTATCCAGGGATCCAGTAGCGCTAGTGTTGTCCATAATGAGTCGTTTAATGGTCTTCACAGCAACCTCAGCTCGACAGTTGCTGTGGGGAAAGGCAACAGAGGCTAGGCGATGATGGATACCCCAGTTGGTGAGGAAATGGCGTGTAGCTACTGCCGTGAATTCAGGGCCACCATCAGAGGTCAGCTCATCAGGAATGCCGAAAGTGGCAAAGATGCGACGTAGGCACGTGATTAGGCCATCCGCCCCATTCGCAGACCGTTCAACGATTGGCCAGTTCGAGTACCTGTCCACTATGACCAAATAGTTGCATCCTTTGTAATGAAAGTAGTCCGCGCAGATACACTGGAAGGGGTAGACTGGCGAGAGCAGTGGGACTGGTGGCGCACTGGGATTGGAGGGTGCCATACGGTTACACTGAGTGCATCCCGCACGTAGAGCAGCAATCGCCGGAGTGATGCCAGGCCAGAAGACAGATGCTTCAGCACGAGCGGTCAATGACGTAATCCCCTGGTGGGCAGCATGAAGGTGGCTCAAGACTTCATCCCTGAGTGAAGGAGGAATAAGCACACGATCATTGTACAGGATAACTCCATCAACTGAAGAAAGTCCATCTCGAAACTGGGAATATTCACGAAGAGGTTGGGGAAACGCATGGCGATGGTCAGGCAGGCCAGACTCAATGAGGTCAAGGAGTGCCTGCGTGGTGTCATCACTTGCGGTGGCGGAACGTACTCGGTCCCATGTAACTGACTTGAGGTGAATAGAGTCCAGAGCACACATGGCAGTTGAGAGTGTGCAGACTTCAACAGCATCCGTGTACGGGTCTAAGGTTCGAAGGCCCCCCATGAGGGTTGGTGAGTGGAGGAACGATGGTGGTACCATATCGACCACCGCTACGTCATCCGGGAGGTGTAACTTCTCAGGCTCACCTGTTGGGTGACGAGAGAGGCAGTCTGTAGCACGGTGACGGATGCCTGGGACATGGACCATCTTGAACTTGTATCGCAATGTCTTCTCCTTAAGATTCCGCAAGCGGGGATTAGGGATTCCCTCCAAGGCCCTATCACCAAAGATCTTGAGTAGTGGCTTGTGGTCGACGGCAACGATGAGATCCTCGCACCCCAAGACGAAGTATCGTGCCTTGTCAAGGGCGTCTGCAACTGCAAGCGCCTCGTCTTCTACTGGGGCATAGCGAGATTCAGCAGCATGAGTAAATCGACTGCCTACAAGAGTTATTTTCCAACCAGAGACACAGCAGAAAGGGGTAGTGCCACTGCAATCGCAATGTTTCTGCAAAAGCCAAAAACCAATACCATCCTTGGACCAGTCCGTAGCCAGGCAGGTAGGCTTGGTGGGGTCAAAGATCCGTACGCCATCTTCAATCTCGCTGGCAATAAAGGCCTTGGACTCTTCAAAGGCAAGCTGGAGGGCGTTGGTCCACACGAATGGCGTACTAGGCTTCAGGAGCTGACGAAACGGTAGCATCTTCTCTGTCATGCTGAAGGCATATGACACCTGGTTGACGAGCCCGAACCATGATCGCACATCAGTGATGGTAGTGGGTGTCGGGAAGTCGAGGATCGCCTGCAGGTATTTCCGGCATGGTCGGACACTGTCAGTAGTGATTTCGAAGCCTGCAAATTCAACGATGTCTGCACCGAATGTGAATTTGCTAGGGTTGAGAACGATCCCGTTCCGGCCGCAGACATCCAGCCACTGGATAGCTTGGAAGAAGCTGTCAGCTAACGTGTCAGCCCAGAGTAAGACGTCATCAACACATTTTGTCTTGCATGGGATGGCCGACACAATCTCATCATATCGCCTGGTGTAGCCGTCGCCAGAGGCAATGTACCCCTGCGGGGCGGTCTTGTAGCGGTATCTTCCCCAGGGCGTTATGAAAGTTGTGAGATGGCGGTCTTCCTGACAGATGGGTACACTGTGATAGCCGTTCCAAGCATCACAGACAGTCTTCTTCTTGCCATGTGGAACCGACCGAGCTTGAAGGAAAGGAGATTGGGTGTGGTGTGTCTCACGGGTGGCATGTGCATTTAGGGCCTGGAAGTCAACAGTCCTTCTTGGCTCGCCAGTCTTCTTAGCACACACGACCATCCTATGGCACCAGGTTACAGGCTCCCCAACTGGGACAGGTTCAAGCACGCCGAGCTGAACATCGTGATCCAACCCGGCCTTGACAGCATCCCGCCAGTGGAGTGGGACAGGCACAGGGGTGTGATGTGCGAAGGCTCTGCATCTGGATCCACCATCAGTTTCATAGGAGGGCCATCCATCAGGGGCAGGGGCTGGTGTTCACAAGTGTTGAATGTGCTGCTCTTGTAATAGTCCAGGAGGTATCGCTGGAGTTTTTCACGATTTTCCTCAGTCGCTGGGAAAGGCAGTGAGGTAGGGGGTGGCGGTGGCCTTTGGCGCTTGGGGCATTGGCAGGTTTTCCCAGCAGGGGTCCCCTCAAGGGCTGCAGTTGTATCCATCAGGGGCCGCTCCTGTGTCACACCCAGTTGTGGAAAACTGTCCGAGATGATTCCCAAGCCAACGCACGCTTCCCGGCTGAGGAAGAGCTGATCAGAGCTGTTGGTGACGTAAGTCAGCTGTTTCGTCCTGACTGTATGACCTGAGGGAGCCCTGCCAGACAAACACAGTGGAACGGCCCCAAGAATCCTGACACCCCCCTTCGTGGCAGTGCGCATTTTCATGCTGACAGGGATGAGGTCCTGTTGACGTAATCCAAGACGTCGAACTATCTTCATGCCGGCTAAGCAGCTCTGGCACCCAGTGTCAGCCATAGCAGGGGTAGAGTGAGGCATCGTGGGGGAGGAGAGAAGCGAAACCCAAGAGCTTCATAGTCATCAGGAACAACCTGAGCAGTGACATCTGTGAAGGGTTGCGGGGAAGATTTCCTTCTGATCCATGCCTGGTTAAGGCTATCATATACATGATGATCAAGGGGAATGCCGTGGCCACCACATGAGCGATCGTAGCCATGGACAGAACAAAAGGAGTCAAAGGCGGCATTCTCAAGTCCCTCTGGTTTTGCTGGAGGGGGACGTCGTGGATTGTCCCTACTGCGACATACATTCTCCATGTGGTGGAGCCTGTCACAGTGCCTGCATTTGTGTCCATATGCGTCGCATTGTGTCTTACGGATGCGAGCAGGGGCACCCCGACCATGTCCCTTTTTTCCACAGTAGTCACACAAGTCTTGGCTCTCCTTGAGGTGCGTTTGCTTGGTCCTCCGGTATGAGCTGCTGGCAGAGTTCACGGCATGAGAGTCAAGGAGAGAAGATGCGGAACGCTTCCCGGCTTCCTTTGCCTCGATGAACTGGAAGACATCTTCTAGATCCATGGTCTGGTTCTTGTCTCCCAAAAGGTCGAGCTGGATCTCGGGGTCAGCGATTCCCTTGGTCAGGGCATCCCGCAGTATCTCATCAGTGTAGTTGACATCGATGGAGCAGCCTGGGCACTTGATGACAAATTTACAGATGCCGGCTTGACCTCGTAAGCGGGCTCCGAAGCTGCGAATTGTCTCTTCCCGATCCTGACGCATGTTATGCAGTGTCACACGAGCAACCATGGTGTTTTCCTCACGTACAGCGAGTCTCTTGATGGCTGCGAGCACCTCCTTTTCAGACTTGACGGTGAGGCTGCCACCAGAGGATCTTGTAAGGTCCTTGCGAAGGGGCTCCTCGCAGCATTCAAGGAGTTGCATGACCCTGTCCTTGCCAGAGACCCTTGTGGCCTCCACATAATCTGACCATCGGGAGGTAAAGTAAGCCCAGTCTTCACTAGTACCAGCTGCAGCTATGGTAGGCCTCTTGACTTTCTCTATCTTGGCAGCTGGCCCTGTCCCAGAGGCGTGAATTGTGCAGTGGGTTGTGAGTAGGGCAGCGACAATAGAGGCATCAAGCTCTGGCGTAGTGTAGTCACAGCCTGGGATTGGGCAGGATACGACAGGCATGGTGGTAGCTAGGCCAGTACTCTAGACTGTGAACATAAATGAGTACCTGTACTGTTTGCCTGGATCAGCAGACGCTGGAATAGCAATGTTCACAGTCTTCTGTGTAGAGAGCAGGACAGGTATGAATCAAGTGTTAATATCCTCTAATTCTGAACTTCTTTCTTATGGTTTGATTTTTTTACTCTTAGTTCTCTTGTGAGTAGGAGATGAAGTTGCAAGATGTGGGCCAAGATTAGAAGACAATTCAGCATTGTCATCCCAGCCTGAGGATTGAGAAGACAAGCTACTGAATTAGTTGAAGAGAGTTGAGGAAAAATGGCATACCACAAGAGGCACTATGCCATGAGACGTCGAGATTGGCAAGATCTTGGCAGTCATCACATGCAACTCCACATTGTTTCCATGTCACAGGATGGCTGCCGTGAAGGCAGCTTCAGTGAGAAAAGGAGAGTGTGTTTATGAGCAGGTGGCATTTATGTAAAACCTTCTTCAATGAGAAACATTATTCAAGAGAAAATAAAAGTGGACTATGTAGACAGGTCATCTCTCACTGTATTTCAGAAAATGTTTTTGTGACTGTTTCTCAGAAAATGGCCCAAGTTGTGACGCAGTACATCCAGCAATGGGAAGAGCTAGTGGAGAAACATAAAGGTGAGAATAAATTTTGCCAGATTGCACCCTATGGCTGGAAATCATTTATAAAATATAAATATGACTTGATTTCACTTCATATCTTCAAGATTTCGAGGCTATAGATTTAGGATGTTCATGAAGTATGTGATACGTCAAGGGACTTTACCAATGTTGGTAGTATGAAGAGTATTAAAGGAATGCTATACAGCTTTATAGTTCATAAGTTTATTTTTTCACTGATGATTTTTACGATCTAGTGTTCAGCCCAACTAATGATAAAGCAGTGGGCAGTAGGGCTTGTACATACTGTTGTTTCAGGACCAGATATAAACTTTAAAGTTTTCCTTAATTCTGAGACTCGATGTGTTTTTCAGGTTGCAGTACATATAATGCTCAGTTCCTACACTTGATGATAAATCTGATGATAAACTTTGATGAATAACTGATCTCTATATGTGATTAATCTATGTCTCATTCCAACACTCTGATATCTCTGAATATATACTGGTTCTCTTGTAAGATTATAGTGAAACTCCTTGAGAGGGTCAGTTTCTTTGATGTATAATGACTCGTACATATTCCGCATGAACTTAACCTTAACAACATCACAGTTCCTGAATTCCAGTGAATGTCATTTGGGGACCAGCCCCATAAAAACTAGGGTCAGCTTTAACCTTCAGAGTGATTGGGCTTCTGGAAAGTGGTCATAAACATGTAATCGGCTCTCCGTGCTCTGCTCCCAGACCCCCGGGTGGATGGATGGCTACTCATGGACAGCGCCCTGCCCGGGACACTGCTGGTCCTGGCCTACCTCATCATCATCTGGGTTGGGCCTAAACTGATGGAGAAGAGACAGCCCTTCAACCTCAGGGAGGTCCTCATGGTCTATAACTTTGCCATGGTGGCTCTGTCACTCTACATGGTTGTGCAGGTAATTTGATACTTGCTCCTAGATCTGCCTTTGAAGGGATAGTTCATCCTGAAGTTAAGTTGGTTTCAATAAAAGCAGAAACATATTAGTGAAGGTTTATTATTGGCAATAATAACCAGTGAGCCTGATTCAGCATATAATTATGTTGTCACATGTTGGCAAAAAGAAGCCATTCATGTGTCGTTTTGAATGATGCCTAAAGATGTATTAATTCTGTTTCTTTTGGTTTAGTTCAAATGGGGAGGTTTGCTGTAATGAATGATACCATTGTTTCATTTCTGTTCCTTTTTTTAGTTTGGGAGAGGGGGCTGGCTAAATGGCTACACCTATGGATGTCAGCTTGTTGACTACAGCGACAGCCCACAGGCAATGATAGTAAGTCACAAATCTCACATCTCATCACTTCATCTCCAAGTGGGGATCCATCTTTGCATCATGTTTGGTTAAAACTGGCTCAATGCATTTTTTTTAATTTTAAGCCGTTCTTCACCGAGTCCGCATATAGTGTACTGCATCTATGTATAGAGTACAATGAATGGTTTTAAACTCTGTAGGTAGAGTAAGCAGCAGTGATCATAGCGAGTCTCTCATTAGGAGTACCCACACTTGCCCGCAAGACAACATCGTACCACTCAATCTCTCTCTTGAGAGATGTTGTTTAGAACCTGAATCGTGCATAACAATCGATATGGTGACACCACTACGGTACTCTATTTGCTGGCTTTTCTCCACTCAGATACTGAGCAGCGCGACTCCTGCATAATCTGCTGTACAGACGATATACGCCAGGCAATGAATAAACTCAAAATTCCTTATATGGTGCAATCAAGCCACACCCCTTCGGTCAATGCAGTTTCCATGGCAAATTTTCACTTTATATGAGTAGTCCACCTCTTACTTGTCTTATAACCTCATATTATATACACCCATTTGTGTTTCTTCCATAGATGCTGAATGTGTGCTGGTGGTTCTACTTTTCAAAATTCATTGAGATGTGGGACACGGTAAGAACAAGAAACATTTTTTTCAGATTTCAGTGAAATATTTATTTCAAGAGAAATGATACTACATGTATGTGGTCTTTATCTGTAGGTAAGTGGTCTTTGTAGTCACTACAACATGACTACTGTATGATGATCATCTAAATGAAAAGCAGAATTTATGTAAATCAAAATAAAATTTTCAAGGACTTTCTAAAAACGTGACTTTTTGAACTAGGTACTGGTTAAGGAAGATATCAAGGATAATTATGTGCATAAATACCAGAAAGGGGTATAATTACGACCATTGAGTTTTCTTTGTTTGTTTCAATACTTTCTAGTTCTTCTTTATTCTGCGGAAGAAGAAGTCTCAGATTTCGTTTCTCCACGTATTCCATCATGCCATTATGCCTTTCACCTGGTGGATCGGGGTCAAGTTCTCTGGAGGTAAGCAGCCATGTTTGTGTCAATAACAACCAAACAGCAAACTTCTGTAAATAGCTGTTTAATTTTGGTTGTTCCATGACATGTTGATTTCACGCATGACTGAAAATCCAATAGCTTTGTACACAGTGTAGACAGTGTAATACAGGTGCACTAGGTACAAGGATTCATCACCATGTGAAGAACAGGCTGTGTGTATGGATGTCTTCAGGTAATAGTCAAGAAAAGGAAGGAGGGCTCCTGTGCATCCGCCTATAAAGATTGGCCACTATGATTTTTAGATCCAACTACAATATTTATGCCTCCGCCACGAAGTGGCCGGAGGCATTATGTTTTCGGGTTGTCCGTCCGTCCGTCCGTCCGTCCGTAAGTCCGTCCGTAAGTCCGTCCGTCCGTCCCGAATCCGTTTTGGCAATATCTTGAGAACCGTTAAGCAGATTTGCTTCAAACTTGGTACATGTATGTATTGCATGAAACTAATGAAGTGTGTAAAATTGGGGTCAAATCTGACTGAGGTCAAAGGTCAAAGGTCAATGAACTCTGTAAAAATTGCCCAAAATTGACCTTTTTCACAATAAATCCAAATCCAAGGATGCAATTCTCATTAAACATGGTACAAAGATGGATCACTACTTGGGGATAGACTGGTAACATTTTTGGTAAAATTCCTGAAAGGTCAGAGGTCAAAGGTCAATGAAATTTGTGAAAATTTGCCAAAAATCTACCTTTTTCACAATAAATCCAAATCCAAGGATGCAATTCTCATTAAACATGGTACAAAGATAGATGACTACTTGGGGATAGACTGGTGACATTTTTGGTAAATTCCTAAAAGTTCAAAGGTCAATGAACTTTGCCAAAATTGGCTAGAAATTGCCCCAAACTTTAAATTTTTCACAATAAATCCAAATCCAATGGTTCAATTCCAGCGAAACATAGTGAAACGATGGATCACTTCTTGGGGTTAGACTGGTGACATTGTTGGTGAAATTGCTGGAAGGTCAGAGGTCAAAGGTCAATGAACTTTGCAAAAATTGATATTTTTCACAATGAAACCAAATCCAAATCCAATGGCGCAATTCTAAGCAAACATGGTACAGAGATGCATCACTTCATGGAGGTAGACTGGTGAAAGTTTGGGTAAAATTCCTGAGAGTTCAAAGGTCAAAGGTCAATGAACTTTGTCAAAAATTAGCTAAGAATTGCCCTCAAAGGGATAATTTTAAAAATGTATCAAAATCCAATGATGCAATACCAACCAAACATGGTGCAAAGATGGATCACTACATGGGGGTAGACTGCATGACATTTTTGGTGAAAGTTCTCAAAGGTCAGAGATCAAAGGTCAATGAACTTTGCCAGAATTGGCTAAAAATGGCCCCCAAATAGATATTTTTCACATTGAATCCAATACTAATGATCCAATTTAAACCAAACATAGTACAGAGATGTATTACTTCATGGAGGTAGACTGGTGAAGTTTGGGTAGAATTCCTGAAAGGTCAAAGGTCAATGAACTTCACCCAAAAATTGGCTAATTTTAAACAAACTTGATACAAGGATGGATTTAGACAGACTGGTTAGATTGGAAGGCAAAGAAGTAAGAGGTAAAAAGGCTAAACTTGGAAAAACATAATGTGATATTTTCATTTCACATAGGAGCAATGGTACATTGCCCACCAAACATACACATTTTCTGAGAATAGCAAAGAGGCGGAGGCATATTTATCGACTGCGTGGCAGTCGAATTGCTCTAGTTTCGTTATGAAGTTAGATGTTAACATTTGATAAAAAGGTCCCTGGAGATTTTGGGGCCACTTGATTGGACCCATTTCAAAATAGCATATTTTCACAATTTTCATCACTTGTTGAGGTCTGTGAAAATAACACCCTTGGGTGAAGCCACATACTCAGAAATTCATCATCAAATCATGTAAAATCTGCCTCTAAAAAAGAAATCATCATTTGACTTCATGATATAAACATTGTAGCTGGAATGTAGTTAAAACATTTTTAAATCATTCTTCAAAGTTTCTTTTAACACCTAGTACAAAGCAAGGTTAATATTGCTCTGAGAACTCTGGTCTGAATGTCTTGTCTCGCAGGAGGATTTGGGACCTTCCATGCGTTCCTGAACAGCTTCATCCATTTCCTCATGTACATCTACTACGGCCTGGCAGCCTTCGGTCCGCAGATGCAGAAGTACCTCTGGTGGAAGAAGTACATGACCAAGATGCAGCTGGTGAGAGAAAACCCCGCCCTCTTGCAATATATAACAAGACAAAGAACTGGTCAGATTTTAGGTTGGATTGGTCAAAGCTCATAGGTTCAGGTCAAATGGCAAAATGTCATCGTTTACATGATAGATCGATAAATGTTTGATCAAACTTGTTAGAATTATTATATGAAAGGACCAATACAAAAAAGGATAGGTCAAAGGTCAAGATCATATCCCAACATTTTTCGCACAATGTTTTTATGACCAAAAAAAATTACCCCTCCCCTAACCCCCCCCCCCCCCCCCAAAAAAAAAAAAAAAAAAAAAAAATCTTTGAAAAATCTCACAGATTGAAGGATACCTTGAACATGATATCTCACTCCCGTCAATATCTTATATGTATTATAATATTTCCTATCCTGGTTTCCCCAGATCCAGTTCACGCTGGTGATGGTGCACTGTAGCCAGCTGCTGTTCATTGAGTGCCCCTACCCAAAGGTCTTTGTGGGGATCATCGCCAGTTATGGCCTCATCTTCCTGGTCCTCTTCTCACAGTTCTACATCCAAGCTTACCTCCAAAAGGGGCGCGCTGCTGCCACGGCAGGCAAGCCCAAGCAGGCCTCCAACGGGACCAGTAACCACACCTCAAAAACAGACCTCAACAGGAACGGTGTACACAAGATGGATTGACGTCTGTTCTTACCCCTCCCATTTTTTCATCATCCACTCGTGTCTTCTTATTTTTTAAAAGTCAAAATGTGGTGGTTATTTTATGATTGGCCATAGATTCTGTTACATGCTTTCTTTGAAGAATTTACTTTAATTTACCTTGTGTGTGAGCATGTATATGATGCAATTTTTATACCTGCACCCTCAGTATGTGATGATGCAGTAAAGCTGTGTATTCTCATAGCACAGGTTATGGGTACCTCAAAGTAACATTGTGTCACTTGTATTTCAAGTTCCACTCCCAAAATATTGCCTACCAGATTTTTATGCAATAGACCATTTTCGTTATGTATTTGAATTGTATGCATGTTGTTCAAACAATACATTGCTAATGGTAACCTCAAAGCTTGTCCGAGGTTTGTCCCAGTAGCAGCTACTCATAGATTTAGTGTGCGTTCCACCAATTGAAACTGAATCATGAAATACAGGTGACTGTAATAACACGCTACCATGCAGTATTAAAGGGAATCGCCGTGCATACATTACGAAAATCGAAGTGATCAAATTTAGAACGTAATGAGTTATACTAGAAACATCCCTCCTGAAAACAAGTCATGGGATGATTTAGAATGTCCTTTAAATTCTGAATTACTAGTATATGGTATGAGAAAAAGAATAAAGTAGATGTATGAATATTGTCGGCCTGAAAGGCCCTCTTAACATAAGTGCGTAACGGTGTGGACTTGAGGAGACATCAATAGTACTGAAAGAGACACCAAGCTCTCTTCTGTGTATCAAAATCGATTTGTCATCATCTTGAGAACTTAGTGTTTATCAGTTTAGATACCTTAACCAACATCAGTAGTGTAAAGAGGAATGTTGGACTGTTTGGTGCTAGTTGAATATGTTGCTATAACATAGGATGTGAGCTATAATCCTGTATGTATGTATCTCTCTCAGACAATGGTTGCATACTTGATCCCTTGGGATTCTCAAGGACTCTCAAGCATCAGATGATTGGAGTAACATTATTGTTAAGTGCTCAGAGATTATACTACTGTGTACGCCATATATTTCATAGTCCAATTCGCGAATCAGGACTTCTCGACAATTTCACAAGTAGTTAAATTCGCAAACGTTGAGTACTAGTACTATAAGTATACGTGCTCATGCACGTCGTATTCATAGTTTCGCGTGTTGTTAAATTCACGATTAACATCCAACTTGCGAAATTCAAGAAAGTAAACACCCCACGAAATATATTGGCGTATACAGTAATAGGCGTTTTATAAAACTGCATATCATTATTGATGTATGACATCACTGTAGTCCATATAATGGAATAAAATTAGAAAATACCTCTATAGGTTATCCATGTATTTTCTATCAAGTGAAACAGAAGGAATCATGTATTTTATATTTCAAAGTAATGATATTACAAAGTACTGATAGGTAGGAGGAGGTTCAAGGCACTGTATAGTTATATTAATATGGACTATTAAAGACAGCATGCATTACATGGTAGACATAATCTTGTTTACCTGTTACAATGTAAAACCTACAGTAATAAACAATTTGATCATATCGATGTTCATGTACTTAAGTAAAACCTCAACACATTTCCAGAATTAAAACAAATTATTTAGCTTGGAGTTACATTTTTATTGTGGGCATATTCACTGTGTTTTGCCAACTTGCAGGTTGTAAATATGTATCGTGAGAAAATACAAGTGCAAAGCTGATATGACACCTTTGATGACGTACGGTACCTTGAATTTGCCTTCGCTCAAATATTGTTGATCTGTGATCTGGGCCCTGTATTATAAAGAGTTGAGGTTGATTTGAATCGATCGCAAGTCAAATTCCATAGCTCTAATGTACAGAGTTACGATTGATATCAATGGTAAGTCCAGTTGCGATCAATTGCAATTCTTTAAAAGGCTGGGCCCTGGTCTATAATATTCAATGCATAAAGTACTAGCATATCAATATGTGCTTTTAATCCCACCAATACCTCATTGTCTTCCCATTATACCTTAACTGGACACATATGGCTACTTACTCTGTTTATCAGTATTTGGTGTAATTATGGCAACCTATCTGCTAATGAGATCATCACCTCAGAAAGTATCATGTAAGAAGTTTGAAACTGAACACTCATGGCAATCAACATCTCACTCTCTGCAGGAGAAGAAGAACATATTATGGGGGCTACATTTTAAAGGTCCCCTGTCATCCAAATGTATGTCGATTTATGTTGTTGCAACATAATATGTACATAACAAAATCACTAACTGTTCAATGGAAATATGTGTGAAAATGTGAAAATTGCAATGTTTAATTTGTGCATAATTTCTGCTTATTATCCTGCTAATTTCTACCTTTGATGATGTCACAGGGGGAATCTTGAGTTGGAGGATATTTTGGAGGCGGGGCTTATCAGTGCTGAGAAAAAATAAAGAAAAATTATTTTAAAATATAGGACACATATTTCCATTGAACGGTTAGTGATTTTATTATATACATATTATGTTGCATCAACAGAAGTCAACATACATTTTGATGACAGGGGCCCTTTAATGGCTTTCATGTTTATGCAGGGTTTGCAAGAACGGGGGCTCTTGGCCCAATGGCCACCTGAAACTTTTGAATCAGTGGCCCAGCTGGCCACCAGAAATATTGGTCATTGCCCAGTCTGCACAGCCTGGGCCACTTGAAAATCTATTTGGCCACCTAGATCTAATGCTAAGGTTGCCATGGTAGCCACCCTGAGATTATCATACAGTTCTAGCAGGCTGGGCTAATGAGGGAGCCCATCGTTTTTGTGTAGCCAAAAGCTTGTTACTTGCACCTTGGCTTGGCCTATAATCAATGACTGTTCATTCATTTCCTTTGCTATGCTGTTTATATGTTTTTCACACTGGCAAGACCCTTTGACAAGCTAATCATAGGACACCGTTTAATCATGAATTATCAAAATTGAGTTGAGTTGAACTTAACTTATATAATATTAACAGCAATCATGTTTTACATGTACACATTTCAGATCAATTTCGGATCTTTAATACAGTAGGTGGTAGAAGCTAGCAATCACATTTAGTGTGAATACAAAATGCATCTCGCAAAATAATACATGAAAACTAGTATTGGTGTAGCTATACTCGTAGATACATGTACATGTACTTAGAATTTACTTTCCCTTAAAGGGACCAGACATGATTACTGGTCAAAAAATGTGCTCGTAATCCGCAGAGAAATATGCAACTCATGTATTTGTTGATCATCGAGTGCCATATTGGCAGGCATTGGCAGGAAGGTAGACTTGTAGAATATCATTTTATTAGCATTTTGTAGATAAGTTTACCGCAATACGCTTGGTTGTTTTTATATTTCTCTGTTTTTTGTTTTCTCGCTAATCACTGGGTAGATTGAGATTGAAATAGTAATGAACGTACTCATAACATGAAACTTTTCAAAATCACGTTTTTAACAATGTAAATGTCATAGTAAATGTGCATATTTTTGTAGCTATATGGTGCCAGCATGAAAGTAGTTTTATGGTATGAAACAATGGTTTCGATTTGCGTAAAACTGGTGCAAGATTGGTGTAAGCAGGGACGTGAGAGGTTCCCTGGTGTAAGCTTGGTGTCAGGCTGATATTTGATGGCGTATTAGTATAGGTATTATGAGAATGGTATTTTTTTTCATGAACATCATTATAGTATACATGTATCATCAAACCTTGGTATGAGATGCTAGTTGATGCTTTCAAAACTAAAGAATGTATTCCTTGTGTCTCCATGTTTGTTTGTCTTGCCTACGTAGTGATCCAAACTCCCCCAGAGACCCTATATTAGGTGTCAATTAAAGGGCATATACTGTACTGGGAAGGCAAAAAAGCCTTCAAAATGTAATTGTTAGCAATCTGCTCGCCAATGGTCTTAAATTTATGTACTGTCTTTGTTAGAAGCTTGCTGAAAGTTATTTGCCCTCAAATGATCTACATTTGAAGTAATGAGTGATTAAATCACAAATCCTCAAAATGTTCGGGCCAAACATTTTGAGGATTTAATCATTAATCTTTAATTACTCCATATGTGGATCATTTGAGGGCAAATAACTTTCAGCAAGCTTCTAAAATAGACAATACGTGAATTTAAGACCATTGGCAATAAGATTGCTAACAGTTACATTTTGAAGGCTTTTTTGCCTTCCCAGTACAGTATATGCCCTTTAAGTGTAGAAGAGATGGGCACCTAATGGGGCCTGAAGATAAAGAGAGTAGCTGAGGGCCTCTTGTAATGAGAGCAATGCGGAGCGTTGTAGTATAGTGGTTGGGAACTGTTGATAATCATGAGATTCATGGTTTCCAACCCCCAATGGGGCACTCATGTCCTTCAGCAAGGTTCTTTCTCCACATTGCTGCTCTCCATCCGGGAGTATAAATGGTTACCTGATAGAAGGTGAATGATTTTATGAATGATCTTGATCCAGCGGCGATGTCAGGCCTGGTCAAGGAATATTCAAGGAGCACATATCTATGTGGCGAATCTTTCCATCCTCTGTATAATCATGCACTAAAGATGTGTATTACGCATGGAGGAACAGTTGACAATGGTTTAAATGTTGATAACATCTTTCTTTGGGATGTGATTGTCTGCAAGTGGTGTCTGGAAAAGGTCCTTATATAATGTAGGTAAAGTGGAAAGGCAATGTGCACAGGTTGGCATTCAAGTAAATTAATTTGAAGGTAGCGCTATGGCTCAGCAGAAGCAAGTGAAATGCAGTTAATAGTTATTTTTCAATAGCATATTCAGTGGTCAGGACTGAGTCTGATCATCAAACGATAGTCTTAAATGTTTTGGGTTGTATTCCAAAATGCTCATTTTAGAGAAATTTTTTCATAACTCCAGGTTTTCTCAATGGTATTCAGAAATCTCTCCAACAGTCCTCCTAACTCCCCTCCGTAGTTTTCTCCTAATTTTATTTAAATTTACGCACATTAAAAAGTTAGGAAGATTGGTATTTCAGAATGCATGCATAAGAGGATTTAGGCGAATAAATGTACATGTATTTAGGAGAGCCACCCTCTGTCCTATCCATAGCCCATGCGTATGTGCGTGTATATGATTATTGAGCATCCACAGAGTTAGGAAGAAACCCAGGGGAAAGTCCCAATGAGATTTCTTGATTGTGATTGGCTGTTCAGAAATAAGACTACTATCCATTGGTTAGGAAATGCTCACTGGGTGTGGTCAAACCCTCGCTAATTTGCATTAGGAGCGTCCAAGGATGACATTCTGGAATTCCAATTTTTGGCTCTCTAAGGCTCCTCCTAACTTGGGGAGTTCGGTTAAGGAGGAATTGTGGAATACCACCTCTTGTTAATATCAGGGAGTCTACTGTGTACACTACAACTCACATCTATAACTACAGCATATACAAGAGCTTGTATGGTTACCTGGCTGGAAGGTACAGATGGAGTGGTGGTATAGACCATTCTGTCATGACCAGAGGTCCAAGTCCTGTATTAATATCAGGATACCAGGAAGACGTCATCTCAAAACTATCATTGCTATGAAATTAAATACTAGTCCGTACCCTATGACTGCCGGGAGAGTAGATCCGACGTGATCTTTTTTACTTGAGGTACCATAGTGCAATATAGTTCCTAGATATGTTAAAAGCTTTTTTATTAGTGCTGATAATGTATGCATTCTGCAATGTTGGTAGTAAATATTTATATACTCCATATATTCTGTCCATGTTATCATGTCCTAAACAAGAAAAAGCTTGACAGTGAAGTCTTATGAAAATTGAAATTACCCCAGAAAGCCCTTTCACTAAAATCTAGCCGAATGATCCTTACGGCAGACTACTCACGAATATAAAATGAGTCAGATTGAACGAGACTCTGAGGTTTCCATGTTTTTATGTTTTAATCTATGAAAAAGAAACACCTTGAAGGTCAAATTTCTGACCAGCAAGCATTAGATTGCAGGTTCAAATCCTGGTGGTTCCAAGCTGTTTGTCTGACTTGATTTTCATTCGTTCACAGGATGGAGCACGCTATCCTACTGTGTATGCCTAAAATTTATTTTCAGAATAATGACTCTATAATAAACGGAACAGAATCATGTTGTAAATTCAAGCAAAACAAATATGCACTTGAAATTTATTTTTTTACATGCAGATTTTTATATCACACACACTTATAAACTTTATAAGTAGTGACATGTACTCATTTCAAATTCAAGGTAATTGATTCCCTCTGCTACCATTTGTAATCCATTTACTAAGTGGGGGGAAAATTACCACATTAAGTGTAAAAAAATTGAGCAAGATTCTCAATTCTTCACTCAATCTGGGAGTTGTAGTTCATAGATATATTAAACAAATGCATGATTGATGAAGATTTGTGACATGTTCATTGAATATTAAAAACACATTAATGTGTTTGTTTTTGTTTCTAATGAACTGTCTTGTATTTCATTGGATTGTAATTCAATGACAAGATCATTCACTCCTAATAGGACCTGTATATTGTTCTTGTGGCTTATGCAGTGGTTTACTGCATTTGAACCCCCCCCCCCCCCCCCAGTGCAAACAATAACTTGTTGACGAGATGAATCAGCCTTTTTTTAAAACCTGTAAATGCGTCCAGGTGATCTGAAGGAAGAATTGTAAGGAAAGTGAGTTCTCTCACTAGAGTTCAATAATATGCGTGGTTCTTGGTGTGGTACTGCAAGAGGCTGAAGAGGAAACAGTTTTTCTTGTACTGTAAAAATGGACAGGCAAAGCCAGGGACCCATGTGTGCAATCTGAGCTTCAAACTCCTCTCATCTTGCAGCTGATATCCAAGTTAGTTTCAATCATGTCCTGGTAATCCTCATCTTAATGTATTTATTCTCTGTACATTTGTTCTAGACTAGCTTTCAGCCTGTTTGGCATTTCTTAACTGTTCTTTTTTTATTCAGTTTGTCTGAATATTCTGATCCGGTATTGATACACGAGATGTCACAGATATCTGACTTTACTCTTTCAGAATAAGTTTAGCATCATTAATACGAGTGTGAGTTCTAAATAAGATTTCACTGGCATTCTGATGCAGAAACAGGCTCCTAGGTGTCATCTTATAAATAGTTGCTATCGATCTAATCTCAATTAATTCTAAGACAGGGCCCTAGAGGCTCGCCAGTGCTTTCTTCATTCATGAAATTCATTTTGATAATCACTTTTTTTTTTTATACATATACTCCTGATTTTCCAATTTGTTTCTCTCATGTGCAAAATCCAGTCTGTGCCTGTAAATACATAAATGTAGACTTGAGGTACTGTATGTTTTCGTGCACTAGTGTGAAGAATATATGCACAATAAAATAGCATGTACGCATCTCACTGCTTCATGTTCAATATCCCAATAAAAATGATTGATTGCCAATAAATTCTTGTATTATGTAATCATTGAAGGTGTGTTACCTGGTGTTCACACAGTTTCCTGAAGCCCTTAATCTTGATGAAAGAATCAGTATCTGATGAGTTTTACGACAGAAAAGACCTGTCAGAATGCTGACTAACAATACGCTCTATCGGTAATCACGACGAGCATTTCGTCCGAGAGCTAACTATCGAATCACAGTAAATTACGCCCAAACCGTGTGTGAACAGAAGGTTGTAAATTCAGTCCTGACTAACGAATCGCCATCCGTGAAAGCACGCGCTCACTCTATTCAGCTGGTGATTCTTTAATAATGACTAAGGGAAACATTTGTTGAAAGGACAGTGTGGACAGTTGTGATCCGTTAGTCATGATTCACTAATAATGATTCTTTAGTGATGATTAAGGATGAAAAATTGTGTGTGAACAGGCTGTAAGTATGTAGCTCTTTGCAGTTGTCCTTTCAAGAGAGGCATACTTAGGATTCAAATACTACAGCAATTTGAACTGATTTCATAATGTATGCAAATTTTATACACATCCTTCAAAATACATTCCTTCTGGTAACTCCAATCGTATCTCAGTTTGTCCAAGTAGAAGCAATTAAAGGAACAGTTCACCCTCACATTAAGTTGGTTTTAATATAAAAAAAAACATGTGCAAGAAACATATTAGTGAAGGTTTGATGAAAATCCGTCAGATGTTTAGAAAGTTTTGATTTTTGATAGTGTTGATATTGTGACATGAGCGAGGTGCTCTCTCATATGTTGTGTACAATTTTTTTTTGGGGAAAAGTGCATTTTCTCAAAAAGAACCTGTGGATTTGATACATCATTAGAAACAGGTTTTTACACACATACCTCACATATGAAAACAATTACTCTATTGTCAAAAACAGAAAAAGAGCAATTAATGGAATCATACGAGGGCACCTCGCACCTCGCATGTGATGTCACAAAATTTAAATTTCAAGATCATAACTTTCTTCAGGTTTGACGGATTTTCGTCAAACCTTCACTATTATGTTTTTCACATTTCTGCTTTTGTTGAAACCAACTTAACTTCAGAGTGAACTATCCTTTTAATAAATTCAGAGTGCATTTTGTTAAGGTGTACTGCTGATTCCTGCTGAGTTTCATTGATTCCGCAAATGGGCCACCTTGTCTTTATAAAAAATTAAATATTTGATGTGCTGGGAAAAATCCATCAGCCTTTTAAAGTTACGCCAGTAACTGTAAATCTCATCCATTTATCTCCATGTGACGAGTATTCTTTGTATCGTTTCGTTACAATCGCAATAGTACAGTAAATATAATAAAGAAGATAATGAATGACAAGAAATCTGTAAATATTTTGAAACTTTATTGTTCATGGCGATCCACCGCCACCAACAGTGGTTTGCACACTTCAAGAGTGGATGAACTCATACATGATGGAGACTACGCAATATCTCCCTCATGGCTTTACTTCTCACACAAATTCTAAGATTCTTGTTATAAATCCACAAAAAATGGGTTAAACTGTCATTCACATCATTTTGTCCTACTGGTATTCCTACAAGCTTGTGCATGTCATACTGCATATTATAATTACAGAGATGCCTGTTTAAAGATGCCTTAGAGTATCACAATCACAATCTGAGAACTCTTTCAAACCTTGTGAACCAGATCCTAGGACTGGAAGCGATATCCCTGCAACTATTCCTGCTGTGGCCTAAGGCAAATGCTTTTACTCTCTCATTACCAAGCCAGCAGAACCCTGTGCACTTATACATTGTTTGCAACTCTGGTGCTGATAAGTTTTAAAAAATGTGGGGGAAATCTGGTCAGCGTCTGTAACACACAAATCATTTTTATTGCCATAGCACAGCTCTAAGTTATATAGCTTCTTCAATATTTTGGATGAAATATAACTCTGAATAGCAAACTTTCAGTCAGTTGAAACTTCTGCATTTCCATGAGTGTGAAACTACTGTAGACATGCAGCCAGTCATCTTCTAACAATAACATGGAAATGATTAATGATGTATGCACAGTTCTCTATATGACTCTTGGCATGGGTAAAATGTACATTATTTCATGCGATTTCATCCAAACAAATTGTTTTCAACTGTAACGTCACGTTAATGGCAAATGATGATAGGCTAGTCATGTACAACTCTTTTCAAACATATATGTTTCTTTTCAAATCTGCAGTATTTTGGCTGTACTTCCAATTCAGATATTAATTCCCTCCGTATTGAAGTCGCTTCATTGCAATTAACCAGATGCAAGTCAATACATACATAGATGTCAGTCCAAAGAGTAAAATATTATGAGTAACATTAATCTTGGGGTTAAAGATGCTCTCGTGAAGAAGCATATAATTTTTTAGAAATGGAGTCGTGTCACACTTGAAAAAGCGAGTACTGTGGATTATCTCTTACAGAAAACATCTTGCCGCTGTAATATGCAGGTTTCCATAACATGGATTGTAACACCATATGAATATCTACTAGTGTCTGCTCCTTTGCATTGACATTGGGACATCTCCTCTTCTGTACTTGCCAAAATGAAAGGTGATGACAAAATGAAACCCAACAGTTAAAAATTTACCATTTCATTTTGACCACACCTTGCACTTTTAAACAAGCAATTTCTCAAGGAAAAACATTCATCGAAGTTCCTGATAAAGACTATGTGGTATAGATAGAGGGTAATATGGAAACAGGACATAAATTCTTCACGCTTCTAAGGCTTCTTTCTCCGCCACTATCCTCTTCCTCTTGGCTCGTTCCAGCAGCCTTCGTTCCCTTTCGTACTCCTTCATTCGAAGCACAAAACTGCAGAAACAAAACAAACAAAACAAAGCAAAACATTGATAGTGCAGTATAAAGACAGCCATACTCATTGAAGCTTAGAATGCGATAAAAGAGCTTAAGAATGGCAAGGCATTAGAGACGGATGAAATAAAACAAAAAAATAATTGTGATTTGAGTTCACAGGTAAAGCCCTATCAAGTTGTTCTATAGGGATGGGCCCATTTTACATATTCTCGATTGCTATATTCATAACATTTTCCATGTGTGTACTGTAATTATTTTCTACATGTATCACATTTAGAAAAGGAACTAATGCCACCAAAAAGATTTGCCTCCCACAGTCTTGAGGGTATCATGTGCGAACAAACTTGTTCATGATGAGTTCATGACAGGATTCTCATTTGCGAGAGGGCTACTGATTGAGCCTGATAGCATGACACAACCACCGTGAACCATTAATGCATTATACCCTATCAAGGAAAAGAAACATTTCACAGGAGCTCTTCTGTTCTTCATGGGGGACTTTTTCCTGGACTGTGGGGGCGACATTGCCCTGAGCAACCTTTCTTTTCTTTTCTGTTTTACTGCTCGTCACCATGATATGCCCCATCTGTGCAGGTGAAGGTTCAAATATATCATCAGCGTTTTTACATTTTTGGCTGTACGGATTTGATGGTTCATATGAGGTGGTTCGCGAACCACAAGTCTCACCTGATTTTGTGATCAGTAAAACATGCAACATGACCTTTTGACCCCTAGGTGACCTTTGAGCTCACCATCCCAGGGTTCTTGCTAATTTATTTTATAGCAGGTAACTCGTCATTCACAGGTGGTTACTTCCCAAAAAGTAGCAGGGGTATGGGGGCTGTGAAGCCCCCAGCGAGGTTCAGTGGCAGCGCGCCCCCCTGAAGCCCCTAGCTTTTGCAAAAATATTAAAGTAAAACCTCATATTCTAAATAACCTTCATGTACAAGGCAATTACTTCTTTTAAATAAAGAACAAGGCAACAAATAAATTAAAAATGCCAGCTCATATGACCTTGGTGCTCAGGTTTAATGTTCATGTGCAAGGCAATTACTTTTTTTATAGTATCGGGATTCATGTCTGACGGATTAGAAACGAACACCCGACCATCGTTTTGACCATTATACCTAACTAAATAGCAGCAGGATTCATGTCTGACGGGTAAAAAACGAACCCCCAACCATCGTTTTCACCGTCAGACATGAATCCCCCTGCTACTTAGTTCTGTATAATGGTCAAAACGATGGTTGGGGGTTCGTTTTTTACCCGTCAGACATGAATCCCGCTGCTATTTAGTTCCATATAATGATCAAAACGATGGTCGCGGGCTCGTTTTTTACCCGTCAGACATGAATCTCGCTGTTATTTAGTTCCGTATAATGGTCAAAACGAGGGTCGGGGATTCGTGTCTTACCCATCATACATGAATCCCAGTAATGATAGCTCTCTATAATGGTAAAATGATTTTTTTTAATGATTTTTTAAATATTTTTTTATTATAATTATTTTTATGAGGCCACAGCCGGTTACAGCTGGAAAAAATAACGGGTTACCGGCTATTAACAAGAACCCTGCATCCTCATCAACATATTGGTGGTATTACCCAAGGCTTATTTGTACCAAATATGAACATAATTGATGCAGAAATAAAGGAATGAGAGCAAGTTAAATGAAAACAGACTGGCAGGAATAGTGATTACTAGGTCTGAGCCAAACCTCGTTCAGACGAGACAAACAACGCTGATATGATTGCCTTCAGTTCCAACTTACTCATCAAATTCGCACTGGTCGTACTCGTGCCTGGCATGCTTGCAGTTGAGGAGGTTGGGGAAGCTGTCTTTCCTGCACTTCATGAGGGCAATGTAGAAGTGGGCGCAGTAGTCTCGCTTGTCCAGCGGCACTCTGGCTTCGGCCATCTCCTCTTGTGTGGCCACCATTACTACCAAAAGAAAAGCAAAGATTTAAAAAATATAAAAACAACTTGCTTGCATCTACTCACAGCAAAATTATCTGAGTACCACAGATTATCCTTATTCAGAATAATTACTGCCATGTTGAGAATCCGCACAACGATCATTTAAACTTTGCTCCATTTCCCATTACTGACTCCTGACAATGATCCATCAACCAGATTCAAAAAGTTGAGCCACAGCTCAGAGCTAACCTGACTGAAATAATGCTCTATCCTACTCCACACCATCTATTTTCATTTTTTCTCACTCACGCTCTAAACAGCTCTATTCAGAGCTGCCAGTATTCCAAAAAGAATGAGTTAAGCTCCTCGGAAGAATACTCTACTCTCACCCTCTCTACTCAGCTCTCAGAGCTATTCAGAAAAAGTAACCTGATATAGTCCTTTTAATAGATCTGCCACATGGTGAACCGCAAAACAAATTGTATAATTTTCCCTGTGGCATGCAATGACCTCCCTTTGAGGAACATAAATCAGTCTAGTTAGGTTCTAACTAACTTCTAATACAGCTCAAGTCAATTCAGCAAATTCAATGTATGCACTAGAATATTGGCAAAGATGTTCTGTAACCATAGCAGGGCTTTATCACTGCGTAATCTTCAGTGCTAACGCACTGCATGCCATTGCAGTGTACGCAAATGCTGATTTTTCTGTGGGTGCGTCAGCCGAGTGCAATGAAATCAAAAGTGACCAAGAAATCGTGTTTTAGTTTTCTTTTAATCTATGCATATAAGGTTTAGGGTAAGTCTTCTTAGGTTTAAGAATAGGGCGAGGTTGACTTATTTCATCAAATTTGATAGCATTTGTGCCTTTTGTGGGATACAAAATTACGTTCAGACATCGGTGCCCAATTTTCTTACCGGCACACAAAGTTTGGCAATTTTGAGATCCAAAGACTAAAGTCGTAAAGATCGCAAAATATTGTGCAGACATTGGCGGGGTAAAATAGAAAACAAGGATTTGGAGCTGAAACGGGTTCATCTGAGGTATCTGGTAATACTAGGTGCCACTGTCGAAACCGCCATATGATAAATGCCTGAGTTTGAGCTGGCCGAATAATCCGGGGCCAAACACTGCGGATCAGGTACGCCGATATACCGGGCAGGCAGGCAGGCACTGCTATGCTGGACCGATCGGCTACGGCTACGATGTCGCTAGACATGTAGATAATTGAGGCCCCAGAACGGGCAGAAGTCAACTAATTTACCTCTTTCAGGTCTTCCTTCCGGGAATCCATAGAGTGGATCAAATGTCGGTATATTCTGTAGATCAGGTGCTGTGTCAGGATTAGTGACATATGCTGTCCACATTTGCCCCATTTTGGCCCCTGAAGTGAAACCTTCTGCTCTGGAAATTGTACCACCTCGAGTAAATTTCAGGCGGATCACGGCAACAGTACACGGTAAATGTTCGTCGTATTGCCGTAGAGGGCTTTTGCCACACACTAGTCACTAGCTATGTTCAGCCTCCATCGACATAACACATTAACCCTATGAGAAATAATTTCTCATACTAGTAGGGTTAATGTGTTATTTAAACAAAATATATGGAAAATAGATATTGAGGCTAAACATGTTTTTTGTCACAGATGAGCTTATCAACCTATCTTTGCCTCATTGAAATTTAGAGGGCAAGTCTTTTCCACAATAAGCCAGTTCATATATAGTGACATCATGGTCGGACACTCCACTGAATCAAGAACGACTAGGGCAGGGTGAGGGATTTGATCAAGAAGCTGTGTGGGTGTGTACAGCGTGTCCATACCAACATAGAAGCAGGTGCACATGGTGGAATGTTCTTTCACTACCTTCTCAGAGCTGAATCGCTGTTGGCTGCATTATAATGGGTATAAACGTGGTCCACTATCTGTGGAATTTCCATTTTACTCTGTGAGTGGTACAATAGGCCAGAGGTCATTCGTCCCAGTATAAGTCTGCTCATGCGCACATTGCAACTATGAACTCGCTCATGTTTGTTGACAGCCTGAAATTGAGGCAACTAGCCAATTTGCTCAAAATTTCAGGTGCTTGTATACTTAATGAAGTCCACATGTTGGGGATGCATCTGTGTTCTACCATTGCGCTGCTCTGGTGCGCAATAGTGATCACTTTCTACACGACCAACTGGGTTTGATCCCATTCCAAATTTCAGGGAACAACCTTTGGTTCCAGAATTGTTGGAGAGGACAATAAAGACATCTTTGGGGTGGGGGAAGCATGTTAGCCTGGTCAAGTACAGGGTGGGGGGGGGGGGTACTCATATATATTTGGTATATGGGGATGTGCCACTGGGAAGGGCGACTTTTTCAAGAAACATTAATTGGACATTAAAAAAAAACTGACACGGGTCCTTTTTTGTGCACAAAAAAATGACATGCGTACCTATTTACAGCAAAAGGATCCTTGGATATGGGCATGGATTCAGAGGTCCCCCCCCCCCCCCCCCCCAATCCTTCGGGCGACCAGGCTAACATGCTTCCCCTACCCCAAAGATGTCTTTATTGTCCTCTCCAACAATACTGCCCTACTCTGACAAAGGGAAGCAAGTAACAAATCACTCACATCTGGGTTATTGATATTCGTAGATTCTACCCAGCATTCCCTACAGTCAAAATATGGACAAGAAATATTCATCTTGCTGCGAGATATTCAATCTAACATGATGTGGTGTTGCATTGATGCCAATGCAAGAGACACACCTTTTGCTCATTTACAAGATGTCTCTTTTGTTAGTTGCTTCCTTTTGTCAGAGTAGGGCAGAATTGGTATCCTCCGCTAGCTCCCTTGTTTCACTCTTAAATAACCTTTTACGCAATTCCCCGATTTCAATCCTTTCTTGACTATTTCACTGTTGTCAATGAAAGATGGTGATGATTAAATAAGAATACAAACAGAGAGAGAGAGAGAGAGAGAGAGAGAGAGAGAGAGGGAGATTGATCAGGCATAGGTACAGATAAAGAGAGAGAGGGTGCATGAGAGGTTGTGTAATAGTTTTACAAATGACACCTCATAGAAAGGTAGAGAATAGTAAGAGAGAAAGGAAGAGAAAGAAGGATGAGGAAAGGGGAGACAGAGGAACAGTGACTGTGTATCCTTCAATTCTCTCAAAATTTCCCAAGGCTAAAGCACATCAATGAATATTAAGACAGAAAAAATAAAACAGATACAAAATGGTTTTATATGCAGTTTTATATATATATTCTATTTTTCACATTAATGATTTCCATATTTGAATCTATTGAATTTTATGTCACAAGACTTAGTGACCCATGACTGTTCAAAGTACACTGCTTCATTAGGCTACTCTACAACAATAAAATATATCAATGTTCGACTTTTTTATTATGTTTTAAACTCTATATAGCTTTTGGGATAGAGTATACATGGTGAACGCAAACAAACATAAAATAGTTCTTAATACAGGGTGGAACGTCACAGGGTTCTACATACAATAATGCATGACTTTGTGACCCTGTATGGTATTGTGCTTAGT
This sequence comes from Arbacia lixula, assembly GCA_963669155.1. Classification (NCBI taxonomy): domain Eukaryota; kingdom Metazoa; phylum Echinodermata; class Echinoidea; order Arbacioida; family Arbaciidae; genus Arbacia; species Arbacia lixula. Next base: position 22,766,601 of record OZ022580.1, on the reverse strand, counting down.
AATACAATACAATACCAGAGCAAAATACATATTGTATACAGTTAGGAATATTGAAACAAAGCAGATATGGTAGAACTTGAAATGATTACGCTAATCTCCCCAATGAGTCAGCATATAAAAATGCACATGACAGTTCTAATGCTTTACGGATGCATCAATTTCAATGCAGTTCATCTTCTTGTACATTAAATTTGGTTCTTTTTTCTAAAAACTTAATACAATCAAAATTCTGGATTGCGTTTTAAATTTTACATTTCATGTCAATTCTTCAAAATGGCTGAATAAGTACTAGCGCTTCTACTAGAAGTGCAATCATGCCAATACCACATCCAATTCACCATAGTAGCCATTTCTTTTGTCAAGTATATTATAAACCATTTAGATTAAAAGCATATTGCATGAATGCTGTAAAATCCCACATCTTATCCTCACCATCTTATACTGAGAAAGTTGTCTTGACCAGTACAACATATTACCACAACACTATCATCACAATAATGCTGAAATGTTTTCACTGGAAAACTTGAACATAAATGCACAAATCTACATAAAAAACAAAAAGGATATGTTCTTATCCAAACACCAAATATCCAGTATGGAATGCAGGGCTCCAATAAACAACACCTAACTTTGTAGAATATCTCAGCGGATAAATACTACATGCACATTTTTTTTTCTTTGTTTCTAATAATCATGAGAAGATACAACAAATAAGTACTGACATAAAGGTAAGCAATAAAGGGCTGTTCAAATCTGTTATATATGCTACAGAATGGCTTTGGAAAAGGAACAGTCATTTTGTAGCCCCTATGTAATACTTCAATTTTGATCCACATTAAAACATAGCATTCTTCTTGTTTTTTAAATGCACATCTACTAAAATACATTCTGCAATTTCACAACTCTACATAGATTGGAATGTAATTCTATTTGATAGGAATAAAAATATCACTCTATTGTCATGTGTTTATTTTGCACAAAGGTTGACAAATTTAGACATCTTTGTGTGTGTGTGTGTGTGTGTGTGGGGGGGGGGGGGGACTACACATAACTAAAGGCTCCGTACCATACAAACGTACAAGACTCACATTATTACCATATCTTGATCACACCCTTCAGAAACATGCTTCTGCAGAAGAGTCTACTGTGTGTATCACATGTCCCTGGTTTTGTTACGTGGGAATGCATACATACTATATCTTTGTACATTTCTAGATCCTTTGGGGCGCTTCTGCAATAATTAGCAAGCAAGTGAGGAATATCAAATACACGTTGTAAGAATGAACTCAAGGAGGTCTTACTCTGCTCTTTGTCACATGACTTCAATTGAAAATTAAAATGATGTTCTGTATGTGACAATGTGGGACTCACTGGTGACATGAAAAAGCACATTAGCACTTATAGTATTTATCCATTCTTTTGAATCATCTGATTTCTGTCATCAACCCACCCACAACCACAACCTATAAATATGAAACCTCATTAACATGTACCCCTGTCTACACCCCATTTGTAGGCAGCGCTAGAACATTTACCTACACCAATATTTCTCCATGAGTAAGGAACCACCAGCTAACAGTCAACTCAACTCTAAGGTCGTCTGCAGACAGACAGGATTCTAGCCCCAATAAGCTTTGTCAGTCAGACAGCCAAAAAAAAAATTAATAAACACAGCCATGCAAAGCAAAGCAAAACATATACAATTGAGGATGGTAGGTACATTATTGTGATAATTATCTTTACGCAATTGTATAATACTATATGTTGACCACGTCATAGGTGCAACATGACACATATAGACTAGTGTGCATTTACAGATCCTTGTATTGCACAATCACCAAGAAATTCAAAATCACACAAACAGATAAATACAGCTGTACAACAGATTATCACTTGAACATAATTACTATGTTTCTACCGGTAATTAAAAACTGGTACTGGTGAACATCTTATGACATACACTGTTCAACCCACCATGCTAACTTACTGTTCGTTCTGTTGGTTTTTAGGACTAGAAATAGCTTTGCAGATACAAATCCGATATCATCAAATCTCAATATGCAACATTTGCATTACGTTTATCTTCTTGTGGCGTCATAGAAGCATAGTGTCCTGGGCATAGTTTGTATGTTGATATGAACTCATACATGTAGGTGTAAGTATTCCTACAAACTCTGCGGAGATTCAAACAAAAGAAAGAAATGTTGTTCTCTTAAGTACGCACAGACGAATCAGACTCTGAAACCATGGATACGGATCACATAATCAACGCTGCTTCGGAGCTGCGGTGCAGGGCCATGCTGGCAACTTCCATGGCAACAACCAATCAGCTTAAAGCAACGTATTGAAACTATGTTACCGTCAATTCTCCGTACAGCCTTTAGGAGAAAATCACCCCATAATGCACCCTGCAGCCACGCCCAGATTGCTGTCATGTCATGTTATGGTCTCATACACTAGTACACTAGACCCGAAGCGAACATGGCAGCAAACAAACATTTGAATGTGGCTGCGCCGTACATGATAGGACAACTTTTGTTTAAATGCGGTATGATAATTGTAATAAGAATTGTAAGCTACACCAGTGTTGGAGCTTGAGGGGGGGGGGGGGGGAGAATTACTGCAGAGCCTGATTTACATAGTATAGCCATTTCAGCAGAGCTGTAATCAAAAAGATGTTCCACAGCTTTGATCTCTACAGAATGACCCCCTACTCCCTCATATCAAGAAATGCATGATGGGATGTCTACGGCAATTACTAAGAGAACAAAACTCATCCATTTCCTTATGTTCCTTTACAACCTCTTCTCCAGTAGGATATTGACGACCACATTCTTTATGTTTACACTATCTTGAAGTGCTTCCTAATCATTGGCATATTTTTAAATGAAGATTGTCTAGCGGCCAAGAAATTAAACATCATCTAGCTTTGCAAGAGTAAATATAGGGATCTGTGATGATGTAATTAACATGGTATTCTGTATTGATGAGTTTGAGTACAGTACTGGACATTTAATTGATGCAGGAGATTCACTGGTCTGTCTTCTCCTCCTTCAGACCCTCATGCAGTGGGCGTCTCTAGGATGATGGCTTTGATCTCATCCAGGTAGTTAGAGAGTAGACTGGAGTCATTAGACTTCCCATCCACGGATATACCACCACCAGGCTGTCACAGACAAACAAGAAACAAATCAATATCATTCAAAAAAACTTTTGTCATTTATTCACAACTTTTACCCTAACATTAAGCTGTATCTGGTGATTTGATTTTAATGGGTCAAAGGCACTCTGAATTTATGAAGGAAAGAGAGAAGGAAGAAGGGAGATGGGGATGGAAGGAGAAAAGGAAGATTGAGAGAAGGAAATATGGGAGTGAAGGAATGGTGGGAGAAAAACAATGGTGGGAGTGAAGGATAGGTGGGAGAAAAGGAAAAGTGGAAGAAAAGGAAGTGGAAGAGAATGAATGGTGGAAGGGGAGTGGTGGAAGAGGAATGGTGGGAGAGGAGGAAAAGTAGGAGAGAAGAAAAAGTGGGAGAAGGAAAGGAGAGAAGGATCAAGAAACAGGAGGAAGGTTGACAAGAAGAAAAAAGTGATAGTAAAAAATGCATGGAGGATGAAAAGAAGGAATGAGGGATGCAATGAAGGAAAGGGGAGAGGGTTGGTGACACAGGATCTACTCACCGTAGCCTTGAGCAACACACAGACTTGATGTCCCTTCATGGAGCAGCCAAAGAGAGAAGCCGTCTGCTCAATCCTCTCCACCACGGCCAGATGGCAGAAGAAGCAAACCCGGGCCAGCGTCAGGGGGAAAGCGCCCTCAACGGGAGGAGTGGTGAAGGAGTTCTTGGCCGAGAGCTCTCCCTGAGCCAGGAGGTCAGCATACTGCTCTCTGTCACACAAAATACATGCACATTTAAATAGAGGTAAGTACCATGGTCTAGTGGTTAGGACACTGGATGAACTACATGTATCAGCAGGTTCCAGGATTGAGCACAGGCACTACTCGTATGTCCCTCAATAAAGCATTTCATCGACATTGCTGCTCTCCACCCAGGTTTATACTTGGGTACCTGACAGGAATGGAATGAGTGCCCCCAACTGGCTGCCATAATGCTAAAACCATCCTTTGGGATTGGAAAGGAGTCACAAAGACTTTTAAGCATCCGATGACCAGGATATTAATACAGGAAAGGCCTTAGAAATTAATCTGTTACAGATTATGATGACATGCTTTTGTTCAGCCCCTTTAAAAATCACAATTACAAAGGCACTTATATATCAGTCCACATATCCACACAAACATAACACAGATAATGTTGATACTAGCTGCAACAATGAAGTGAATGTCTTACCTGCTATGTGGTGTAGCCAGCATGTATGCAGAAACAGGGAGAAGAACCTTGAAGTCGATCTTCTCACTTGTTGATCCTCTATCATCCTGTATTTAAGAACATTTTTAAAAGAACGTTCAAAATGAATATCATTTTATGCCTATGTTTGTTTTGAGAGAAAAACTTGCAGCACTGATTATAAAGATGGACATAAAGAAAGGACAAAGAGAAGAGAAGAGAAGGCATCAATGAAAAGGAGAGGAAAGAAGTAGAAAATTGTAAGGATGACAAGAAGAACTGAGAAAGAGGAGGGATCAAAAGAAAGAGCATGTGGAAGATAGAAAGATAGAAAAGATGGATGATAGAGGAGGAAGAGGAGGGGAAAATAGGATGAATAAAAGAAGAAGAGAAGGGAGAGGAGAAGAAGAGAAGGATAGAAAGAAGGAAGAAGAGAAGAAAAGGATAAGGATAAGGAAGAAGAGGGTAGAGAGAAGGAAGAAGAAGTAGAGGGGTAGTGCAGAAGAGGAAAAGTAGGAATAGGAGGTGGGAAATGAGGCAGAAAAGAAATGGAAGAGGATGAATTAGAGGATGAAGAAGAGAGGGAAGAAGAGAGGTAGGAAGAGGTGGAAGAATTGGGGGAAGTGCAAAAGGAGTAAAAAAAAAAAGGGAAGGGAAGAAATTAGAGAATGAATCAAAGGAAGAAGAAGAGGTAGAAATGGAGGGGAAGTGCAGAAAGAAGAGAAGTAAGATAAGTACAGAGAAATATATCATAGGGGAGGTGGAGGTGGAAAAAACGTGTAAAAGAAAGAGAGGAGGAATTAGAGGAGGGATAAGAGGATGAGGAAGAGGAGAAGACAGAAGAGAAGGGGAAAAAAGAAGCAGAGAATAAAAGAGGAGCAAAGGAGTGACAGCTGATGACACCCAGGACTGATGAACCTACCTTGACCATGTAGGTCAGAGTTCCCTTGAGCTTCTGGGGCATTGTGATGGCATGGATGGTGAAAGCAAACTGTCCCTCATTGGAGGCGTCAGGGGGCAGCTGGAAGGGTACTTTCACTCCGTCATGCTGAGATGCTCCAGCCTAACAATCACAAAGACATCATAAGAAATGCTATGTCAGGCAAGGGACAGCAATATTAACACAACTCCTGAAAGCTTGCATTGCCAACTGATGTTGCCCTGTAGATTCTTGCATTAGACATGATCTAAACCGACACGTAGCAACCTCTGCACACCTGTTATCATCTTATTACTGAGATGCTCTAGCCTATACAAGGTGTGCAATTATTAAACAAGTTGCTATGTCAGGCAAGGTACAACAATCTTAAGTGATTAAACAGCCTTTGGAGTCGTGACAGCCTTACAAGGCAAGCAATTAATATCTGAGGATATATCTGAGCTTGGTGTTACGTGAATCAAAAACGTTGAACTCTTTTCACTGACTCCTTATCATCATCAGCTGAGTGGTCTGCCCTACCTCTCGTATTAGCTTGGTGTTGAGTGAATCGAGGACGTTGAACTCTAGTGCCTTGAGGTGGCTCTGGGTCAGGTTGGTGAAGATGACTGAGATGACCACCTGGGAATTCTGCTTGGGGTCCACCCTGGTCTCATAGGTCTGCAAACAACAAACAAACCATCAACACTATTAATGCTCTAGTCATGTTCTCATGGGTCTGTGAAAAAACAACAAAACATCAACATTATAAATGTTCTCATAGGTCTGCAAACTACCCTTTTCTTCAACTTCCTGCAATAGTATGACATATTAGGCATGGTTACTCAATCATTGATTTGAACAGGGGCAATGTTCCGGTACAAAAGTAATTTTTAATGAATAACCAAATTGTGATTGTCCATTACAAACAAATACATATTGGAATAAAAAAAAAAAAAAGGTCATACGCAAAAAATATTTTTAGGATGAAATAAAAATGTTCTTTCTCTAAAACAATTTCCATTTAACTAAATTGAAACATTTGAAAAGGAAGAAATCCTTAACTCACCATTTTGATAGCTTCATTCTCAGCAAGTAGTCTGTAGCTGGACATAGCCTGAATAATTGAGCACCAAGTGGGTAAAATCATATCATACGGACAATACAATGGAACAAACTAGTCAAACACATATTGGACATGTGGACCATCAAACATGCTGAATTTCCCCTTCTCTTAAGTATGAAAGTTCTCTTTAGTATGAAAGTTCTCTTTAGGTACTTCAAAATATCATTATTTTTTAGATATTTTACTGGATCACTGGTTATTTTATACCTACACTGTACAATATGCAGGCAAGAATATCACTTTGGGTCATGGGGTACACTGTGATATCAATAGTACACGATGATACTGCATAGCATTGATATAACATATTACAACTACATTCCAGTGGTGGGTGGGGTTGGTGCACACATCACTACGGCACTATCATACTGACTTACAAGAATGACAAGTTAAGTGCACTGATAACCATGACAGTTCATTACGGTACTATCATACTGACTTACAGGAATGACGAGCTCTGGGGCAGGTTCTTCCGTGGTGGCATCCACAGGTTCACCGACCGCCTCATAGTTCTCTTTACTGGCAGACTTCTTCTTCCTCTTCTCCTTCTTGGCTTTCTTCTCCTTCTTCTCCTTGTGGTGCTTCTTTGAAGGCTTCTGCAAATAATTACACAAGAAAGTCAACAAATAAATATTGCTTTCTTTGCTGGCTTTGCTGGCTATAACCAACAGGGTGGACACGGCTTCATTACGCATATTACATCCATATCTTCTTTTACCTTTTACAAATCAAGAGCACAATCAAGGATGATACCAAATAAACCTCCAATGAGAAACGATAAATGTTGAATACCCAACAATCACTTGCAACTCATATTCATAATTAATATGCAGAACTTTCAGCGACAAACTCTATTGCAGACTGTATAATCATGCAACTGGGCTAATCTGAATTTCGCTATGGTCCGTTGGGCTATTTTGCAGCAACTACCATGCAAAAAGGTGCTATTGCTCCAAATAATAAGGAATTGAAATCGGAAACTAAACTTCCATACCATATTTTGAGTATTGAAAGGTGAGATTTTGTTTACTATGGCGTGTGAACTGCATCGTCCACTGCATGATGCTACAAATCAATGCTGACAAAAATTATGTTCATGCTCTCAAGTGCAAGTATAACTATTTAGCAAATGCTAACAAAGCTATCTCATATGCTGACTACCATATATATTGGTCAAATTACCAAACAAAAATCTTCAGTTTTATATATGTCTTTCTTTTACCTGCATATGCATCAAATGTGATCTTCCCCTGAGAATATGGTAGCATCACAAACTGCATGATATTCTGCACTCTTAGTTCAGTTTCATAAATAAGCACATACATGTAGACATACACTGTGAGCACTGAATAAGCAAGTACACCAAAGAAACTGAATGAATATGGACAACTTGACAATGGAACCGAAACTTGTAATCACACAACGATTGCATGACTGGATTGAGAGCAGAAAATGAATGCATCCCTACGGAAGAACCATAGGAGGAGTTTCATAATTTGAGATGAAACTTGTCTGCTTTTGAATGCTAATGTGTAATATTTTGTGCTCACACATCAATTTAAGTTATGCGAGTTTTCCATTCAAAGTAAAAGAATACCAGTAACCCAACCAGTTCCGCTTAGATTTATAAATCAGAATGTAGGTCGTAATCTGCAAGCAAATTTCAACAGAAATAAAATAGTTGAAATCTATATAGAAATATGCTAATTTCAATAGAAATGTTTGATTGAAATGAATGATTTTGGGGCTATGATAATAGAAAAGAAATGTTCCTCCTATGTGTCTCTACAGCAGAGAGATTGCCCATGGACAAACCTCTTTAGCCGCGTCCTCATCGCCCGCAACCAGCCCGTTAGATGCTGAGGTAGGAATGGGGGCGGGGGAGGGGGTGACAATGGGTGCAGGAGAGGATAAAGAGGGGGGCGCATCCTGGGATAACCAGAAACTCATATCATCCACCTGCCAGGGAGGGAGAGAGACAGAGATGCACTGAGCTTGCAAGCATGCACAGAGGTTGCACATACGAACAAACAGACAGACAAACAGAGAGACATGACACAGACATACAGTGCACAAACAACACATGTGAAACCCAAGATTGGGTAGCATCATATTGGATGTACTTCCCATGAAAATATGTTGCTTACTACAAATGTCCCCTCAAAAAAAAAAAGTTAAACTAGGATTTATCAAATCATACTGCATAATGGAATTCTAATTAAAAACGTATGTCATTCACAATCAATCAGATCTAGATCACTTAAAGACAGGGTGTCCCATTAGCAAAAGTCATAACACTGAGCAGGAATCAGCAGCATATTGTATAAGCATACATTTACGAGCATAGATGTTTATTGCAAATGAAGGGGTTTTCAGACATTTAAGCGGGCAGTTGTTTTCGTGGATGATGCCCAGCGTATGCGCAATATAATGCATGTACTGCTCTCAGGCCCGCTAGTATGTACACAGGCAAATGAGAGAAAATAATCTGTACTTGCAGTATTTTCTTCCATTTTCTGTAGTATTTGCAAAAATTGTATTTTGCACCTGCAAATGGGACACCCTTTCTTAATACAGTTCCAATTCCAACTTTGCAAGAAAAAACTATTTGCAAGGAATTTTGCTCTACACCTGTATTCATTGTCCAACAAAAATTTAAATGCAAGCGATATATTATTTTCTTTTGATATAAGTGCATTCTCAGAAGAGCCCAAGGGTTTGCACATATAAATTGCATTTTTTGCATATATAAATCATTGGCATCCCATTCTTAACTTGTAGGCATGCAACAATTGTAACTGCGCATCACATATCTTATTCACTCAAGTCACCACATATCAAACAAGTTTACCATAACTGTCACACTTAATTACCAACTTGGTTTTTAAACGTTCTGTACATGTATCAACTTCTGATACACTTTTACAAACAAACTAAAACAAGCATAAAAAAAGCATTCAATAATACATTTGTGCATATATGAAGAGGCTCTGTATATTTCTTTTGAGACTTTAGAGGAAAAACAAAATTATAAAACATATTTTGGCATAAATGTTGCTGGTGCTGATGCTCATGAAAACAATAAAAAGCTTCAGATTTTATAATGCAGCTGACATATAAAACCAAAAATACAGTTAGTACACACACTTAGGACACAGATACCACACATGAATGAGTGTTTTTCGCTTATATCCCATCTCTTTCTGGTATTTTCAAAAGCAATGGTATGCAGTCACAACACTTGAAAGTGGGACAATATATCAGCACAATCATATGGGGTGTTTGTGCAATGTGACGAGCTTTTACCAGCAAAAGCATTTCAATGGACGGAATATTTCATGAAGAGCAACCAGTCCCTCGCAAAGATGCTATCTCTGATAGTGCTCTCCAATTCAATCAGGATCACCCTCTGGCGTGTAAAGGTTATTATTGGAAGGCATTATTGAAATAATTTAACACCTGGACTAGTGTTTATCACATAAAGACACCTCAAAAAATAACTAGCATCAGGGTTTCCATTACTGACAAGGCACACTGTCACAAAATGCATAGTTACACTGCTAAACAAATGTGTATAATCTATAGACGGGGTCTACACTATTGTGCATTCAAGCATATCCCGGACATGTCATGCCACAGACTAATACAGGCTTTACATGGCAGTCTACCTTGGTCTGTTAATCGTGACTTGTGCAAAGACCTGACATTGTACAGCAGCCTCTCAAACGGTGTTCTTTCTCAGCAATTTTCTCACCCTACAAACCTGTCCTACTTTGACAAAAGGAATCAACAAACTTTTCTTGTATATGAGCAAAATGTATCTGTCACTTGCATTGGCATCAGTGCAACACCACATCATGTTAGATTGAATTGAATATCTTGTAGCAAGATGAAAAGTTCTCCATATTTTGTCTGTATGTATACAAATGATGCACAGGTTTGAGTGGGTCAGTAGGAATTGTGTACACAAGGTAGCTCTGAATTGCCTGTTTCGGGCAAAATTCAGAGCTACCGCGTGTACACAATCCTACTGACCCACGAAATAAACCTGTGCATCATCTGTTTTATAGAATGGGCCCCAAAATCTAATAAAAAACGGAAAAATCTCTGTCAACCTCATTTACCGGATGCATGGAAAAATCATGCGTCCGGTAATTACCGGATGCATGGTTATGACAAAATCATGCATCCGGTAATTACCGGATGCATGGTTATTGACCAATCAGATTGCAGAGATCCATCTTCAACATCAATGATCATCAATGATTGGAATCATCAAAATCTGCCAAGACTAAAAATTATTGACTTTTCACATAGAGAAATGTCCAAATAACACAGCTAAAATATGAGATGATTTTCTCCATAGACCATGTCAGGTGGAGAAATAGAGTCTGCATGTATAGAACTACCAAGTTCATCACGCTTTAATTTGATAACAATCATTTAAACGACGAAGTCATATCAGAAAAGACAGATTTACTGCGAATGTCCAGGGTGGCATTGAGTGCACAAATGAACGTATTCGCAATGCACGTTAGTGGGCAAATCACCGCAGCAACGTCTCACACAGTGCTGCGACAGCGTAGAATTCAGTCATGAGTTTGTCCTCTTCTCCGTTCGAAATATCTTCCAAATTTACGTGTTTCACCTCTGCAAAGCGTTTATGTGTAGAAAATTAGTATTAGATTCTTCGAGTTAAATTTGTACTCACTGAAAGCATCTGAATCGTCCAAAATTTGTTTCAATTCTTCATGTCACTTTATCGGAGGTTCTCGTGATTCGTGGGTGCCGCCATTAGCGTAAGCAATATTGGTATCGATCATGTTAATTCTCGGTATCGCGATATCATGTTGATATCGTGTTGATATCGCGTGCTGCCAGTAAAAAAAAATTACACGGCAATTACGGGTAATTAACCAATCAGATTGCAGAGATTCTGACACCCATTCTATAATAGGGAATGTTACATGTAGGTACGATCTAAGAGTACCAATAACCCAAAGTTAAGTGATTTGTCACTTGCTTCCTTTTGTCAGAGTAGGGCAGAACTGTACAGCACACTCCCAAATGATAAAACTGCTCTCTACTATTAAAACTGCATGCGACAAAGTGAACTCTTGATGTATTTTTGGAACAAGTAACACACACAAACCACATAGGGCAGGAATGTGCCCAGCATGCATACGACGAACGACCACTTACAGCGGGGTCAATAGATGGAGCTGCAGCCGACACCGCAGGCTCTGGCTCTGGCTCTGGTACAGGGGTGGGCGTGGCAGCCATGTCGCCATTGGCAACAGGCTCCTCCTCCTCCTCCTCTACGGCAGCCTGTTCATCTCCACCCATCAGGTCTGGGCCTCCTGCCACGGCCTCCACAGCTGGGCTGCTCTTGCTCTTCTTCTGAGGTGGGATGAGGGGAAGAGGACAGAACGTCATCACTGCATTGCCCATACTCATCTGCACAATCGTACTTGGCTCAAAACCACTAACAAGTCGCAGAAAATGGAGAAGATTCAAGTTAGGTTTGATTTCATTCATCATGTAAACACACCAGAGAGCAACATGAATATTAAACATCATACAAAGGAAAAAAGTATCAGAGAATATGGAAATCAGAAAGAAAGGAAAATAGTCTAATACTCCAGGAAAATGTCGAAAATATATTTTGAAGCTAACATCTCCTCTATATTTTCTTTAAGTCTGAAGAAGAAGAAGGTGAATGCTGGCAATCACTTTCCCAAATGAGGTAAACATTGGTAACAATCCACTCATAAATCAAAAGCTTGTGTGCACATGCTTAAAACGTTTGTTCAGCTAAATTGCAAGGTGATTGTATGATTCTTCTTTAATGTCCTGGTGACTGACCTTCTTCTTATCTTTATCCTTGTCCTTCTTCTTGCTCTTCTCCTTGCCCTTGTCCTTGCTCCTCTTCTTCTTTGGTTTGTCCTGCAGCTTGTTGACCTCGACCTCCTCAGGGGTGACCAGCAGTTCGGCATGGCGGTGCATCCGCACTGGAAGGCGGTCCCTCTCATCCAAGGGCCTGCAATTAAATAATTGATTGATTGATTGATTCAATGACTGACCGATTGATTGATTGATTGATTAAATGGTCGATTGATCATCCCGACTGGCAAGTGGTCCCTCTCATCCAAGGGTCTGGGATAGATTGATAATTGATTCAATGATTGATTGATTGATTGATGGATTCAAAGAATAATTTATTGACTGATTAATTGATCTTCCTAACTGGCAAGCAGTCCTTATCATTCAGAGGCCTGGGATTAATTGACGATTGATTGACTGATTATTGATTCAACAATTAATTGATTGAATGATTGATTGATTGATCGTCCCAGCTGGCAGGCAGTCCCTCTCCTCCAAGGGCCTGGGATAGATTGATAATTGATTCAATGATTGATTGACTTATTGATTGATTGATTGATTGAATGATTGCTATATTGCTGGATAAATGATTGATCAAATGCCTGATTGATTAAATGATTGAGAATCATCCCGTCTCACTCTTCATACCTGCCTGGGATCAATCAATCAATCAATCGTTTGATTCATGGCATAGTGGCAGCCTCAAACTATAGACGTTTACATAATAGCTGAGAATTCCATGCAACATCACAAGACCCTTGACCCTCCCCACTCACCTCTCCAGATCAATGTCCAGTGCCCGGTGAGGGTCATCCATGGCCCGGTCGTCCTCCTCATGGTCAGAGAGCACCGCCCCCTCAGGCATCTCCTCTCCCATGATGTCCACATGATGCGCCACTGGAATGTCGTCACTGGACACTGATGTGTGGCGCCCTCGCTTGCCCTTCTTGTGCTTGCGGTGCTTCTTCTTGCTGGAGGGCCGGCTCTGCTGCATGTACTGGTCTGTCACATTCACCCCTGGATGTGGGGGTGGGGTGGGGGTTGTGGAGTGAGGGTGGGGTGAGGACATGGAGGGGCAGGCAGATGAACGGGAAAGAAAGAAGGGAATTATAAGATAGGGGGAGAAAGGAGTGAGAGAAGGTAACAGAGAGGGAGGGAGAGAGGGAAAGAGAGAGAGAGAGGACGAGAGAGAGGAAGAGAAAGGGGAGAGAGAGGAGAGAGGGGGGGGGGAGGGGAGAGATGAGAGGGGAGAGGGGGAAAGATGGACAGGAACAGTGAGAGGGAAAGATAGAGAGACAGTGATAGGAGGGAGATAGAGAGTGTAGAGAGGAGGGAGGAAGAAAGAAATTGGGGTGAGGGGAAAAGAAGGCATGCAAGGGAGAAACAAAGATATTGGAAGAAATGGGATGGAGGAGTACAAAAAGAAGAAAGGAGAAGAATATGAGAGCAATATGAAATTGAAGAACATCCATACATAGCAAGCAAGAGAATGATCATGAATGAAGGGAGAAAATAGTAATAAAGACGAGAGATATTTGTTTAATTAATCTGAATATCACAAATGCCTTGCAATTAATGCATCTACTTCAAATTCAAGATACATAAAACAATATTACACTGTGGATAATCCAACTGTTTTTTATATTCATGCAATTCGCAGGACATAAAGCATTCCTGGGATTGCGTATAAAACACGACATTGATTACGCATAACCACAAACACCAAAACAATGTCAATAGCATTTCATATCACAAAGTACAATGCCTGACAGCAAGCACACACTGCTTTTATTTATGATGGTATGCATTTCAACAAAGCAGAAATGTATTTTGCTTGAAACAAATGCATGCAGTTTGAGTACCACCATGATATATGGTATGGAATCTTAAGATATATATAGTGGCATCTGAGACCAACCTCACAAGTTGGCTACAAGTGATTGCAGTCAGTGTTTGCAATCAATGTGTACAAACGTATGGAGCTGACTAATATTTGATTGCATTTGATTGCAGTAAGTAACTGTAATCACTCTGAAGCTGATCTCAGGTGCCACTCTGTACAGGTACAAAGCCCTTCATGTGTAAGAGCAGACTATATCTATGTTTATACGATCTTGGGCAAGAAAAGAATCATACCACCCTCTAACAAAATATGCACTTCAATGTCAACCTGTTAGGTGTCTCTTTTTGCGCTTTGGGTGACAGCAAGATGGTATATGTAAACATCTGAACAAGGAAGAGAAAATTTACTCAAAAGTGTGCAAATATGAATATGTTGTGGTAAGCTGTAGAAGTGAATGGATTTCTTGCAAATAACCATCTCATCTTTTAAAAAAACAAGATTCTGAGTACAGACTTGGTATTCCTGGGTTGAGTCTAATCCTTGTAGCACCATACATTAGAGCCTGAGCCTGTCTAGACTGGGATATGCTTTCATACTAGAAGCAGGAGGAAATTCAAATACTGTATACACCATATATTTCACAGGTTTTTTATTTTCACGAATTTAACAACACATGAAATTATGAGTACGATGTGCTTGAGCACATGTACTACTAGTACTAGTAATCCACGATCGAAAATTTAACCACTCATACTGTCATGAATTCCTAATTCGCGAAAAATTAGACTTGCAAAATATATGGCGTATACACTTTATGGCATATACAGTACTGACATACATAGCCTACTAGCCTGATGTCATGAAACAGCCATGTAATGCACTATGCCAGATTGAGGTTATTTTTTGGGGGGAAAGGGGGAAGGGGAGGGGGGCTTTTTTTTTGGAAAAATGCCTTGGACGCTTGGGCCCTATGTAAC
Source organism: Arbacia lixula (assembly GCA_963669155.1). Classification (NCBI taxonomy): domain Eukaryota; kingdom Metazoa; phylum Echinodermata; class Echinoidea; order Arbacioida; family Arbaciidae; genus Arbacia; species Arbacia lixula. The sequence goes on along the minus strand of OZ022580.1, from coordinate 22,751,507 downwards.
TTTCTCAGTGACTACAAGCTTGTTGAGACGTCATCGTCTTACATTACAGTATTTTCATTACGTCTACATGGACTTCAAATGAAACTTGTGACATAGGAACTTGATTGAGAACTCAAAATTAACAATGCTGATGTTCCTTTGCACAAATTGTCTTCTCTTCACCAAGACTCAATTGAATCTTACTGAATAACGGTCAAATATTCATCTCTTTTAAAGCTCCAGCAGAATGAAATGAGCTGAATATCTCATCAACATGTCTTAAACCCATGATGTCCCCTTTTGCATTCATGAATACATGAATATACACACATACCCAAGAGCTTACACTGGTTACTACACACGTATGCATGTAGAGTAACTAGGAAAAAATTCCAGACAATAGATCTTCCGAAATGTAGGGTATGTCAACAATATTTTGAGATGGAAAGATAAACATTTTAGCTAATATCAGCATTTTTGGATGACAAATGAAAAGTATGTAATTTTTACTTTTACAATGTACAATTTATACTATTTACATGTATAAAGCAGAATAGAAGTGCCATTCACATAAGAATTGTGAAGAGTAAGGAGAGATACACAACTTCCTTTATCATATCTGTGATCTGAGACTATATAATGCAGAAGATTGTGACAAAAAATTAAAAGTATTTTATGACTTACAAAATACATGTATTGATGTTAATGAGCATTTTGAATGACTTCTTGTGAAAAGTGCAATATATGAAGAAAAGGTGTTGAATATTAAGAATAAAATGATTATTTCATGATTTTTGCCATTATCCTGCAGTAAAATATAAAAAAGACATGTCAATAGTTCTTTTTCTTTTATAAAGTACATGTATAATGCTCAGAATTGTTCAATATGTTAGATTCATGACGTTACGCTTGTAAAATACGTCCCATAATTGTTGCTTCCCTCTAGTTGCGAGCGTTGTGGGCACATATGGCTACTGCTGAAAGGAAGCTGGGCCGTTTCATTAAGCTGTTTGTAAGTTAAGCACGACTTTACACACGACTAGTGACCTACCCTTTATCCTTAGGTGCCAAATCAGCTTCTCAATGATTTTGACTCCCATTGGCTTAAGTTGAAATATATGATTTTTGTACACTCATAATTTATCAAATTTGATTAGGATTGTAGGAAATTCACTCCCACTTTGTTCAAAGAGGAACTAATTAGGGTTATCTTATTTAGCACAAGAACAGGTCACCAGCCATGCATAAAGTCTTGCATAACTCACAAACAGATTTATGAAATAGGGCCCTGGAATGATAAAACTCACTCTTATGGCAAACACCAGCCAGAGGAAGGGAACAGAGGAATGGGGTACCTGTTTTACAAGTATATAAACACACATGTGGAATGTGGGCCAAATTTATACACCAATGCATCCTATCTTCTCAGGAGAAGCAGGAACATATGCACAGCTTTGCACTAAGTTTTAGCAGGTGTAATGGGCAGGGATAAGGGGGGAGGAGGGAGAGTGGAGGAGAGAGGAGGAGAGAAGAGTGAGAGGGGGAGAGAGGAGAGTGGAGGATGAGAGAGGAGAAAGAGAAGAGAGAAGAGGGGGAAAAGGAGGAGAGAAAGAGAGAGGAGAGACAGAGAGCGGGAGGAGAGAAGAGAGAGGAGAGACAGAGAAGAGAGAGGAGAGAAGAGAGAGAGGGTGAGAGAGAGGAAGAGAGAGGAAGAGACAGGAGAGGAGAGAAGAGAGAGAGAAAGAAAGAAAGAGAGAGAGAGAGAGAGAGAGAGAGAGAGAGAGAGAGAGAGATAGATAGATAGACAGTGAGAGAGACAGAGACAAAAGGCGAAAGAGAGGGAAACAAATTTTTCAATCAGGGGAAATGCAATGATGATTTGCAGCTATGAGAATATTTATCATGCAATCATTCTACTCTGCCCATCACCAGAGATGCTACTGTATGATATTAAAATATCCCTCCCTGCCAAAAGTTAAAAGACTTTAATAGTAATCTGCTTGAAGAATATAATCATGAACTTTTGCAGATTGTTGAAAGGTTTCATGCTTTTTATTTTGTTCTGGTCAACATGTGTCACATCAAAGCTATCTTTCTCTGCAAAAAGTCAAAAGAATTGAGCTGCCCATGGAAGATAATCCTGAACTCATGCAGATTGTTGAAAAGCTTCATGCTTTTTATTTCGTTCTGCCCACAATCTAGCAATGCAGTTGTATGACTTCAAAGTTATCTTTCTCTCCAAAAAGTCAAAAGGCTTGAGCTGCCCGAGGGATATATTATCATGCATTTCTGCAGATTGAAGGTTTCATGCATTTTAGTCTGTCAAACACCTAGTTTAAGTAATATGGAAGTAGATTACAAAAGTATCATTCTCTTCAAAAAGTCAAAAGACTTCAGCTGCCTGTGAAATATCATAATGAATTTCTGCAGATTGGTGAAAGGTTTCATGCACCCCTGGTTCAACCCATGTCATGAGACGTAAAGAGTACATACAGGAGGAGGGGAAGGGATGTGCCCGTGGCTTGGGGTCATGTCTCGGAACATCCAGTAGGTGACTCCTTGTGTCATAATCCCCATCAGAATCTTAGGGGGAAATGACCAAGAAGAAATGGTCAGCAAAGGCACTCCATGTTGGGTTTCTTACCTATCCTTAACAATAAACATAATGATGATGATGGTGTGCTGATGGTTATAAATAATATAAATATGAATAATATTTATATATATAATATATCAAATAATAGATAATATATAAATACATCAGCAGTGATAGCCAATTTGCAGTTGAAGAGATCAATGTGATTCCAAGTATTGTTGAGTCATTTGAACCACTGAAATTACATTTCTAAGTTGGATGGTAAGACAGCACAAAAACTGTGCCCTACCACACAAGAGCAACCTACATGTATTACACAAAGAAGGCCTATACTGTTACTCAAGTCTCAGACTCATGTAGCGTGGTCACCAGAAAATCTTAAAATGCGGTGGAAAAGGACAAAATGTCTGACATCCTCGTTGAACGCTAAGTACCCAACTAAATGACACACGGTGCAAAGAAAGCAAAAATATAACGATGCTTGTTTCAAACGCGTGGTGCAGTAAGTTATTGCATGGTGCATAATCACTTTCTAGCCCAAACGTGTGGTTTTTGCACCATGTATTTTATACACCAATGACCACGCTGCATGTATTTCGATCTGGTTGGTCAGTGGATTTCTATTGCTTTGGACAGCAGCCCTAGCCTACAGAGTGTGTTTTATGGGAGGTGAGCATTCTAGTTATATGTAGTCCCATGGGCTATAAAACCATGGTTGTATCTCAGAAATGAAACCTGTGTTGGTAATAATGATATGTCTGTGAGTCATAATAAACCCCGCAAAGAGACTTCTTCAAGGCAAGTTTGAGGGGTAATATATCGGTTGTTACTTCATCATTCTTCATGACGGGGGTATCATTAGAAAGCTTGCTTATTCCTCTTCACATTGGTGTGCCATTTGCTATGAATATGTGATCATGGAATGTGCACTATTCCCAAATATAGGGAACAATTACTAATGAAATGTTGCAAAATGCATTGTTTTTAACACCAAAGGCTCCATTCTTTTTAAAAGATGCAATGTGTTTAAAGAGTGTCAACGTCGACAATGAGTATTCAAACTCATGTCATGTGAAAAAAACAGAAAATAGAGAATCTTGCAACATTAATATTTTTGACCTTGCTGCATATTCAGCAGGTCTGCTCACTCAATGATTGCATAAGCATTCCTAACAAACGATACATCATTGCAAAGATCAATCGTCAGACTGTTTCATACCATATTTATGTATGATAATATAAAAACTAATGATATATGACCCTCACACCTGACTTACAGAACCTTTTTTGAGGAGTTTATAATCATTTGCTGTGATTATATATGCTTGCCACACAATAGCTCTCATTGAAGTGAACATCTTACCAGGCTCTTCATATTCCTCTCTTGCAGTCATCGCAGCTGTGCAGACACAAAATATCATCACATTCTTTGACTTGATCATACCATTAGTCTTAACCCTAATCTTAGTCTGGCTTCCAGCCTACTGGACATTAATTTCTCATCCAAACTGAAATATAGAGTCTAATATTCTAAGACTAGTCACTGTGTCCTTCTCCTCCTTCATAAGGGGTAGCTGGAGAAGAAATCCAGAATTACTAGTCTACTGCAGCCAGACCCCATTATTTAATAGATTGGTTTTAAAATGCCCAACAGCCTGAAAGCAAGGCTACCCTAATTTCAGAGAGACCAGAACAATAACAGGTAGAACACTTTGATATAAATACCACTGTGTTGGGACAGAAAAGAGAACTGTTGATCACCAACCACTCTTAAAATACCTGGCAAAAGCTTGAATCATGTTTGCATTACATGTATTTGATATGTCTTTTTTAGGCTTAGTCTTCCATGTAATAATGACCTGCATTGTATAGAGGAAACCTCCCTTGATTCGACAAGACATAATGGAATGACAAACAGAGATAGCAAAACATAGCAATCAAAACAAAGTAATGGGGGCACATTGTAGCAACATAATTTCAACAAAAAACAAAAACAAATATTTTATCAATAGAATTGATTAAAACCTGCACATATTTCAATAAATGATATTGTACAAGACACAATGAGATTTGACCAACATACTTACAAAATACACCAAATCCTAAACATGAAGCACATCATTACAAACATGAATACACATATTAAACACGGACTGAACAAATTCCTGTTTTATCCTTGTCTAATTTCTAGCTGTAGACCTCAGTTTGAAGAGTACAAGCCATTGCTCAAGGGAGGAGTGGATGCAGTTGGAAAGGAGACAGCTAGGGCATGCAGCAAAGTGGAGGACATGAAACACTAAGGATCAGAACAACACTGGTGTTAAGGTGGTGTAGCATCCTAGGATCATATTCATGAAACACCAGGGACCAGAACGACACTGGCGTAAAAGTGGTGTAGCATCCTGGGATCATATTCATGAAACACCAAGGATCAGAACAACACTGGTGTAAAAGTGGTGTAGCATCCTTGGATCATATTCATGAAACACCAAGGATCAGAACAACACTGGTGTTAAAGTGGTGTAGTATCCTAGGATCATATTCATGAAACACCAAGGATCAGAACAACACTGGTGTTAAAGTGGTGTAGTATCCTTGGATCATATTCATGAAACACCAAGGATCAGAACAACACTGGTGTTAAAGGGCATATACTGTACTGGGAAGGCCAAAAAGCCTTCAAAATGTAATTGTTAGCAATCTTCTTGCCAATGGTCGTAAATTCATGTATTGTCTATTTAAAAAGCTTGTTGAAAGTTATTTGCCCTCAAATGATCCACATATGGAGTAATTAATGACTAATGATTAAATCCTCAAAATGTTCGGCCCGAACATTTTGAGGATTTGTGATTTAATCACTCATTACTCCAAATGTAGATCATTTGAGGTTAAATAACTTTCGGCAAGCTTCTAAGATAGACAATACATGAATTCAAGACCATTGGCAAGAAGATTACTAACAACTACATTTTAAAGGCTTTTTGGCCTTCCCAGTACAGTATATGCACTTTAAGGTGGTGTAGAATCCTAGGATCATATTCATGAAACACCAAGGATCAGAACAACACTGGCGTAAAAGTGGTGTAGCATCCTGGGATCATATTCATGAAACACCAAGGACCAGAACAACACTGGTGTAAAGTGGTCTAGCATCCTTGGATCATATTCATGAAACACCAAGGACCAGGACAACATTGGTGTAAAGGATCATATTCATACAATCTTTCTAGCCCAGCTTATTTGCTCAAAATGCATGAGGCACAAAATACATAAAGCTGAATGCACTTTAGCAGCGGTCAGTACTAGATCATGAATATGGCCCCAGGCCTTTAGGAATTCTGCAGGACTCATTATGAATTCTGAATATTTCTCTATCAACCTTCACAAGTTGATTTGAATATATATAAAAGAGCAGGGAAATATCTTTGACAAAGAAAAAAGTTTCAGGAAAATAAGATTTTTTAACACTCATTACTACTGGCCCTGAAAGCTAGCAATGCATGCAAAGCCCACATTGGTATTACATTTTAAGTCTGTATTTTAGAAATGAGTCAAAGGATAAGCAGGTTTCAGATTAATGTACCGGCATGCATGATTTCTTTTGTGCAGAGCAAAAGGGGAAAGCTATTAACATATGGTTGTTCTCCTTCCAACATAGTTCTTGTCCTGCCATACCTCTTGCAACATTCACATGTATTGACTGAATTGAATCATGATTCTGCCGAAAAATAAAAAAATCTACTATATTACGTAAATTGGGAAAAGACATTTCCAATCATTACACAATGATAGAAGTACAGCTGTACAAAGAAAAAGAAAAAGAAAAAAGAAAGATACAAGCCATGACAGGAGGCAAGATTAGTGACCATGTCTGAAGCAGGCTAGAGCATTTTTACACTGACCTGCAGCATCTAATACATGCATGAAGGGGCGCATTCACACTACAACTGTAAGTCTGTATCTACTTCATGTGCGCCTGTGCACACTCAACATGCAAATCAGCGTCTAAACCAAGCATGCAAGACCCTACACTACTGAATTAGGAGCAGGTATGAGATTTGGGCACTTTTCACACAACCCAGAATCTATCCAGAAAAAAATAAAATTAAAAACAAAAGATCACAAAACAAAACAATTATTGTGTGAAGTGAACTAGGGCAGACCCACTATATCTTCAATCAATGTGAAGATCAATCCTACCACTTCACTGCACGGTCAAATCAAACAGGATTTGAGTGTGGATAAAGTGCTATCTCTCTTGCAACCTTGTCCACTTGTATTTAAACAAACTTGCATAAAAGAAGCTGGGTGTTCAAGTCATATGAAGAATTGGTCTGTCTGAATGCAGTGAGTATAGTTCATTTACATATGCTGAATTCTGAAGCGACAAGCACCAATACTAAACCAGTCTACAAGCTATGAATAGACATGTTTTTCAAGCCATGTTTATAGTTCAGTCCATCTGGGTTGAAAACTTGATGTTTATAGTACTGATTCAACGTCAGTTCCTTGCAAGGATATGTTTCAGTCAAATTTTGAATAATAGATATCATTATCACAATTCCCCCCATGCAAAACCATGAAAACGTCTTTTTCACTTTTCAGATTTCAGATTTTAATTTTGCCCACTCCCTGATTTTGGATGAGCGCTGGAAGTGATAAAATACTGCACTATCTTGAAAGGTTTTAGAAAGTTGGAGCAGCAGGGTATCTAAGCAACAGTACACAACGGCTACATGATTTCTTTCTGTATCTCTTTACTATTGCGGAATTGTGGCCTTTTTGGTCAGAAATCATGAGAGCACAGAGAGGGGACAAGTGGACTAGGCGTGTGATTGCATGCAAGCACAAGTCAGACTTAAAGTGGTACCTGGGATATCGTCGTAAACCGGAGGCTTGGGTCTGCCCTGTTTCATCCCTATAAAATCATGTGAGTCAACCGAGTAAAAGGGAAGTTTGGAAGAATGAACAAAAGTCGTCAGTATGCACATAAAGGGGGAGGAGCCACTCAAGTAATAAGGTCCCCTTGCAAAGCATTTGGTGCAGATTTGTATCCTATTAAGTTAGTCAACCGAGTAAGATGCCAGTTTCGTAGAATCAACAACACTTGTGAATATACAAATTAAGGGGGAGAAGCCACTCCAGGAGTAAGACCCCCTGCAAAGCATTTGGTGCAAATTTTGATTTGTTCAACCATTTGAGTGGCAAGCCAATGGAATACTTGAGAACAAATAACTTCTAGAAATCTGAAGAATTTATCTGTTAGTAAGTTAATGGGTTTCTCATGACTAAAAGTGAAGAAAAATTAATCTTATAGTACATGTATGTCAAGAAGATGACAATGAATATAAAAGATGGATTAGTAACTAAATTTACTGTACAAACCGATAACCTACTTTTATTATGGTCACATAATTTAGAAATTTAACAAATACATGTAAATGCTGCAATAGTGCAAGGTCAAAACAGATGTCCTCGACTATGGATATCTGGATATGGAGAACCGTTTTTAGATTCCTGGACTGATTCACATCTCATACGTGCAATGTTTTAAAGAAAACCATGAGTATTTTGTTACAGAATTCAACCTCCTAGTAAAATGATAGTTGTAGACTTCAGTTTTCTTGAAGCAAAGCGGTATAGAGAGCATCCTTTCCGCCGTCTCTCTTTGCACTTATTATGTAAACTGGGCTTTATTGCATGTATGTTTTCAGTTATTATGACATACCATCAATGGTAACTACCATGGCATCAGGTGCAATTACATTGGCTGTTGCCATGGTATTTACCATTGATAACAAGTTGCAATAATTAAAAGCCTATATGCAGCATGGCACTGACCAGTGATTTTTCACAGTTCAATAAATGAATAAAGGAAGCATTCAATATGCATTTATTTTATTTTGCTGATATCAATTTTCCTCAGGTATCGGCTTTGACTGCTCTAGATTGCAACAAAGAGGATTTGAAACACTGCTGGGTATGTTGGACACATGTCACATGATAAAGGGTGTGGCTCTAAAAGCTCAGAGTGGACTTAGACTTTGGCCATTTTTAGCTGGATGCAGTGTGACTGTGCAGTGGGTGCAGTTAGGAGGCATTAGATTTGCAATTGATTGAAGCCACAGAGATCAACACTCCTAGCACCTTAACCCTTATATTACCAGACCTTGAAAACCCCATTGGCCTAATACACACAACCATTCCAATGGTTAATGAGAGAGTTAACCCTTATATTAATATATCCTTGAAAACCCCATTGGCTTCATACACAGAATCATGCTACTGTCATTGTTTTCTGAAATTTGCAGACAAATGGTGCAGAGGACTTTACTATGGACTGCATCCCGCCGTCATAAAACCAGGCTTCAATCACCAGAAAGTTCAGTCATTCCTAGTTTTTCCTTCTGTAGATTCTACCCTCTGATATGTCACACAACATATCTATGTACTGCATTTGACACTAGTAAAATAACGACGTGAGTGAGTGATTCAGTGGATAATAACTTCATCTGGGCAGAGGGAGATTAAGCCCCCCAAATCCCCCCAAAGAGCCCATGTACATAACAAAAGTGCCCCTGTGAATACTGTTTTTCTTTATTTTATTATTCTTCCATTTCCTAATATGACATAATGCACTGCAAGGGTCAGTGTGTCAGGTTTGTGACCTCAGGGGGTGTTTCACCAAGCTGCTTGTAAGCTACAGACGACTTTACGCACGAATGGTGATCCATTCTTGTGCTAAATGGTAATTCTCATTCCTGTTTTAACATAGTAGGGCTTAATTTCCAACAATTCAAATCAAATCATAAACTTTGCACTCAGACAATGGTTAAGAAGAATGTTGATTTATAAAGCTCTGGGCCCCCTAACATAAAGGTTTGCGATCAATAGCAAAATGGTAATGGCCAATCAACATCATTGTTGCATGCGCTTTTTGTTCCATAGACTGACCAGTAACCAATCAGAATTTGCCTTTCAAATATGCGATTGATCGCAAACCTTTATGTCACTGGGCTCAGATATCAACTTAAGCTGATGGAAATCAAACTCATTAAGAATCACCAGTTGTGCGTAAAGCCTATCTTAGCTTAAGAATAGCTCGGTGAAACACCCCCAGGAATAAGCAATCAGACAAGCCAGTCATCTTCCCCATTTTGACTCTTCATCTCCATCAGTAACTTGAAACATGCCTTGTGGTGATGGGACATAAATGATAGAAAATCTTGGGATAGATCGAAAGAGACTTTGGAAGGTGAACATGAATCATAAAGGGGAAAATCTCACAGAGGAGGGAGAGAGAAAGATCGATCATGGGAGTACAGAAATGGATGCGATGAACAAATTGAACTGTTAGTAGAAAGCAATATAAAACAGAAAACGGGGAGAAAAGCACTGTATCCCAAATAATACATAGAAATAAAACCATGATCCATGACCTGGCCTATAAGAACGATATATAGTTTGGATCGGTGAAGCATATTCAGTGTGGCATGCAAGCCTCCAGAGGGCAGCATCCATAGTCACATGACAAATAAAAAATAATTGCATAACCTGTAGAGACTAACCCTATTGGGGCGTCTTCTTTCGACAAGTAAAGAAGACAATTTTGTGTAACAATGTCATCCATCTTGAATTCTTTGCAGTTACCTCAGAGTACATCTTTGCTTTGGTAAATGACACACAAATTTCTTTTGATTTTCATTCAAAAAGCAAACTTTCACATAATAATCCTCATCATACAACTAGGTTATCATGCCCAGTGTGCGAATGTAGTTAGTCAGGGTCTAGTACCTTGTGGGTATGTGAATTTCATTAAACTCTTTGTGTGCCACATAAACTGTTGCTCTATGGTGCCATGGAAGATTGTATCAATGCACAATTTTGCATGGAGCTTATGGCACATGTTAAGAGCGCAGCTGCATTTTTTTTTGTTAAAAAACTGTATTTAATTTAATATAAATCATAATTTATGCAAACAAGATGCATGTTTTACTTATTTTATCCATATTTCATTAAAAAATGATGGCATGAAGGTCGGGGGCGATGAAAGGGGTAAGGGGGACGGATGAGGGGCAACGGAGGGGGTCAGGGGGGTCAGAGGAAGGGGGACAGATAAGGGGGCGGGGTTAGGGGGAGGAGGAGGTAGGACGGAGGAACTGACACAGATGGGTAGGGGGACTGAGGGGGTAGGGGGACAGATGAGGGGCGATGGAGGGGGAGGGAGGGGGTAAGGGGAGCGGAGGGAGGAGGACGGAGGAAGAGGAACGGAGGAAGGGGGACAGAGAGGGGTTTTACCTGGTACATGAAGGGGCACGGTGAGGTCAATCTGGGCCACTGGGATGCCCTGGGCTACCCCGTCATTCTCAGCAGCCAGATCCTTGAGCTTCTTCTTCTTCTTGCTGCTGGACCGGTTGTCCTTGAGGTAATGGGGGTTGCTGGCCTGCTCCACCCGCCGCATCTCCCTGCGGCGCTCCAACTCCTCCTCATCCACCTCCTCAATGACCTCCTTCTGGTGGTGCACTCTGGCAAGACGACCAGGGAGAGAGGAACTAGGGTTTCAAGGTCTGACCATTTTTTGTTGTTCTTTGGGTTTTTAACATCTGCTAATGGTATATTGAAAGACAGCATATTTTGTTGTTCCTCCCTCCACTCTCCAGATTATAGTAAATCATATTTGATGCTCTATGTACATTTTCATGGTGAGAGGGTATTGTCAAATAATTAGAAAGACAAACTGGGGCATGAAGATACCGGGTTGAATGTTACACAACAGCAATACATGGAAAGATGTTTTTATGTGGTTGAGATGTCTAAATTTTTTGGGAGAAGCCTTAGGCAGGCATTCAATTCATCCTGCCCTATTGAATCTTCTATTTTATTATAACTACATTTTCTTACAAGTAACTCAATTCTATTATAACTAAATTTCATGTTCTGGTAGAAGCATACTTACACATAGTGAGAGAGAGAAGCTGTGGCATCAAGATGCAGAGGTCGAGTCAACAACTAATAACAGTAACTAGTAAGACGTTTGTCTGGCTAACATTAATATTCACTTATGGTATATTGAAATACAGCATCATTGTATTAATTGCCCAACTAATAAATCACACACACAACAGAACATGTGGCAAAGAAATGGTGGCCTATGTCACTGGATAACGGCACTAAGAAGAAGAAACATGTACTTGAACATGTAACTTGGTACCTGTGCGCATCATGGATGAACATGGTGTCAATGGTGACTTCCTCATCAGAGCTGTCTGAGGGCGGGGCGTTGATCCACTTGTCAAGGTCCAGCCTGTCAAGAGAGTCAGAGTCATATCATGATTATTATTCATTATCAGAAAAGTATTAGATCATGACATACTTTGATGAATTGTTGTGTTTAATTTACCCACAATCGTTGACAAAGTAACTTCGACACAAAAAAAAAACACCTTGGAATATCACCATTCTAAATATGGAATAGATAATTTCTACAACCGAAATATGCATCAATTTACTACAAGGAGTGGAAATATTGATCGCTAATATGGATCGGTTGTTGATAAGGGTTGTCACTATACATATGGATTTCAGTCTGAAAGGATAACCTAACCCATCACATATAGGGACCCTTCTCTGTGTAAAACCTAGAAATATTACATTAGTGGCAGCGGTGGGATTCAACAATATGAAAATTTGAATGTAAACAAATTGCTACTCTATGGGCTTTGCATGCATTATTGAGGCAATAGTGTTTCCATAGCTTATAAAGATTGAAGTGTGCCAGGAGAGCCTTACCCATCAGATACAGGAACCTTCCTCTGTATACAACCTACAAATATTACCATGGAAATGGTGGGATTCAACAATGTGAAAATTTGGATGTAAAAAAAGTGGAACTCTATGAGATTTATAAGCATTATTGATGCAAGAATGCTTCAAAACATATAAAGTTTGCCAGGAGAGCCTTCTTACCCATCAGGTACGGGGACCTTCCTCTGAGCCTTGGGCGCCACTGGGTTGAGTTCGCCCACAAAGAGCTCTGCCAGCTCGGCGGCCACAGTCTCATCCTTCTCCAGCAGCTTGTTGACATACTTGAGCAGCTGGAGGGTGCAGCATGCCCTCTCTTGAACCTCCAGGTCGGCGCTCTCGGCAAACGACGGCAGCTTCTCGATGAGCAGCTGGGTGACTCGGATGACATCCTCCTTGTCCTCTTCCTCTTCCTCCAACTTGACCAGGATGTTGCTGTACAGCTTAAGGATGTTCTGCACATAGATGCCCTACACACCAGAGCAGGAAGGGTATGCAGAAAAATAACAAGAACGATCATAATGATGATAATAATAATAATCTCATACATCATTGTACTAGATATTGTATAAAATCATTTGTAGCATACAGCAAATGTTACAAAATCGGTCTCTATGCATTTTAAGAGAGGTTAAATCAAGATAAAGGGATGAGTTACAAGAACATGAGAGAGTGTTTCGCTAAAACTAAGGGGAATTCCCTTCAAGACATATGAAATCAAGATAAGGCTCATTACAGGTACTCCTCTCACCTGTATATTGCCAGACAGGATTGCAACCTTGCGTTTCAGCATACAATGTGGTCTGAGGCTAGTTCAGGTATTCAGGGACTTCCCCTTCAACTCTGGGGAATCCCTTTCTAGAAATCAAGATGAGGCCCACTTACCTGTATATGGCCAGGCAGGATTGTAACCCTGTGTTTCAGCATACTCTCCAGCGTGGTCTGAGGCTGGTTCAGGTATTCAGGGAATTCCCCTACGATCCAGGCGGCCGCATACAGCACCTCACATATGCCGTTACTCTGGGCTGCAGTGCCAATGAGTAGGTGGGTGTTCTCCAGGAGAATAGCCTGGCAGGAGAGATAAATAATCAGATATTTTATTAACTAAATGAGACACAATACCTGCAATATTTGTTAGTTCCCATTCAGTACAAAGTACCACAAATAAGAGGTTTGGGGCTAAAACTTTGTTTTATAATGTATAAATAATAAAAAAAAGATGCATCAAAATGAAAAGCATACATTTTTTGACAAGTTGATTCAATTCCTTTTGTTTTCATGAAATGCATCAACTTTGTAATGAGTTTCAAAAGTGAAACGAAGGGGAAATCATCACTTAACCTTCAATTGAGCAACATGCTTTCATTCTCCAAATTGGCCAAATAATTGCTGTAAATGGTATTTTTTCAACATTAAGCTGATTTAAAATGGAATGTACTCTCCATTCTGCAATATGACCAACTTAAACCTGAGTATCATTTATATCATACACAATCAACTGTATGAACGACTAAAGAGTTAGGAAACAAGTACATACAGATAATAGCGAGAGACGAACAAAGACGCAAGAGAGCGACTATGAAGATTATGATCTCACCATCTGCCTAGCAGCGAAGGGGCGAATAGCTTTGACCCTGATGGCCACATCCAGCATCTGAGAGGCAATCAGGTGACCGTGCTTGGTGCCCTCTATCCTCGTTAGCTCCACCAGGATGCTCACGTACCTTCACATCAACAGAGGGCAGCATTCTCATCAGAGTTTTCATCCCCCACACCATCGCACATATGTGCAGTGACACAGTATAAAACTGTCCTCACAAAGATACATTTCTTGGGAGACCCAATGGACCATCTATTGGTCCAAACTGTTTCGCCACTGGCTGACTTGCAACGGTGAATTGCATAATACATGGAATTTTGTGTACTCATTCATGTATTCCCTTTTAACCTTTCTTCTATCACAAAAATTGCTCCTTGGTAACTATCAATGTAACAAAATTATCCCCATAAGCAATAAAGATAAGATAGACCCTCTCTCAAGGTATGAGAGTTCAACATATTTATTATAATATACAATGACATAAATATAAAAAAAAATATGCAAAGTTCATAAAGTACATACCTTCTATAGTATTTACTACAGTAATAGTTTGTTTTTTTAAGAAGTTTCAGGTATACACCCAGTAGTAAGAATAGCATGCTCAATCCTATAAATGTATGAAAAACAAAAAAAAAATTTCATTCATTTACAAGATGGAGCATGCTTTCCTTAATGGGTGAATGCCTAAAATTTCTTTTCATAAGTGAAATTACCCCAGAAAGCCCCTTCACTAAAAACTAATACATGTAGTTTCATTTTTTTTTTTTTTTTTTTTTTTTTTTGGGGGGGGGGGGGGGGAGGGCTTCATCAATATTCACATTTTGCATATTTCTTATGCTGCTTACCACTCAAAGTTGATGATGTACTGGTAGTTATTCTGGCTACAGATCTCAAGTATCTTGGCTAGAAGCTCATCCCTGTACACCGATCCCTCTGCCTTGTCAACGTGAATCATCAGCTTCTTCACAATCTCCATCAAGTTCTTCTTGGACACCTTCACGATGTAAGGAAGAATTCAAACAAGACCCAAGATATACATTTGTAGTTCTTCCATATCCTCATCCTGCTGCTCATTATGCAAAATGGCATCAATGGTACTTAAATAATTCACGAAGGAATACCACGAAATATGTTGTATGCGGCTATAGCTACAACTTTTGATATCAAGTATTAAAAATCATTAAAGATGTATCAAATGAAAGAGCATACATGTACATCTATGTACTAGATGAATTGATTATTGTGGTTATACTGATACGCATCATCTTCGTTGTGATTTTTTTGAAGGGGAAATGAAAGTGATATAGTCACCAAATCCTCAAATTGGCAATGCACTGGAAAGGTTTAAATCATGCTTTCATTGCTCCTCAAAGTGGCACATTTATTGCTCTACATTGTAGATTCTGACATTACGTACATTTACGATGGAGTACATGTTATGTTTTATGATAAAAAACCTTATCTTTAACAAATAGTGCTACCAATCGGAAGACGAAGTCATGATCAGTTTTCCTCTTAAGAGACCTTGTTTTTTAAATGTGCTAATGCTACACAGATACCAAGACACCATGTGGACCAATGCGCCTACCATTCCATAAAGAAGATCCAGCGCCCTGAGTCTAATGGACTCATCCTTATCATCCAGACAGTCAAGGATTAGATCCTTGTGGCTCTGCACTGACTTGGGGTGGGTCTTCAGAATCTTACTCATGGCCAACAAGCCCAGGTACTTCACTGTAAGGAGGGGGGGGGGGGGGGAGGGGGTATGAGGAGATCTGTCAATCAACACATCATTCATAGCATAGACAAATAATCCATAGGAAATGTGGTAGACACACAAATACACAAATAGACATAAACATATATATATATAGAGAGAGAGAGAGAGAGCAGGGGCAGAAAGAGAGAGAGATGGACAGATTCATGAGATCTGTCAATCAACATCAATCATTGCATAGACAAACAAATTAACCATAGGAAACGTGGTAGACACAAAAATATACATAAAGAGATAAATATAAACATAGAGAGAGAGAGAGAGAGAGAGAGAGAGTGAGAGTGAGAGAGAGACCAGGGGGCAAGAGAGAGATGCGACACATCTACACTGAGGTAGGCAGGTATCAGCATAGATAGAAAGATGGATGACTTTGTGATTAAGTATTACAAATACAAAATTCCACTGGTGATATATCAAAGGGAATGAAGACTGGTGAAAACAGTTTCAAGGAAAAGTGAGGCCTTGTTTCTATCTAATCCATGTTATGCTTTGCACCCCTTAGGGAGGACCTGTTAAGCAATGATCAAGTACACATCTTTATCAATTGATAGTACTTACACTACAGATCAAAGGAATTGGCATAGGGAAAGGGAAAGGGAAGAAAGGGAAGGAGCCAGTTTTAAACTGTGGTATATTTTGTCCAGTTCAGCATAAAACATGTTTTTTAGGCTAAAGCATAGTGTTTCATGCTGAACTGGACAAAATATACAGCAGTTTAAAACTGCGGCTCCTTCCCTTTCTTCCCCTTTCCTTTCCCTATGCAAATTCCGTTGAGTTGGAGAGTAAGTATTCTGAAGATTCCCTAACAGGGTCTTCACTAAACTACTAATAATCAAAAAGTTACTCCAAAATACAGCACGATAATGCATCCGTATCTTTATCCCATATCAATCATGCCAAAAGCTTTTTAGTACTTAATTGTAATAAATTGAAAACAATTCTGCACAAAAGACAATCTACGCATGATTTGGCAACCATTTCAACCCAGCTTTTTGTCCCTTTACTCACGGTTCTGATCCGAGTCTTCAATGAGGATCCTCAGTTTCTGCACACACAGCTGTTGAGGAAAGCAGACGTAATATACGCTCATGATTTATGACCTTACATGAATAGGCAAAAGTAACAAAATGATCCATTTTTTTTAAAGGAATTTGACATAAAATTGTGTGTGATATTTATCATTACATTACCATCATCATTATGAGTGTTTATTGGGGAGGAATGCATCTAGTGAAGCACTTTTTACCCCCCCCCCCCCCACCCCCCAAAGTAATAAAAATGACAATGCCATTGAAAAAGCATTCATATGGTATCCTGGAAGGAGGCACTGGCAAGCTGTCCTTCTTTCATGAGGATTATGTATCATTTGCAAAAAATAAAATATAATGAAAGCTCATGGGGGGTCTGAATTTTGTGTTGAAATTTGAGGCTAAACAGGGAGTTGATCAATTTGCTACAAAAAAGGAAAATTGAAAAATGAAAGAGAAGACATTCAAATTGTTATAAAGGCAGACAGACAATAACTTGAAGTTTGTTGAACTTTCAGATAAGATTAAAATGAATGTACTCGATTCAAATCAAATTGAAATTGGCGCTGTTTGCGTGCATGACAACGTAATTGCCCCTTTTCCCAATGATTTTGATGAACGTCATGCAGGGATCCACATTCTAACGTCCTGGACCAACTCACCCCATGCAATGCAGGCTTTCTTATCATGCTGTGTCCATACAACATACCATTGCCCCACACCTAGCAAATGGTGTCCTTCATTCACAGACAACACATTATGTCATGTAGGAAAAGAATTCTCATTCAAATATGGCTTATAGGAGGATAACACTTATGAGTCCAACATAATTTAAAGTTTTGACCAATTACACTCTATTTTGCTACTTTATTGAAGTGCAACCATGACATTAATTTGAATTTGATTAAAAGTAGAGAAATCATTGGAACTATTTGTTGTTGTTTTCATGTCATATTCATAAAGAAGTAATTTGCATTTTTGCAAAAAAAAAAACATTTTCAAAAACTGAAATCTGTTCTTAATTGTTCATGTAATATATTTAAATATGAGTATTTATAGAGTATGTATACTTTTATGCCATGGCTATTAAACTAAGCTGAGGAGAAAAGATTCAACAATTTTCTTCAGGCTATATTATGTTGTGGAAAACTTTCTCGTTAGTGTAGCATTGTGCTTGTTAGAGCTACATATACAAAATATATCATATTAATACAGGTAGTATGCAGTGTTAAAAGTACTAAGTATGCTACAGCATTAGGGCTTATTGAGAGTTTAATATATATTTTTTTTAATTATACAGCACTTGAAATTTGTCCTCCTAGTATAAGCAAAGGCATCTATATTGTTAATCAAATGAAACTAGCTAGCATGGAAAATAATTAGTTTATCATGAAAAAATGTTATGCTCTATACTGTGACCTGTCTGTTATTTAGTAGGGATACACTTAATCATGATACTATGATTAGCAACATGAATATGATAAATGCATGTGAAAATGAGTTCTACTATTAGTTAACAATTGTGAAAAGAAATGTGCTAACTGGTACACATGCCTGCAAAGAGAAAACATAAAAGTGAAACGGTAGATAAGGGAGGGGGGTAACCAAACCAAATCATTCAAACCAAATCACATTTGCAAGGAAAACTTTTATCTTCATGCCCCAATGATTTTTCAAAATGAGGATTCACTTCACAAAAATTTGGTTCACTTCACAATCTTATCACCACTTCTCATGCCTCAGAAATCGCCCTTGATGTGAAAAAGCATAAAAATTGGGGAAAAAATATTATGGGCTCATATTCTTCCCTGATATTTCTTCTACATGTTGTCAAATTTTTGTAAGAAAATATTTGGTAGAACTATGCAATATGTTTGTGGGGTATGGTTTGCAGAGTTAGATTTTCTCGGCTCGGCACCTGAACTACCAATCAATAATTAAGCCCCGCCTCCTTTATTTATCCTTTCATGATGGCGCCGCTGTCAGCGTGGCAATCAGTGATTCTGCTGACAGCCTCCTCTGTTAATCTCTTGTGCTGTATGCGCAGATTCGCACTTGATGAGGGGAAATGTGACAGGAGTTTAATATGTATTGACATCGGCATAATAAATTCTTTCCTCGATCAGGCTATCATCTTTAAACTGTGATCTTTTCTCTTTGGAGTACCTTACTGCAAAGTTAATTGTCTAGTTATCTCATAAAATTCATCCATCACTGTTCGCATGGAAAGTTGGCTTTTTGCGATGTGCCGTAACCAAACCTTCAGTGAAAAGCTATAGGCATGAAAAGCCCGCTTTCTAGCTGCATGACGCAATACAGCTCATGAACACATTTTACAATTGCATGAAACTTGTAAAAGAATGGTAACTTGTAAAACAAAAAGCAGGATCTTAACTTAATTATTCTTTGTTTGGTGTGGGTTTTTTTTTTCAAGTCAATCTCCGCTCCGCAATTGCTTTTATCAATGTTACGAACCCAGATCCCCAGCCCTCCGCCCGTGCTCAGACCAATATACAAACTGGCCGGCCGCACGCGGTGCGGTGCTAAGTGCTAAGTGCGGAATAAGTTGCTTACTGTAGTCAACTCCTGTGCAGAAAATTTTGAGGCAAAATATTTTAAGCAACACAATAAAAATCATTTCTTGATTAAATAAAATATGTGAAGTCAGTAAATGTATTTCAATGACATTTGTAGTATAATTTTTTTATCATTAATCAAAATGTAAAAGAATGAATATTTACCGCACATAACTGAGATGTACTAAGTAACTTAATAAGAGTCTGCACTGCACCTGCACTAACGCTTAGCTGGAGATCGATCGGAGAGTGAAACAATAGAAACGGAGATGGGTAGAATCTTACGAACACCAAACAAAGAGAGCATTTAATTATCATTTACATGGGAATTTTAATTCAAGATCCTGTATTCTTTGCGATTGTTGTGAGGTGACTTCACTATTCACAGTGTCCTGCCAAGCAAGCGGCTTTTTCAGGCTCTTGTGTTGCAAGATTATGATTTCAAAGGGCAACACAATGCGGCAGCACAGAAAGGTTTTTAAGGCTTTGCATCTTTTCAACTGCGCGCCCACTCTGGAATCTATCGATCTCTGGAACAATGAGCGAGTGTCCTTTTGTTCACGCAAGCGCAGTCGCTATTGTATATTCTGCAGGTCAAGTACTTATTATCTTTACGAATTCCACTTAAATTCCACTAAATTTCAATTTAATATTTAAATATCTGTTCATATCATGGATTGTGTTCACTGATTTTAGCAGGAAAGGTGTATATCGAACATGTTTACTAATATACATTTTTTTCAAGAAATTTGGAAGAAGGTTACTAAGGCATTCTATTCATGCAACCCTTGGTTAGCTTCTCTAACTTTAGAAGCGGATGTACACCTTCTCGGGTGATTTTTGCGAGTTTAAATTTTCAGAGTATTCAAAATTGATCTTGGAAAAACATTAATAACTTACATAACCTTTATGTGACAAACTTTAAATCATATTAAAGCTTAAAAAGTACATATTCAGACTGCATCAAAATCTCAAAAATTAGGTTCAAGAACTTATGTCTGTCCTCACTGTGGTGCATCACATATGTGCATTCATCAGTCACCTAGAATTTCTAGCGGATAATATACTCTGCGAATCTACAATAAATTTCTGTCAACAATGTGATTTAAACAAAATATATTTCTTGTCAACAATTAGAATTGGATAGGACATCTCATTTCCTTCAGCTGCATGCTAACTATAGATATCCTGATCCCGCATACTTCAGTGCACAATCCCTTTTTTTTCCCTTTAACAAGCATGGCTTAGAATGACACACAGAATTGCTCTACTCTCATTACATGCAGTGAAGTCAAACGCTGCCCGGGTTAGAAGTGGGAGCAGCTCTTTGCAACAGGGTTGGCACACTTTCCTGCTGTGGAATTATTTGGCTCAGTGCGACAGAAGAATCACTTTGCCAGACCAGACTAATGCTAAAAACTCATCTGTGTCAGGTTAAATTCTCCAGACCACATATTATAAGGAAAAAATCATCCCACAATGCATTGCGCAGGATTTTGCTGTGATGTCTGCTCCTGGTCTCATACACTAGTGCACTAGACAGGAAGCGAACGTGACGGCAAACAAAATCCAAATGTAGCTGCGTGGTGCATCATGGGTCATTTTTCCCTATATGCATTATAGAGAATTTTATACAATACATGTGCTCTTTCATTTTGGTGTTATAGAGAATTGATTTAGGACAGTTGCTGCGCTCTCTCATTTCTGAGGAAGATCATTCTGCAAGGACCCAATTATTGATATATTTCTTCTCATTTCCTTTTTTCTTCTTCTTACAAATGAACATAAGCACATGGGGTTCCTGAAAACATTTCTTCTTTTTAAAAAAAATGTCATCTATGGAAAACCTAATGTTATAATAAATAGTAGCTTAGATTGCAGGCTGTTCGACATTCTAATCGAAAGTACCACAAATACAACTTAGTTGGGTACTAGCAAAGGCTAATTTTCATCAACTCATGGTCCAGATGAGATTGAACTGGAGACTAGTTAGTCTCCTTCAATCAGACCTCTTGTAAATCTCTTCTGTACCTCTCAGCTTGGATAAGAAATGTATAACAGCCGTGAGGCCAGACTAAAAGAATTGTCCCTATATGTCTCATACAGGGAAACTCGGTGTACTCTATCATTTGGTTCAGTGTAGAGAAGTATGGAGAACTAGAAGGCAGATTGGTGATACTTGTGATATACATTGTATGTCTGGCAAATCTAGGACTTTGTGAGTGGGGAAAATAATTATTTTCTGGAAAGCAAATCAGTCAATGTGTGCGATTTATATACTGACAAAGGAAATATATCTAGGAAAAATGCCAGCCCTGATAATATTATGCGTGAAGATTACTACTGCACCACAAAAAGATGATCAAAATGCACCCCATTCCTGAGTGGAAGACACACAAACAGGGAAATGGACAGGGTGAGACGTTACCTGGATCGAGGCGGAATGGTCTGGTATTCCTGAAGACAACGAAATCAAAACTGCAGGTTATCAGAGGGTAGTCAAAACAGATGAGAAGAGAAGGAGGAGGTGGAGTAGAGGGAGAAGGAGGAGGAGAAGAAGGAGAAAGGGGGAGAACAAAATTCAAGCTTCAAAATCATATATTTCCCACACCACTAAAAGGATATATATTCACCCTTCCAACAGAACATCCATAAGGCTACACCTGGGCCCTGTTGCATAAACCTTACCATTGATGGTAACTTTTCTACCACTGGCAACCTCTATGGAAACCTCAAATTTGATTGACTGTCAAGCGATACTACCATGGTAGTTACCATTAATGGTTAGTTTTATGCATGGGGCCCTGTTCTTACCGGATGGACCTCTACCACACTAGTAGTCTTGGCTCTAGACTGTTAAGTGCTGAGTGTTTCCTTACTCATGCACTGACAGCACAGCTAGGGAGCTGGGGGGTGTTTCACCAAGCTGTTCGTAAGTTACGAACGATTGGTGATCTCTTCTTGTGCTAAATGCGATACCATACTTTGCTCATTGAGAATCTGATTTAGCACAAGAAGGGATCACCAGTCGTTTGTAAAGTCGTTCGTAACTTACGAACGGCTTGGTGAAACACCTCCCTGGGCTGTAAACTAAGTGCACCAAATCACAGGTGAATACCAGGTGCATGATCAAAAGTGATGCAAAGCCTTTGTACTGAACATTGAAGGGGTATGCTTGGTCTATCATTTTCCCCTTTTGGCTGTACATGGTCATAGTGCATACCGTCTATTCTGGCGTATAAGACGCATGTTTTTTACCTTGAGAATCACGCCAAAATCCGGGTGTGTCTTATACGCGGCATTAGCAAAAGTCAGGTCTTTCAAACTAACACGTATACACATGTATGGGACTATGCATTGTGTGACAACAATCAACATTTAACAACAAAATAAATGGCTTTGATAGCCCCACATAATATCGGTAATACGATCTCAATCACATCATCAGCATAATTACCAGTATGAAGAAAGCACCAGGACTAGCTAGCGGTTTCTTTGAAGTGTCTCAGACAAATACTAGTCCTGGTGCTTTCTTCGTACCGGTAATTATGCTGATGATGTGATTGAGATTGTATTACCGGTATTGTGTCAGGCTATCAAAGCCGTCTATTTTATTGTTGAATGTTGATTGTTGTCACACAATGCATAGTCCTATACATGTGTATACATGTACTTGAGACCTGATTTTTTTTTTTTTTTCAAATTGCATGCTCAAAGTCGGGGTGCGTCTTATGTGCCGGGGCGTCTTATCTGCCGGTCGATACGGTATAGGTTTGTAGCTTACTATGAATGGTTACTACCAAGGCAACAGCCAATGAGCACTCATTATTGCACCTGTTGAAATGGTAGTTACCATTGATGGTAAGGTACAATCAGTGAAAACCTGTATGCAACATGGCCCAGGTAAAATGAACCTAAATTCATTAGATTCAGAGTGCTCTGAGTGACATTTGGCTACCATGGTCTGGACACATACAAGCTGACTACCGGTAAGCACACTTCCTTATTTTATCTTTCATCTCTTTCCTCCCTTGTTAAAGGGGTGGTCCATCCTGAAGTTAAGTTAATTTCAATAAAATCAGAAACATGAAAGAAACATAGTGAAGGTTTGATGAAAAATCTGTGAAAGGAAAAGAAAGTTATGATCTTTTGAAATTTAAATTTTGTGACGTCACGTGCGAGGTGCTCTCCCATAAAATTGTGTTCTGTATGATTCCATAAATAACTCTTTTTCTGTTTTTGACCGCAGAATGTAAAAACTTGTTGATAATGATTTATCAAGCGCACAGGTATCATGATGCATATCTTCTTGAAAAAAAAATCATTTAAAAAAAAATTGTACACAACATATGGGAGAGGACCTCGCATGTGACGTCGTCACAAAATCAAAACTTTAAAAGATCATAACTTTCTTATCCTTTGACGGATTTTCATCAAAACCTTCACTAAAATGTTTCTTTTGTGTGTCTGCTTTTATTGAAGTCAACTTCATTTCAGGGTGAACTATCCCTTTAAGGAGAAAATGAATGAATCCATATGTCCAGACTTTATTGTGGATACAGCAATGTATCCGAGAGAAACAAACATCACAGCTCAGAACAAAGACTACATGCTCTCATTCAGCTAAAAGGGGTCAGTTTCATTACACATTGAACCCAAAACCAGCGCTGAGAACAATCCCAGCCTTACTCACTTGGCATCACTCTGAACCCATTGCTTCCTCTAGATGCTAATATGTATCATAATAATGCAACACTCTCTAGATTAACTCAAAAAGCAATACAACAATATCTCAAAAAGCAGATTATTTTCCATGCATACATTCACACTCCATGCGGTGCATAGATACAGATCTTTAAAGACAGGATAACCCTTTTGCAGGTGAAAAATAAAATTTTGTGAAACCTACAGAATATGGCAGAACATACTGTACTGTATGAGCCCATATTTTTGCAAGGGTTTTAAACATGTTATCATTAGGGTATACTGCGGATTCTTCCTGACTTTCATGATTGCTACAAATAGGCTACCCTATCTTTCAATGGGAAAAACAGAAAGATTAAAAGAGCGTTTATTAAATCTAAGGAGATGTGTGATAATTACTACATGTAACATATATCCCAAACAAGCCAACAACAAATTCATTCTCATGCTTTATATTATTTTTGTAAATTCAAAAATAAAAAAATGATAAAACTCCAAATAAAAATAATGGTTAGTAAATTTCCCTTTGTCATTTTTTTTACACATGTCATCTCATTTCAGAAGACATACTCAAGAGCACATAAAATACACAATTAATTTCTCCTTTTTTTGGGGGGGGGTAATATACACTACTTATTTTTCTAACATGGGCTGGCTAGATTTATCAGATAAATTCTGGGTTGCACATCACATGCATTTATCAACACTTCATAATGTCAGCATTTGAGCATTAATCCAAACCAAAATGGGTTACTCCATATGTATTAACATAAAATAATATTTGGCTTCAATTACATTCCACATGAGGTAATGCATGGCTTGGGATGTTCACATTTAGTTGTGTAAACAACAGTAGTGTTTACCATATTAGAAAAATGATGTCACATATTGTACCAAAAGAAAGTAAATATTGAAGGTGCTTATATTCTTTCAATTGCACAAAAATAACTGTGAGATGGAAAGCTGTGTTTTAAATTCATAATAACACAAATGATTAGTCGCTACTAATCAATTGTTTGTATTTTGACAAAATGAGCCCAACAAAAGCCTCTCCACAAATGTCTCTGTCTCTGTCAGTTTATTTTTATCCCTCTCTCTCTCTTTTTTTCCTCTCTCCCTCTCTCTCTCCCTCCCTCCCTCTCTCTCTCTCTCTCTCTCTCTCTCTCTCTCTCTCTCCCCTCCCTCTCTCCCTCTCCCCCCCTCTATCTCTCTATCTCTGTCTCTCTCTCTCCCTCTCTTACTCTCTCACTCTCTCTCTCTCTCTCTCTCTCTCTCTCTCTCTCTCTCTCTCTCTCTCTCTCTCTCTCTCTCTCTCTCTCTCGCCATGTCGCCTGGCTGTGGATTAGAATGAGATCACAGGAAACCACAAAGATGTGCTGGTTTGATGAGAATTATACAGCATTTTGCTGGCTTACCTGATATGACTGTGTTGATGCACTCATACAGGAGGGACATGGCTGAAGTACTGCAGAGAGGCAAAGCAAAATAAACAGCCATGAAACACCAAAGTGTCATCACATCCATTGTCACACATGTTTCTATTCTAAACAACATCCCCCAAGAGAAAGACAAAACTTATTAATGGTAACTCTGCCATCAATGGCAACTACCATGGTAACATTGCTGGACAGCCAATCAAATTCAAGGTTTCCATAGAACTTGCCGTAGAAAGCAAAGCTACCATCAATGGTAAGTTTTATGCAACAGGGCCCTGGTCTGGCATTGTCCAGCGGGCTAGTGTCGGCCACTCCCAATGAGAGTCCCGTCTATGATCACTGCTGCTTGCTCTACCCACATAATTTAGAACCAGTTCCATTGTCAGTTGTCTTGATAATACGCTCATATGACTTCGCACTTCTGTATTTTATTAACCCTTAATGTACCACATGTGGATTATCTCACCATTGATACACATAAATCCCATAGAACAGCATCTTGTCTGGCACACTAAGGGTTAATACTCCACAGAAGAAGTCCAGGCTCACAAAAGAGTAACCTATTTGTAAGTTTAGACTCAATAACTTATCTAAAACTCCTCCTCTATTTCTTTAAAAATTTGTCTTCATCATCATCTAATTAATTTTAATCTTTCCCCTCTTTCCTCTTCTTTTTTTTATTCTCCTCCATAGTCCTCATATTTCCTGTTCTTCTTCCTCTGTTTCATTCTCTTCCTCTCACTCTCCTCTTCCCTTTTCTTCTTCTTCATGCTCCAGGCTTAAAAAAAACAATGCATGCAGAACAACTAAAGCTTTATGGTATACCTCTGTCAAATAAGTTACATACAAATCTGCTTGAACATTATTTAGCAGGCACAGACGAGTTGAGTCCTGGTTTACCTGTGGATCAGGTTGGTGAGGGGTTCTAGAAGCTTCTTGCCCAGTCTGGGCTCCAGTGGTGTCAGGGCACCAAACTGAAACAGACAAGAGAAAACAATTGCAGCACAAGTTATTCACAAATATGTTCATGAGCAGGTACTGGAAGAACCAAGCTTCCAATGCCCAATTTCACCTTGGGGTACCATTGTGGCAGCATTATATCACACAGAAAGACCACCTGCTCATAAAGACCACATTTTTTGTTTGGAGTTTATAATTTTCATTCAAGTAAATGACCATCTCATGAATTTAAAAAAGTTGCAAGGATTATCCATGTCAAACAGGAACATCAATATCTAACATCATTGTCAAACTAAAAGATGACTGAATTTGCTAGTGGTGGATACAGACTTCCACAAAGATATTGCGTGCATGATGACAATTATAATCATTTGTATCTGAATTGCTTGGGGAATCATTAGTTCTGTGCCATCAATAACAGGGTGTCCTATTAGCAACAGTCGTGAAAACCAGCACTATACCGTCATGAATAGAGTGTATCAAATCTCAGTTATAGTTTTACAAACATTTTCAGAAAAAGTGAAAAACTATCCTCATTTACATTTGAAATGCACTAACCATAGTCTACATTCATAATCATATTGTTCCTGTCAGCGGGGCTAACCTGCCCTGATAATTGTTCACTGCTTTCCAGCTTGAAGACTTTGATCACCATCCACAGGGCTATTTTTCAGCGCAGGACTAAACTGCCCTGTAATTTGTTCATGCTTACCAGCTTGATGCTATTGAAGTAGCAGGGCTAAACTACTAAGTAATTTGTTCATGCTTACCAGCTTGATGCTATTTTCATAGCAGGGCTAAACTACTAAGTAATGTGTTTGTTTGCTTACCAGCTTGATGATCTTAATCAGCATCCAGTTATTGGTGGAGGACGTCATAAGCTTAAAGAAGAGCGGAGCGAGAGACAGGTAGTTCTTGGGGTTTTTCCTGGCTAGCTCACAGATCACATTCACTGCCGCTGACTGCACACCTGCAGGTTACAGTAGTAGGACAACAACAACATGTTATATATCTAATCATACCGCAAAACAAAGTACACTAATATTTGAATTGAGGGGCTTCAGAGCATTGTAACTAATTTGATATAGGGTTGTCCCCCCCCCCCTTTCTGTATCTTGGTATATGATTTAACTTCATTTGATTTTATTAATTTATTTTACGTGGGGGGGGGGGGGGGCCAAATGACTCCCCCCCCCCCCCCCCCTCAATCAGAATAGGGTTAAGAGCTAGCATATAGTCCAGAATATTCTTTAAGAAATTGACTATTCATTGCAACATACCTGGGTCAGGGTCTTCCAGTTTCTCCTTGAGGCGTGGGAAGGCTGGCCTCAGAGCGTCAGGGAACTGTGAAAGCAAGAAAATAGTCAGTGATGATTATGTGATTATAGCATGCCAGATTCTATAACATTTAGGTACTGTAAGCCTTCTACAAAGCCATTAGTTGACCAAAGATTATTCACTTGAAGGAAACACAATTCAATAAACACAGATCTACACATTTTGATAGATCTTTGAGGAACCACCATACATTCCTGTTCCCGATCTTGATTTTAGATTCTTGAATCCCTTTACTGTAATGAATAATAAATACTCTATACTCTTTTCTCCTCAATTTGATTGGTCTTTGACGAACCACTACATACTACATATTCCTGATCCCAACCTGGACTTTTGATTCTAGAGATACTTTACTTTGATAAATAAATAAATAAATACTTTATACTTTTTACTTTATTAGAATATCATCCTCAAGATGCAAAATACCTAAATCCATATTGCCGCTCTCCACCCAGGAGTATGAATATGTACCTGGTAGGAGGTAGACAACTGTGGGAGGATCCTAACCCAGTGCCAGTCTCATTCCACAGGGAGTGGAGATGGTGTACATAAGTGTGATACATTCTTGCATCCAAACACCAGGGGCCATATTCATGAGACTTTAGTAAGCCAATCAAATTGCTCTCATGCATTCAGCTACATGCATATTCAATAGCACCTACATGTAGCAATAAAGGCTATCAATATTTCATGAATATGGCTCTAGGAGGGTGTTTCACCAAGCTGTTCTGAAGCTAAGAATGACTTTACGCATGATTGGTGACCCTTTCTTCTGCTATATGAAATTTAACATAGTTTTCACATAGTGGGAGTTAATTTCCCACAATGCTAATCAAATTTCACAATTCAAAAACTTTGTATTTAGAGGCTTTTTATCAATTTTAATTTACAAAGCTCATATTTCAACTTTAGCTCATGGGAATCAAAATAATTGAGAATCAGATGTAGCAGGAGAAAGGGTCACCAGTTGAGCATAAAGTCAGCTTGGTGAAACATCATCCCCCAGGGCTAAAATCTTGACATCCCTCTCTATTCAGGCCCCAGACAGCAGTGGGACAGAAACCCTATGTCATTTAAAGGGAAAGTCCACCCTGACATTAAATAGGTTTTCATTGTAGTAGAAAAATAAAAGCAACATATCAGTGAAGGTTTGATGAAATCTGTTTGACAAGCAAGTTATGATTTTTTTCTTCATAAGTTTTACTTTTGTAATGTCACATGCAAGCTGCTCTCCCAAATGTTGTGTGCAGCATGATTCCATGAGTAACCCTTTTCTTTCTTATGAAGGAATACATTTTTCTATATGGGTATGCATGCAAAAATATGTGTCAAATAATATATTAAATGCAAAGGTAAAATGGTATATGTCCTTTTGCAAAAATGTCAAATTTAAAAAAAATTAAAAAGACGTATTGCAGAGTACCTCACAAGGGACGTCACAAAATTAAAAATTTGAACATGTATTTAACTCTGTTGTCCTTAAAGTTGATATTCATAGAAAATCCAAAAATATAGCGATCCATATATCAATGGAAAGCTGAAAGAGTGTAGAAGTCAAATGTATTCATTATTTCGCTCATAAAATAACACAAAAGAAATAAAAAAAAGTTTTTGTAACGCATCTCATAGTGCTACGAACCCTGTCGTTTGCCGTCCGTGAAAAGAGCGATTTTTGATGACGTAAGTTGAATGGGCACGTAAGCCATCTCCAGCCGCTACATTACGTGTTTTATACGTATATCTCTAGTATATCGTCCTGACTAAATATACCATTTGAGGCTATATTTCACTGTCTTTTAAATTTTTCTTGTTAGTAACATTTGAGTAAGTCTTGCACAAATCTAAGAAAAATAATCTCAGCAATAATAAAGTAAGAAAAATGAAAATATTCTGACCCTCATCGGGAGGTTTTACATTGAAATACGAAGTCGAGTCTACTGAATTTAATACGAGCTGTCGTTCGGAAAAGTTAGTTTTCTTGCACTTGAACGTTTTGTAGAGGTTATTCCATCTAACGACCTTTCAATTAAGGCTTACAGATATCTCAAATAATGTTGATAGAAGACTTAAGATAATTTAATCTAGATATCAAACACTCTATAGACACATTTATATTTTTCTCGAAAGATTTGTTGACGTTCAACGTCATACATACTGCAGTACGATTATGCACGCGCACGTACGTCATTGTAGCCCATGCATATCGCGACTGCATATCGTACGGTATAGCCTTACTGGTGCATTCGCATTCCATGATTACAATGCATGCTCGCGAATGCAAGTAAATTGTGTCTACACGTAACTGCACATCAAAATTTTATGTTCAGTCAGAAGTAAAAGGGAAAGACAATCAACTGACAACAACTTTTGCATGTATGTATATTGTGTACTATACTTGTGGTCTCTTATTGCGCGAAATATAAACTGGTTTGTACATGTACATGTCTGCATCGTAGTTTTAATCTCATACAATTTCATCAGGATTGTTGACAGAACGATCGAGTCCTGTTCTTTTATCTGTTTCGTCCCGGCCGACCAGTAGCTAGCTCGACTTAGCGCTACTGCTACGGCTACGCTGAGCATGCACGGATCGGGCCCACGGTTATTGCAAACTCGCGCACTAAGTTTTGGAAAAAATAAATACCCTCGAGTCTAAATCATTTCAACTACATACCAATTTTCGGTGCTGTTTGGATCAAGCCTGGCATGATCCTGGTTGCCCCTTGGCCTAGCATCCCCGTAGTTTTCCATTTGTAGATCGAGATCGACATCTTCTTGAAGTTCAGGTTCTGGTTCATGCCGGTAAGCTATCTCTACAGCGTCCGTAACAACACCATTCGTACTCGCAGCTTGAGCCCGAGGAGCGTTTGATTCATCATCAAAATCTCCCACTTCACCTTCTTCGATTTCACTATCTGGTCCACTACTAGAGCTAATACTCTCGTCTTCAAATTCTTCTTCAAAATTGTCAATTTCAAAATCTAAATCGAGGTCCAACTCATTGGTCTCATCCATTGTTGAAGTCTAAAAAATAGTTCAGTTCGCGAAACGTAATTTGCTGTTCGGTACGTACACGAAAGCTGCACGTGACCGATTGTCAAATGAAATCATGGACATTCAGTTACGTCATGCAGTGTGTCCTACTTTACGGGACGTAAATTGGGCAGATTTCGAGAGGGAATTTGAGTAGTTTTTGTTTGGATATTTCTGCGCTCCTGGTTTGTTTTAAAGTTTGGGATTAGCGTTATAATGATCATCAAGTTATAAACTTTACAATGATATCAAATTCAACCGTATTTAAAATCAATGAATATCAACTTTAAACAGATTTTTTATAAACCTTCATTCATTTGTTTCTTTTATGTTTCTGCCTTTCTTAAAACCAACTTATCTTCAGGGTGGACTGTCCCTTTAACATGCAATGTCTTACCTTGAGGAAGATCTTGTACATCAACAGGATAGCTTTCTTCCTGATGTACGGTCTTGTGGACGCCATCTTGATGGACAAATATCATGAAGCCAGTGAGTGATATGAAAGAGAATCCAGCAAAGCCAATGCATCACACCCACACAAAACAACATGCTTACCTTCTCAGTAGTATCAAAAAGTCTAACTGGTAACATGCATGCATAAATACATTATGCTTGTAATAAATTCATGTCTCTGGTAGTTTTGCCATATTTCACATTTATAATGTGAGTATGTTATGAACTAATCATTACTGTGTGAATCTTAATTCACTCTTGATTGACATATATACATGTAATGTACTGGGTGCTGCTTGTTTACACTGGAACATATTTTGCATGAAAACAAAGTCAAATTTCAGATCATTGATTCATTCATGTACATCTTAATTACAAGATGTCCTATCCTATCCCTCATAATCATCTACACACAAAAAAATAATACTTTTCTTGTCATTACAGAACAATTTTATGACATAACTGATGTAACAAACCCTCTCTGAAAAGCTCCTGCCATCAGCTTATTTCAAATGCAATGACAACAATTTTAGGACCATCACATCTAAATCACCGGGGTACATTATAGCAAACACAATGACCACAAATCACTAAAATAGCTTCCACTTAATAGTTTGCAAGAACATCAAACAGCAATATAAACATGGATAACATGTACATGCAGTATAACAACTTTGATACAACCATGAAATACAGACTACTTACAAGTGTGACTATCCATCTAAATATTGCCAGTTAGTTTAAATTTAGGGGTATCTTTCACTTTCTAAAACTGAAGTGCGAAACAAATGCTGCGCACTACATTTTACAATCGAGTGCAAAAGTTCTGGATATGTACCTGACATACTTCCCCAATTTTTAAATTAGTAGACTGATTTTGTTCTGTTTAGTGCATTTTACTATTTGATTGGTGACTTACTGGCCATTATGAAATGGACATTTGCGAACCTGGATCATGTATCATAGAAGACTGCAATCACTGAATCAGCTACAATATTTGCAACTCTGCAAGTAATTGTAAATAATGCATTAGGTACACCAACCAGAGGGCAGGTACACTGATGTTAATTGGCTGCAATCAATTGCACTACTCCAGTACATTACAAATCTCTATGATACATGACCTATACTATTAGAACATGTACATGTAGGAGTACATGTAGTTACTAGACTGAATGGAATACAAGTAGAATGGCAAGGAGCTGTAATGTAGAGTTTTGGGGGTTCAAAGGTCAAGAGGGGAAGATGGGGTCAACTCACCAGACTCATGAGGTCATTAGCCAGGTCTTTGGCCAGGTCAGGGGAGGTGAAACATGCAAGTCCTGCCATGGCGACACCGGCCTCGTACTGGTTCACACTGTTAATATCCTACAGGATGCCATGGGGTGATAGGGTACCATGGGGTAGAGGGAGGGAGGGTGCCATGGGGTAGGGATGGAAGGGTAGGGTGGGGATGGAAGGGTGGGGTAGGGATGGAAGGGTGGGGTGCCGGTGGAAGGGTGGTGTAGGGGTGGATAGTAGGGTAGGGGAAGGGAGGCAGGTGCCAAGGGTTGGGGGAGGGAAAGCACCATCGGGTGGTGGGGGGAGAGTGCCATGGGGTAAAGGGAGGGGATGGAGGGTGCCATGAGGTAGGGGTGAGAAGGTGGCGTAGGGGAGAGGACGAAGGATGTCATGGGGTAGGGGTGGACATGTGGGGAAGGGGTGGACAGTGGGGTAGGGGAAGGAATACAGGTTGCCAAGGGTTTGGGAAAAGGGGGTGCCATGGGGTGGGGGGGGGGGGAGAGTGCCATATGGTAGGGGGGGATATAAGGTGGCATGGGGTGGGAGAGGGAGGGTGCGATAGATGTTATAAAACCAGGTGAGGGGAGAGTATTATGCATTCAGGCAGAGCTCAGATTGTGTGCAAAGCATGTGCAGTAGGGTGGGATAGGAGGGCGCAATGGGCATCATAAATGGGTGGGGGGAAAGGGGAGGGGAATCACATGTACAATGCACAAGGGAATGATAATCATACAGGAAGGTATGACATAAAAGGTTTGGAATATGTCTTCAGGAGGAGGGGAAGGGTGTTATGAGGAGGGAGAGGTATGTAGGTTTGCCATAAAGGATGGATGCCCTTATTTTAGATGTGAGGTATAAGAGCAGAGGGGGTGCGGTGGTTTAATAAGAGAGTGATAGGTGTAATAATAGAATATAGGGCAAAGGAAGTTGATGGCATTAATGCCATTGTATTTGTGAAATGTATGTAATTCAAAAAGGTACAGAGGGGTTGTATGGAATAATGTGTGTATCATTTTGTTAAGTTAATTGATAGAGAATTAGAGGATTTCAGGATAAAATTGAAACAGGACAGGTTGATAGGTTGAAAACATGTGACAGGATAGATTAAACGTTACCAACAGTCACAAGGAAAACACCACAATTTTAAATTTGCAAGGGCCATCAACATTGATATGATACAAGGTCAATGGTAACATTGAATATGTTATTGGTAAACAGCCAGAGGCAAATATAAAAATACAGCACATGTATTTGGTTGACAAAGAATTTGGGAAGAAATGGAAAATCAATCAGTGTGAACAGGATGTAAAGGTGTAGCATGTAAGTACAGGTGTAGCATGTAAGTACAGGAAATGGGGTGGAAGTAAATGAAACAACAGCAATTTAAAAGCATTTTTAGCAAATTTGAAGGGTTGTGAGAGGGGGGTGGGGGGTTATGATCAAAGTGCATGGGCGTAGGATTTAGGGGCCAGGGTTTGGATAAGAAAAGGGAAGAGAAAGGTAGACAAGAACCGCACGTTAACACATTTTCACAGGTCAACAATCATCAGTGTATACAGTTTGATCAAGTTACAAAGAAATTAGTCAAATTAAATCAGTTGAGGGATTTCAGGGTTTTTTGACGCAACATGCAATGTACATGTACAGGGGGTCTTTCAGAAATATTCCTTTTAATCACTTTTTTCTCCATTTTTTTACGCAGAAATTAAAACAAATTTGCAAATGAATTTTCAATCAATACCCAATTCAACAAAATGACAGTCTGTCGATGACTACTTTAAGTTCCACTGTACAATTTACATGTGCAATGTACATGTGCGTGTAGGTTATTTGTTGATCAACCACCTTTATTGCATTTGATGACTCTGGTTTAAATTAATTAGGCAGCTGCTGCACACAACATACAGCAGAGTTTGGGAGCAACTGCAGAGCGACTGCAATATATTGCACTATGCCAATATCTCCCTGCCTGTATGTATACTTGATTGTGGCAAGCAATCGACTGTAGTAAGCTCTTGATCAAGTCAAGCTCCATTCAATGTGAAGTGTCTCTTCTAACTGTTATGTGCCTTGTGGGTTTGTTTTTCTGCACACAAATTACTAAGAGCAGCTGTTTATCTGGCACCTGAAGGGTTAATAAAATCAACTGTACCAGGTTGCATCTTCAGTGTGGCACTTTGTGGCATTTTTTTTCCCAATCACTCAACTGACTTTGGACAAGGAAGAATGTTGTATACACACCTTTACATCTATTTGAACAATAATACGGTTCTTCACCTGGGTAGCTACAGTACATCACTGAACTTGGACCTTGGCTCAACATCATACAAATGAGACATACTGTCATGAACCCAGTAGGCAAACTCAAAGTTTAAAACTCTTCTCGTATTTGTTCTATTATAATCTTGGATGAATCTGATAATCTTTGATAAAAAATGTAAGTACATGTAACTACACTCCAGCTCAAAAGAATTGGCATAGGGAAAGGGAAAGGGAAGGAGCCGCAGTTTTAAATCACAGTATGTTTTGTCCAGTTCAGCACGAAACACAATGCTTTAGCCTAAAAAGCATCATGTTTCATGCTAAACTGGACAAAATAATCCGCAGTTTAAAACTGCGGCTCCTTCCCTTTCTTCCCTCTCCTTTCCCTATGCCAATTCCTTTGAGCTGGAGTGTAGGTAACTAATGCTTGTTATAACATTTCAGATTTGTCATAGTTTGTTTGAGTTGCTTATTATTCTCATAGTGTTTGGTAACACAGTGCACAACCTTAAGCTCGCCTCTTTGTAGCTTATCATGACAGTATGTCTCAGGCTTTAAGCAACTTCACAGAGGAATATATTAGATATGAAGAGTGACTGGTCCACAAACAAAGGCGGGGCTAATCACCAGGGTAACGGTCACTGACTAGGGGTCACTCCACTCTAATCAGACTTGACCATTGTCAGTCAGATACTCACCAAAGCCATGATGTCAGTGGCCAGATCATGGGCCAAGTCAGAGGTCAATATACAGGACAGGCCTGTCATAGCAACCCCTGTCTCATATTGGTTGTGGCTATTCAGGTCCTGTTTGGTTTTGGTTTTCACAAGACATTTCATATTACTTTATTTCTTCTTCTCTTCAGGTTCTTTTCAGGATAATTTCCAAATAAAAATCATTATTCTGCATTGCATTTCCAATGATGATGTACAAACAGAAAATATTTAGCATGATATTTGAAAACATACTAATATTTTTTTTTTTTTTGTAAAGGTAGGGTTAGGACAATTTGAAATCGAAATGCTGAAAGCTAAAAATATGCCAACAATTCTTATAGAAAATGATGACTCCACCGACTTTATAATAGAGGCGTAACAAGTCTAAAATCATACACAGACAAAGAAAATGTATTGCACATTTCACTAATACCTAGTACGATATAGTGTGCTTGTTACTAAATTACACATTGGTGCTATGTAATAATGTAATGATAAGAGAAAACACTGTTCAGAGTTTTATCATGCATGAACCTACCAATGGTAATAGTAAGCACTTAGCCTTCGTAAACAAATTAATCAGAACAATATACATGTACACATGTATTTCAAAGAATGGATTAATATATCTTTCGTTTGGATTCATATTTCTTTCAAACCATTCATGACCTGGAAACCGGTGTACCTCATTTTTGTTGTACTATGTGCATGTAGTACAATGCACAAGAGGTTCTCTGCAGTTGTTTCGTTAGTGAAGGTGGATTGCTACTTTCTCATGCACTGCAATCACAACAAAGTCTGAATAAATAAATAAATAAAGCACTCTCTCTCATGTGGCATTAAGGTAGAGGGGATGATCACCACTCTGTGTGTCCACTCAGTTTTGATTGCAGTGTGCATTAGGATATATTAAGAAGCAATGTGTAGCCACAGTGTGTTGATTCATTCATGAGTAAGATCAAAAGTAATGTTTGAGTCTGCACTTCCTGAATAAAACGCACTGCAACTTGCCAGTCAAAGATTTACTGTGACTTCCAATCTGGATGTTTCTTACTAGTGGTTGCATAAAATGCAGAAATAGGCAACGTTTAACCCTAATGTTATTGGAGCCAGATAGCCCCTGTTTTAAAACTATTGAAATGAGACAATCTAGGAGCCAATGGGTCTAGAAAATTATCAAGCAATTTACTCCCCTTTCTGCATATTTCTATGATTTTAAAATACAGAGATTAACAGTTCTGATGGGTTACACTACACAGTATTTGCATGCGACTTCAGCATTATATGTTGACATCAATTCATACCAACTTTTTCTTTGCTGAATAATTTTGTTCACTTCTCAAACTAAACAATTTTCAAGATCACACCCTCCATTTTGACCTTCACTCACTGAAAATTTCACAATATCATTGCCTTTCCATGTGCTAAAAAATAAGCTGCAAATCCACCTTGTATTTGCCTTTCATATCATTTTATATTGCTGTTATGTATTTTTTGAGGTATGAACCTAGTATGAATGTAAAACACCAATTTGATAGCATTTTCTTTGTGTGAAGGGTTTATCAAAGATTTGGAAACAGATATTTTCCCCAACCTTTTTCTCCAACAACAATAGAAAACAGGCCATATAAGGGTAGAAACATTAATGTAAAGGTTTTCTCATTAGTGCTTGTTTTTTTTATTTGTCATCCAATCTACACTCTGATCTGTCTTATTTTAAGTTTTTTCAATTATCAAGTTGTACAATATGGATAGAAAAACTTATCAGAGTCTCACAGTTACCTGTAATCTCCTGCATAACACAAACAGGAGATCACAAGATATCATGCTACACTGCCAAGTTTCTTTTTGTCAATTTTTAGTTTCCTGAAAACAAAACAAATAATCAAATTATTTCTTCATGTGCTTTGTTTGCTAATTGGCACATCCATTGTTGTGCTTCCATCACTCCATCAGTAAAAATGTCCTGAATTACTGACAACAATAGAGGGGCCTCAATTAATCTTTGAATTCTCTAATGAGTAGAGTGTGCTTCCTGTGGGCCATTCACACATTATCAGGTGTGAAGGGGATATGTCCCAGTTGCCTTTAAATGATCATTAAGTGTGAAGGCAAGTTGATCTAATAATTGGAAAGCTAATAAACAATATAATACCCAGTACATCAATAGCCTACCTTCTAAGGCTAGTGATAAAACAGACTTTTAAGCCCACATAGCTTCATGAAAATGTTGCTAGCCTGTTTCTCTAAGATTTTAATATTCAAGTCAACCTATCCTAAAGGCTGCATTCACTTTGATAAATGACTGAAATCATGTCACGTTTGCGACTCTGTACCTTTCTGATCATGTTGGTGGTCAGCATGAGGACGTCGGTGCCCTCGTAGAAGCTCTGGGCGGCGGCCAGGTAGCCTACTCTCTTGAAGGTAAACTTGGGGGAGCTCATCACCTCGATGATATTAAATGCTGCCCAGCTGATGTCATACCCAAGCATGTTGAGCTGCAAACCAGAAACAACACAATAAAGCATGCCTCTGTTAGTGTTTTAAAATACATTTTTTTTTTGTTTTGTATAGTTTTGTAACTTACATGTAACTGTAACCCATGTGTTGATACATGTAAGAGCAATGGGACCATACCCAGAAGCCTGCATGCTTATTTTGATTCCCCCACAAACTTGTAAATATATATCATTGTGCAGTTGTTTACATCTTGTTTTTTTTAGAGTGAAAATAAATTGAAATTGAAATTGAAAATAATACAACCATATCATAGACATGGTGCTACAAGGAGTTTCACTTTTTATTAAATAATATTACAGTATACTTAAGCTGTTACATAATTCAGAATTGTGTGCATGTTAAAGCTTCATGTGCAAACGAAAGATGGAACCATATATCACATGTACAAGTATCATGTTCTTCACAGGTTTCTGTAAATATATGGTGTTTACAAGTAAAATAATCATGGACCATTTCTACATGTACATACATACATATCATTAGCAATATTCACACTTTTCATACCATAATTGCTTGCACTGAACTTTGGTATTTCTAATCAAATAAGAATGAGAGCTTATCCACCCCAAATTCAAGATTTAAATAAATACTGGATGTGTATAAATGGGGAAACAGAGGGAAGAGCCATAAATTAACAAACAACATCTATCAAATTGGATAATGTTCTTCATACATGTAAACTATGCATGCTTGTTCGTGAACATACAGCTAATTGTCACTCACAAATCAATTTTCATATTTCTAAAGTACTTTCTGAACAATGTCAACATAAGAAGATGAATGTGTCACTAATTGAGAGATTAGCAAGGGAAAATGATTAATATGGTACCTACTACTTATTGCATACAGTACATTCACATGTACACGCTTGTTCTGCCAGACTTACATAGATGAGCTTTCCCACAGCATTGGCCTTTACAGCGGTGTTCTCCTGCCTCAGTTCCTGCTTAATCTCCTCCATACACGATGAGATGTATTTGGCCTAGAATAGGGACAACATTGAAGTCACCAAGAACCGTTATGACCTCCAAAATCATCAACATACAGACATTTTTTTTTTTTAAGGAAAAAACAGGCAATTATAAAAAGCTTATTGGACATGCATTCACACTCAGTCAATGCATATTCAAAGAAGTCTTAAAAGCCATTGAAGCCCAGGCCATGTTATAGTGTACATTCAAGGACATTTATTATTCTGACGATCTGGCAAAAAAAAAATCATGATTTAACCACATATTTTCCCCATGTAAATCTAATTTGAGCACCGCAATCATAATCGCAAGCTAGATTATCACAGTGCGTCTTAATCTTGTCAGTGTACTATG
The DNA here is from genome assembly GCA_963669155.1 of Arbacia lixula. Taxonomy (NCBI): domain Eukaryota; kingdom Metazoa; phylum Echinodermata; class Echinoidea; order Arbacioida; family Arbaciidae; genus Arbacia; species Arbacia lixula. The sequence continues at coordinate 22,712,122 of OZ022580.1, read as the reverse complement.
TACAGACTACTATAGTACGATGCATTGACTTTTTCCCTTGTTTTGTATCATTTTGTAGTTTTAATTTTCTATTTTCTACTGTAGGCCTGAGAGTTGGGTCCTAGGTTATGCCACATAAGTTATGGGCCCACAAAATAAGTACTCGCAAAATGATCAGTGTTGAATTGTCGCAAATCGCAAAAATATCTGTATGCGAAATATACATTTTAATTACAGAAATCAAATCATATAGATTGTAGACTAAACTGCATTATGTCTACAGCTGTATGACTTGTAATGTTTGCATTCTGTAATTATATGAATATGCAATAGAAGCCTGGCGTGTATATGAATACATTGTCAACCATTAATTATACGTATAGATACCCGTAACGTTACCTCATTATCTTTGTTGCTGCGAATCCCTCGGACCAAATCCTGGAGGTTCTTCTCAAAAACCCTTTCCAAACTGCCCTTCACCTTCTTTAGTGCCACCGTCATTTTGCCAGCCCTTTCTCTGAGTCGACTCTGAGCAAGCAAAAACGGAGAAAATGCTAAGCTACAATGTGCAAAGCTCTTTCTGATTCCTACATTCCGTTGCTCCTAATGAGCAAAACATATGCACCACCGGCGCGGTATTAAATGCATGGATTGAGACGTAATGCCATTTACGTTACACACACGCTACGCTATACGATACTACGGCAGATGGCACCCACTTCTCAGTGTAGTACAGCACTACACTCCCAATACGGTACCGCAATGCACTATCGCAATGCAATAATTGCATTCACGAGATTAGATGGTGGCTCTCAGCTGATCACGTGACTCTTCCAGATGGACACGTCACACCCCTTTCTCCATCTCGACTGCCCTGGTTCATTCCTCCGTATGGATTCTCTCTGTGTGTCCGTACAACGTCAGAGACACCGTATTCTTAAATCTGCATCAATGCCAAATATATAACTGTGATATGATTTTAAATATGTTTTTTTTCGAAATCAAATCCCATTTAGAGCCATAGACATGTTGTACAAAATGTGCCTAATTAGCAATTAGCAAGTTTGCATGTCGAGGATATGGGAGTAGTATACTATATTATAGGCCTCTCCTGAAGGGGAAAAAAGTGTGGGATAATAAGATAAATTGAAGAAATTAACAGAATCAGGAACGGAGAGATGCACGTCATATATCATATTGGATATTAATTAAATTGCACAATTTCACACAAATAGTTTATGGCAATTATGTTCTGGATATGTTTTTATAAAATATACAGAAGCATACGATGCATTTGAATGGATTAACAAGCGCTCGACACACTGTTCTCGCATGCTCTTTGAAATTCCGTTCACTCGATCATCTTCATGCAACATAACACATAACTCTTTTAAACCTAATACATAAGAAATTATTGTATAATTGTTAGCTTTAGTAATAAACTTTTGTAGGCCTATGCTTTGATCACAATAACTGTCTGCATTGCATTGCATTTCCTTGTGTACGCAATATTACAATTCTTGTATCCTAATTCGGTTGTTAACACACCTACCTCCAGTCAGTTACGCTAATTAAATACTACCTGTGTAGCCCTAGGGTCTTTGTCTTGGTTCGTCTTTGCAAACATTGGCTTCAGTATTGGAATCATGTACCCTATAGCCGGATACTTTTAATTATTTTTTGTGTAGTTCATAGTGTTTGTGGTTTTCTTTGTCGCATGTTGCTGTTGGGTTGTTGTTGTTGTTGCTGTTGTTGTTATTGTTGTTGTTGTTGTTGATGATTTTGTTGTGTTGAGGGGGAGGGGAGGGATGGAGGCCAAAGCCTTAGAGTTTTAAAGCTCATGAGAGAAGGCGATATGGAAAATCAACATCGGTGATCCGTCGCTTCAGGGTAAACCATGTCTGGTGCTGTTGATACAAAAGTTTTTTGGTTGCGAAAGAAATAAAACTGACGAGCACACAAAATGCAAATTGTGCTTAAGATATGCTTCGATTGTGCCGACAGAGTATGATCCTCATAATTATGAAGTTACGAGACGAAGGGACCACTATCATGCGCAGACCTTCAAGGTCGCAATTGGCGACTATGTGAGATGGCTGGACAAAAATTTAGTTATAGCATTTTTAATCTGAATGTGTTGAGAAGACACTAAAATCGATGTCTGCATAAAAAATGTAAAGAGACAAAGATAAACATACGGATTTCGAGACCACTTGATCAGTTTATATAAGCCTATGATCATCACGAGGATGGGCTTAGGACACAGGGTTGTGTCCATACACCTCACATCCTAGTAGGCCTACCGTGGCTATGTTGTTAGTGTCGAAATGCATTTTAGCCCACAGCTCCTTGATATTAAGAATGTATATTTCCCCCATCATTAAACGATCATGTTTCGTTTCCAACTAGAGCAGTCACCCGGCCACCCCCCCCCCCCCCCCCTCGAACAGCAACAAAATGCAGCAACAACCCTCATCGCTATATCCAAATATTGACCAACTCGGCCAAACCAAGATAGATCTAAATCCCCGGCCTCCCAACCTTTTTATCCAGTAGGCATATGTGGCGGAGCTAGGTGATTTTAAACCCCTCAAATCTATCAGACCCCCAGGTCCTCTTGTTTGAGGAGGGGAAATTAATCAATTCATTAATATTCATTAATAAGATCCGGCCACCTGCCAAAAACCATTCGATCGATGTATTTAAAAGTAGAACTAGAGATAAAAATTTGTGTAACTTGACGATTTGTAAGTGAGCCCCCCCCCCCCCCCTTCCCCCGCCCAGGTCGAAGTTCACATAGAAACCAATAGAAACCAGTAGAGAACGTTTACTGGTTTCTGCTGGTTTCTCATAAACCAGTAGAGTCTACTGGTCTTAAGAGGAACTGCAGAATCATACCATACTTCTGATTATCCTAAAATAGATTTAGATCAATATTACATCAATATTTTTAATTTTGATTCCTACTGGTCTCCTAATGGTTCCAGTAGGTATTCTACTGGTTTCTATGCTGGTATTCTAATGGATCGAGGAGAAAGTCCTACTGGTTTCTACTAGCAATCTCGAGGGGTATTTTTCTAATGGTTTCTACTGGAAATCATTTCACTTTCCATATTCAAACCAGTAGAAAATTTCCAGTAGAAACCAGTAGAAATTCTCATGGTTTTTCTCTACTGGTTTCTACTGGTTTTTCGTCTTGGGCGGTTAGTATGCTCCACTCTCGCCAGAGCTAGCTAGAGACGAGGCTCAGCTGGTACCACTGATCTCTGGCTGGTATACACTGGTAAAGAGGTTGTCTATCCAAAATGGCAGCACCCATGAATCACGTGAGTAACAGGGGGAAAGGTAGATTGAGTCTGCGTAACTGTTCATGGCTTGAAATGATATGTTATTGTTGTTATTCCTAGTTTTCTTTTAATGGCAGTGTATCGTTTGGAGGTGTTTTAAGTATTTATTGGGCTTGTACTGCGGTAGAAAAAGTTAAATAAGTTGGATGGAGTTTGTGATGTAACAGGGATCTCAGACTCGGTCCCACGCATACTTATACATGTATGTGTTACTACATGGTGTAGTTGCAAACCTGCATTAAAGCGCATGATGGATTACAACTTCGTTGTTGCCTTTCTAAAAACAAAGATGACGTTTGATGACGTTCAAACGGGTTAAATACTGATGTCTTTGTAGTTTATATATACTGATGTCTTCGTAGTTTATGCCATATTCCCAAATTCAATGCATACATGGCTGCTAAGTAAATATGGCACATGAAACAAAAAAGTCAAGGGGGGGGGGGGGGGGGGTGGGTATTCCGAAAATCCACAGAGTTAAAAATTTTATCTCCCCTAAGATACAATGTCCTTAAAATATTTTATCTTTGGTATTCCGAAAAACATTTTAGGAAGATTTTAACCAATATTAATGAGCGCATGCCCTGCGCTCCTATCACAGAGGTAGCCAGTAATAAACGTCCTCTCATGTCTTTTGCATACATTAACTGATGGTGTGATGTCATGAAACTGAAATGGACATTGCGCATCAATGTCTATCAGCGCGCCTTATTGCATTCGATGCGCACATGTGCAAAGAGTTGAATGCGCGAATAATTTTTGCACGTAATGCTATGGGCCTAGGCGCGTACGTCTGGAGATAAACTTGCTTGGGAGCAGTTTTATCTTTTATCCTAACTTTTTTTCCTAAGTGCATTTCAGAATACCGATTTAGCTCATTTCCTTAAAAATTTTATCTTGGAGGCTCATTTACATAAAAATTTTATCTCTAGCTCATTTGAATAAAAATTTTATCTTTTATTGTAAGTTGGCTTTTCGGAATACCAAAAGATAAATTTTTTCCTAAGTCCCTGAGATACAATAAAATTTTTCCTAAGTTCGTTTTCGGAATACCCCCCAAGGTTTATTTTGTGGGCAATTGATTCGTTGTATTTTGGATGTCAAGGTAAATTTCAATTAGGTTCAAGAACTGAACTGAAGTCTGTCTGATACCCTTTTTGTCAGGGATACCCACTGAAATTACTTATTCTGTTACAGCCAGATCTGTGATTATATGCCCATGTGACTGAGAATTTATAATCCTACCCTGAACATGGAAATAGCCTATAATGGATTTTACATCTTGGATTGGAAAAGATTTGCTTGTTTGCAATTTTAATTGTTTGCAATTGCAAAGCTAATCATAACTTTCATATGTATTTATTATTATTTTTTTTTATATGTCAAATAACAAGAGCCTAATCTAACAAAAATGAAGGAAGAATTGTAATAAGGAGAGGCCTGTGATAATCCAGCTCATAGATTAAAGTTAGACTTTTGAAGAGTTTCTGAAAATTTGCATTCTGTTGTTTATCTCTGCAGTGTTATGTTGTGTTTTGATATATTTGCCAAACATTGCTAGAAGGAAATTGATAAATTCATTGGACCAAGAACCTGTCAATGATCCATTTACCTAGACCAAAAATTCAGTCTCTGTAGGTCTCTGGATCAGCTGAGATTACATCTATTCAGGGATGAATAAAAAAAAATGTAATTTCGATTAAAGAATGCCTCGAATGAGATGGTTATTCCTATCTACCGATGACCACACCTGGGTTAAGAAAGAATGTCAAGCATGAGCAAAACAATGTGTCCAAGGGTGTACAGTAAATGTGACGGTGTCCATGTGATAATGCACAGTCCCTTATAAGACTTAAAGACAGGAAAGCCCTTTTGCAGGTAAAAAAAAAAAAACTTTTGTAAAAACCATGGAAAATGAAAAATAATATTGTAGAACTTCCCTCCCAATATTAGAACTGGAAATGGATTGAGCGGAATTAAATTGATTACTAGAGTGCGGGTAGGTTTAGACAGGTCATCCAAAACCTAGCGGTATGTGTAGACTATTGACTGGAGACCGTAACAGAGCAGTGCATATCACTCTTCACTCTGCGATGATATGTTGAGGTGAGGGGCACACTGCAGTGTGGGGTGCAACATGATTTATGAATGTAGACCATGGTTGCTATGAAATGTGGCATTTCAAATGTAAAAAGGACTTTTCCTGATAAGGTTTGTGAAACTCTGATTGTAACATTTCATACACATTATCGTTTGGGTAAACTGCTAATTCCTGGCGAGTTTCATGACTTTTGCAAATGGGCCACCGGCCACCAAGGGATAGTCTAGAATTGTCCTTCATTAAAGAATGAAGGAAAATTCTAGACAGCTCTGGAAATATGCATACTGTTCAAGATGAGGATTAATGGGCACGAATGAAGGTGCGTATGCGAGAAGATAAACATGTGCTTGAAATGTCTTTCCATCTACTGTATGTGTGCACTGATTGCTGGTTGAAGACATTATTACACCATTAACATTGATTTATGTCTGATTATCATAGGAGTTCCCAGTCCTGCAGAATGATTTGATCCTGCGGGCAGCCAAGGGAGAGAAGACGGAGAGAGTTCCAGTCTGGGTGATGCGGCAGGCTGGCAGATATCTCCCCGGTAACTAACAGGAAACCTCCACTATCAAGTAGACATTATACACTGCAGCTCAAAGGAATTGGCATAGGGAAAGGGAAAGGGAAGGAGCCTCAGTTTTAAACCCTGGTATATTTTGTCCAGTTCAGCATGAAACACGATGCTTTAGCCTAAAAAGCATGTTTCATGCTGAACTGGACAAAATATACAGCGGTTTAAAACTGTGGCTCCTTCCCTCTCTTCCCTTTCCCTTTCTCTATGCCAATTCCTTTGAGTTGGAGTGTACTTTTTATTAATCCCCTTATTACTGACCACTGATAATCCCATGTCATTTCTAATCCAATGGATTGTGTATGTGACTGAGAGAATTACAGCAAAAACATCTGTGAAACGAATGGGAAACGGCTTGAGGAAAATGAATGAATCATGAATGAAGCAAGTTATGAGATGTGGGGACTTGTAAGCAAAATTATTTCGTTGCTAACTCCAATGTACACACTGGAATACATTGGTTAATGTGTGTCTGCACAATTAATGAAACAGAAAATGCTCAGCAAGTCCATGATGGGAGAAATTGAATAACAATTTCCGGCACCTTTGGAACGCAGCTTACGCTATAAAAGACGCGCGCAGCGACTATTGTCCACATTGCCTGACGAAGACTAGCAGTAGCGGTCGAAACGTCGCAATCTCCAGTTTGCCTTTTCGTGAGACAACAGATTACCACTCTAGCGATTCTACTACCACGATGATCAACATCTTCCGTACAATTTTTTTTTTTACCTAACCAAATATTTTTGCATTTTTTGTAACATGAAGGTTTGCGATCAATTGCAAATTTGGAAGACATATTCTGATTGGTTACTGTTCAGTATTTTGATCAAAGGGCGCATGTGACAATGGTGTTGATTGGCCATTGCTATTTTGCGATTGATTTCAAACCTTTATGTTACGGTGCCCTGGTCTTACAAACATCATCTTGTCAGATCTTGATTCAGATGAAGCATGTCATTATTTTGATTTGTAAAACCTTGTCCCTGCTTATAAATGACAGATTGGGATGAATCAATTTTGTTCCTTGGCAAAGTTTTGAATGTGAAAGTTGCAATTTTTAAAATCATTTAAAAATTATTTCAGTAATAGATTTGTTAAACTTTGCAATGACGTTAGCAGTCATATACACATCATAAACTTTGCATCGATGTGAAATATGACAGTATTTCAACGAATAACTTCTTGAAGCTAAACAAGAATTGGACCCTTTGTGATTGTAGTCTTTAGTCTTACATGTAAGTCGTTTGTCTTTAATCTTAACTGCTACTAACCCTTTACCTCCAAGGAATCTGGCACACGTCTGATAGAAGGCATTTCTTCTTTTGCTCATAGAATTCAGGGAGATGAGAGCAGAACATAACTTCTTCAAAGTTTGTCAGACACCTGAGCTGGCATGTGAAGTCACGTTGCAGGTAAGACTTTTTTTTTTCTTTTTTCTCTTGGTTTCTTTGTTTATTAGCTTTTGGATTTTGGGATAAAAGTCAAACTTACCTAGTATGACTTATCTGTAAATAATTTTATATCATCTAAGACAAGCTTTTATAACAATCAATTTCTGATATCATTCCATACTTTGCTGTTTAATTTGACTGAAAGCAGTATCAGTTTTACTTTTGTTATTTTGTTGTTTTGTTTTACCTTTTGCCAAAAAAATGAATTAAAGGTGTTTAGTAATCAATGCACTTTTGTAACATACCGGCAGATTGCACTCCAGCTATTTAATGTCATCTTTCCATGTTATTCGTCGATGTAATATATTTTGTCTGAATATCATACTCCATTGTGATCAATGCTTACATTGAATGCAAGCATATTTCACAACTTCCCGTGTAAACTTTTGATGGATTTCAATACATTTCATGAGCTCAATATTTGTACTTCATAATTGTCTGCAGAAACATAGAAATTATTGATAAACCAATGGTTTTGTCGAATGCATGCTTGATTTTAATCGACTTGCTAGTTTTAGTTATGGACACTTTTAAATTGTGATAAGATATCACTGGATCACTGAAGGATCACTGAAATTTATGGAATAGATTGATAAGAAAAGGACATTTTTTTAAATAAAAATGTGCAGCATTAAATTGTTATGGTGTTGAGAAATGTAATTTGTTAAACTTAATACATGTATGTACATGTAAATTGTGTGATTGAATGTATTGAATGAAAAGTAATTCATGAATGTGTAACATTTAAATGACTAATGCATGAAAATGTTACATTTGAATGAATAAGATTAAAGCTTATTCATGAAAACTGTACGTTTGGATTCATGAAATCAAAACTCATTCATGGTTCAAATTTTGATTGCCTCCAGCCCATCCGGCGGTTTGAGCTGGACGCAGCCATCATCTTCTCAGACATCCTGGTCATTCCTCAGGCTCTAGGACTGACCGTTGAGATGATTCCAGGAAAGGTGAACAAAACTTGTCTGTTAAAGGGAAAGTCCACTCTGAAGTTAAGTTGGTTTTAATGAAAACAGAAACCTGAAAGATACAGTTAGGCCTGATATCAACGTCACAGCTGATTGCAATCATTTGCAGTCAGATTGCAGTAAATGTATGGAGCTGATTGCATTTGATTGCAATCAGCTGTGACATTGATCTCAGGCTCTACTGTACAAATAAGTGAGTGTTTGATAAAAAATCCATCAAAGGATAACAGAGCTAAGAATGTTCAAATTCTTAATTTTGTGATGTCACCTGTGAGGTACTCTGCTATAAGTTGTGTACTATTTTTTTGAAAATTTCCATTTTCTCAAAAGGATATGTTTGCACTTGATATATCATTAGACATTAGTGTTTTTATAGACATACCTTCATCAATAACTAGTAAAAGAGGAATTTATTTAATTATACATGTACAACACACAACATGTGGAGAGCATCTCACATGTGATGTCACAAAATTAAAAATTCAAAAAAAAATAAATCTTAACTTTTTTATCCTTTGATAGACTCTCATCAAACCTTCAAGAGAATGCTGTAATTTTCTGATACCACTAATACTAAAACCAATTTAACGTCATGCTGGACATTCCCTTTCACTCATTCTTGACCAGTGCCCACTGGCCAGTTAATACAATAGTGCAGGGTAAATAAAAGTGCTGTTATTGGACATTGATTATGATGACAGATTAAGTGTAAGTTGAAAAAAAATCTCTGCACAGAATAAACTTTTGTTTTTAGTTTTGTAATTTGTATTATCTTCACAATGATTAATGTAATGGACACAAAACAATATTTAAGTGATTATCAAGTTGAGGGCACATTTATGATCATTATAAAGTCTGAATATCAAATAAAAAAAAAATAAAAAAAACAGAAATTGCCCTCAAATTTCATGCTTCAAAATACATAATTATTTTACCCTACAGCTGAGAAGCACTCCTTGCAAGTTAACAAGAACACCACAAAGAAAGTTTTAAATCAAATATATCTCAACATGTTTTATTGTATTTTCAAAATTATTCTTGCCATGGTTTTGTTATTCAGGAAGGGGATACTTTTCATGCCCTATCAGCGGATCAAATAATGATGTATTGTCATATATTGTAACATGAATTTATGATAGCCAATTCTCTAGTTCCATACAAGTTTCATACCCCCTCAAATTTCACATCTTTTCTATCGCAGAAAAAAGCCTTGAACACCAATCAGTGGGTATAATCATGAATAAGATAATAGTGCCTTTCTCATTGGGCTTAAAAAATTGCAAATTTAGAAAAATAGGGAAGTTAGGGGACAGGAACAATAGGACCATTCGGCTTTTGGTACCGTTGCTAGGCAACTTTCACCCTACATGTAACTTCGCGATTTTTCTAACTTCGCCATTTTTTAAGCCCAATGAGAATGGCACTAATGTCTCGAATGACCAGCACTTTTATGAGAAAAAACATGCAGGGTTGGCATAATTACTACCAGCACATTTGCAAAGCATTCTGAGTACACTGCCCTACTCTGACAAAAGGAAGCAAGTGACAAATCACTCAAAGCTGGGTTCCCGTATGGGTATTTTTAGATTGTGCCCAGCATTCCCAACATACGGCCAAAATCTGGATAAGAAATATTCATCTTGCTGCGAGATATTCAATCTAAAATGATGTTGTGTTGCACTGATGTAAATGCATGTGACAGACACATTTTGCTCACTTACAAGAAGTATCTTTTGTTAGTTGCTTCCTTTTGTTCAGAGTAGTGCACTTCCTCTTGTAACTTTCAGATAAGGGAAGAATGAGACATCTTTTTATCTTTTTGAAGAAGAAAGGCCCTGTTTGAAAATGCTGGTATAACATTGTAACTGATATGGAGCAGTGAAGTATATACCATGAATTAGAATATTTTTAAGCATTATAAATAGTGTCAGATGATAGATATCAAATCATGAAAGAATAACCAATAGAAAAAAAATCAGTATTGGGAAGAAAAGAAGCTTTGTATTGTTGATTCATTATATTTACCAGTATGCGGTATTTTTTGACAAGATGACCTTGTCCAAGGGTGCACATACATGTACCAGTTTAGGCTCAAACCCAAGATTTCTCCACAAGAGTCAAGAGATTTCACCACTTTATAAAACAGAAAAGGAATTCAATGTATTTATTCAAAATATATTCCTTTGATTGTAACTTCATTATGTCAATTGAACATTTACAAACTAAGATTACAAAGATTAATATATAGAAAATATTCAAAACCAAACAAAGAATAAAAATGCAATTATTTGGCATACATGTATCTACATATATTTTAAATGATAGTTTTTTGAAAAATATTAGTAAACTTGAAACATATCTTGCACTGTTGAAATGAGATAAGTTTCTATAAATCAGTGGGCTATTCTGCTCACCATCTGCTTTGATGTTTGTTGTGGTCGCTGTGTAGGGGCCATCGTTCCCAGAGCCTTTAGTCTCCCCAGCAGATCTCTCCAGACTCAATGCCAGTGTGGACGTCAACCAGGCCTTGGGCTACGTCTTTGAGGCGATCACACTCACTCGCAAAAGGCTAGAAGGAAAAGTCCCCCTCATTGGATTTACCGGAGCACCAGTAAGTTTTATAATCCTCATCTTATCCCGTAGCTTAATCTATGGGAGTGAGATAATCCAAGAGTCATTGGGTAAGGAATCCTGTTAGCTAATTGCTTGACACAGCTTTACGCGTTCTACTTTTGAGTGAGCAATAGTACCTCAATGTACTATTAACTGATCAATAGTACCTCAGTGTACTAGTAACTGGTCAATAGTACCTCAATATACTATTAACTGGTCAATAGTACCTCAGTGTACTATAAAACAGGGGCCGTATTCATGAAACCTTTCTAGCCTAGTTAGTTACTAAAGTGCATGTAGCTGAATGCGCTTTAGAAGCTAACTAGGCTGAGTAAGATTTCATGAATATGGCCCCAGGTCAATAGTACTTTTTCTTGCATAAATTTGCCCAAATAAGTGGCGACCAGCTTGTTTGATGAGTCTTGGTGGAAGTTTGCAGTCAATATTTGTATGAGATGAAACCACTGTGCATTTTCTCACCTGCAATCATGCTGTCCTCTTGTGGTTCTCTGAAGAAAGCTGTAGAGGGGTATATAGCCCATGGTCAGTATCACCCAGGCATTAGCCCATTCTTGACTGAGCACGCATACTTGGGGGCTGTTTATTTCCCACTCACATACTGAGCAGCGGGACACCCACATAATCAGCTGTATGGACCCTTTTAGGGTGCAATTAAGTCACATTCCTTTGTTCACTGCAGTTCCGTGGTAACTGTCGACGTCCTGACTGGACCAGGGTTCACACAGCCTGAAAATCTAACCGTGAGCAATGGGATAAGAGTGCCGTACAAACAAAGGAGATTGAGACTTTTAGAGTAACATTTTTCTTTTAAATCTAAAATTGGCAGTGATGTTATATTTGTGTATGTGGTTTTCATGCTTATTTTTATGCTGATTTCTTATGGTTAACTCGAGACGGCTGACAATACTTTGGGGGGGGGGAGGGTATTGGAATCAAATTGGCATCTCTGTACCAGTATGTGAAGATGTATTTCAACATTTCTTCACTTTGTTTATTTTAGTAATTCTTGGTTTACTTTGATATTCCATTTGATTATACTTTCAGTGGACATTGATGGCGTACTGCATAGAAGGTGGTGGGTCCAACACATTCTCTAAGGCCAAAAAGTGGCTGTACACACAACCAGAGGCCAGCCACAAGCTCATGGGCATCTTGACCAGAACAATCATAGACTACCTGGTCGGCCAAGTAGCAGCAGGTGCACAGGTAAGGGTCATTTCATTCGAACTAGAACCAGTTGTTATTTGAGCTGTATTTTCATAATTTAATGAAGGATGGAATATGTGACTATGTGCCAGGCAAACTTCTGCTCCATGGGGTTGGTGTGTACCATTTGTGCACAAATGCATCAGTGCTGTTTAACCCTTTGAGTGGCACATGTGACTTTTTTCACAAGTAGTACACACACATGACATCCAATAGAGCAGCAGGAATCTGGAATTCCAAGGATTAGAACGGTTGCTTGAGCTCATGGGGGACTTCTAAAAAAAACACTACTCCAAAGACTAAAGGGTTGCTTGAGCTCATGGGGGACTTCTCAAAAAAACTCTACTTAAAAGACTAAAGGTTTGCTTGAGCTCATGGGGGAATTCTAAAAAAAAAAAAACCACTACTCCAAAGTCTAAAGGGTTGCTTGAGCTCATAGGTGACTTCTCAAAAAACTCTACTCCAAAGATTTAAGGGTTGCTTGAGCTCGTGGGGGACTTCTAAAAAAAAACACTTCTCAAAAGACTTCAGGGTTGCTTGAGCTCATGGGGGACTTCTCAAAAAACACTACTCCAAAGACTAAAGGGTTTCTTGAGCTCATAGGGGACTTCTCAAAAAACACTATTCCAAAGACTAAAGGGTTGCTTGAGCTCATGGGGGACTTCTCAAAAAAACTCTACTCCAAGGCCTAAAGGGTTGCTTGAGCTCACGGGGGAATTCTAAAAAAAATTGTTCTCCAAGAACTTATGGGTTGCTTGAGCTTGTGGGGGCCTTCTTAAAAAAACTGCTCTCCAATGCCTAAAGGGTTGCTTAAGCTCATGGAGGACTTCTTAAAAAAAAAACTTGTCTCCAAAAGACTAAAGGATTGCTTGAGCTCATGGGGTACTTCTCAAAATACCTCTTCTCCAAAAGACTAAAGGGGTTGCTTTAGCTCGATGGGGACTGCTCAAAAATCCTGTTCTCCAAAGACTAAAGGGGTTGCTTTAGCTCGCTGGGGACTGCTCAAAAATCCTGTTCTCCAAAGACTAAAGGGTTACTTCACCTCATGGGGGACTTCTCAAAAAACCCTGTTCTCTTGGGATTTAAGGGTTGCTTGAGCTTGTGGGGTAATTCTAACAAAAATATGTTCTCCTTTTTTTCCGCACCTCATCCCAGCTGCTTCAAGTGTTTGATTCCCACGCCGGTGCGCTGGGCCATGACATGTTCACCAAGTTCTGCCTACCATACCTGCAGCAGATCGTGCGAGAGGTCAAGGACAAGGTCAAGGCAAGGTCACTGGAGCCAGTACCCATGGTGAGTACTTGACTTCCCTACAAAAGGAAGCAGCTAACAAAAGAAAATTTTGGAGTAAATGAGCAGAATGTATCTGTCACTTGCATGTTAGATTAAATATCTCGCAGCAAGATGAATACTTTTTCTCCAGATTTTGTCTGTATGTCAGGAATACTGGGTACAATCCATGAGTACCGCATAGCAACATAACTAGTATTAAGTGTAGTATAAATGTGTGGTATTGTTATTTATTATTTCATTACCTTTAATCGATTTCTATTGCAACTTCTGTGTGGTGCAAATGGATATCGATCGTCCGGTGAGTATTAAGTGATTGTACGATTGATCGCAACTCTTTGTGACTCGGTACCTGACATGACGTCTTTTGTTGTTGTTGTCATGATGTGTCCCAGATCGTCTTTGCAAAGGGAGCGAACTACGCCCTCAGTGAGCTGTCTCAGAGCGGCTATGACGTGATGAGCCTGGACTGGGACGTTCAGCCAGACGTAGCCAGGTCAGGAGAAATTACTGTCATCTTCATATCATTCAAAGATTTTTGTCATTTTTAACTTTCTTGAAAGTTCCTTGAATTATTTCTGCACTGGTTCTCAAAATTGTCTGTTTCTATTGCATCTAATATTTGGTAGTAACCTAATTCTGACTTCAATATGACATTTCCATGACAAAGAATATTTCTATTTTATGTGACAAAGAATATTGATATTTTGGTTAAAATTTTGCCAGAATTATCATAGACTTAATCATGATTCATTTGTAATGTGCCATTTTTAAGTGCCTTCAGTTTATAAGTAGTTTGACAATATTTTTGGAAATTTTTGTCGTTTGGAGGGTATTCTTTCATACTTTAATCATCAAGATTTTAGAATACCAATGCCAAATGGTATTTCCTCCTGTGAGATATGTGTGTATACATGTCCAGCCTTTTCATTTTACCCCTTGTACCTGGTATTTCTATCTTCCCCACCTTTCCTCCCCCCCTCCTTCCATAGATCTGTCGTGGGCCCAAACGTCTCTCTGCAGGGCAACCTGGACCCCTGCGCTATCTACAGCTCTAAGGACGAGATCAGTGCATATGTCGCTCAGATGCTGGAGCGATTTGGGACGCAGCGATACATCGCCAACCTCGGCCACGGCGTGTACCCAGACTTTGATCCTGAACACGTTAGAGCTTTCATCGATGCTGTGCACCAGCATTCAGAGAGGATGAACAAGGCTGGACAGTCTTGAACAAGACAGACATGTGTTCAAACTGTTATCAGGCTGACACAAACTATAGTCTGGTAGACAGAAACTGTAATCTGGTGAACAGAAACTATAGACTAGTTGACACAAACTGTGATCTGGCAGACACAAACTAATCTGGGCCATGTTGCATGTAGGTTTTCAATTATTGTAACTTATCATCAATGGTAACTACCATGGCAACAGCCAATGAGCTCTCATTTTTGCACCTGTTGCCATGGTAGTTACCATTGATGGTAAGTTACAATAATTGAAAACCTATATGCCACATGGCCTCGGTGGACACAAACTGTCGTCTGGTGGATGCACCCGCATCCAGAATGTTGTTATGATAGTGCTCCTTCCCGCCAAGGTGGATGGCACGTGTCATTTCTGGGATTACTCCTGCTCCATGCAAGTGGATTGTGTTGCAACAATATTTGATGTATTGCCACGTCTCCCTTTGATCAAAGTGTTGACAAAACTGGGCAGTTCCAGTACATTGAACATACTGTGTGTGATTACATATTTATTGTTGTCCATCCTGACATATCTGGCATTTGTGCACTGTTTAAAATCTTTGTTATCAGTAGCATTTATGACAGATTCATTCTAATCCAATCAAATACTAGGATTTCAAGAGCTTTATACATTTACTGCCTCATCTTCGACAAGTTCTATGACATCAGGGCCCCCGTAACATTAAAGGTTTGCGATCAATTGCAAAATGGCAATGGCCAATCAACATCATTGTTGCATGTGCTTTTTGTTCAAAAGACTGACCAGTAACCAATCATAATTCATCTTTCAAATTTGCGATTGATCGCAAACCTCAGGTGTCTAAAGCTAATAAAGTTCATGTGCATATTTTACCTGAAATTCTACATGCCCTGTGTTCAATTGTGAATGATGCATATATGCTGGGGCAATATACATAATGTGATTATCAGGCATGTATGGCTGAAGTTATAGCTATATATACCTATGGATATTATACATGAGAGAATGCTCAAGGTTTTGGCTGTGGAGACAGCATGGAAATGATCTATATATCATTAAACATTGAAGTTGTAAGAGAGTATGATTCAGGGTCAACACAGTGTAATTACTTCATTATAATTACTATGGCAACAACTTGCAATGCACATGAATGAGTGGGTGTTTCCACAGCAATTACCACTGTTCATAACTTACAGTAATTGAAAATCTACAATGTGGCAGGACATACTGTATGAATTATATATGTTAGGGATATCTATATAGGTATTATTACAATCTTGATGAGAACTTTTTGGCATTAATTGAAACAATAGCCTATACGTGTACAGCTGGAATCATGATGCAACTCTGTCAATTTTTCCTTAATTTTTTGTCGATGTTATTGTGAGTTGTGGCTTTAAAAAGCATGTCATAAAATTGTGTCTTCCAGATACAGGGTAGCAAGGAAATGTTGAGGGAATTACTAAACATTGTATGCATCTCGGGCGACCAGAATATAGTACAAGTACATCTCTCCAGAAGTTCTTATTTTGTAGCCTCGTTTATTCACTGCCAGACAAAATCTTCTTGGAAGGAACTACTTGGAAATTTGCTTCTTGTTCTTTAAGGGAAGTGTCAATACAGGTGGACCTTTATTTGTGTGGCTGTTTTTGCAGGTAGCAACACCTTAAAAAGGTGTTTAGGTGTGTGTATGTTTGTATGTTTGTACTTATGTAGCTCTTTCAAGGAACTTCTTCAGTATTTAATAAGAAAATAATGTTGGTGGGAATAATATTAGGAGAGAGATACATGTGATGTAGTTGTAAGGAATGAAAGGTGGTGGACTTACAGTGAGATCATGGCGATTTTACAGACATGAATCAGTATGAATCAGACATGAATACATGTAGTAGCATGTAGAAACTAGCATTTTGGGCAATTCTAAGTGTTCATGTAATAAGCATTATACATTGATCCATTATGTTTGAATGTAACTTTGGAATGGGTCTAGATTGCATGTTTGCTTGGGAGTACAGATTTATCCACATATGTTGGTATGCAAATGGCCATCAATGTTGTTAAAAACAAATAGAACGAAAAGTGTGGCAGGGAAACTTCATGTCAGAAAATGAATAGTCAAACTTTGGCAAAGTAAGAGGAGGGGAAGTGATCTATGTCCTGATGACATCATGGGGATAAACTCTCATGTTTTTCCCCTGAACATTGAGAAGGCCAAACATTGAAAGGGATTTGCAAGACGATCAGTGTCAAGCGTATTTGTCAGGCACTCAAGTACGGGTATTCAACCAATACAGGTAAATGCAAAAATGTGTTTTTTGGGCGTGTGCCATTTTACTGGCAAGACATAATTTTTCTTTCCCCGCCTTCTTTGGTGCAGGATCCAGCTCTTTCCTGCAGAGGAAAGGAGCAAGGTGCCTGAAACAGTCTACATCCTAAGAGATCATTCCTTTGATTTATGAAAGCTTGAGCTACGCATTTTTATTTTATAGACATTGGTGTTCGAATATGTAGGTTCCCAGATGAATCTTTAGCAACAGAGTACTGAAACGAAAGTGAAATGATTATGTCTTGTATTGGTAACACACGTTTATTTGTGTGAATTTTTTTTCAAAGCTTGATACAACTTGTCTTTCCTTGTATGTGTACTGTTAATCCTGTAAGTTGGAGAAGTAAGATTGTGGATCAAATTAAACGGGAAATTTTAATAAATACATGTAACTTCATAGAGTAAACTTCATTTGCTTATGAATATTTTGGCTTCTTAATATATCACCCCTCAACGTATCATCCCTCTTCTTTCTATATTCCCTCTCCCTTCTCCATGTTTTTTGATTTCTTATCCCCCCTTTCCCTTTTCTCACTCACATTTTCCTGCTCATTTTGAGATAATGGGCCATGTCTCCGACTGTCTTGTCTTAATCTCATTTACCACCCCTCTTTTTTTTTCTTCCTCTCCCCTCTCTCTTTATATGATCAGTCCATCTCCTGTCTATTCCTTCCCTTTTGCTCCCTCTTACTCTCCCTCTTACTCTCCCTCTTCCTCTCCTATCTGCCCCCCCCCCCTATTTCTCTTATCTCTATCAACATCAGATAATCAGATAATCTTTCTGTCCATCTTTATCTTTATCTCTTCTTCTCTGCCCTCACCCCTTCCTTTTCTCTTCCTTCCTCTCTCAATCTCTTTCCTACTTACTTCCCTAATCCACTCAGAAAACTGTGCCCTTAACAGATCTAGTACAGTGTATGTGTATATATATATATGTGCAGTCAAACCTGTCTTGGCGGCCACCTGTCTATAGCAGCCAACCTGTCTATAGTGGCCGCTAAAATAATTCCCCCGGAGAGAGATCAAGTGTTAAAGAACCTGTCTATAGCAGCCATCTGTCTATAAAGGCCACAATTTGTGTTTCCCTTCGGTGGCCACTATAGACAGGTTTCACTGTATATGCAATGTTGTATGAGCAGGCCGTCATTCCAGTCCTCAGCTCGAACTTAAAAACAGACAGGAAAAGTACAGACTAGATATCAGTGCCCTTGCAAAATAATTTGCCAACTGATTTCTTATGACCTAATGCAACAAAAGGAAGGACAAGCCATAACATTATCGTACTTCAATGAAGAACAATTGACAACAGTATTTGATGATAGGTACATATATTTTAACTAATCTTTGTATAAAATCAGAAAAAAGATCATGAAACATAATCACACAAAATAGTTCATATTTCTAGTCTATCAAATGTTATACATGTCAAAAACATATCAAAATAAAATCACTTAATCCTTTGGCAAGACTAATCAATGAATTGTACATAGTGTAGAAAATCAGCATACAGAAAAAATTTCATGGAAATTAAAAGCAATGTCACATAATTCTGCACATTATACAGGCTTGATAAAAAAAAAGGCAACCAAAAAGTGAATTTCCAGGTCAAAATATGTTGATGTTATCTCGAGACCCGACCAATGGATGCACATTCATCCCAATCTAGACACACTCACATGCTAGAAATTTATTGTACGGAAAGTATTTTATGTAAATGAAAGCATTACGTTAAATAAGACATCAATATCAAAACAAATATCTTTTGAGTGTGAGCTTGCATATTCTTGCGTGTCTTATACATGTATCTGCTACACACACTGGATCAAGAGAGAGAGCCATCATTTTCTATTCAAAGAAAAATATGATAAACAAAATGCTACAAGCAAAAAATTAATGTCTATACAGAAAATACAGAAGGGATAAAGGGCACACAGTTGTTGTGTTAGTTTATATCCAATGATACTGCTTTGTATTCTATCATGTTTATGGAAATTATTTTCTTCTTGAAGTACATACTATGGAATACCTGTGTTAAATATAATGTTCAATATGACTTTATACTACACATACCTATAGTAGTGAAGCCATTTCAAATATCCATGTGAGAGTTCAAGATTTTGAATACAATAGGTTGCTACATCATCGTGGACAGTTATACTTCTTCCTGCAGAGGGGTTGAATTTGATTCTGGAGCTTTTATGGTAAAAGGAAGTAAAATGAAGTGCTGTTTGTCAGTTCCCCCCCCCCCCCCCCCCCCTTTAACGTTTTGCCTGTGTAATGTGAATTTATTCACAAGTAATACGCACAAAGCCCATAGAGCAAAATTTTGTCAGGCATGTTTAGTATTCATTTGGCATTATTTATTGTTGCTGATGATCACTCCCATTTCTTTATTATCGATTATCGACTATATTTTACAGCTACAGATGTTGAAATGAAGTTCAATGGGCCACTGTCTTATCTTGCCTCAAGAATATCATGATATATATTTCATATGGAGTCATGGTGCATTGTATGAAACTCATGTGCCGAATGTTTCTGATAATTTCAATCACTCATTTGTGGGCTGAAATGAGAGGGTGTTTGCATAGAATATTTCACATGTTGCATGATTAAAGTGTTGGAATCAAATGCTTGTGCTTTAATTGGATTTTAATGTTT
This sequence comes from Arbacia lixula, assembly GCA_963669155.1. Classification (NCBI taxonomy): domain Eukaryota; kingdom Metazoa; phylum Echinodermata; class Echinoidea; order Arbacioida; family Arbaciidae; genus Arbacia; species Arbacia lixula. Next base: position 22,692,340 of record OZ022580.1, on the reverse strand, counting down.
CATTTCTGGCTTGACATGAAACATTACATATTTACAAATAAGGAGCATTTTCATAATTTATTCACTGTTAGATTTCTATAGAGCTTTACTCAGTAAGACACCCTTTTATATGGGGTTGGATACGTAGCATATAACTGTATGCACAATCACATGAATTAAGGATAGAAAAGTAATGAAAAGAAATATATAATTTGTAAAACAACAATCTATATGGTAAGAGCTACAATAATCAAATCATGATAACAGATAAAAGACACTAAATAATATTTACAATCACAAAATATGATATTCTGTATCTACAGAATTAATGAGTTTTTTGGATGGAAGACAAGTATGGCACGACACATGAGATACTAAAAGATGGTAAAATATGTCACTTAAATTACTCAAAACTGCTATTGAAAGAAAGGTTTTTGGAAGAGATAGGATTTGGGATAATCTCGGCAAGACAGGATCAATTGCGTTAGCTCTATGTACCATGGAGGCTTTTGGTCTGTATCAAAATATTATTATCAGAATGACTGGACTGATGTTTGTGCAGTGCTTTATGAGAGCCTTTCCATTCTCTATCGTCTACAGTGAATTATGTTCAAGTACATGTACATTGTCTTATTTGCATATTATCTTGTCAGTGCTTTGTTCATCCTCACACTGTGATACGTACAGGTTAACATGTAAACCACACACCTTCAAAATCATATTTTGAAGCGCACTTCAAACAGTGCAAAATCATGACTTTGGAGAGCAAATTCACATCAAAATAAGCATTTCATTTTTATCATACTACAAAAAGTAATTCTTAAGTGCATTTTCCTCCTTTGCTTTAAGACAAAATGATAAAATGCCGATTCACCATAATCTCCATTAAATTCAATGCATTATAGAAAAGTCAAATACTAAACACTGTACTGCTTTTATTTCACAGTAGCATGTAATAAAAGTGATAATCCTCAAATATCGGATACATGCGCTCAATTTATATGGGCTCATTAGGATTTGCCCTTGAACTTTTGTGCAAATCTTAGGTCATCACCACTGACTGTGCATAATGTTTGGTTCTACAATTAGAGTGCATTGCTTGCTCCTTGGCTGACACCCATTACTGCTATCAATATCATAGAAAATACTCTAAAATCTGTCATTTTCTTGTGAGTAAATTTTCGCGGTACAGCGCACTTACAACATGGGATGTTATTTTCGAGCACAAGAAATATTTGTCACAACAAGAAAATCATCCACCCTACATATTAAAAATCATACCATCATTATGAACATTTATTGCCACAAAAAGCCAAAGGCTGTGCAACACGTGCCAGAGTTGAATGCCAGTCTTAGGAACCCCCAAAAATCCCTGATAGATTTATCCACCTAGCCCGCGAAAAATACAGGCTCACTCATGGCGATATCAAATTCGTGCTTGCTCTGTGTTGCGTGAAAATAAATGTCACACAAAAATTACCAGTTTTACACTAGGTGGATGGCTAACTTTATTGATTGCCAAAACCATTTACATGTACATAGTGCATGAGAGTGAGCTTTCTCTTTGGTTAGAGCAATGACTTCTGACTTGCGTATGTTGCTGGCTAGAGTAGCAAGTTGCAATAAATCATTTTGCACAGTATCTTTAGGCAAGACATCCAAACTGGCACATGAAATGATTCCTGAAATAACCTAGAAGCACATTATGACATCATTAGTGACATCATATATCGCATTCAAATGATTATACAGCTATAGTGACATCGAGAACAAGTGACTCAAAATACAAATGTGTAAACATACAACTTGCAGACAGCACAATAAAGATCTGATAATACTGAATACATTTTTATCAAGATAATGAAGTACTTTATCAAAATATTGCAGTTTATATGGGAATTTGGAGGACATCCCCAAAAGTTGAAATATCTATAGATTTTTAAACTAAAATTCTCTCTCATCTAAATGAAGCACACCTAGGATTTCCTACAATCATAAGCTTCAATACTTGTACCTAATTTGTCTTGATTTCCAAATTCAATAGACTGAAATCTTTTGTTTTTAATCATGCTAAAAGCAGATGTTCGTCATTTCTGTTATTATCTTAAATAAAACTGCTTGATAAATTCTAGAGAGTGAGGAGGGAAAAAAACCCTACGCCCAACTGATCAGAAGTTCCCAAAGATACTTTCCAAATACTCATAAAATATGATCATCCCCTAAATATGACAGAGACTGCAGAAAGAGCTGCAACTACAGTCACATTAATTAACGCTAATTTGGCTGAAAATCACACGATATTTCCCTTGTTGGGCAAATTGCCGTTTTATTTGACCAGTTCCATGACTCAGGAAGTTTCAAGTTTCCCAGCTCATGTCAACATCCATGCTTCAGTTACTTTTCAAGTTGTTATTTCCATGAAGGTTTTTATTTTCATGCAAAAAAACACTGTAGCCTACCGTGTAGGGGGCTGCAAATAAATTGCCTAATAACATTGAATACATTTGCAGCACAAAACAAAAGTATGAACATGTTATCATTGAGGGTTTTTCATGTAGCAATGTGTCTATACTAGCGCCCAACAACCAACAATAATATCTGTGACCCTATTATTCGTTTGCCAAAGTATTTGCTGAAACATCTTTATGTAATGTGATTTTTCTTCAGGACAGGTTTAACATGTCGATCATTATTGCTTGGAATATCATTTCGGTCAACTCTACTGCATAGAAATGATTTATCAAGCTATGTTGACATCTATAGTTGAAACCACTAAACGGTATCCAGAACTTTGATTATTACAAATCAACACTTATGTTTTTCTATACCTGACTATGCATAAACCTAATTACATCATCTGACAAAACATGAGAAGATAGGAATGATTGGAGACTTGAAGACGTGTGTCTGTTTCTCGCTGCTGGAAGACCCGGGTTGGAAGAAGACGAAAGATTGAAGACGGCGCAAGAAATCCGGTTCCTGATGAGCTGATACTTCATTGGAGCACTGCTTATTGCCACAGCATGGCTACACCAGGCAACATCAGATGAGGGAAAATGAGGAGAGAAGAACAGAGAATTAAATTAAATCGAATTCATTTGCTGGATAGAGCACGCTTTTCTTACTATGGGCTGTTCATCTTTATTTTTAAATTGAAATTACTCCAGAAACCTCTTCAAAAAAAAATAGCCATATTAAATCTTGTTCATACATGTATATGAATGAGAGCTGCATTTGATACCTTTCCACCATCTTCAAACCTAATACAATGCAGCAATAAAATGCAGTAATGACGTGCAGCATGAACACATGCACACCATCATATTCTGATTGTAGGTATGGCTACATAAATAAACTTTGTCAAAGAGAGGAATTAAAGGAACAGAGCATAGCACTCCCACTAAAAAATGATGCCTTTGCACTCCATGCTGCCCTACTCTGACAAAAGGAAGCAAGTGACAAATCCCTCAAATCTGGGTTTATTGGTATTCTTAGATTGTACCCAGCATTCCCTTCATACCGCCAAAATCTGGACAAGAATTAATCATCTTCCTGTGAGATATTCAATCTAACATGATGTGGTGTTGCAATGATGCCAATGCAAGGGAAAGACACATTTTGCTCATTTACAAGAAGTCTCTTTTGTTAGTTGCTTCCTTTTGTCAGAGAAGGGCAGCATATGCCCGCATTCAAAATGGAGGGGAAAGAACAGAAAGTCTCACCCTTGTTTTCATTTTCTTTTAAATAGATGAACAGTCATTAAATCATTTTGCCCATTAAAATTTTAATTCAAAATGAACCAACGACTAAACACTAACTCTTAGATTTCTGCAGTGTTCTAAAATAAATCCCATGATTACTGCATGCAACCATCACTTTTCTGAAGCATTGAGTTAGAAAGAGTCTTGTGACAAACTTTTTAGTTGAATAAATTCACTGTAATCTGCAATGTATCAATTGAACCATGAAATTGTCCCTCCAAGCACAAATTATATTGATTGGAATCATGTGTTATGCAAGACAAAACAATCTCCTTCTTCAAAATGGCATCAATCCAAAAAAAATATGAACAATTCTCACTGAATATATGACTTTTAATAACTTGTGATCAAACACCTCTGCAAAATTATAATGTACCTCACATCTCTTAAACAAATTTTGAATCTGCTGGTTATTTGTTAATTGATAATATCTGAACAAAGTCAACAGGTTTAAGAGTGGAAAACAGAAATAGATGTATGATGTTGACCCCTCACAGACACCTTAGAAGGCTGTTCGGCATGGCAACAATATCAACCAGACGCAATAGTGCCATAAAACAAGATCAAATACCTGAACAACATATTTCTGGATAATAGCCTATTATCGAATTTGACATAAAGTGTATGTTTCCTCAATACAACAAAAAGCCACGATACAAACTTTCTCTCTTAATACAATCACTGCGCTGATTTAGAAACCGTATCGATTCTGCAAACAAAACAAACAGGCTAAAGAAAAAAAAATCAAACAGAACAGACAAACAAAACTTTAGAAAAGTAGAATTAACCAAAGAATGACTCTCACTTTGCTATCTCAGAATTCAATTTCAATCTTTTCAATAATGAATAATTAATGTAGGGGATTGGTAGGTATTAAACAATGACAGATTTTGTCTGCAGCAAAAATGAATGAGTATGGATTGCAGGGAACATGCAAGTGTGCAGCAGTACAATATATAATAAGTGGATGGACACAGACATGCAAATGGAATCAGAAAGAGTTCTGATGTCAACCAATGAGATCTGGGGTTGTGGGTGCAGCCATGCATGAAAGGAACAGCAAACAAATGTCACAAAATGAAAATCATACAACCACGTGGTTGAAAGCAAAATCCAACTCAATTTATTGATTTCATTGAAACAATATCCAAGAATTTGAAATGGATAAGACACTTAGGCAGTTTGATTGAAAGAGAGAAAATTTGCAAAATTGCAGAAAAGAATGACAGCATGTAGAATGCAGATATTTTCCAAATGGGTTTGATATGTTCAAATGTCAGACTTTCTTAGTGATGCAGATGAAGTACTTGAACAGAATAATTGTACAACATTCCAGAAAGCTACACACACATATGGTGTAGAATGAACCAGAAGTCACCGGACTCCATCATGAAAATGTTTTATGGATGGAGGTCACCTTTTGAAGCAGAAATGAATTTTGCAAAAACACCAGTGATGCTTGACTTCTTTGTAAGATTTCAAACATCAGCTGTAAAGTTGCACAAACGTATCCTATCCTTCAACAAGAATAAAAAGGAAGCTCTTTAAAATGTTGCATGTATGACACAGCATTGCCAAATTTCTTTTACGCATATCAGATGACAATGATTTTTCTTCATTTTATCCATCTAAACTTTTGATACAGGAAAAGAAACAGCATTGATGCTGCCGCGGTGAAGCATCATGACGAGGAAGAAGAGAAAGGTTTTCATCTTACCTGGGATGCTTGATGGATCAATGACTAATTGGGACTACTGAAGTCAAACGTGTCAAACTGGTTGCCAAACAAGTCATTTCCAGAGCTGGCACCGTTCGTCACTGGTGCCCCTCCCGGTGCGAAGGGATCTGAAGTGATGACACAATCAGATGATGAGTCACTCTTTGTCACTATGGTGATGGCGTCATGAGATGACCAAATGTTAGCCGAGTCCTTTGCGTGACTGGTGTTGGTGGTGGTGGTGCCGGTGGCTATCGTTGTGATGGTTGTGGATGACGATGAGAATTCCGATAGCGGATCGAGCACGAATGTTTTCTTGACGGATGGCGAGTGGCGTGAGAATGGGTCATCAGCGAATGGGTCGTCATGAACGGGGAGGTTTGGAAGCGTGAGAGGCGAGAGCTGGAGGGATGCCGGCTTCCCTGTTGACAGGAAGGAACTGCGGGAAGCCGGCGCTGACGTCGAAAACACAGATGACTGGCTGATTTGCGATGAGGAATGGGAGGAGGCGCGGGTGGAGCTCTGAGAGCTGTGGTGATGGTTGTGATTGGAAGGGTGTGCGGAGAGAGATGGGTGGATGATTTGCGAGGAGGAGGAGAGTGTCTCTACAGAGCTGTACAGAGAGTCATGGGAGGTGGTGCGGGGTCCCTGCGACAGGGGGGCAGATGACGAATGAGATGGGAGGATATCAATAGGCTTAGTCGTGATCTCATGAGATGAAGCAACGGGGCTGGGGGAGGGGGAGCAAGCAGCGTTTGAATCATTATCAAAAGTATCAGTGGATACATTGCTACTGTCAAACACACTAGACAAGCTGTTCATACTGTTAGAGTGAGACGGGGCACAGTTACTGGTGATGCCAGAGGAGTGGTCCTCACAGGGAGTCTCATCCAGAGTGCTGAGGGCACTGCTGGTAGACTGCACTGATGGGGAGGGCACCCGGTGCTGAGGGACAGGGGGGGAAGGGGCAGAGTAGAAGCGCGCATCGCAGGACTTGACACTGGCAGTTTCTGAGAAGGGGCTAGGAGGGGGAGATGACTGGGAGGCGTGAGACTCATTCCTGGGGGGCACAGGGAGGGGGTTGGACTTGGACAGGCGCAGATGCTGTGAAGAGGGTCTAGCCCGGGGGGGAGGGGGAGGTGGAGGCATGTCGGACGCGAGGTTAATCTCACGCAAGGGCACGCTAGCATGGATCTCATTAACATTCATGTACGCTGGCAAGGGTGGTGGCGGGTTAGCCGGTAAAGGTAAGCTGGCATCTGATTTGCGGTCTGCTGCAGAGGGAGTGATGGGATCTGAGGTTAGCTGTGAGGGAGTCTTAGGATGGTGACTGCTGGGGGTAGGGTTGGGTGCGGGGATGGGGGTGTCTGGGGGGAGGGGAGGGGGTGGGCCCTGAGGAGAAGGCATGGTAACCACCTCTGTCTGGCCTACATGAGGTCTGTTTAGACTGAGAGAGGAGGGGGGAGGAATGAGAGCTGGACACATACTGCTCTGGGGGCTCGTTGGGATGGCTGGTGGCGGTCTCCGTGGGCCTCCAGTCAGCTTGATCTCCGCCGCAGGCTTAGGCTCACCGGGCTTCCCGATCTTGTAGTTGGCAAACATATCCTTGTTGCTCATCTCCTTGGTCGAGCTCAGGGCCCCTAGGTCGCCAAATGGGTCCGTCTTAGGTGCCCCGGTGCTGTCAAGCGGGGATGGGGTGCTCTCCGGCAGCAGAACGCTATCCTTAAACGCCGGCTGACTGCCTCCAAACGGGTCCTGAGTTGCCTGCATGGCAGGAGGCCCACCAAAACTGGGAGGAGGGGCACCAAAGCCAGCAGGTGCCCCACCGAAGGCTGCGGGCATGCCGCCTGGCATGGAGCCTGGCATCGGGCCACCCATGGCGCCACCCATGCCACCAAAGTTGGCCTGGAATGGGGCGGGCGCAGTAGCTGCAGGTGGGCCAAACGGGTTGGGCACCGAGGGCCCCATCATAGACTGGAAGGCGTTGGCTGGCTGGGGGGCGGGGGTAGGGGATGTGAACGTGTCTGAGAACTCCTTGAACAGGTCTTGTGATGGGGCAGTGGAGGGAGGGGCTGAATTCACAGCTGCTGTAGGAGTTGCCTGGTTGAACAAATACACAGAAAAATCATGCTTGGTAATGGTACACCTTTGCCTATTAAATGACTATTTTCTCACTTTGATAGATGATTTTACACTCATTCTTTATATTTCAATCATCTTCATTCCAAAGACATAAAAATAATTTCTGCCAAGAAATCCACACCATAAAATAATACTTGGAGGAGATAATCTACAGATATAGATAAAGATAATTTCAGCAAACAACATAAATATTTACTTGTTATGTGTTCTTTTAACTCATGAGCAATAAAGGGGTGCTCTTATCTTGTGAAAGTGAAGAAAACAGATTGGTTGCAAAAGAGAGAACAAGGAGAGACAAAGAAGGATAAATGTCAGAAGATGGATGAAAGAAGAAGTACAACAATTGTGAAAAGAGAAGAGGGGAGTAAGTAAGATGCAAAATGAGATGAAACACTAGGAAGTTGTGGAAGGAGCTCTATAGTAATGAAGGTATAATGAAGAGGAGAGTAAAAAAATAAGGAAAAACAAGAATGAAATATTAAGAATAATGAGGACATGGAGAGGGAGGCTAAGGAGGAAGACGGGGAAATTTGGATAGGGAGTCACCCAATGATAATTTTAAAACAGGAAAACAATGAAGGAATAGCAGCAAATTGAGTATGAAATAACCAAGATGGGGAAGAGGGAGACGGGGGAGTAGAACCACTTACCTCCACATTGAACATATCTGTTGAGCCAAAAGCACCCAGGTTGGCAGCTGGAGCTGGCTGCTGCTGCGGGGGCTTGCTTGGGGGCGCAGACAGGGAGAATGGATCAGGGGCTGCTGCTGCTGCGGCTGGAGGAGAGGAGAGCGCGAACGGGTCAGGGGCAGCGGCCGGGGGTGGGGACGCCATGGTCGGGCTCTGGGGATGCAAGTCAAACTCCTCCATGTTGTCAATGCCCTGGTGGAGATAAGGACAAGATAATAGTAACAATGCAGAGAGGGTGGAAGGGTCTCAAGCTGCTGATGATATTGATACGAATTGTGATAATTATAATAATCACATCCAGTTTCAAAATAGTTATAATAATGATAATATTCAAAGTAATTATAAACATAATAATGACAATAATTATTATCATTATAACATATTGTCCTGGGGCCATATTCATGAAACCTTACTTTTGCTAGTTAGCTACTAAAGTACATTTAGCTACATGCATGTTAGTATCCATCTAGGCTAGTTTGGTATCATGAATATGGCCCCTGATTTACCAAAAAAAAAAAAATTTGTAAAAAGAAATGGTCTTTTTAAGTGTGAAAATCATCTACCTGCATAAAGGAGATCAAACCTCCATCATAACTGTGCTAGAGAAGGTATGGTGGGGGGGGGGGGGGGGGGGGGTCATTGTTTGGAGGTACAAAAATTTCAATTTTTCTGATGAGGCTTGTAAAGCTACATGTATGACTGTGTGATTTCATACATGTTAACCTTTGAATATGCTGCTAAATCCTTCTGAGTTTCATGACTTTTCCAAATGGCCTAGATCATCCTGTGTCTACAATTTAAAGGTTAAAAGGTAAGACTAGAGGTTTACGATGCCAAAGACCTGCAGCTCACAATAATTCAATATCTCAGTTAGTTCCACTTCCTGACAGCACAAGAGCATGACACAGCATGAATAGCCATGCTTCCATAAATTATCACCATGATTAATAAATTAGGAACACAAGCGAGCACAGGCGCTAGGTTCTTGACATTTCCTGAGTACAGATCTGCAATAAATCTATGAGTAATCACGGACACATTGGTTTTGTTGTTGATAAATGATGTGAAGCACTCTCTCTCGATCTCGAGAGAGAGAGAGAGAGAGAGAGAGAGAGAGAGAGAGAGAGAGAGAGAGAGAGAGAGAGAGAGAGAAAGAGGGGGCAGTGATGTTGATGTCGGTGTATCACATTGAATAATGTGTAGCAATTTGCAGGTTAAACACATACAAGTTTGTAAAAAAAAAAACATACAAAATGAAAGAAAAAATGTATTGGAACTTCCCTCGCAATCGTAGAAATAGAGATTCACTTTGGACAGGATTACATTGATTGCTAGATTTCAAGAAGGTTTGGGACAGGTTGGCCAAAACCGATACTCTCGTGACTAAATTTGTTTATGTTTCTGCATACTATCCTGAAACTTCAGCCTCATTCCACGTACTGAAGTTAAACCGCTGTTGATCATACGGGCCATTGACAATGGTAGTTTCTATTATAATTTTGATTTTGTATGGCATCCTTAAGCCTGTTTGACACAGTTTGTAGGCTAAACAGCCTGTCACTCATTTTTCAGCATATCCACCAGGTTTTCACCCTGCTCTTAATTCTCCCTATCGGTTGTAGTTTTCTGAATCTGAATTTTTTTTACCTTTAATTCTATAGCCATCGTCTTGCTTGTGTCTTTTCATTCTTTCATTGGTCCATCCACAATCAATGTTGAGGTAGGCAAAAACATCGCCGTGAGTGATTGGTGGTATTTTTTTCAAGTCCTTTGTCCATGTAACAAACCTTCCATTTTAATATTACGAGGTTTACAAGGGTCGAAATCGCAGATTCTGTGCATTATTGCCTGAATTGAATACGTACTAAAGTCTTACCGGATGTATAGGTCCCAAGAGCAATCAATCAGATATCGGTTAATATCGGCTATATGCGATAGGGAGAATTGAGAAGTGCATGCATAGAGTGGGACCCTTCTACACACAGGACCTCCATTTAACATCCTAGCCAAGGGGTGGATAGTAGTTCTGATAATGTGACAACAGATTGACTGAGCTACATCAACCCTTAACAAATGTGTTAATCCTGGGATTAGGCAATTTAAGCTCAGTTGATGGATGATCCCGCAAGCTGCTCAAGCCCGTGTCCTGACCTACATGTAGGACCTCAGAACAGGTGGACAGACCTTGGGATGAGATCATCTAGAGGGTCAAGAAAAGATCTCAACTCTCACAGATATGAGCAATTCCTTTAATCTTCTTGAGTGCATACGTGCAGTAACTCCAAAACTTTTTGAACCCTGTCTAGAATTTAAAACCAAATTGCCAAAAAAAGCGTAGAATTACATCATGTTGCAGCCTGCATTGCAATACGAGCTCTGTATGACTAAATCAAGAGTGCTACTGTAAGAGTCAATTTCAGCAGAAATCAGTGTCTGTGTGACTGTACTTCAGACAATTTAACTCCACATAAATTGTAGCTCTAACTCCGCTATTAAGCTACATTAGAGACCAGGGGTCATATTCATAAAACCTAACGAGTTTACTTCATTTCTCAAAATACAAACAGCTGTATGCGTGTTTGCCTGAGGTACATTATGAGCTCAGTGCAATTTGTCAGGAGTGCGTCTTTGAGTCAATTCCAGTGACATTGGGCTTATGTGTGAATGTACTTTCAACACTGTGGTTCTGACTCTGCTGAGTTATTGAGTTTCATCAGAGAATAGGGCCAACTCATGAAAGCTTTTACTATTAAAACATAGTTTGTTTGTTTTTAATACTTATAATTCAGCTTTATGCGTTTTAGTACATAACGAGGCAAAGGAAGGTCAATTACCCTGCAAAAAAGTTGGAGATGACAAAAATATGTCCAAACACCTTAATTTTTCCGCATTGAGACTGACCATGGCTTAATCACAATCTACTGAAGAGGGCAACTCTCAACACCTCCCTAATGACTCATGCAATAAGCCATAATCTGTCCAGGAGATCGTAAGATGGGGGAAAGACCTCGGTGTGCATGCGATCAGGAAACTAGAAGCTGCCACACACATGCTTGCGCATTCAGAGACCCCGCTCAATATTGTATTAGGTTTCAAAATGCGATGTGAAAGATTGTAAGAACATTGTGTGTGTTAAAATTGATTTTATCATTCTTTTCTCAGGCTCTGATTTTAATCACAACTGAGACAAGCTCGTGTGGATATTTGGAAATAAATCGAGGAACAGAGTATGCATTTTATAGGTGAGCTAAAATGTTTACAAAGAATTTTTATAATTTATACCATTTCAATATAATATGAATGAAAAGATAACATTGCACCTGTTCCCTTTGAATTTACTGGCAAAGCAAATATAATGTTATAATATTGTCAATCGTGCTTTCTCATTTGGAAACATATAAATGAAAGTTTGATGAATGTAAACAAGTAAATTTTAGAATTTGAAAACTCATAATTCTGTTATCCTTTGACAGATTTTTGTCAAACCTTCATTTACTTGTTTCTTTCACATTTTTTTAAACTTTATTACAACTAACTTAACTTCAGGGTAGACTTTCCCTTTCATGCAGGCCCAATCTTTCTCAACAAATTTTCCTACACACAGACCTTGCAATTTTAGGGGGAACCTCAAGCTTTAGCTGGAGGAAGCCATTTTGGCCAGAAAAGCCATGAATCATATTTGGGGGATGCTGAAGAGGGGTAAGGCAGGATCTACACAGGACGGTAGACCTCCTCCCCAGGTACACCTGACCTATAAATAACACCAGGTCGCTTTTGAGGTGTGGGTCTTTGGGGAGTCATAAACAAATCTTGGGGTAAATAGATGGGACATACCCCCAAAACGGTAAACTAAAGGTTGCGGTACTTGCACCAGCAGGACTCAAATGGAACTCTTCTTTTCTATATCTTTTCTTTGGATTTCAAGATTCATGTAGCATATCATGCTAAATACATTTTACATGAAGCTCCGCATCTATCACATATTACTTCATATAGCACTCTTAAAGCCTCTTTGATATTATCTGTAGGCTAGATAGCCTTCTGGGGAGAGTTACGAGCGGTCAGCATCTTTCATCCATTTTCCAGTATAGACTTTCTGGCCAACCCCTGGGTTTTCACCCTACTAAAAGTGAAGTGGGGTCTTTAACATGCACAGCGTGTGCTTCTTCTTTACACAGGACCTCTGTTTAACGTCCTGTATGACGAATAGAGTGTTTTTCCCAAAAAGTCATGGTGAAGTTCCAAATTTAAGAATCCTGTCATAGAAGCTTTCCAGACTTTGTCTGAGTATAAATATTGTCTAATCAGAATTATATATTATCAGATTGAGATGTTTGATTGAAGACTTTTTTGTCCGAGCAGATGAGAAAAAATGGCTTCAATAATGGAAGGAGTATACAGTCGTTCTATTCTTCAACACTGCCCTCAACCTTCATCATGAAATGAACAACAGCAGACAAAATAGCAAATAGCAATAGTGATAAAAGTGGAAGTCTGAACAGGAAGACATTCATAACATTCATGCTTTGTTGCCATAGCAACCACTGTCAATTGGACACATGCCCCAGCATCTAGCAGGCACCATGGTGCTGTATGCTGTACACGCCCTTTTATTCAAGTACATCCACGGCTTGTATGTGTACATGTAACTGTGTGGGTCACGGTTCCATCATTTAAATCAATTTTTTGCTGAAGGAAAGTAGTACCCCACTATCCACAATACCACTGTGAAAGAAGGCCAATGAATACATACTTTGTACATGTACTTGCTAAAGGTATATTTCTGAGGTGACTCAAGACAGGTAACTGAGAAAAACTCTGAAAGCTAAACATTTTAGAAGGAAAAATACTTTTTGTCTATAAATAGCACAACACGTTTGCCACTTCAACCTGATGTAGATGCACATAGCACGTTTTTTCCTGATCGGGCAAGCTAGACTGACTTATAGACTGACACAGCCACCCTCAAACCCTGATCTTCACTTACCTGTATCCATCAACAAATACAACTTGGCAGGCAACAGTTGGCCTTTGTGGCAAACTAGTCACAACTACATATTAGTCACAGTGACATTGCCATTGAGATCTCCAATCTCTCTCCCCTATTAAAGCTAGTCTGTGGGCCGCATGAATAAAAAGTGACAAGTGCTTGCATTAGACCTTTGCTTTAATCCATACGCAGCATCAAAGCAATACATATTCAAGCATAAAGCTAACACAAATAAATGTTATTTTTAATGCATACGGCTCACTGTAACACAAATTCTACCAATCAATGTTTTTTCCATGTTAAGTTTGATTTTTTTTTTCAATCAATATTTACACAATCTCATTCTAGTTCAGAGAAATGCTTCTCATACTGTACTTAATGTGTGTTTGTTCTGTTCTATTCTTATATTGTGACAGTGAAGTAAATCATTAAAAAAATACTTTTTACAAGAAAGTACTTCATTCCTTGAATATCTATTGAATGCTTTCACAAATCCACTCATTTCAGGGCTGAGCTTGATACGCCCAACTCCCATAATTCCCTCTGTCATCAACGGTACCTTCTGTCCCCATTGGCATGGCAGCTCGCTCCCCCAGTCTACAGCATTGGCTGTGACATTGAGTGCTAGGTCTCACTGTGACTAATGACTCAATCATTCTACTGGGTGACACGAAGGTGGCCAATGTGTCCGTCAGATGGCCCTTCTGGCGGACACCTATCTCTTACTCGTGTGACAGAAAGACGGAAGTTCTCGGCAGGTGTTTTCATCCTATCAGTGACAACATCCCAACAGAGAGATTTCTAGGCAAATGCAAATATTGTGCACAATGGAAGCAGATGTTGAAGACTTCTAACCTTACTTCAATGCTGTCGGTGAAATTGTGTATTTTTGTCTAGCCTGGTTTCCAGGCTGTGGGACATTTCTGATACAAACTACAATATTCAATAAATGGTTCAGGCTGCAGTAGACTTAGAATTTTAAATTCCTTCTCTGGCTCGAAATAGAGTGACCAGTCTTGTGAGTACTAAACTCTTATCTTTAAAAGGAATATACTGTACTGGGTAGACAAAAAGCCTTCAAAAAGGTGATGGTGAGCAATTTTCTTGCCAATGGTCTTAAATTCATGTATTGTCCATTTTAGAAACTTGCTGAAGGTCCTTAAATGATTCACATTTGTAGTAATTAGTGACTAAAGCACAAATCCTCAAAGTGTTCGGGCCAAAAAATTTTAAGATTTGTGATTAAATCTTTACTTATCATTTGGAAACATATAAATGAAAGTTAGATGAATGTCCACCAAAAGACAAGAAAGTATTTTTTTGGAACATTTGAAATTTTGTGATGTCACATGTGAGCTGCTCACCCTTAAGTTGTGTGCTGTATGATTCCATTACATAATTTGAGGATTTGTGATTTAATCACTCATTACTCCAAATGTGGATCATTTGAGGGCATATAAATTTCAGCAAGTTTCTAAAATGGACAATACATTAATTTAAGACCACTGCCAAGGAGATTGCTCGTGATCACCTTTTGAAGGCTTTTTGTCTTCCCAGTACAGTATATTCCCATTAAGTTTTAATTCGCGAGGTCCGAAAACCTGGAAGACAGGGCGGCGTATTATTGTCTGGCTGTAGTCAACCAAAAACTCTTCAGTTCTTCTCCAGCTCAGTACGTGTGGACAGGCTGGGTGCATTGGCTCGAACTAGGAGAGCAAATAACTCGTGAACAGTTTGTTTATTCACAACAACATTCCTTACACAAGGTCCTTTCTGGTGCAGAATAGTAGTAATGAAATTCAAAATTAGTTGGCAGCTCTGCAATGAAGCACTAATAATGTGTCATTATAATGTTCTGATGCATGTACATGTACCCCTCCCAAAGCTTTCAATGGTAGCCAAGTATTGTTTTCTACATTCTGGTGACTAGCCCATTGTTTACTCCATGGAGAACCATTTCATAAGAAGAAGTACGTGCACAAACTCTGCCAGCTGAGAGGAAGTAATTAATCATAATTAATCAGGGCCCGACATAAGATGTAATTAAGCTTCATACCTTATTCCTTCAAAGAGCCAGCATTTCATCTAGTATCACTCTCTATACTGTGACCTGTCTTAAAGGGATAGTTCACCCTGAAATTAAGTTGGTTTCAATAAAACCAGACACATGAAAGAAACATATTAGTGAAGGTTTGCTGAAAATCTGTCAAACCTTCACTAATAAATTTCTTTCATGTTTCTGCATTGATTGAAAACAAATTATTTTCAGGGTGAACTATCCCTTCAAACATTTCCATACAAACGTATGCTAGCCTACATTCCAGGCTGTGGAGCCTCTTTTATTCTGATGTTCTGCTTCATCCACAACAAAGTCTGGACACATACAAGAACTAGATTATTCCTTCTTCCCTTTCTATTCTCCCTCTTTCCTCCAAGCTGAGAAGATAGAGGAAGCCAAGGAGATAGAAGCCTACTTTTCAGACTAAGTTCTGGTTGTTTGAGCAGTGCATCAGAAAAAACTCACTTCACAGCCTAGAACTGAGGCTACCTGTTTGAAAGGCGGGTCTCATAAATGGTCTTCTGAAATTTCTTTTCAGTTTGACTGAAATTCAAACCTGTAATACTTTGATATTAGATTGATTATTAGAACTAAACTTCAATTTTCTCACTCTTTTACAAATTAATACCACATATAAGAAAAAACTTACATCTTCTGTATCAAGGGAAATGACAAGACTTCCTCAGAGGTTATCTAATTTATCTTCTTTTTTTTTACAACTTATGAGTAATATGATGTAACAAACTAAAAACCTTTTGTATAAAACTGTGTCATTAATAATGTGTTTGTCAAGATCAAATTCTACAAAGGACAAACAAAGAGAAGGAAAAATATAATTCCAGGGTTGCAGTTGAGTGGGGGAAATTGGTAATTTTACTTCTTGAAAGGAAGGTGACATTGACATCCCTTGAATCATTAGCCAGAGCTCTGAACATGGCCAGAATGAATTGATTACACTTTAATGCAGTACAGACACTGTACAGCTGAGGCCACAGGAAAGAGACGAATTACAGCATATTACACTATAAATATGTCCATCTTACATCAACAAGAACCGTAAGACTTAATATCCATGCCTGCGTGCAACGATGCTTCAGCAACTGTGACAGTATGAAACTTAACAGTCCACAACTCATCTTTAATTGCATGAATGATAGACCTGAATCGTGAGTACAGGACATCATTAATTATGAAAAACACATCAATTATACATTAAAGACAGTTTAGCCCTTTTGCAGCGCCGTGTAACATGAAGGTCTGCGATCAATTGCAAATTTGAAAGACAAATTCTGATTAGTTACTGGTCAGTCATTTGAACATAAAGCGCATGCAATGATGATGTTGATTGGCCATTGCCATTTTGCGATCGATTGCAAACCTTTATTTTACGGGCCCCACGTCAGGGAAAAAAGGGGGGGGGAAATGGAAAATGGAAGAAAATGGCGTATAAGAACTTCCGTTCCAATTAAAGAACCAGAATTATATAGATTGCTAGGTTTTGGACGGGTTGTCTGAAACTAAAGCCAAGAGACAGGAGACTGCAACATGCTATAGTGCACATCACAGTTTTTCGCACCACACAAAGATGTGTTGTGGCAAGTGGCGCAGAGCTCAGCGACCATTACAATATAGAGTATCAATAAAGACCATGGTCACTACGTTTCAAATGTAGACAGGGATAGTGTATCACTTTTCATGACAAGATCCATGAAGCTGTAACTGTGACATTCCATACACGTTATTGTTTCATATTCATGAAACCTTCTTTGCCAAATTACTTCCTAAAATGTATTTAGCTGAATGCATTTTAGTAACTTAATTGCCTTTCAATATGGCCCTAGGTGATTGTACATTGTGTACACTTCAAAACAATGTTTCTCATATAACATGGTGGCATTGATGGAAAACGACATTTCGCTCAAATACATGGTTATTAACACTGCTTAAGTCCCTGCTTCAGTAGCCTATGTACTAGACTGTGAGGTGCATGGACACAACCCAGTCTATTAACAACTATGTCAGGTACACAGACTATGCCCTAATCCCATCCTCGCTCAGAGGGGAAGAAGCCAGAGGAGCCATGAGGTAATGAGAGCATAGTCTATGTTACCAAACACAAATGTTAACAGACTGGGTTTGTGTGCATGCACCTTACAGCCTAGTACCTAGGCTACTGCTTCAGAAATCCCCCATTTTGCCCTCATACTCATCAAGAGTCTACTCTGGATTTCTCCCGATAAGAGCTGGCTTCCTGTAAAACAGATCGTATCAGTGATATCAACAACCAGCGTCTCCTTTCTATGCTTCATGGCGAGCCACTTGAGATTTGCATCCAGGAGAAGAACAAAAGAGATGTATCCACTATGGGGGAAATATGCTTTCAAAACTGTTTGTCCGGAAACGAGTAATTGAGTGAATGCGCTAACTCACAACGCCTGGATGCAATGTGATCCTAGGGAAAGACAGGAGGATAGGCTACATTAGAGCTTCAGAATAGGCGTGTCTGCATCAGCCCCAAAGCTGGATAGTTCCTGAACAGGCAATTTACCCCGATGTTGAGATTGCATCTCCACCAAGTCACGATGGCTTCTAGCACAAAATTGTGTCATATGTGCCGTCTTTAATGGCAACATAGCTCGCTATTTCGTGATCAGGTTAAGCTAACCCAATTACAAAATAACCAGCTTTTTTAGTCTTCGCGCCAATGAAGACGCCCTAATGACACAATTTTGTGCATTTCAGAGTCATCATGACTTGGTGGAAATGAGAGTGAAAGTCAAGTACCAAAGGAAGGCAATCTTATTGTTAGAGACATACTCAAGCCTGTACAAAGTGATTTCACTAAGTTCTATCCACGTATGCCTTGCTGGATATTCATGTATGATGACCCAATATACATAAGTTTGAGGCATAAAGTATAACTGGGCATAATATCAGGATACAACGGTTGTTCTGAATTGCTGTCCTATAAAGATGTACCACAGACTTCCAAGTCTACTGAAAACTTATCAACCTTATAACTACTTAAATTCTACCAGTCACGTCATTCTACAAGCAATCACATTACACTCCAATAATCCTGAGCTAAAATGCGGCGGAGGGTTAAATTGTGACATTAAGACCAATAAAGCCGTTAGTAGTAAAATCAACCTGGACTTCTACAGTACAACAGTAGTAGCTCAAGAAATAGACATATTAATAGAGCTAAAAACAGCACCAGAATGGTACCCCAAAATATCACGGTCCCTGAAGACCGCTGGACCGATGCTATCTGTGTCTCTTTTTTGAGAGAGGGAAGCGAGTTACGATAGCTCAGTGGACTGAGCGGAGCCCAGGCCAAAGCTTAGGGTACACCAGGTTTGGGATCTCAACCTGCCGCGGTACGGATTTGATATTTGGCTTTACCCACGAGGCCCGACAGGAGATATTTAGCTGTAATAATTGGTGAGATTACCATCAGCAATCTGCCTGAACGATATCCAGTTTATTATACTGGAATAAATTGGTTTTGTCTCGATGGAAAATGGTTTTATATGGTGTTCTGAGTAATCCATGCTTAACATCTATAAATACCCAAAATACACAACAGGTGCTGCTCCTTCCATTGTTATAAAAATACATTTACAAACAAGTCATACAAATAAAGACATGTTTTATTCCTCATTCAGTTGTTTTTTGTTTCGTTAATTTGGGGGGGGGGGGGGGTGGTGACAGAGCTGAATAAGTTTGCCTTTGCATGGTGTCATAACTTCCAACTTCCAAAAATAAAATGTTAGATAAAACTGCATGTACATGTAGATGTTTAAATTTTGTGCAGCTTAAATAAAATAGGCCGTGGGCCAGAAATCGAAAAGGTCCCTCCCCTTAGCCACAATTTCAAACCATGTTTTTATGTTAGACAGGACCCTTAGCTGTCAGAATCTGCCTGTTTGCCACTGCGCTGGTGGTGGGTGTGGCCTCCAGGGCTGTTGCCATGGTAACATGTCAGTGAAATTTTGGAATTTGAGGAAGTTACAAAATTGCCATATATTTCTTAAATGTTAACATAAAAAGACAAAGTTTGTGTCTAAGTATATATTTCAGAAGTTGCCCAGTTGATTCTGATAGAAATCTAAGCAATTTAACGCCACTATCATGCGTAGAAAATGGTTATTGCCATGGAAACGATCAGAAAAAATGCATTTTTTTAGTTAACATTTCAAATATATGTTAATAAGCAACTCAAAGCCAAATCGCCGCTTCAAAAAGTGTGAATATTAAGATATCAAACTCATATCGATGAAGAATGAGGTATTTTTAAGTGCAAACAGTCATGCATGAGAGCACCGTTACTATGACAACATCATGGTGCACGAAATACTGAAATTACAGAAAAATAAGAAATTGCCATCTATTTATCGTATGGCGACCTAAAAACACAAAATTAGTGTTTTATTACACGTTTTTGAAGGTGCCCAGTTGATTTAGATTGGAATTTAAGTCATAACAGATCACGATGATGCCGAAAAATAGTAGTTGCCATGGAAACGATATGAAACAAAAAGGCAATTTTCTTAGAAACCATTCAAATATATGTAAATACACAGCAAAAAACCTCATCCAAGTTTATAGTTTTATGAATATTTAGTTGCCAGAATAGTAGCAATGAAGATTGAGTCATTTCTAAGTGACAACTGTCACCCATAATATAACTGTTGCTATGACAACACCATGGTACCAAAAATATTGAACTTACAGAAATATAAGAAAGTACCATTTATTTTTCAAATGTTAACATAAAAACACAATATTAGCGTCTAAGTATACATTTACTAAGGCGCCCTGTTGATTCTGATCAGAATCTAAATCATATAAGGTCATTATCATACCTAAAATAGTCGTTACCATGGAAACGACGTGTAAAAAGGGCATTTTTGTTAGAAATGTATTCAAATATCTGTAAATTCACAGCACAAAACCTAATTCTTCGTTAAGGTTTGATGAATATTTACATGCCAGAATAGTTGCAAAAAAGCTTAAGTCATTTATATGCAATGACTGTCATGTAAAAAAATACCATTGCTATGACAACACCATGATGTCAAAAATACCGAAATTACTGAATTATAGGAAAGTGTCATATATTTCTCATATGGTAACTTAAAAACAGAAAATATGTGTCTAGGTATACATTTACCATAGTGCACAGTTGGTTCTGATTGTAATCTAATTCATTAGGAATCACAATTGTGCCTAAAATGGCTGTTGCCATAGAAACGCTGTGGACAAAAAAGGCAATTTTGTAAGGAAAACATTCAAATATATGAAGGCCATGGGCCGCAAACCGCAAAGGTCTCCCCCCCACCCCCTTAGCCACAATTTCAAACCATGTTTTTATGTTAGGCAGGACCCTCAGCTGTCAGAATCTGCCTGTTTGCCATTGTACTGGTGGTGGGTGTGGCCTCCAGGGCTGTTACCATGGTAACATGACAATGAAATTTTGGAATTTGAGGAAGTTACAAAATTGCCCTATATTTCTGAAATAGTAACATAAAAAAAAAATTGTGTCTAAGTATACATTTCACAAGTTGCCCAGTTGATTCTGATAGGAATCTAAGCCATTTAATGACAAGATCCTGCGTAAAAATGGGTATTGCCATGGAAATGATCAGAAAAGGGCATTTTTAGTTAACAATTCAAATATATGTTAATAGGCAACTCAAAACCAAATTCCCGCTTTTAAAATTGTAAATATTGAGAAATCAGACTCATGATCAATGACGACTGAGGTATTTTTAAGTGCGAATAGTCAAGCATAAGAGCACCGTTTCTATGACAACACCATGGTACCAGAAATAGTAAAATTACAGAATTATATGAAATTGCCATATATTTATCATATGGCGACCTAAAAGCATAAAATCAGTATTCGAGTATACATTTATTAAAGTGCCCAGTTGATTCAGATTGGAATTTAAGTTATAACAGATCACGATGATGCCTAAAAATGGTAGTTGCCATGGAAACGATATGAACCAAAAAGGCAATTTTGTTAGAAAACCAATCAAATATATGTAAATACATCGCCTAAGACCTAATCCTAGTTTATAGTGTTATGAATATTTACATGCCAGAATTGTACTAATCATGATCGAATTATTTCTAAGTGATAATTGTCATACCTCGAATGACTGTTGCTATGACAACACCATGGCGGCAAAAATAAAATTGATATCCTAAGCACATACAAAGCGATACCAAGATGATGTGAGGCACTTTCATCTCTTGTGCTTTCTTATCGCCTTGGCGAATGTATCTCGTTATCTGTGTGTTTTCTTTTTAACTGGTTTTGGATGTTGGTGCTAGGCCATTGTCATGGTATCTCACCATGGTACATGTATGTTGCATGCTCAGGATGAGGATGTCCAGCATACTAAGATACATGTTTTACAATGTGCAGGAAGAGTCTGTGGATGGTGGCAGTGATGAAGGTGACAATTGAAATTGAATTGTATGGTATTATGTTTTCATTTTACTATTGAGTATATAAAACTACGTATGTATATGTATATAACATAAATGTAGCATAATACATCGTATTCTGGTATAATACATTCAATGTTTTGCTCCAGTGTATTGACATTGTAACTGGCAATTATGCATGACCTCGACAACCTTGAATTACCGGATCTTATGTACAATCAGAAGCACAGTTACAAAAGTCATATCCATGTACCTTGTTACTTTTGATATGTTTTGTGGTGTTTCCTAGGTTGAATTCTGTAATAATTTGTATTTTTGTTATGTACTTGCTAAAGCAACAATATTTGTCATGACCTGGACCATAATTGACAACAAATCTTGAAGGCATTCGTCTGGAAAGCTTGGAATTCATAGCTCTATACACTTTCAGTGTGTCTTTTGGTGCTAAAGTGGGTGAGATATATATATTTAAGTGATACATTGCGTATGCTAACAACCAAGTAGTTCGCATTGGTTATAAAATAGGCATGACCATAAACACCTAAGAATTCAATAATATTGATTCATATCATTTGGAAATATAAGCCATCATAATACTGCAAACTGGGATTAAGTTTTGTACTACCTTTTTGCACTAAAATCACCCTTTTTTCGTATCGTTACCGTAGAAATACACATATTTTGACCCGTGAACTTGACCTTAAATGACTAAGATTTCAATCAGAATCCATTGGGCACCTTGCAAAATGTATAGTTAGATGCTGATATTGTGTTTTTATGTTACCATTTGAGAAATATATGGCACTTTCTTACATTTCTGAAAGTTCAATATTTTCAGTAACATGGCGTTGTCATAGCAACAGTCATCTTATAAGTGACAGTTATCACTTAGAAATGACTCAAGCTTGATTGCTACTATTGTGGCATCTAAATATTCATCAAACTTTAATCTAGGATTAGGTTTTTGCTGTGTAATTACATATATTTTAATGGTTTTGTAAAAGAAAATAATTTTTTTATATATCATTTCCATGACAACCACGATTTCTACGTATAATCAGGACCTTACATGAATTAGATTCCGATCAGAATCAACTGGGCACCTTGATAAACGTATACTTAGACGCTAATATTGTGTTTTTATGTTACCATTTGAGAAATATATGGCACTTTCTTACATTTCTGTAAGTTCAATGTTTTTGGTACCATGGTGTTGTCATAGCAACAGCCATCTTATGGGTGGTAGTTATCACTTAGAAATGACTTAATCTTGATTGCTACTATTCTGTCATCTAAATATGCATAAAACTATAAACTAGGGTTAGGTTTTTGCTGTGTGTGTGCATATATTTGAACGTTTTTCTAACAAAATTGCCTTTTTGGTTCATATCGTTTCCATGGCAACTACCATTTTTAGGCATCATCGTGATCTGTT
The DNA here is from genome assembly GCA_963669155.1 of Arbacia lixula. Lineage (NCBI taxonomy): Eukaryota > Metazoa > Echinodermata > Echinoidea > Arbacioida > Arbaciidae > Arbacia > Arbacia lixula. The sequence continues at coordinate 22,669,106 of OZ022580.1, read as the reverse complement.
ATGACTTAAATTCCAATCTGAATCAACTGGGCACCTTAATAAATGTATACTAGAACACTAATTTTGTGTTTTCAGGTCACCATATGATAAATGTATGGCAATTTCTTATTTTTCTGTAATTTCAGTATTTCTTGCACCATGGTGTTGTCATAGCAACGGTGCTCATATGCATGGCTGTTCGCACTTAAAAATACTTCAGTCTTCATTAGTATGAGTCTGATATCTTAATATTCACACTTTTAGAAGTGGGAATTTGGCTTTGAGTTGCCTATTAACATATATTTGAAATGTTAACTAAAAAAATGCATTTTTTCTTATCGTTTCCATGGCAATAACCAGTTTTATGCATGATCTTGTTCTTAACTGGCTTAGATTCTTATCAGAATCAACTGGGCAAGCTGTAAAATGTATAGTTAGACACCAATTTCGTATTTTTGTGTTAACATTTGAGAGGAAGATGGCAATTTCTAAAATTCCAATATTTCACTGATGCGTTCCCATGGCAACGGCTCTGTAGGCCACACCCACCACCAGCACAATGGCAAACAGGCAGATTCTGATAGCTGAGGGTCCTGGCCAAGATAAAAACCCAAAAGAAAATTGTGGCTAATGGGGGGGATGGGGGGTCCAGGTAGCCCACAGTCTAAAAGCTGTTATATGCTTGCCATTTAATAATCAAACAATTTAAGTGCTCACAAATCATATCATACACCTTTATAAATTGTGAATCGTGGGGTGTGCTTTCATTATGGACAAAGAAATACATAGAAGCGATTATGTCCATTAGTTATCTCGTCTTCCCAACAAAAATTACAACACATTAGATCACAATCAAATTCCAAACAATGTTTTTTCATTGGGAGCGCAAAGTACTACAAATTAAACATATCAAATCAATGTCCGCTACAAAATGCAAAATCCATGATTTCATAACAATTCACATTTTTCTATGCTTTCAAGTATTGAAGAAAAATAAAGAACAGTAATGAAAAATCCCAAGAAGCTGAATGAACCATTTTTCAGCTGGTTTACTTCAACAAGTTCAAAATGAATGGAAAATAAGGCTTTTAAAACAGAGCCAAATATTTTAAAATAAGAAATTCAATATGGGCGTGCGCCGTAATGAGGTTATGTGTGCATGCAGTTCTTACCAGTGTCTTACGTTAGTCATACTAAGAGATATCTTTCACATATCGATAAGATGTAGGCATATCAAATCACAACTTTTTTAAACCACTTCAAATAAATTGTTCCCAACTTCCGCTCTAGTTTTCATCAATTGTTTTTCAGAAAATGTCATCATCAATCCAATTACTCGCCCACATTTTATCAGACTATTTTTTCAAGTAATCATACAGGAAAATGAAACCAAAGTTTCAATCAACGCACAAAAAATCACAGATACATGTAGAAGCAGAATTTTGGTGAAAGTTGGATGAAGTCGAGACAATAAATGCAGAAAAATCGCAGGTTGAGGCGGAATTTTAGTAAAAGTTAAAGGAAATATGGACAAAAAATGGGAAAGAATGATAACGCTGCTTCCTGCTTTCACACAAACCAACTTCTCACTCAAGAGGGTCTTATCCTCCACTTTTCAATTTGCTCAAGGGTTTACTCGAGCGAGTCAAAAATAATAAACTCATATTTTCATCAATTTCCAAACTTGACCACAATATTTCTGGATACCTCTTGGCACGACAGCAGACAGAGGACAGGAAACCATCACTTACAGAAAAGTTTTGTGCCAAGAAAAAAAATAATTGTGACTTGGGGTTTTAACACAGGCTAATGATTCTATTCATTACATGCAGACTGGTATCATGTTTCACAGTACAACCTAAGCTCAGCAGTGTGTAATTACATGTTGAGATATGTTTGTCACCACGTCAGCCCAAGAATTACCCAATCTCCTCCTCACCCTGTTTATCCACAGTTGTCTGCTGTAACTCTTTAGCTATTACTGTATTAGATTACATTTCCATTATGATTAAGTTAATTTTCGTACAAACACAATGGTAAATTACATTAAACTTCGGTGCTTTGAATATCACTTGTTTTTAATTTTCTTTTTAACGACATTATGCTTATATATCGATTACATGGCTGATAAGCTTTTAAAGTAAAACATTTATTATTTGAAGGTTGCTGGTGGAACCAAACCTGAACAGTTCAGTGTTTTAACACTAAGCATCGGGCTGTAGGGCAAAACTATAATTCCACTGAAAACATTGTATCACAAAAATGCTATCGCAAATGTATCCCAAGGTTTGCTTTTTGGTAAGTAATCTCTCTGACCTTCTTATGAATTGTGTATAATGTGTATGGCTAGAAATTAGTACAGAATTCAATTCAGTATGTTGAATGACTATTCCAACAAATCCCATCGACTCCTTTAGTACGGTAAGAAACTGTACTTTCTAGATTTAGCTGCGGCAGCCCACGTGTATAGACTTACATGTACAGCTGGCATCTGACCAGGGAAAAAATGCTAAAAATATAACACAATTTGGCAAACATATGACAAAGGAGCATTCTAATCTAGAGCACACTTAAAAAAAATGCTGTGAATAGTTCATAATACATACGTAGTTAAATCCAATGCAGACATTATTTAACAGCATCCCTTATCAAATATTATCTAAAAACAGGTAACAAGTAGAAGATCAACCTTGTAAGAGAACAAGAAAGTGCTACAAATATTAATAACAAATGAAATCATCCAAACAAATGCTGAGCACTATAAAATTTCCAAGGCAGGAACTAAGATTGAATTCTTGGACAGAAATGACAGATGATCAAATTCAATCTATCATATCCACTAAAAAGCTTTCCGAGTGGCACTCAAAAAATAATAACCACTTTGATACGTTTCATGAAGACCCTTGAAAAGTGCCTTATGGATAATTGTGGAGGATCCCTCTCACTTGGTTGTCCTGGAAACGGAGGGGAAACCTGGGCTGGGGTACAGACAGAGGAAGTTGTTGCTGAGGCACAGTAAGATAGATGTGGGCTAACCACCCACATGTGCACCAAGACCACGCCATGGTCAATCAAGTGATCGCAAAAGATTCAAAACTTGGTCAGGCTAGCCTAGTGTCTAGGCTGTGAGAGTGCATGGACACTATCAAATCTGTTGCTAAATTTTGTCTGAAGTTAAAGCAAATGGGAAGACGGCAAAGTTTTTGTTACCAGACTAGCAGCATGTCCACAAAGAAAAGTTAGCACCGAAGTCCATAAGGAAACATTAAAAAGCATCATTGATAGCAAACAGGGTGTCCACATGCACAAAAATCTATGTCCGAATCTTTATAAAGAAACATTGTATAGGTGTGGAGATTGCTATTGCACAGGTTGTGTTTTTTTTCTGCTGTCTGTCTATCTTCGGTGAGTATGCACTATTTTGAATTGATTGGGTCATGCAGTCATGCTTAGCTCCGTCACAACGTATCGTTGTGAGCATCCACACACGCGTTGAACAGCGATTCTTTTTCCATTCCAGTTCTTGACGATGCCCAGCCCGTTTTTTTTTATACATCGTTTCATTGTACAAAATATCATTAGTCAATGTCCACACACGGACTTTCATCAGTATATCTATATGATAAAGTTTTTGTTTGTGGACACAGGGATAGCTGTTAAAAGACTTGGTTGTGCCCATGCATTCCACTGCCTAAAGCCTAGGCTAGCTCAGGGTCTCTCCTCGAACCTCCCTTGAACTTCTTAGCTGAAGTCACACAATGCAGTAATCTATATATGTTTGTTTTTTTAACGAAAGGGCCTTCTTGGGTAATTTCATTTTGAAAAGAAATATTAGGTATAAACCCATGAACTAAGGATAGTATGCTCCTTCCTGTACATAAACAAAAAACAATTTTGATTTTGATATGATTTATGATCTATTAAAATATTTATGAAGGTTTTTTGAAGTCTAAATATTGTACAGCATAACAGCCAAGAGAAATTTCAGCTGCTTATCAATAATTTTGTCTTTCCTTTTGTGGGTACTTATCCTTTAAACCCCTTTTTATATCCATTTTACGATCCATAAATCCTAATATAGATCACCCAAAATGTCAGTGAATATAACATCTTTAAATCATCCTCTATTAGATTCCAAACATTAATTACACTGTAGTCACAACACCCTTGTTTTCACTTAGCCACCCTCTACACCTCATATTTTATCTTCCTATAATCAAAGTCATGAAAATCCTCTTAATAATCAGTTACCATGACAGCAGTCAGAGATTTACACGGGGTTATTGCGATAATCTTTCCTATTTCCTTTGCGTGTCCTTGCCATTTTAGAGCTCCTTTTTTGTAGTTGTATACAAAGTTACACAGTATAATTCTTCATAAGTTGCGATTCTTAGACTTTATCATTGTTCATGAGATCATCCTGATGATATGATCATCCACAAGTTTACTGATTTCACCATACTATTTGCATCTGAATTCATGGCTTCGTGGACTTGCCTACAAATGCAATTATCATGATTAATTCCATGTGGTGTGTTCAGCTTTTCCTGATTGTGGAAGAATTTCCCAAGAGCACAAATGAAACCACCATGACATATACCGCATGTACATGACAATAATGTTCTACAAGAGGATGGAAACCCTTGAATGAAAATTAACTTTAATTTCCAGAACTCTTGAACAATTATAGCTAAAGCGCATAGAGAATATGTACATGTATATGGGCATTTTCACGGTAACTGACGTTACATGGCACAATTTTACACACCTTTCAATGTGTGTATCTCTCTTGCAACATATAACTGGAGTTTGTTACTGACACAGTCAATAAAGTTAACCTTGGTGTATAAAGAGATATTAAGATTTTCAATGCAACTTACTGCATTTGTCACACTTCAGTGAGCAAAAATGTGACATTACACGAAAAGGACATGCAATTTTAGGGTGTTCAGTAAAATTGAAGTACCTCATGTCCCTGATTGGATAGAGTGATGAGTTTAATGTGTTTTATAGTCCCTGCATAATTCCTGATGCAGTGAACTTTGAAAAACAAAATAAGTTTTGAAGTAGATAAGTTTGCAAAATGAGAGGGATGTCCATCTGTTGTGAACTTGCCCATATGTGTTATGCGCTATATAAAAATGGTTTATTGTTATTATTACTATTATTATTATTAGCTAATGCCCTTTTTACATTGGGTTTTCTCAGCCCTATACTATCCTAAACTGTACTTGTTCATGCTTTTTACACTGGCATTTTAAGCCCAATACTATTTGCCTGAACCCACTGAAAGAAATCCATGATGTTCACATTCAAAATCGCAACACCAGATAATCCTGCACTATGGAAGGGGGTACATGCAGCCCACTTTGGTAAAAAACAGTCTAAACAGGAAGTTGTCCAAGCTCAGACCCGTACTATTGGTGGGATGCAGGGGGGGGGGGGGGGGGGGTCTTAGCTCCACCTACATTACAGGTAAGGACATTTTTGCCAGGCTAAAAAAGTGCCATTTTGAGTCTTATGAGTCTCAGAGCCTCAGGGCAACGACACCTGAGAGCTAAGAAAAGACATCCTCAGAATAGGTCTTTGGAGGAATCCATTAATCCAGGAGGTTTAGGGTGTTAAGATTAAATACTCCATATATATCCCACATTGCCATGGATACAGCCAGGAACAGGACTACATATATGCCAAGATCCTGCCGCAATCTCTGAGGAGTGGGAAGTCCGGTCTAAGGATACACCTGGAACCTGCGATAATGGCTTTGACAGAGAAAGAAACAAGGGTAGCAATGGTAGATAAACTTATTTTAAGGTGGTTTACAGATGGAGGGAGGAAATGAGAATGAGAGAACAGGGAAGAGAGAGAGAGATAACAAAGAGAAGAGAGAAGGAGAGGAGAGGAGAGAAATAGAGGAGAGAAATAGAGGAGAGAAGGCGTGGAGAAAAGGAAAGGAGAGGAGGGGAGAAAATGAAAAAATGAAGAAAATGAAAAATGAAGGAGAGAAAGAGAGGCAAAGGTAAGGAAATGGAGAAGGAGGGAGAGAGGATACAGTTAGAGAAAGAAAGAGAAATAAAAAGAAGAAAGAAAGTAAAAGACAATGAAAGAAAGAGAGAGAAAGAAAGGCAGGTGGGAAAAGAACATACCTGGTATTAATTTCCATTCATTCAGGAAACAACCATTTCATGCGCGGTGTTAACACGTTCATTCAGCCTTGAGACAAATTCTCAACTTTCATCAAACAAGTGCGTGCGCATACAAACATGTAGCTAACAACCACTACACCCATAATGGCTGATTGTGGGGCTCAGGGTGTCACAGTGCCTAACACTTTATATCAAGGACTTTATTCAAAGGAAGATAGGGAAATTGAGGTTTGGGGAGTCTGCCAAACACAACAACTGCAGGAGAGGCACATACACTACCCATCTCTCTATTAGAGAGCAGTGCAACCCTGCATTATTAAATAAAAGAAGAAAATCTGAGAAACAGATACAAAACTTAGATAGATGAGTCAAAATGAAGTTATTTGTGTTCATATTTAATCACTAGACCCGTTATCTTGCTCTGTAATTTCTGGGTAGACAAGCAGCATTCTGGCTATTGCCTTCTATAAATATATGATGCACAAGAATAATGTAAAGTCCCACTTCCACAGCTCAAGCAGTGCCCATAACTTGTACTCTTTAACCCTTTGTGTGCCAAATAAACTGCTGCTCTATGGAATCTGTGTGTATTCCTTGTAAAAAAAAACACAAAGAGTTAAATGCCAGACAAAATACTACTCTAATATTTTCATATCTCAAAAAGTATCAAATTTCGTACTCGCTTGTCCTTATTAACAACATAACATGCACTTAGTGACAAAATTAAATGTTCAGCAGCGAAAGCTGAAATGTATGCATGTTTAGGAATGTGTATGACCTATTATAAAATCCAGGTGAACGTGACGCAATCGCGTATGCATCATATTGTTGAGAGCAGCTACTAGTCATGAATATTCAGTGGCGGCATCAAACCTTGTTCAAAGCGATGTATATCCATGTGCTTAAACATCCTTGAAAGGACTTAATGTGTAAAACTGGTACAGAAACATTCGAGCAAGACCTTCCCCAATGCTCACAGTTACATTTTCTGGCTTTGTGAACCCTGGTCCAAGGAAGAAGTAAAAATTTGCTATGGAAATGCAGAAACCAAAGGGAATTGGTGTAATTGTGTTCTATAGGGTATTTTAAAGTATATTCAGAGCCTGTAGTCTATTGTTTAAGAGGCAGATTATATGGGAGTAATGCTGCTTACCACAGACGTATCTGTGAGGAAAAAAGTTAGCGCGCATATAAACGGGCTCATTAAAAACGAGTTTAGAGTAAGAGCGAAGTAGTTTAACTGTTACCTTACAGTGGAGATGGTGAACCTTGAGTAGATGTTCTACCCAAGCCCACATATTACTAGAGAAGCCTTCCTTCAGGCGACCCCAGTTCCAGAGCTCAATCAGCTGGTCCTGGGACAGCTTAGGCTCCCTGGTGCAGCCCCGGGGCCTGCCCCTATCTGGGCACCCAGACCCAGGCCCCCGTAGGGACCCATAGGAGCCCCTCATGGTGTGACGCGTCTCGCTGCGCGCTACGGCTTCCAGCACTGGTGGTCTCCGCACCCTGAGAGACTGCGACCGTGGCATGTAACTCCTCTGAAGCTTGGTCGACATTGTGAGGCTTTCCCAATCCTGTCTACTGCGATAAATGTCCTTGTTTGCCGCGCAATAGCACACTTTCCCTCTCGATGTCATTAAGTAATAGCATCTGGAGTTTCGTTTATGTCTATTTTTTGCAGGTACTTCCTTGCTGACCTATATAACATCTGCACTTTATATCCAGTTATTCCAGGGCGTTTAATACACATGCAGCATAAAACGCAGCTGTCCCATAAAAAATGTTTTTCTTTCATACGAAATGAGAGGGAACAATCTTCACTACTGGTGTATTCTACATTCACACCGAACTTGCCAAGTGCAAGCTTGAATAACACAACCCAACAAAAATGAGTTGAGCGATCATTTGTTGATCGGGGAAAGCCATACACATCTTGTTGCCATATTCTTCAAGATCATTGAAGATAGGAGAACATGATATCGTGGCCACTGCAGTCCAATCTACCAACCACATTCCAATGACTGACTCATTTGCTAATGAGATAATCGCTTTGGAAGACCACAGCTGTTTGCTTCCCTCATCATTGGCTGACAATTGACGTACAGTTTATGAAAACATCACAGTTATCATCACTACTATCTCTCCAATATGGTAGATTAGGACTGTTCGCCGATCTGCAGTTGTCAAGAAAAATTGTGGAAATGGCATCACATCAGATGATAAATTGATAGAAGCTCTTCACATCTGTTGAGTTTCACTGCACTGTTCTATTTAATAGAGCTCAGATGCTAGTTTCCAGCTCTTTGGCTAAAGCTCTACTTATTAGAGCACAAATCCAATGTATGTCTGTTTCCATCGATGTCACATGGCATGCATCATATCAACTAATATCCGAGTACATATAATATTCAAGCCAAATATGGTCACAACTTTTCCATCTAAGTGGCAAAAAGGAAAGGTAGATGACTTCTTCAGATGTGAAAGGCAAAGTGTTTTTTGATTGAGCCAAGACACAACAAATCAAAATCCTAACTTTAAGACCTCACATCCTTCTTCAGGTCCAGGAACAACACTATGGGCTGAAAGTAAAAAAAATCTACGACTCAAGACAAATCCAGAGCAAAGCCTCATTACAAAGTTAAAGCATCACACAAGGGCCTCTGTCTGTTATGAAAGGCAACAGGTTACTGATCCCGATTCCACACTGGGCAAATCCAGTTTGCAGACTGGATCACTACAAGTCGCTGTGGCTTACTTCGACGAGTCATGACACATGCACAATGACAAGCGTCAAGTTTGCGACGAGCCATACGCGGGTTGCTTTGGTTTTGAGGAAACAAGAGGGTGAACGCATTGAGCACAGGGAGGGGCTTGGGGAGTGAGAGCACAGAGAGAGAGAGGGAGCGGGAAAGGGGGCATAGCAGCAATATCCTGCTGTAGTACTCTGTTACTCATTTTGCCTCCCGATTGACAAAGCCTGTGACACAGCTAACAGGTAGCAGCTTATGAAGCCCAGCCAAGAAGCCAAGCCAGAAGGCAAAGAGGCTGTGGTAGAGGAGAGTATACCACTTTAAATGGCTGCTGACGGCTTGCTGTGATTACTAATAACTGGCATTGACTGCATTGTCTAATTTCATACTACGTATGATTTTGTCAGTCTAGCAATTTAGGGAATTCCCCACCTTCTATAAAAAATAAAAAATAAAAACAAGTTGTTTTCTACATAACTTGTTGGTATAGTATGTCAGGTGAACCTCATACCAGCTATAAGTTTGTTTCAGCTTTGCCTGTTGTAAGTATTGGGAAGCATATAGGGTTCTACTTTGTAACAAATTTCTTGTGATGTCAAGAATACTAAAAATGACTTAAAGCAGAACATTTAAAATTGAAGGTTAGGGTTGCGGGGTTAGACCCTAGGTGAGATTGGATGGCTTTTAAAGTCCCCATATTTGGTAATATATTTGATTTGCTAGCACTATGAAACCATACATGATATTTGTGCTGCATGGGCAGCTGTGATGTTGGGACCTCAAAATCCTTGGCCTACAATCCTAGAATCCTGAGGTGAAGAGGCTGGCTAAGTGATAATAAGGGTGTTGTGACTACAATGCAATACATGTTTGGAATCTAATAGAGAATGGTTTAAAGATGTTATATCAGTTGACATTTTCGATGATGTTCATTAGGATTTATGGATCTGAAATGAATTACATTTGAATGGTAGTCATTGTCAACAAAAAAATCTGAAACTTGCAAAAAAGCAGTCCGATGTGAACACTGTGTGTTTCGAGCTGGGCGGTCACAATTAGCCATTAGAATTTTTGACCCAGATGCAGCATCTTCTTGGTCTTCCTTTTTATTTTCCTCTTTTCTAAGCCCATAGAGACCATGTCAAGTGTATTATGTGTTATACAAGAATGGCGCTATTATCATTATTATTACTATTATTATGATCATTATTATTATTATTATCATTATCATTATCATTATCATTATCATTATCATTATCATTATTATTATTATTATTATTATTATTATTATTATTATTATTATTATTATTATTATTATTATTATCATTATTATTATTATTATTATTATTATTATTATTATCATTATTATCATGCACACAAATTCCATGGAGCAGGAGTGTGTCTGGTACTCTTAATCAGTCACGTTCTTGTTCTGGTTTAGTTATCCAACAGAAAGGAATGATGGCTCTTGTACAGAAGTCATGAAACTTGGCAGGCGTCAGCAGTAAACCCTAACAATAACATGTATGAAATCTCAGTCATAGCTTCACAAACATTTCCAGGGAAAATGACAGACTATCCTTGTTAATGTGCAGTCATAGTCTACATTCACAATCGTACTGCCCTTGTCAATGCGTGATGCGCTGGGTACCGCGGGCGTTGCTCCCAATTAATGCATGCGGTGCGGACCTAGCGTGGTCTTCGGTCTCTAGGCTACAAGAATCCGGAGTTTTCAGACGACCCACCCAAAATCTCTTTCCAATCTAGCCATCGCTACATGTATAACTCCCCTTAAATTCAGTTTCTATTTCTATTATTGGAAAGAAAACTCTTATACACTACTTCCTTCCAATTTCTGTGTTTTTTTTTACAAAATTGTATTTCTTTGACCTGCACAAGAAACACCCATCTTAAAGGAT